>OX439394.1:7778444-8978444 GCA_949319315.1 Zelleria hepariella
CCTAGAAAGTATCTCATTGAAATAAAATAATAATCTATGGGGCGTCTTGACTTGACATTCTAAAGTCACAACAATGTCAAAGCTGTATTGGAATGGTTTGAAGAATTTCGTATAAAGCCATCTTATTTTATGGAAAAAACGTATGAGGGACTATGAATGCTAACTTAGTTATAGTAAGTATTATAAAGGTATATGATAGCACTTAGTTTGAATTTAAGGTAACACGAAAGGAAGGTAAACAAACAGTGCACACAGTGAACTTTATTTATTCAGGCCATCGTATCTATAGTTTTCCCGGATTTCTGGTGCCTTCTATCCTTTTCTGCTTCATCTTCTTTTCGTGTTGACGGTTGCTGCTTTATTGCTATTGACCATCCTTCCATGCATTATCAATCAAATGCGCCAAACGAAAGTTTCATCTCGTCACCCGGTAATTTTATAAAGCTTGATAGATGCTGTCTTCAAGTATGGATGGAGTCATTGGTTCTTTCAGACTGTTGGTAATTAAGTATAACTAAAACTAAGTTATCTTGCTAAGGTTTCAATAAATTAAAGATTTTCTTGGCTCATGCGTTTGTTGATTACAATAATGTGACAGGTTCCGATGACAGCGATTTTGAAACAACTTTATAACACTGTTGTTCAACGTTTTATTTTAAAACTTACTTGCGGACTTTTTGGTAGGTCAAAACACACCGAAACTCAGTTTTGTTGGATTAAGTAAAGTCAAAAGCTCAACGCTACGTGATGACAGGGTCTCCGGTAAATGGTTTTGTCATTCACTTTAGTACAAATAGCCAATTTATGTTGATATTTGTTGGTTTGCTTTACCCCTAAGTAAACCAGCGTGATGATATATAGCCTATGTGTTTTTTTTATGTCTAAGCTATCTCCATTCCAAATTTCATCCAAATCGTTAGAGCCGTTTTCGAGATCCCCCGTTCAAATATATATATATAGGTATATAGAAATATACAAGATTAGCTCGTTTAAAGTAATAGGATTTTGGAGCACCTAACAATGAAATTAAAGTTTGTTTCAGCTATGTCGAATGATGCACAAACTTTGAAATCTTCGTCACAATCTCAAGATAGTTAGTTGGAGGATGATGAATTAACGGATCATGATGGATATTGGAATGCAGTAAAAGGATTTTTTGATATGACAATGTAATAAAATCGTGGATTGAAAAGAGCTGATCCTAGATATCTGTGTCCTAGAGTCATAACCGTGACACCAGTCTGCGGAAGCTTCCATTCAATGACATTCGTTCGGGGACAGGTGGATTGCGACTGGATACTTAAGAAAGACTGATGAAACAATGAAAATATTGGGGAGAAACGATCAAATAGAGGCTGAAAATTATGATGATGATAGTGAAAATCGGAATGTCTAAATCCGCAATACTCTAATCCGGTCCACGCCGGGTCATATCGCCGAGAACCACTTTGGGTCGTTGAGCCATTGATATTTGAATGATGGTGATATTTATTCAGCGATTACATAAAGTACTTCGTGATAGCTACGACAGCCAAGCTGCAGATGAAGAACACATTTTGGCCACTGAGGGAGAATGCTCCATTGCAGAGGTTGGTGTGGCAGACGGAGCACTTGGCGTAAGTCGGAGTCACACCAGGAATGACGTTGTCGTTGCATGTGGTGCCACAGTCTCGGGTCAAGATTTCAATACCTGTAAGAGACAAAAGTTAACGTTGTTCAGTCGTGACTTACAAGGTAGAGAAAAAAGCTGAAGGAAGAATAGCAAAGGTATACGAAAGACAAAACAGATAAAGAAATATCATCAAAAGCTCTAATGCTTGATATTAGTAAAGAATTATTGTACCTGTCCCACTAGCTGGGCAAAGGTCTTCTCTCAGAGAGAGAGAGTTTGGGCTTAAGAGTTATGCCTCAGACGCTCTGGTTTCCTCACGATGTTATCCTTAAAAATAAAAAAAATTATCTTCTACTTACCGTTAGCCTTGAAGACTTTTGTAACGCAGGAGTCGTGACCCCTACGACAGTATTTGACAGTAGTGTGCCTATTGGGATTCCTGCAAGTAGGGTTGCTAGCAGAGCTACAAGCGTAGCAAACTCTAGTATTTTCCCCGATCAAGACTTTTTGTCCTCGTCCAGCCCTAGCGGTGACGTCTACTTCTTCGACACCGGTTTCCTGTTTTTGAACAGATTGAACAGGTTGAACCTGTGTGCGTTGGACATCTTCATTATTTTTCAAGTTTTGAACGCCTTGATGTTGATTTTGTAACAGTTGGTAATTATTACGTCTGCTTGGTACGTAGTTGACGTCTTCTTCATAATCGTCGTCGTCGGGTTTGACTTCATTGGGGTTATCTACTTCATTTACTGGCGCTTTATTTTTCTGTTGTCGTTGTTTTTGTTGTTGTAGTTGTTGTAGTCTTCTAGAATTTTCAGTGAGTTGTTCGTATTCTATATTCTCATATTCCACATCTGTATTTCTATTATCTACATTATCAACACCGTCCACGTTTTCATCTTGATTGTTTCCGTATTTATTTTGCGGTTGTTGGGCCTGTTTATTTTCTGCTTGATTACTTACTAGTCCAACTTGGTTTTTGGCTGCTTGTATATGGTGTTTATTTTGAACTGGAACATTTTGGGGCTCATCGCTTTCTTCATCATATTCGGGTTGTCCAAAGACTTTTGCTTGATTATTGTTGTACTGTTGGTTACCTTTTCTATTTTGAACAATCTGCTCTTCGACATATTTATTTTGTTTGTTGACGAAAGCGTAAAGCTCTTCTTTACCTGTTTTATCCTGATCTTGCTCATCACTTTGACTATTTCCGGCTACCGGTTGGCAGTTTTTCACTTTATTGACGGTATTTTTAAGTTGTCCTTGCCCTTTATTTAATCGACGGTTTTCAAGTTGCGGGGCGGATGATGATTCATCATCATCAAAAGCATAGTAAGGCGTGTTGGATTGTTTTTCAGATCTCACTTGTTTACTTTGATATTGATTAGGTACATTTTGTGTCTTGTATTGCTGAAGGACATTTGCTGAATGTTGATGCTCAACAGGATTGTTAAAGTAGAGTGGTGATTCAGATGGTTTTATCTGAGTGGCTGCATTTACTGTTCTTGCAACATTGACAGCATTGTTAGCTTTAGTTGGATTTGCAGCATTGCGCACATTGCCTTGATTAGCTAAATTGTCTACATTTACAGATGGTTCATATGGAGATGCAGAATTAAGATTGTTTTGTTGATTATTAGCTGCCCTCTCATTTCCAGATGTGAGATCGGCTACTTTTGCGTTTTGATTTAAATTATATCCATAATTACTGGGGGAGTTTACTTTTTGGCTTTGAGGTTGTTGCGCACTTCTTTGCGGGTTTTCTTTATTCGGTGCCGGATTAACATTCTGCACAGATAACGCATCCACCTGGGCGTCTGAGGATAACATAAATAAGAATTAAATAAAAAACTGGGATAAATAAAAAAAAGTGTTAGCAGTCCTTAAAAAAAACAGCTGTTCCATACTAAAACTCGATACATACTGCACCAAATGTATGGAGCAGCTGATATTTTTTTCGAGATTTCGAACTTGACCCCATAGTAAAAGTTGCTTGAATTGTTGAGTTAAGCGACCCCTTTCAGTGTCACAGGACCTTTCTGAAACACCCTATATTTCCCATGCTAAAAAAACCTTCAGCGCAAAAGCTCTATCTATGAAGTTACTTTTAGACTGACTGTGTATCGGGCAGGGCTTTTCTTGCTGAGACCTTCGCAATTCGGGCTCGTAATACACGCTGTGGATTTGTTGTGTGCTCTGAGGTGTATTCTTTGTGTTCACCACGTTATAAGGGTCCACGTAGTCGCTAGTGACCCCTGAAACTGGATTGAAAAAAAAAAACTGTTAAAGTTTGCATCACTTTGCAATTTTTTTGCGATAATTTTGTAACTTGGCGATAAATTGACAAATAAATAAAATTTTGGAAGTCACTGTATTTTGAATATTTATCACATTTGATTATTAGTTAATAAGGTTCAATTAACCTGCAAGACAGAACACAAAGAGTACAACGAATCGCATCATAGTGCCGCCAGTTCGCTCGCCTCTACTCTCGAGAAGAAAACAACTAACTGACACCTTTTAAAGTTTCACCAAACTAAAAACCGCGTTGCAGGAAGCAAATTATCGGTAAAACCTGTAAAAATAATATCGGCCCCATTGTAAACGGGCGGTGGGCGGAAAGTTATTTCGTGTAAACAATGGACGTTCCGCAAAAATTACTTCCATTGTTGCAGACCGCTGCCTTTAAAAAAACTGACCATATTTTCGCACGCTGCATTAATTTATGGATTGACTAGTTTTTGCGCTCGACTTCCTTCGCCTGTCACGTTCGTAGCCAACCTAAGACCTAGGTCAGATGAGCGACTCTCCTCTCTGCTCCTATAGCCCATCCAGACTCACGGCGTGAACACCCGAGAACACCCGAGAAGCGTGAATGTGAAGAGTTTCTCGCCCTGGCTCGCCGTGGCTCGCCTGTTCTCCGATCGGTGTTGATAAATTTTGCCGCTTCAAAGGATTTCTCGGGCGAGAAAAGAGAAGGGTATCACACTCACGTTTTCTCGCAGTGTCGATCAGTCACCCGTATTTTTTGTTTCGTTTTCAAAATGTGGATTAACGATCTAGAATTAAAACTTATTGAATACTTTCAATCTGAGCCTATTTATTTTTATGGGATAAAAGTTTAAACCACGATTCGTGGAACAGACTCGGAGAATTAATGGAAAAAAAGAGTCTCTTTTTGCGATTTACAGAAAATACAGGAAAATGGTGAAAGATTCCTCTAAATCGGGAGCTGGTGAAAACCAAATATAGAGTCTAGCTTTTCTATTTTTTTATAACTTTATTTTTAGTTAAAATTGTCACAAAGTTTTAATATGCAATGGCACACAGAGCCAAATCAGCTGCAGTTTGAATATCGTCAGTAGTCGTCCATACCTGATGGGATCCAGAACAGGAGTGAGAAAAATGAGAGAGAAAAATGAGAGTGTGGATAGATTGCTTGTTCTCGCCGAGAAGTCTCGGCGAACTTCTCTCCGAGACGTCCCGCCGTGAGTCTGGATGGGCTATTACGATAGAGTTTTGAGATTTTGAGGGCAGCACTCATTGACCGTTATAACAACAGGATTTTTTGAAGAATACGAATTACATTTTCAATTAAAATAATAAATACAGGATGCAAGAAAATTTGTTACCTTCGTCACGATGTTTTTTCGTAAATATGATGCAAGTTTTTATTTGTCAAACTATAAAACATATTCACCGCAAGCTTGTATGTATGTTTTATAGTTTGACATGTAAATATGTTTTTGAATTAATAAATTACTTATCTAAAAGTTTTTATTTTTGTGATTCAAGCATTACAAATTTTCTGTTCCCTTGTTTCATGCCTAAACAATAAAAGCACCAGCCCCTGTATTATCTAAAATATCCACCACCAAATACGGTTTTTGAATGTAAAAAAAAAATGTTCATTTCAATAAGGGCTGTTTTCGAGTGTTTTGACGCCGTCGGTTGAGTGGTTTTTTTTTTAGAATAAATGCTCTGGGCTCTGTCTTCGTTACTCATGCCCGTAAAACAATAGTATTCGGAGGTTGAGTGGAACTTTTAGATAATAGAGGCGCAACCACCATTTTATAGAATCAAATAGGCTTTGAGGGGCCTCGATTTAAATTATTCGAAATATTGCTCCTTACACGACATGGGCCTAAAAGGTTCTCGACTTGTTTGCGTTATAAAGTCTGCGAGGGAGAATGTTTACCCATCTGAAGCCATGGATTGACCTTGTTCCGTTGCTTATAGGCATAAGCCTACCCATAAGGGTAGACCACTAATTGGTTACTTAATCTTCTCTCTCTTGTGTTAACTTGGATCTAAATACGAGGGTGCAAGTTTTATTGAATAGTTTTATAACTAAACATTTCTGAAGTTACTTAGGTATCTAGATTAACAGTAACAGGCAGATTTATCCAACGAAAATTTAATGTACACACGACAGCACGTCAGACTGGACACTTTGGTTGTAAAGTCGCCCGTAACGTAACCGAGTAGAGTGCTAGCGTGTAAGGGTCGACGTGCTGTCGTGTGTACATATAAACTAATAATGGGAAATAAAAAGAAAACCTACCTCTAGATATTTAACATATGAAATTAGATATAAATAGTAAGCAATTAAAGCAAAAGCTAAAGACGAATCTCAACCTCAAGCTCCTAATCCTAATGAAAGGCAAGAAGTAGAAAACTATTAGTCGGCCATTTGGGCTACGTTCAACTTATGAAAGTTTTAAAGGTCGGTTAATGGAGTTGGAAGCGGCTGTTTTTGTGCAATATATATTTTTTTCTTTTGCAACTTCATAGTAGCATTATACGCGATATTTCGCAACATAAATAAAACATAAAGCGAAGTTTCCACGCGTAGGATGAAAGTTTTGGCTCACCTAAACTGTATTTCTGAATTGTTTTATTTCATATCCTATACAAGTCTAATAAGCTGTCAAAATCACAATTTCTGCATTCGTATTTTTTTAAATACCTGTGGTGTAACATCTGTCGGTGTGCAAGATGACATTGTATATTTCCCGTGTCCCATCGATTTCCATATTGTCGCTAACGAAGCTCTTTCATAAAAAAACACCTGAAAAAACCCACGCGGTTACCTTAGCTTGCGTGAAAACTGATTTTGTAAAAACGTGCTACCCCGTGCAGTTTTCCAATAACTCGTGCAACATTTTCAGCTTTGTTGTTGTTAGAGCTTCAGGATGAAAGGGAAATACCGACAGTTTGCAGAATAACTTATGGATACCGGAGGTCGCAAAAAGGACAGCGTACCTACGATATAAGGATGTCAAGGCGACATAACTCTGGTAAGAAAGCTCAGGAAAGTATGTCATCATAAAAGTCGAAGGCTGAAGAAATACAGAATATCCGTTCGTTGTAGAGTTGTGCAATATGCAATAGTAGAACTACTTGCTCGAGCTACTTGCACACCAAAGTGTTGTTCATTTTGTGTAAAGAAGATGGTAGTTGTATTATACAGGGTGTTAAAAGACCGCCAACAGACCCGAAAGCCACGCATACTAGACACCAAAACAAAGTACTTTTTCGATAAATTATTGCTGGGAAATGATTTTGGTTTATTAGGTTATAATTTTGAAAATTATTTTTCATCTCCCATGCTCGGAAAGTACGCTGTTACTTTAAATATGCGATCGTAGAAGATCCTTTTTTAAACCGCTTTGTATTTTTGTGCGCTTCGAAATTTGAACTCGACGCCCTAATAAAAAAAAAAAAGGATCTCCTTCAACTTGTAGCATTGCAAGTTGAACTTCTAGCAACTTGGATTGAATTTTCCGGAATAAAGAATTATTATTATTATTATTATTGCCTAGCAACGAGTTGTTGATTTTATGACACTTCAAGAAGACACGATTTGTAATCAACAACCCGTTGCTAGGCAACGCCACATACTCCTTTGTGAAGAAGCAAAAAATAAGGAAACTCATTTTACTAACCTCTATGGTAGGTACCTAACTACCTATGTATATTGTTTGTCACGCTTGGCTAACAAAATCATTTCCTCGCTTCTGTGAGATGAAAAGTTTTGTGTTTCGCACGAATGCAATATTATTTGCGTTTCGTGCTTCTGAATACCTCGCTACGCTCAGGTTTCTTTTTTTGAACCACTCGCTACGCTCGTGGCTCAATTTTAGAAACCTTCGCTAGCTCGGTATTCAATACAAGCACTCGCCGCAAACAATAATTTTGCATTCTTGCATAACAAATAACTATTATCACGCAATGCACGTGTAACGCACAGAAGTCATATTGCGCAAGCGTAGGTATAAGTTTATGTTACTTAAGCTTGAAGTACCGATGTTTAGAATACATTGCGGGTTGCAATTTTAACGTCGTTTTTTGTAAGAAATATTCAAAATTTTGACATGGCTTCTTGAGAAGGTATGTTAAGAACTAGATACTGAATACATTTCTGCAAAAAAAGTCTTGAAAAGTCCGACTTTGAACCTCATTATCTCGGAAACCGTTGATTTCCCAGGCATAGTTCCTTGGGCAAGAATGTTCCTTATGATGAGGACAATACGTGGTTTCCCGCTTTGTTGGCGGTCTTTTAACACCCTGTATACTCTTTGATGGTCGTAATAAAATCCTAGCTCATGTGCAGGTTTATGTGAAGGCCTGAAAATCTGCGATTGGCACGTCAGGGATGCCCCACAATGTTTTCGAATTTTAAATAAATTGTTTAATTTTGTATGACAAAGTAAGCGATGAACACATTTTTAATTTTTACCCCTTGTCTACCTTGTCATACAGAACCCGTGTGACAAAACATAGCCTTCACGAGTAATGAGATGTAAATATCCTTCGCGCTTTGAGAAATTACATCTTTGTTTTTCCTTCCACATCTACGCGAAGTAGCTACGTCTAACGAGACGCCAAAGGCAATTAGTGTTGTTGCAGCTTAAATTAATATGCGCTATATAAAAGTAGGAGCACACAAAACAGATACAGCGGAAGTGGCGAATGCCAAGAATTGTCAAGCCTTCGTCAAGTTTGTGACAGTTTCACTTTTGCATGCATCATTCGACCGCGTGGTTTTCTTAAAATAAAAAAAAAATATCAATTCTAAACTAACTGGAAGTAGCTAACCAAATAACCATCTACAACAGATCCTAAAAATATTCCTATCGGACCAACCAAATAGTAAAGTTGGTTTGTTGGGAAAGAAAAATACGAGTAAGTATCTTCCGTTTCAGTTGATCGGTTTAGTTGGACAGAATGGAAGAACGGTGCAAAACAGTTTTCTTTGCGCTTCTTGTTTAAAATCTTAAGACAGCGTGGACTGTAGATTGATTCCCTTTGGCAATACTTAGGTAGGTACTTATTGCGATATTTGCGATACGTTATGTACTGTAAGTCTGTAACATATAACAGTAGGTATTGGAGTAGATTTTAGTAGGTAGGGAGATTCTTCTGGTTGATTTTATTTTGAGTCCTGTAACCGGAATGATAAGAGCAGGACGCAGAATTATAACATTGTTAAGTAGTTGGGCGGAATTTAATCATCTTTTCGTCGTAACCAGAGCGACACAGTAACTTTCAAATTTATATTAATTTTGATCCTTAATTAAAGTCGTTTACTGAAAGCATCTTCCACATTTATATAGTAGGCATTCACATCTATTGGATGAAATTGTATATGATAAAGCACGAAAAAATGCACGATAGCGCGCGATATAATGCTCTCTTACGCAGTTGAGCTTCGAAGAGCGGAATAGTAGACAACAAAATCAACATCAAATGACAAAGCTGTCAAAAGCTCGATTATTATAACGCGATCCCGCCTAACTTTAGTTTCGCCCTTCGGCTGTAAAGGTACTTTAATTTCTTGGAGCATTTCAAAGAAGAGTTTTGAAGGTTCCGTAGAATCTGTTTTAGACAATTTTCACAATTTAGGTAATTTGATTTTGTGGTGATTTCCAACCTGGAATTACTGGCATACACTTCTTTAAAGCTTATTTTAGCCTGCACATTTCTTGACACTAACGACACCTAACAGTCGAGCCTCAGCGCTTTAATGATCACTCTACGAGTAGGAGCAGTAGTGCGGGAGCTGCCGCTACCATTATGTACGTCAAGTAATGAAGAATACCATCAACTTTTGATTTTTACCTTACCAATACTCTACTAAAAATGGAAACATTGGGTGAAAATTTTTTTTTAATACGTCTTATAGTTCTCGAGATATTTAATTTTAAACTAGCTGTGCGACGGGCGCGCGGTCGTCAGCTGCTGTGACGTCACAACTTAACACGCACCCGACACATACACCGTAACACTCATTCAAAGGGCTGTATCTTTGGAACCGTACTAGGTAGCCAGTTGAAATTTTCAGAGATTATGTTTTATTATGGTTGATTACCAAAAACATAATAAAATTAAAAAATATTAAAATATAAAAGGGGTCCCCATACAAAAAACGTTGTTTTATACTTTTTGCTCTATATAGAAAAAACGGTAAGACATACAAGCAACAAACTTGGTATGATTATAGGGCTTACTCCATAGTATAACAAAATAATATAAAAACCGGCCAAGTGCGAGTCGGACTCGCGCACGAAGGGTTCCGTAAGAACGGCAAAAAAATCACGTTTTTTGTATGGGAACCCCCTTAAATGTTTATTTTATTCTGTTTTTTAGTATTTGTTTTTATAGCGGCAATAGAAATACATCATCTGTGAAAATTTCAACTGTCTAACTATCACGGTTCATGAGATACAGCCGTGACAGACGGACGGACAGACAGACGGACAGACAGACGGACAGACGGACAGCGGAGTCTTAGTAATAGGGCCCCGTGTGGAACCCTTCGGGTATGAAACCCTAAAAACGGTCAAGCGCGACTCGGACTCACGCGCCGAGGGTCCGTATAACCAGTTTCATTTTATCTTATGGCGGTAGGGAACTCTCAGTGCGCGAGTTCTACTCGCACTTGGCCAGTTTTATTGTGTGTTTAGCTATCAACTATGACAAAACAGGTAATTTTCAAAATTCAGCTAATTTAGAGTTAGCAAACGTGGCAAAAGTGACATTCGGATAAGTTTAATAAAAATAAGTAAACATGACAGCACGCAGTTTTGTACAGTTTTGTTGTAAAGTCACCCATAATGTAAGAGTGCTAGCGTGTAAGGGTCGACGTGCTGTCTTGTGTATAACATTAAATGTTATACATTGCGTAGCCGATTAGATGTAAAACACCAGCACAGACACCGCATTGTACCTTAATCAAATTGTCATAACAACCTACGATATTGTAGTTTTGTGGAATGATCACTAGATAATAAGTATAGGTTCCTCCCTGTCATCTCCCGTGCTACAGCTCTAGAGCCTAGAACCTCCCAACTAGTCTAACTGGTGGTGTAAGTTTGTTTCACGCATCACGTCCCCCTGCCAACTTCCAGGCCACGTCACAGCGCGCTCGGGTTTGGCATAAACTGTTTAGCTACAGCCTACTAAGCTTCGGGAGTTACAAACTTGTTAGAAGAAATAGGAAGTCAAATAGTTAGTTGGCTTTACTCTCATTTTTAGAATAGTTAGTTGGCTTAATTTACTCTCATGCTAGGCCTCAGACTCGTGGATCGTATACCTAATGTCGTCATCCGACATTTTTATCACTTTTAGGGTTCCGGACCTCAAAAGGAAAAGCGGCACCATTATACAGGGTGTTAAAAGACCGCCAACAGACCTGGCAGGTACGCATACTAGACACCAAAACAAAGTACTTTTTCCATAAATTATTGCTGGGAAATGATTTTGTTTTTTTTAACGATAACGAGTTTTGTGTGGGATGACGTGACGTGACGGGCGGCCAATCATAAATCTTATGTACAGTCAGCCACACGCTATACGTTTGATTGGCGCCCTTATGCCGGGCGCAGTAAGAGCTACCATGGGGTATCCTAGACTGTGGCCGACCGTACCTACCGCTACTTCGGCGCCGTCATCTCGTTCTCGTTGACGTTGACGTTGACATTGGTGGTGCGGGCGATAAAAGCCCTTATTGCTAGGCGAGATTACATACTGGTTGCCCACTAAGCAATCGCTAAATCTTCCGAGATAATCTCTAATCCCTAAAACCTAGCACGAGCTCCCACCATAATTCAATGGTTCGATCGAAGGATAGAACGGTCTCTAGCGGTTAAATCCTTGTAATGCTCTGGCTAGGAATAGGTATTACGTACTTGCCACAGAGCACAACGTTCACAAGACAACTTTAACTGTTAGAACTTTGGACAATGGAGTTAGACACCTATACAAGGTGTTACAAAAGTACCTAACTCTTTTTACAGGGTAATAGCACCCGGTGATAGAGATCACAACATAAATATTTTTTTTTGCTCTGTGACGTTCCGTTAATTTTTAAATTAATAAAATGTGAACGATGTGGCGGGAGAAAAGTATTTTTTAAATATTGTTTTCATTGACTTTCACAATGTTTTAACAACTCAAAGCTATGTAAATGCAACTACACGCACAAACATATTTTTATATTTGAGCTAATAACAAAAACAAAAAGTTATGAAAATTATTTCAATTTTGAGGTTATAAAATAAAAATTGTTTTTTTCAACTTTTTTTTACAGATTTGACATCCTGTTGACCAGTAGGTTACACCCTGTAAAAATAGTTAGGTACTTTTGTAACACCTTGTAGAGATGAAATAATACTGTTTGTGTAATTTGGTACGTTGCCGTTGTTTGATCATTAATTTGATACGTGCGTCGTGCACATGACATGTGTTACGCATTAGGTAAATAGGTCACTTTATGCAACACAATGTATTTTGATATTAAAAGTTACTGAGCAAAATGTCTTTAAAATCTCCTTCCATAGTAGGTACCTATGCCGAGAAAGGAGATTTCAAAGGCAGGTAAGAGGTAAATAGGCAGGGCAGTCAGTAACTTTGAATCAGTAACTGTTCACGATATTCACTGATAATTTGCTATGTAGGTAACATAGATTATTTGGTATGGCTATTCTTTGGTTATGCAGTGTGTAATAAGCCAACCTACCTATAAAAGTAGAGTGGAAGGAGAGCTCAAATTTTCAGCTTTTTCAATTTTGAATCTAAACTGAGATATTTTTGTTCAGCAATTTTTGTTCTATTTTCATTATCCTAAACAACAGGGGGTCTACCGGCTAAGACGAAGCCGATACCATTGGCGAAAAGCGAAGTTCGATTTTTGAAAAATGTACTGCCTCCCAGTTTATTTTACTGCCACCCAGTTAAATTTTCATAAATCGAACTTCGATTTTCGCCAATGGTAATCGGCTTCGTTTTAGCCGGTAGAACCCCAGAACAACGCTTTCATTGAACCTTAATTCCATAAAATGTTGCTACCTTCCGTAGAGGACTGCCGGATTCAACTGCGAAAGGACATCATAGAGGTACTTTTTGAAGAAAACGAAACGCAGCGTGATTTAATCTTAACAAGTTTTAACAATCCGTTCCGTAACGTCCTCTCTAGACTGTCGGTGTTAAGAAAGTTTATATTTGTCATTTCAACTAAACTCCTGTAATCACATTCAACAACGACAAATTAAGTCCCCGGGCACGTTAATTTTAAGGCTGAAGTCAGGAAGTGGTAGAAGGAGAACAACAGAGGGTCTGTTTTGTGAAACCATAAATCGTATGCGTGTGGTGTAGAGATTTTTTAAATAAATATAAGAGCCAGGGGCCTAATTCGGTATGCAAAGTTTTTTGTTCGAAAGTCCGTTATTGGCTTAATTGAACGAGCGAGCGAAGCGAGCGAAGTTCTCCGAGTCTACTGGAACAATCCGGCGTTTGTATGTATGTATGTATGTATGTATGTATGTATGTATGTATGTATGTATGTATGTATGTATGTATGTATGTATGAATGTTCGTTCGACGATAACTTGAGTAAATGAAGTCGGATTGTCACGATATTTGGTAGGCAAGTAAATGAGGCAAAGAGAATTTTTAAGTTCGAACATGAGCCAAATCGGTTGAGGGGTTACCGAGATATGGGGTTGTTAAGTTTATATGGGGTCGCGAGTTCACAGTTCGGGGCGAACCACTAGTCTTATCTTTAGACAATATTGAGAAACAAATTTCAATATTTTTTATTTTGGTTCAGTAGTTTGGATTTTACAACGTTTCAAAGATACGGTTTTATGACGTCACGCGACGGTCTGGATACTGTTGGCGGTCATAGGAACAAAACATTTTAGCGCATAAAAACAAAACTACCGGACCAAAATAAAAAATATTTGAACGAGCGAGCGAAGCGAGCGAAGTTCTCCGAGTCTACTGGAACAATCCGGCGTTTGTATGTATGTATGTATGTATGTATGTATGTATGTATGTATGTATGTATGTATGTATGTATGTATGTATGAATGTTCGTTCGACGATAACTTGAGTAAATTTAGTCGGATCGTCATGAAATTTGGTAGGCAGGTAAATGAGGCCAAGAGAATTTTTAAGTTCGAACATGAGCCAAATCGGTCGAGGGGTTACTGAGATATGGGGTCGCGAGTTCATAGTTCGGGGCGAACCATTTTCAGACCGATCTCGTTGCGCTGCACTTTTAGGTAGCAGGACTCGATTAAGTAGTTCTATCTACTTAGGAGTGGCTCGTTGAGCTGTAGACCTCGCAAGTCTGTCAAGTCTGCGCAATGTTAAGTGGGAGCGTTGTCAAGCCGCTCTAGAGGTATAAACTTCACTCAACGCGGGACTCAGCCTTCGGCCTCGTGACACGGAGTTGATGTTTCTACAGCTCGGCCTTCGGCCTCGCGGATTGAGGTGGCTGGTAGGAGTGTTTGGCCTGCGGCCTCACAAACTCTGCCCTAAAAAGGGTCAAATAAGAAAGGTCAAACTCCCATACAATTTGTTCTAATAAGCGTATTTTCTATAGAAGATAATTGCATAGAAAATGTGTCAACTTTTCACAGTTATATCTCGGCTGCTGTAATTTTCAATATACAACGGTATCTCAAGTTCTCATCGTCGCTTTCGGAAACGCAATCTCTTTTCCCCATTGGTCCGGAGATTTTTTCCGAAAATCCGTTTTCCTTAAAAAAATATTTTTTTAAATGTAAAACAGAAATTTAAAAAATTTCGTACAACTTATCTGGTGGCACGGCAGTGCCCCCGCCAGGTCGAGCGCGAAGCAAACACTGCCGTACCATCCTTTACTGGAACCATTTCGCCGCATTTTCAGACCCCTATTTGAGAACCTCTGGATAAGACCAGAACGCAGAAATTTTCGTCATCTAGTAAGCTATAATCACATACTTAAAATCCAAAATTTCAAGTCTGTAGGTCATTTAGTTCCGAAGTTAAGCGAAAGCAAAGTTTCGCATTTATGACACACACTCACTCACTCACTCACTCACTCACTCACTCATGATCATCATAATAGAACTAGTACTTCCCATAAACTCAGAGAGCTGAAATTTGGTACAGAGTTAGGGTTGAATGGCCACATAAAGGGACAACTATAAAAACTAGGATAATCGAAGATCTGGAGTACCTGGTGAACCTGATTAGAAAACACAAGAGCCCTAATAGAACTAGTACTTCCCATAAACTCAGAGAGCTGAAATTTGGTACAGAGTTAGGGTTTAATGGGCAAATAAAGGAAAAACTATAAAAACTAGGATAATCGAAGATCTGGAGTACCTGGTGACCCTGATTAGAAAACACAAGAGCCCTAATAGAACTAGTACTTCCCATAAACTCAGAGAGCTGAAATTTGGTACAGAGTTAGGGTTTAATGAGCACATAAAGGGAAAACTATAAAAACTAGGATAATCGAAGATCTGGAGTACCTGGTGACCCTGATTAGAAAACACAAGAGCCCTAATAGAACTAGTACTTCCCATAAACTCAGAGAGCTGAAATTTGATACAGAGTTAGGGTTTAATGGCCACATAAAGGGAAAACTATAAAAACTAGGATAATCGAAGATCTGGAGTACCTGGTGACCCTGATTAGAAAACACAAGAGCCCAACCAAACTATTATAGATCGACATATACCGCCCTTACAAAAAATAATCAACTTGGTGGGCCGCTTTATTTGATGTCAATAATCTAAGGTCTGAAGTATCTGATGAAGAACCCTCAGCTGGTATCAGCTTTATTAGAGATATTATGGTAATGCCCCTTCTACTATTGGTACATAAAAAAATCGACTGTCATTGCAAAAATCCAGCGTAGTGGGACACATCTTCATTTAATCTAGCCTATAGCGTCCCACTAGTGGTTCGCTCCGAACTATGAACTCGCGACCTCAGTTACAGATGTATAACTTTGCTTACGCCATTCGCGCAGGCGCGCGCGCGCTTTGCATTTAAACTATACAACCCCATATCTCGGCAACCCATCGACCGATTTGGCTCATGTTCGAATTTAAAAATTCTTTTAATTTAGTTTACCCGCCTATCAAATTTCATAACGATCCGACCAAATTTACTCAAGTTATCGTCGAACAAACATTCATACATACAAACATACATACATACAAACGCCGGATTGTTCCAGCGCTCGCTCGTTCAACAAGAAATAGTCGGACGATTAACTTTATTCTACTCGAACATTACACAAATTTAAAAACTGTGTCAAATAAGAAAATCTAATAAAATTAATCAATATGCCCTCGTTTCTACAAAAAGAAGTGAAATCCCACCAAAAACATTCTGTAAAAACTAGCCAGGTCTCGATGGATCTGCTTGTTTATCTCTAAAAAAGTAATGAAATCTAGACAAAGTCGTGCCAAGTCTAAGGTTCCTCACTGCAATTTCTTTATTATTATAGTTAATGTTGTGAGACTTGGCTGTTGAAGGGTACACAAGGGTACAAAACCAGGTGCTCCATGACACCATTGCACCAATCTGTCGCCAGAACCGCTTGTGTACCCTTCAAAGGCCAAGTCTCACAACATTAACTATAATAATAAAGAAATTGCAGTGAGGAACCTTAGACTTGGCACGACTTTGTCTAGATTTCATTACTTTTTTAGAGATAAACAAGCAGATCCATCGAGACCTGGCTAGTTTTTACAGAATGTTTTTGGTGGGATTTAAATTTTCTAAAAGATGCAATTATTGATGTCCATTCTTATTTGAGCGAAATCGACACTTGCGAGTGGAATTTCGAAAATTTGAATCTACAAAAAAACCATAGGTATGCTCATTGAATCTGCGCACAACATTTTAAAAGAATCGGTTGAGAAATGCGAATCAAGTCGCTGTAGATGCCGGTCGACTAAACATACTACAGTGTCGTCCTACCATTCCCTTGTAGCATTGATCGTTGGCCAATAGAATCAAAATGCAAGATGTAAGAGCAACTCCTCGACAAAGTCAGCAGCGGCAACTCCAACGAATTATCTTCACACTTCTTTATGGGGCCGGCGGTAGATTTGGGGTGTGTTTGCGTATTAGAGTGAAGATTTATCGTGCGAAATGAATTGCAATGTGAATTGGGGCGTCGTACGTAGCGATGATTTTCTCAAACGAATTGCGAGATTTTAATAGGAATTTCGGTTGAATTTTATGGACAATATGTAATATGATTTTATATTAGGGCTATTTTATCAATAACGAGTAATTATTCATTCATGTACATAAGTAGGTGCGTCGTAAAGTTATTTAGCGACGGTACCTATAATATAGTGCAAAAGTTAGAAGGACAATACCGGAATGAACAAAGATGTGAAGTAATTTTATGATTAAGGTCTCCGAATGGGAACCGAAACTAGTCGGCTACACCGACATAAAATACAAGTAATATATCCGTTTATTAAATACAAAAAAGTTCACACAACACATTTTCAAATGAAAAGCCAATGTTTAGCAATCGAAAATCAAACCGCACGTTAAACAACAAATAAGTAACATATTATTATCCAGTATCAAGAAACTGAAAAAATACCAAATATTCATCCATTGAACCCTTTGTGGTCCGTAGATAATCTTTTCCCATTTTACCAAATTTTAAGATTGCTTTTACCCTCTTACCCCGAAGCTATTGATGTAATAAAAGATTTATAAGCCTCAAGTCGGTAGGTACGTGTAGATCCTTATTGGGTTTCCGAGGATTCTTAGGGTTCCCTACCCGAAGGGTAGGTAAACGGAACCCTATTACTCTACCTAGTCTACCTATTCTCTATCCGTCTGTCCGTCCATTAAAGGGCTGTATCTTAGGCGTGAATTATACACAAACGCCATAAGGCGTAAGGCATAAGGCGTAAGGCATACGGCGCAGAGCAGGCGTGGAGCAGATAAGGCATGAATTATACAGAAACGGCGTAAGGCGTAAGGTGCGGCGCAGGCGCATGGAGCAGATAAGGGACGGAAGCGATTTAAATTATATCAAAAAGGCGAAGAGACGCCACAACGAGTCATTATACAGGCTGACTTTATTGTGATAGTATACTTATGTGACTTTATCCTATTTCTCTCCAATACATACTGGGATGAGTTTGTTTAATTTCAAAGTTACGTACATTTGTGAATTTGTAGTAGCAATACCACTCGCTAACGGTGAAGGAAAATATCGTGAGGAAACCCGCGACTTAATTGGCTTCACACGTATGACTTGTCTTTCCTGTGGGCTAGGCCGACTAAGCTCTCAGCATAGTATAGGTGCTGGGCAAGCCTACTCCATCTAAAACAACTGCAGCGCCGAGTGGTCTCTTCACCCATCTTGTGTGAATGAAGGTGCCACTGGACGCTGGATAAATCATCTCATTACGTAGACGCAAAGACCTTAGTTTTTTTTTAGTACACTCTGACGTCGACAGCACATAAAATTGTATGTGTACATAAAATTCACTATCGTCACGTATTTTCTGCTCCTACTGTATAACAAACGGCGTGCCGCTTGCGCGTCTCTCCGGTCGCGCCTGCTAGCGACGCGGAACAGGCGACGAAACGGCTGCTTCAGTATAATTCACAACGTGTCGCCTGCATACATTTTGTATTGAAATGTTTTGAAGCGGCAAGATGCCTGCGCCGCGCCTTCACCTTACGCCTTTTCTGTATAATTCAGGCCTTAGGGAACCATTGTATCTGTAATTGACTTTATTATAGAAGATTCGATTACGGTACTAAATACATACCGGCGTAAAGTTTGGTGTCATCGGCCAGCGGCGTGTTGGATTTTACGCACAGATATTTTACAACCAGATATTTTTGGCGCATACATGGCAAAGATAATTTCTATGGTGGTGCGGAACCCTCTGTGCGCGAGCCTGACTCGCACTTGGCCGATTTATGCTCTGATGGATCTTAATCTGGTCTCTAGTGTCTTGTTCTGAGGGTTATTTATAGATTTATAAGGCTTGTAATAATAATAGGTTCAAGACAGTAATAGATAAATATAACAGTAACTATAAAGAACACGGAAACAAGGCAAGTATTATTAAATTACTTAACTTGACGCAAAAGTCCAATAGATTTTCATTGTATCGTACTTTTATCAGGGATGGTTTCAGGAATAAAGCTTTTTAAAAATTACCCTGTATAATAAGTCATCTGCATAGTCAGACCGCTGTACCATTGGTTATTCAATGTTCTGGCTTTACTTTGATAGTGCACAAACACGTTTAACACCAAAGACCAAGTTTAAATTAAAGCGGACAACTTACAGCGTTTGGTAATGAAGTTGCTTGCTTCTAGCGTCGACCGCAAAACACCTACTTACAACAGAAGTTCTCTACGAGCGCCATATTGCGTTTTAGTGCCGCAAATACCTTTAATAGTGCCAAGGGTAATTTTCATCCCGTTCAGACCTTCAGAGATTGGGTGTCAACAAAAAGGAAATAAAACTTTTTAATTAAATGTTGTTGACTGATAGGCTGAAACAAGTGATAAAATAATAAAAGTATTTTTTTTTTCATATTTACCTGTTTATCTAAAATGGCACTCTTTTTTATAACGGACAACTATTTTTCGGCGACAAAAAGGAAATAAACTCTGCTGGTTGAAAAGCTGAAAAAAAAGGCATTTATTATTTTACTAGTTGTGCCCGCGACTTCGTATGCGTTTTTACACATTTGACATTTAATTTAAATTCAACTGCGGAGGAAAACTCAAAAGGAAGGTTTTTTTAACCCCCGACCAAAAAAGAGGGGTGTCTGTCTGTGTGTGCCCTAATCTAAACAATACATTTATAATAAAATATGTTGTTTAGATTAGGTATCGCCCGTGTAAGATACCAGGTAGCTTAGCATAAGAATTGCTTAGGAAGTAAAGGGGTTTATGTGTATCGCCCTCGACGTAGAGTGGGATAGATAAAATTATAAGCCCATAGATAAGGTCTTACCCGTTCTCATGCTAAGCCAGCAAGCAAAGCATAAGGTTGGGTTAGAGCGTATCTACGGCAAATAACTCTGTGTATCCCGCTTTACGGCAAAGAAAATATATATTTTTAAATATCAAGTTGGGCTCAGTAGAGTAAATATTTTAAAAAGGCACAAAAAAAATTTTCAACCTCGCGTTCGTTCAAACCCAGAACCTTTCGACCGCGTCGCAACAGTACTTCATTTCTAACATCGATATACTTTGTCCGACCTCCACCGAAAACCACTCACAATAAAATTCCCTCCAGCAAGGATCATAAGGCTGGGTTAGAGCGTATCTATGGCTCTGTCCATCCCGCTCTACGTCAAACAAAAGAGTGAGATACCTATTGTTTTAAACCCATAGATACGATCCAACCCGGCCTTATGCTACGCTTGTAGAACTAACATTTTCCGCCAAAATAATATAAAAACAAATGCCGACTTTTCATTTTCAATATTACGCCCTAAATGCTAAAAGTCGTAGCGTGATATTATACAGAGTGTTAAAAGACCGCCAACAAAGTGGGAGACCACGTATAGTCCTCATAATAACGAACATTTTTTCCCAAGGAAGTATGTCTGAGAAATCAACGGTTTCCGAGATAATAAAGTCGGACTTGTTTTTTTTTTTCAGAAATATGTTCAGTATCACGTTCTAAACATACCTTCTCAAGAAGCCATATCAAAATTATGGATATTTCTTACAATAAATCAAGTTAAAATTTTATTGCAACCCGCAATGTAGGTTTCCGAGAGAATGAGGTTCAACAAAGTCGGACTAAATTTTTTTTTTCCAGAAATATGTTTAGTATCACGTTCTTAACATATCTTCTTAAGAAGCCATATCCAAATTATGAATATTTCTTACAAAAAACGAAGTTAAAATTGCAACCCGCAATGTATTCTAAACATTGGATAGCCTAAGTTACGCCCAGAAACGTGAGTTACAACCATGTTAAGTTTGGTTGAAAACTATTCAGCGGTGTTCGCGTTTATCGTGTTCATACAGACAGACAGACAGACAGACAGACAGACAGACAGACATAGACCGTTTTTTTTGCATTTTTGGATTCAGTATAGTTTACTTAGTAACCCCTGCTAGTTTTTTTCTAAAAATATTCAATGTACAGAATTGACTTCGCTAGAGTTTTATTATAAGTATAGATAGATAGATAGAAGAAGATAGATTTTAAAAATTCTCAAGCTCTACCTGCTAAGATGTATTTTATGTACAACCTATTTATTTTGTTGGCGAGATTGTATAAAAATATAATAAAATGGTTGACGATGCTCGACGAGCTTGGGATCTAAATATTTAATTGGCTGCATGGTTAACCTACGTATTAGAAGCCCTTCTTCTGTAATATTTAACCCACCAAAAACATTCTGTAAAAAACTAGCCACGTCTCGATGGAGCTGCTTGTTTATCTCTAAAAAGTAATGAAATCTAGACAAAGTCGTGCCAAGTCTAAGGTTCCTTACTGCGATTTCTTTATTATTATAGTTAATGTTGTGTGACTTGGCCGTTGAGGGGTACACAAGCGGTTCTGGCGTCAGATTGGTGCAATGGTGTCATGGAGCACCTGGTTTTTTACCCTTGTATACCCTTCAACGGCCAAGTCACACAACATTAACTATAATAATAAAGAAATCGCAGTAAGGAACCTTAGACTTGGCACGACTTTGTCTAGATTTCATTACTTTTTAGAGATAAACAAGCAGCTCCATCGAGACGTGGCTAGTTTTTTACAGAATGTTTTTGGTGGGATTTCACTTCTTTTTGTAGAAACGTGGGCATATTGATTTATTTCATTAGATTTTCTTATTGGAAACAGTTTTTTAATTTGTGTAATGTTCGAGTAGAATAAAGTTAATCGTTCGACTATTTCTTCTTGTTAAATTGTAAGTATAAGTATAAAAGCCAGTCTAGTCTTATCCTTAGTTTCCTTTAATTTTATTTATATGCGTATTTAAAGCAGAAGGGGAGGCATTCGCCCAGCAGTAGGACGCTATAGGCTAGATTAAATTAGAAGATGTGTCCCACTACGCTGGATTTCTGCAATGACAGTCGATATTTTTATGTACCAATAGTAGAAGGGGGCTCTAATACAGCTGAGACCAGCTGAGGGTTCTTCATCAGATACTTCAGACCTTCGATTTTTGACCTCAAATGAAGCGGCCCACCAAGTTGAATATTTTTTGTAAGGGCGGTATATGTCGATTTATAATAGTTTGGTTGGGCTCTTGTGTTTTCTAATCAGGGTCACCAGGTACTCCAGATCTTCGATTATCCTAGTTTTTATAGTTTTACCTTTATGTGGCCATTAAACCCTAACTCTGTACCAAATTTCAGTTCTCTGAGTTTATGGGAAGTACTAGTTCTATTAGGGCTCTTGTGTTTTCTAATCAGGGTCACCAGGTACTCCAGATCTTCGATTATCCTAGTTTTTTATAGTTTTCCCTTTATGTGGCAATTAAACCCTAACTCTGTACCAAATTTCATCTCTCTGAGTTTATGGGAAGTACTAGTTCTATTAGGGCTCTTGTGTTTTCTAATCAGGGTCACCAGGTACTCCAGATCTTCGATTATCCTAGTTTTTATAGTTTTTCCTTTATGTGCCCATTAAACCCTAACTTTGTACCAAATTTCAGCTCTCTGAGTTTATGGGAAGTACTAGTTCTATTAGGGCTCTTGTGTTTTCTAATCAGGGTCACCAGGTACTCCAGATCTTCGATTATCCCAGTTTTTATAGTTTTCCCTTTATGTGGCCATTCAACCCTAACTTTGTACCAAATTTCAGCTCTCTGAGTTTATGGGAAGTACTACTTCTATTATGATGATCATGAGTGAGTGAGTGAGTGAGTGAGTGAGTGAGTGAGTGAGTGAGTGTGTGTCATAAATGCGAAACTTTGCTTTCGCTTAACTTCGGAACTAAATGACCTACATACTTGAAATTTTGGATTTTAAGTATGTGATTATAGCTTACTAGATGACGAAAATTTCTGCGTTCTGGTCTTATCCGGAGGTTCTCAAATAGGGGCCTGAAAATGCGGCGAAATGGTTCCAGTAAAGGATGGTACGGCAGTGTTTGCTTCGCGCTTGACCTGGCGGGGGCACTGCCGTGCCCCCAGATCGGGGTTCCGTCGCTCGTTGCAAGCAGCAGCTTCATAATAAAACCTATTTATGGACGAGAAATAGTTATTAAAGTAATTATTATCCTAGAGCTTTCCTAAAGGGTCAAAGTACCTTGCCACATTGGTATGCTACTTTTCAGTAGTGCTGCCACTAGTTCTTTTAGGTGATTTTAACACATTGATAGAGAGCAAAAGAGTCATCGGCGCTTTAAAGAGTCATTGACCTATTCCTGAAGAAGGTATAGGAGGAGCGGGCCGAGCGGGTGATCGTGCTCCTCAACTATAAAGGGAAATTTCCCGCCAAGCAGATCTTATACTTTGGGACCGGCCGGGTCCAACTGAACATAGTTGGACGTTCTATATATATTCAGCTACGAAAGATATTTTGCTGGCGCGATGCAGGATTGTAGCGAGTAGCGATTTGACAGCTAGAGTATGTAGCAGTTTCCTGTGCGCCCGACAGGGGTCGCTACAAGGGCAATACGCGCTATACAGGCCTGATAAAGTTCTTACCGTTGGAGACCTAGGTATTATATTCAGGGAGGTGCGTTTAGGTGGGTCAGCGGGGGAAGTCCGAAATTAGGATCCTACTCCTGTTTCTGACTTCCCGCAAGCAAGCAACCCTCAGAGATTTTAATAACAAGGGCAAACTAGATTTACAGCACTGCACTTGCGAAGGAACCAATGGTTTTCAATTTTACGTCCCGGGGCCAAGGGTCATCCCGCACGGTCGTATAACTAAAGCAATATCGTCAAGTTACATATTTATGAATCATCCCTTCCTTATATCGAAATCTACGTTGAATATATTTATTTGGGTGGCCAATAAAAAGTTTATACGGTTTCCTAAGTGCCACCGTATGTTTCAGCTTGTAATAGAAGTGTGTTCGCGTAAAGAAACATTGCTTCCTTTTACGCTGCTCGACTCTACAATAATGTTTCAGAGACGTCTGTATTTTTTGTTGTTCGCTAGTTTTGCCTATGTAAAACTACCGAAAAACAATGATACGTTCTAAATACAATGACAAGTATTACTGTCATGGTATAAAATATCCCTGATGCCCTTGGAACTAATTAAATAACTAGCAGAAACTGTGTACTTAGATAACAAAAAAAACATTAGTTAAACTTAATTGGGCCGGTATGTACCTTAGGCAGCGCTTTTAGAGCAACGAAGCAAAATATGACAAAAGGTTTGCTAAATTTATCATCCTCATCAAGGTGAAAAGAGTTTGCCGTTTCAACTCGACGACTGGACATCCAGGGACAACTCTATATAAACGAGTTCTACATAGTAGCACGCTATTTCTCATGCTAGGGAGTTGCTTAAATTGTGTTCTGGAAAGGATAATCTGAAATTCCGCCATTACGGCGTCATTGTGATGAAATGTTAAGAGGCCCCTTCAGGACCGTGGGAACTCAGTGACTGCCAAGCGTGTGAAACACTGTTTTCTATAGCTGTTTCACCCAGAGTGAGACGGGGCGCGGGAAAAGTGAGAGGCAATGCGCCTGTATGAGTCTACGTGTGTTCATGTCCTTTCGCGAGTATGTAGTTGTAATGTAATAGATCTATTTTCCCAAATTTTTTCGTAGTTCCGCTGCCATTTCTACAATTTAATAGCTATTTCAAAAATCTTTTTTTTTTCTGATAAGTACAATACATCATTGATGTTCCCAAGGTAGTTAGACTCCAATAGGCAGTGTAATAATGTAAGTAAATAACAGCTGAAAGTAACCCCTTTTTCGGCGCGAAAAACGCATCGCTCTAATTTTTTTCAGGCAATTTTTTTTATTATAAAAACAATTTGCAAACCTCGGTATTGGTCATCTACTGATATAAACCAAGTTTCAGCAAAATCCAGCCTGTAGTTTAAAAATTAAACCGGAACTACGTTTGTATGGGAAAATCATGCTTCGCACCCTCTTAAGTATAAAAATCTTCCAAGCGAGCGCGAGCATTCGCATGAAATTTGAAAAGCAATTGAGGCGCCTCCCATTTCCCTAATCGCTTAATGTTGATGACGTAACCGCATTACAGAAGTGTACAGAAAACCCATTTTACTCCACGTTGCACTGTACTCATAAGCCGACAGGTAAAGCATGCCTCCAGGTGCCAGTTTCATAAAACTAAAATTGGATGTACATTGAGTAGTCGGTTGGTAAGCGAACCTTTTTTGTAACCTTTCCAATGTCTAATAGGCTAATCAATGTACACAAGACAGCACGTCGACCCTTACACGCTTGCACTCTACTCGGTTACGTTAAGTACGGGTGATTTTACAACAAAAGTGTACACTCTGACGTGCTGTCAGTATGAATTGTAGTTTTATGAAACTGGCACCAGGCGGTGCAATGGTTTTTAAAGTTAGCTCTGTCGAGCGGGACAATAACGACAGAATTATTGTCGCGAAACTATATACAGGGTATATGGACCCGCGCTATCATCCAGTTCCCGCTTGACGTTGAATTACGGGTCACCCTGTAAAACGGTACACACTGAAACTTCTATTTCCATCTATTTTATGGTGTTACCAAAAACATGCCCCTAGTCTGCATTCAAATAGCTTATTATTACGAGTCTCATTTCACAATGAATTTATTATATTTAATCGCATTTTCCTTTGAAGCCTTTAATGTAATATTTCAGCAACTTTAACACACTGTTTCAACACGAAGTTTAGTCAAACGTTCTTTAGGAGACCAATTACTATTATATTATGGAAGTTCAAAGGTCTCCCTAAGAAGTTGTTATTGGGTTATTTATTGTAATTCGGTAAAGTTTCCTAATACCGAACAGTTAATAAAGTGCCGTTCTGCAGATCATCGCTCGGTTATAAAGGGCCAAAAATTTAATTAATAAAGGTAACGATATTATAAAAACAAATATAAAACGCTGAGGTTAGCTCTGACCTAAGTACAAATTGTCCCTGTATTTTTATGAAACAGTTCACAGTCGCACTTGTTTCAATCTCGGGTCACGTTCCTGGTAAATGATATTTCAATAAAGGAACTAGGTACGTTTTCTGCAATGCGATATTTATCGTAGAATTGAAATTGAGGATTACTAGCCAGTGATCCCCAATTTCAATTCTGCGATGTTATCGCAAGTTATTGCAGTCAGAAGGTTATTGAAAACTGCATCTTATCTATTTACGGGGCAGATGTAGGTACGGTCGGCCACAATCTCAGATACCCCATGGCAGCTCTTATCGCGCGCGGCATAAGGGCGCCAATCGAACAAAAAGGGGTATCTGAGACTGTGGCCGACTGTACCTATCGCAGACCGCGTTTTCCGGCAAACCCACTCAGGCAAGAATTTTGCTTACTCAGGTAGAGCTTAATGCTGGAAACCGCTGGACTCCAGCTGCCTGCATAAGTCAAAATTACTTATTACAGACTGGTTCCTTCCTCCGCAAACATTCTGAGGGTCTATCGTGAGTTTGACCTTACGATGACGCTATGGAAACTAAATAACGAGTATTTTGGTGATGCTACTTCTCTGGTGGCTATAAAAAGTTTTCGTACTTTAATACTTACGGGTACTAAGTTACCCAGCATAGCCAGTATAGGTTTAGCGTTGAGTTTGATACGTATTAAGGTCTCGGCGGCGGTGGCGTGTGACATGATAGCCCGTTACAAATAAAACCCTGGAAATACTATTGTTTTCCGCGCATGAGTAACGAAGACAGAGCCCAGCGCATTTATTCTAAAAAAAAAAACCACTCAACCGACGGCGTCAAAACACTCGAAAATAGCCCTTATTGAAATGAATAATCTTTTTTTTTAATAATATGTTGAAAAATTCACTTGGGACAGGCCTTGAACCCGCAACGGGTTAGTGCTTTAGAAAAAACAAAAAGTAAGTAAGTATTTTTTTTTACATATAAAAAACGGTTATTTTTACTGTGGATATTTTAAAGAATACCGCGGCTGAATTTATACCTCTATTTTCCGTATCTTATCTCAAACTCACGATATGCCCAAACAGCTATCCTCTCTGTTCCACCGCAGAGGGAATAGCAGAGGGAAAGCCGCGGTTGGGGGTGTTACGAGCATTTAGCCATATGTTGAACCTCGTAGCACTAGTTGCCAGAAAACCGACTCTACCCTATTGAGATAAGATACCCTATTGTTACTGATACTGAAATGTGTAAGTAAGTACTTTAAGTTTTGCGATGCAGTTGAGTTTTTTGTTATGTTTTTGATATTGATAGAATTTTAATAATTTCGGGACCTCCTGAAACACTACAGCAATGCACGAATAAGAGCCCATATACACGGCGTTTATTTCTTTGTTTCTTCGTGTCCCTCCGGACCACATACCATAGGAAAGGGATTAAAGCTCAAGTGAAAAAAAAAACACAAAAGGGTGAAGATTTCAGTAAACTCCATCATGTAGCCTAAAGTACATTCCGCGGCAAAGTCTAACCTTTGTTAGTGGCAAGAGCGCACAATGAAGGCTTTTAGTAGTGATTTATTGAGTTCTTTCATGAACATGTGGCTAGAGGGAAATGCACTGAAAACGCCATTATTTTGTCTCTTTCTCACACTAGCATTACATCAGTGGACCAACATTTAAGTTCTAGGATGTAGGTATGTCAGCAAGCGAGGTACGTACAGAAAAAATCTGATAAAAAATCCTGAATAAAACGTGCAGGTTGGTGGTTTGTTAATATCGTCATTTCTAATCTCGGCATAGGTAAATAGCCTTCGACAATTTAATTTTATAAGTTCGAAATTTTTATACCTAGACGATTTTCCTGATAGACCTAAGTCGCCAAAAGGGGGGCTAACTCGAAAAGGCCTTAATTTTTTTTAAACTTCATTTTTTATAAGCTTAAAAAAGTATGTACCTACTTTACCTATTTACAAACATACACATGCATCCGAGAAGATCACCAAGAACTTAGGACAAATTACATACAGTATAGGTATTCGGAACTATGTTTACAGCAAAATTATGTACTAACAGAGCAGAAAAAACCTTTTACATACCGAGAAAACTGTCTCACCGACTTGTTTACATTTATTTGTCGCCACCCTATCTCACGGAGTCATAACTTTCGAACCATTTCACGTAGGCTCATGAAATTTCGAGTAAAGATAGGTATTGATAGTATCAGCCGGAACGTTTTACAACCTATTCCGTATTCGTGCCAGTAAACTGTATTTTCGATAGGTAGGCGCCTACCTTCACATTTACATCGAAAGTGTTTTGTTGTTCGGAGCGCATCAAAGCACTAATCAATATTTCGGGTTTACCTAGAACCGGATGGGTGTGCTTAGAAGAAAATTTATGTTGATTGGTGATCAAACTGAAAAGCTTGGTGTATTTATCTCGCAAATAGATACGCATAATTTGAAAATTATAATTGGTGGCAGTCTAAAATGCAGGGATTTTTTTTGTTTTTGCCAAGGAACTAAATTATTCCTATAGTAAAAGCTGTCGTGTATCAGGTTATAAGTCAGTGTGTAAATCTGTACTCTAAGATGTCTATAAACGTTTTTCATTTAACCCGTATTCTCTCTGTAGCCAGTCTGTTAACATGATAAACACTCACTGATAAGGAGTGAGTTGTTTAGGCGGAGGTAGATTGTTTTTTTGAGAATTCAGTAGTGTTATCCTGACGCTTTCGTCAGCTTTGCCCAAAGGCTGGGCGGTGTACACTTACAGACATAATACTTATGTAGGTATCTTGGCAATAAAATTCAACCACATTAAAAGTGACTTCGTCTGTACGATCCATAGGGCCATAGGGGCATTGTGAATAATATTGATGGGTATCGTATGTGTGAAGAGAGAAATCGCTATAAAATAATACTGTTCGCTTGTTTAGCCATTTAGGGGTGTACGCCCCGAGATTTCATTCCATCCGTATTTTATTTATTTTCACCCCTCATTTTTCATATAGAGTTAGATATACACGGGAGTCGTGCTTGACAGCTTGTTTCCGTGTGAAAATGTTGTTTGCTAGGAGCAGACGGTGCTGGAAATATTGAATAACAAATCTGATCAGAGAAGCTATTATGTATGAACAAACTAGAGAAAGGGCGGATGGGTGGAAAGTATATGTAAGTATTTTGCTGAGAAACAGCTAAGCAGTAGGTAAGATATAATTTTACGATAAGACAGACAAGATAGTTAGATGAGCAGAGCACAGAATATATACTATTTTTTGTGGGCATAACGATAGATATAATAGACTAAAATACATACAAACAGGTCGAAGTTTCTTCCTAAAGGTAGAAAGTGCAAAACCCTAGTAAAATATAAAAAAATCGAAAACTTAGGTGTATTAAGGCTGAAAGATAGAAGCGTGGCGGGAAATTCAAAACATTCACAGTTTTTTACATTTTGTAGCTAAACTGAGCTATTTTTGTTCAGCGATTTTTCGTTCGCGGAAATAAAAAAGTATTATTTTCATTATTGTAAACAACAGAACAACAATAATTCAGCCGATTATGTGTTCTGGTCTACGAAGCAGTGGCACTGCCCAAAAAACTTGTCGTAGACCAGAACAAATAATCGGCTGAATTATTGTTGTTCTGTTGTTTACAATAATGAAAAGAATACTATGTTATTGCCGCGAACGAAAAGTTGCTATCGTCTCACCTTAAAGATACCGTGCCGCAGAATTTGTAGAAAAAACCGTGGATCAAAATATACGTACATCACCGAGACAAAAGCACATAATGGTGGCGTGCGGTTGAGTACTAACCGTTTCCCTTTTACCGTATGCTTAAACCTCTGAAATACACCGTCCTGATGGTCTTTAAGTGGCTGGAACGGCTTCAATGATAGCTTTCCCATGTTTAATGGACTTCGGAATGAGCCCTCAGGCAAATATATCACTCGACATATCCACGAAACGTCTCGTAAGAAAAACAGGGCACTGAAAAAATACGGTTCGAAGAAATGTCTCATTTGGATGCGTAATATTGTTTTTTTTTTTTTTTGTCTATAATACGGCAAGTACTTACTCCAATTTAAAGTATCTTTATAAGAAAATATGTCTAAAAAGCCAGCCGGCCTTAGTAATAATTACTTTTCTCGCGACGTCTTATTCAAATTAAAACTGTCGGAAGAGAACAACAAAACACTGAGGAGCTGTATAAGTATTTCATAGCTCTGGGAATGCTCATTTGTTAGTGGGTCGCCGAACGAACTACAAAATAGGTTCACCTAGAAGGTCAACTTCGACGGCCTCTCTCGATAAGATAGATAGGAACCAACAGTCAAACTCGAGCGGAGGCTCATTATGTAAACAAATCCACACAGTCGTGAACCATCAAAACCGTTGTAATTAGGACAAGTGCGCGCAGCGCGCCCGAAATCTCACCGGGGCTGAGGCTGAGGGGCAGCGGCCCTCTAGATCGCGGGGCCCTGGGAAAGTTCCAAAAGTGCTTAAGGGTAGACGATAGCAACGTGGCGGGAAATTCAACATTTTCACAGTTTTTTACATTTTGTAGCTAAACTGAGCTATTTTTGTTCAGCGATTTTTCGTTCGCGGCAATAACATAGTATTCTTTTCATTATTGTAAACAACAGAACAACAATAATTCAGCCGATTATGTGTTCTGGTCTACGAAGCAGTGGCACTGCCCGAAAAACTTGTCGTGTAAAATGTAAAAGACTGTGAAAATTTTGAATTTACCGCCATGTTGCTATCGTCCACCCTTAATAGGCAAGACGGCACAGTGTGCTAATTTTGTAAAAAAACAAACGCAACAGTTGCTAGTAGAGCAATTTTACCGCAAATAAACCGGTTTGAAGACTAGGAACTGTGCGGTTTTTGTTTACAGAATACGAACACTGATCGCCATACATGTTTGATTTGCACGCAGGCCCCACTCGCCGCCCGTGTTTGACCTCTTAGTGGAAATTCTGTGATACTCTACTCGCAGCCGTAACTACTTGCCGGGCCATTACCAACGGCCGAACAAAGGAGCGAGGCCCTCGTCCATTTGAGGACTAGACCTGAAATAGCTGTAATTTCGGAAACGCTTTTTATGTCGGCAGTTAAAGTAAACACGGTGCGAAGGAGCTCTTACGTTAGGTTTGTAGTTTTGTCGCGAAGCCTTATTACCTGTGTTGTCGCATTTTAGGTAATTAGCTACTTTCACTGACCCATTTTCCGGAAAGGATTATTTATAGGATCATTTAAATTGTCCCCAAATTTTGCCGGGTATCAAGTCCCACGTCATTTAACACGTGCCCTTTCTATGGTTCTTTCTTTTGCCCTCGCGTCTATGCATTGTGGTCTATGTCTGGCTATGATGAAATGTAGTAGGTAATTAAGTTTATCGTCAGGTAATGATAATTGATAATTGAGTCAATTGATACCTAATGATAATTGAGTCTCCTAAAAGCAAGAAATGGTAACTACTCCTGCAGGCGAAGCATAAGGCTGGGTTAGGCAGTACATAAGGGTTATAAAACTATATTACTCTCCCATTTTTGTTTGACGTAGAGTGTGATAGATAGAGTCATAAATCTATGGATACGCTCTAACCCAACCTTATGCTAACCCAGCTGCAAGCGTAGCATAAGGCTGGGTTCGGCAGTACATAAGGGGGTTATAACTATATGCGTACAATTGTATCATACTCTTTTGTTCGACGTAGAGCGGGATTGCTAGAGTTATAAACCCATGGATACGCTCTAACCCGGCCTTATGCTACGCTTGCTGGTGAAGAAACATGGAGATACTTCAAGAGGGGCAGAGACAATTTCGAAACGATATTATACAACTCAGCCCACGTTCTGCGTCAGAACTTTCCCGACGTGGGTGTAGCGCAGTGGTTCCCAACCGGTGGTCCACGGCCCACAGGTTGTTTGTGAGGACATCAAAAGTGTTCTGGGTCCTGCGGTCCTATGGCACATAACGATAGTGGTCTTTGTGGCTAATTTCGTGCGTTTCAGACTGCAATTTTTGGTTCGCTGGCGCGCCTTTCCTAGATGTATTTGACTTAGTTTGATATATACTTGTTATTACAAAATAATCGAAGAACTCGTGTGGTCTCTACAAACAACAAGGCAATTTAAGTGGTCCCTGATAGGAAAAAAGGTTGGGAACCACTGGAATAGCGGGAAGTTTGCCTAATGCGGTGTGTGGCCGTGCCTCGAACGTGTCGTGTGCGTCAACTGTGAATACGAGAAACGTTGGCTGAAAGGAAAAGGCTTGCTTGGGCGGAAATTACACGAAAATCGACAAATGTTTGGTTAAAACGTCCGAATTTCTTTTGTATCATTTCCTTACGTGTCTTTATTTTATTAAATGAAAGTACTTATTGCGTCCTTTTAACCCCTTTGGTGGGTCGGGCTTCAAAGGATGATGTAGTTCATAGGTTGTTGTGCTAAATGAAATGTGGCACACAAATTAAGGTTTCGACTCCGACGATAGATTAAAGAATATGTCTTATGCGTAATGCTCCATTGTATAATTAAAGTAGTGTAGACAGAAAAAAAAACTACAAGAAACCAACTCAATATTACATCACGCGTGGTACCTTGTATAAGGATTAGGATCCTACATAACAAAATATCTTGCTGAAGCATCGCTCTTACAAAGAGAGGACGGAATATAAGGCAAGTTCTTAACTCTCCTTTGTCAGCCCTAACTACCGGACTTGAGATTCCGGAACACCTGAGTACACGACTGTACTTCGGCTTTTCATGAGTTTCCCTTCTTGTTGCACACTCTAGCACGAAACATCATTTTAACTCCCGACCAAAAAAGTGGGGTGTTATAAGTTTGACCGCTATGTGCGCGAGGGTGTCTGTGAGGGTGTGTCTGTCTGTGATTCTGTCTGTGGCACCGTAGCGTAAGCGTAGCGTAGCTCTTAAACGGGTGAACCGATTTGGATGCGATTTTTTATTTATTTGAAAGCAGTTTTTTTTAAGCTATTGATCATACATAATATGTTTTATCAAAATCGGTACAGCCGTTTCTGAGATATGCTTATTTGAAGCTAAAATGTCGAAGGTATTTTAATTTTAATTTTATTTTTTTGTTTAAAAACCACTACCAAACACCTTTTGGTCGGTAATACCTGTAATTGCTTTAACTTAAACTTTTGTTAGCACTGAGAACATATTTTAATTGAACGAGCGAGCGAAGTGAGCGAAGTTCTCCGAGTCTACTTGAACAATCCGGCGTTTGTATGTATGTATGAATATTCGTACGACGATAATTTGAGTAAATTTAGTCGGATCTTCATGGTAGGCGGGTAAATGAGGCAAAGAGAATTTTTGAGTTCGAACATGAGCCAAATCGGTCGAGGGGTTGCTGAGATAGAGGGTCGCGAGTTCAAAGTTCGGGGCGAACCACTAGTTAATCAAATTATATTTACGGTTTCATTAACGAGAGTGAATAACAAATAATATTACAACTCTGATAGCGAGAATCCTAGTTCGAAACTTTGACTTTCGCATTCACTGAACTCGAAACTTTGACTTTCGCATTCACTGATGTCGTGCATAAATAACACAACGTGCATAGTTGTCTGCAAAATTGTTCAGTGAGATTACCACTTCAGATGAAATATATTAATTTACTGAAGATCAAGGCATTTAGAACCTTACTCTAGCGCTCTGACACCTTTAACGGTTTGCTTTGTCAATCTTTACAACAAAGACAATGCAACGGGTTTCTGAACTATGACTTCACGCCAGCACCAATACATACCTAATAATGCCAACTTGACAGAAGACTTTACAATACCTAGGTACGCCCTAATCGGTTACCTACGCTTAACATTTTCAATGTAGGGTACCTATCCATAAGTCATTGATTTGCCAAATTAGATAAAGCACTGCATATTTTTGTAACTACCTATTTACTCCGCTGCGAGGGAGGTCTAAGCACACTAGCGCCGCCACTGAAAATAATAATAATATCTCCTTTTCGTATAAAAACGAACCGTTAATTAAGAATCCCTAGCCTTAACTATTTTTAGGATCTAAGGTCTAGATTTCAGATCCTAGAACCTAAGAATAAATGCTGCTCAAGAAAAAAACGGCCACTTTTGGCCGTGCCGGTGGCGGGAATTATTGGTAGGTTCTAGGATCTGGAATATAGGCCTTCCCAAGTAACATTTTAGGTTTTAGAAAGGTTGTGAACAGGTTCTAGAACCTTTGTATGGAAATCTGCTCGTAAGTCTTATAACTCTCAATAAAGTTATATTAACCTTGTAATTACCTTCTGAGTGCCAAAAGGGCCCCGGTTTTAGAACCTTTCTGAGAGCTACAGCACAACCTATAGCTCAAATCCAGAACCTTTCCAATACTTGCATAGAACCTAAATATAACCTTCACAACCTTAATTTAACGTTACTATAACCTTGCAAGACAACTTATAAGTTCTAAATAAGTCTTGGATGTAACTCTATGACAACTTAAAACCTTTTTGATGGATATGAATAAATACCTTTCCAGGACTTTCAAGTTTTAAATAGCATCTGTTTAAGATTTTTTACACAGATTCAAATACTTATTTACAATGGCGTCATTCCTTTGTCGTTAGGCCAACTTTCAAAATGGCTAGATAAACAATATTCATAAAAATAATATGTAGCTTGGTTAAGTTAGGAAATAATGAAAATATAGTGCGGTTGGCACTTTATCGTGAAACTTTACGATAATAGTGCTGAATACAACACGGGCCTTTCGTAAATTAAACTTTTCGAAGATTTTTTAATGAAATAAAAATTAAATATTTGGTGGTTGGTGGTAAGTCACATCAGAAATCGATCTACTATTCATATAAAAAATATATATTATAAATCGTGTAGCACATGGTATTTGATTACCCTTTATTTAATTAAAATATTGGATTTCTTTAGCTTTTTTTTTCATTTTATAATATTAAATATGGCTGCCGTTAGGAAATTACTTGAAAGCATTATTTTTTACCTTTTCAGAACTGTAACAGCTAAGAGCGCTTAATTTTTTCCAAAATAAGAGCTGAAGGTAATCTCGCGGAGCTACCCCAAACGACAAGGCTGTTTTCAACGCTTCAAGGTTATTACCAGGAGTTGTCCAAGACTTGCCAGTCGCGAAAATCACCACTGAGCTAAATTTGTTGCTTTTAAGTTTTGGTTGTAAGGAGGACATGCGATTGACCTACGTTCAACAAACAGCTACAGGCTGCTCTAAGAGTGCAAACATGGAAGTGTGCAAATAGTGACTATTCATAAATTATAATAAAACGTTAATAACTGGCCAAGTGCGACTTGGACTCGTGCACTGAGGGTTCCGTATCGTAACAAAAATGACAAAAAAAAACTAGCCATAAAGACCCTCGGTGCGTGAGTGCCACTTGGCCGTTTTTAAAACTATTTGTTGTTATACTATAAAGTAAGCTCTATAATAATACAAAGTTTGATGCTAATAATATTATTATGTATTAGCGTTTTTGCAAAAGTATAAAAACACGTTTGTGGTATATGGACCTCCCTTATTTGTCATTATTATTTGTTATTGTGTCCTCCATTATTACACAAATACATTCTGTGAAAGTTTGTATTTGTATTTTGGTTTAGTGTGAAAAATGTTTTGATACTATATAGGTAAAAAACCTTTATAAAAACATCTATTTCATATAATAGAAAAACATATGTATAAATCCAATATGTACACACGACAGCACGTCAGACTGTACATTTTAGTTGCAAAGTCGCCCGTAACGCAACCGAGTAGAGTGCTAGCGTGTAAAGGTCGACGTGCTGTCGTGTGTACATAATATCTTGAATACCTAGCTTTCTATTAGTCTCGCTAAAAGAAAATAAAAAATGGCTTCACCTATTTAAAGGAACAGCTGAAAATGACAAAAAATAAATAGCGGAATCGAACTGATACGAAGTTCATATAGTAAACTACAGGGTGCACTCTAAGGGTGGTATTCATGAACGATACTTAAACTGAGATCAAAATGGAACTCTGTTTAAACTTAATTTAAACTGAGATCAGTTTTGAACTTACTTTAAACTGATTTCAAAACTGATTTCAAAACTGATCTCTGTTTAAACTAAGTTCAGCGAGATCAATTTTGAACTTACTATAAATTGAGTTCAAAATTGATATTCGAATCGAATCGAATCGAATCCAATCGAATCGAATCGAATCGAATCGAATCGAAATGAATTAAATCGAATCGAATCGAATCGAATTGAATCGAATCGAATCGAATCGAAACGAAACGAATCAAATCGAATCAAACTAAACGAAACGAAACGAATCGAATCGAATCGAATCTAATCGAATCGAATCGAATCGAATCTAATCTAATCGAATCGAAACGAAACGAAACGAAACGAATCGAATCGAAATTAATTGAATCGAATCGAATCGAATCGAAACGAAACGAAACGAATCGAATCGTAACGACGCGAATCGAAATGAATTGAATCGAATCGAAATTAATTGAAACGAATCGAATCGAAATGAATTGAATCGAACCGAATCGAATTGAATTGAATTGAATCGAATCGAATCTAATCGAATCGAATCGAATCTAAACAAATCAAATCAAATCAAATCGAATCGAAACGAAACGAAATGAATCGAGACGAAACGAAACGAAACGAAATTAATCGAATCTAATCGAAACGAATCGAATCGAAATGAATTGAATCGAAATGAATTGAATCGAATCGAAATTAATTGAATCGAATCGAAACGAATCGAAACGAAACGAAACGAATCGAATCGAATCGATTCGAAACGAAACGAAACGAAACGAATCGAATCGAATCGAATCAAATCGAATCGAATCGAATCAAATCGAATCGAATCGAATCAAATCGAATCGAATCGAATCGGCTATTGCTAGATTCATGGTACGGTCGGCCACAATCTCAGATACCCCATGGCAGCTCTTATCGCGCGCGGCATAAGGGCGCCAATCGAACAAAAAGGGGTATCTGAGACTGGCCGACTGTACACATGGTATGACAGCACGTCAAACTGTACACTTTTGTTGTAAAATCGCCCGTAACGTAACCCAGCAAAGTGCTAGCGTGTAAGGGTCGACGTGCTGTCGTATGTAATGATTCAAGTGTCAAAACTTTAACTGCCCATATCTCCTAAACGGCTAATGCTAGACCCATGTTTGTGGTACTCTAAAAAAAGGGCTCGACGAGCTCTACCTGATGAAAAAACAAAAATAATAAAAAAGAAGTATCAAAACTTTAACTGCCCATATCTCCTAAACTGCTAATGCCAGACCCATGTTTATGGTACTCTAAAAAGGGCTCGACAAGCTCTACCTGATGAAAAAACAAAAATAATAAAAAGTAAGTATCGAAACTTTAACTGCCCATATCTCCTAAACGGCTAATGCCAGACTATAGGACTAGAGTACCATAAACATGGGTCTAGCATTAGCAGTTTAGAAGATATGGGCAGTTAAAGTTTTGATACTTCTTTGATACTTCTTTTTTATTATTTTTGTTTTTTCATCAGGTAGAGCTCGTCGAGCCCTTTTTTTAGAGTACACACGACAGCACGTCGACCTTTACACGCTAGCACTCTACTCAGTTACGTGACGGGCGACTTTACAACAAAAGTGTACACTCTTACGTGCTGTCGTGTGTACCATAAACATGGGTCTAGCATTAGCCGTTTAGGAAATATGGGCAGATAAAGATTTGATACTTATTTTTTATTATTTTTGTTTCTTTCATCAGGTAGAGCTCGTCGAGTCCTTTTTTTTTAGAGTACGATAAACATGGGTCTAGCATTAGCCGTTTAGGAGATATGGGCAGTTAAAGTTTTGATACTTGAATCAGTATATACGACAGCACGTCGACCCTTACACGCTAGCACTTTGCTGGGTTACGTTACGGGTGATTTTACAACAAAAGTGTACAGTCTGACGTGCTGTCATACCATGTGTACAGTCGGCCACAGTCTCAGATACCCCTTTTTGTTCGATTGGCGCCCTTATGCCGCGCGCGATAAGAGCTGCCATGGGGTATCTGAGATTGTGGCCGACCGTACCATGAATCTAGCAATAGCCGATTCGATTCGATTTGATTCGATTCGATTCGATTCGATTCGATTCGATTCGTTTCGTTTCGAATCGATTCGATTCGATTCGTTTCGTTTCGTTTCGATTCGATGCGTTTCGATTCGATTCAATTAATTTCGATTTGATTCGATTCGATTAAATTCATTTCGATTCAATTCATTTCGATTCGATTCGTTTCGATTAGATTCGATTAGTTTCGTTTCGTTTCGTTTCGATTTCTTTAGTTTCGTTTCGATTCGATTTGATTTGATTCGATTCGATTCGATTCGATTCGATTCGATTCAATTCGATTCGATTCGATTCGAACCGATTCGATTCGATTCAATTCAATTAATTTCGATTCGATTCGTTTCGTTTCGTTTCGATTCGATTCGATTAGATTCGATTCGATTGTAAAGTTCAAAACTGATCTCACTTTAAATTAAGTTTAAACAGAGTTCCATTTTGATCTCAGTTTAAGTATCGTTCATGAATACCACCCTTAGTCAATAGCGGAACTTTAAGTAGGCTGTCTACTGATCAAACAACTTGTAAGAGGTGGCGGCAAAAATGGAGCGAAAAAAAAATCAGCTGTTTCATACATTTGGCGCACAACTGCATTGACCTTTTGTATGGAACAGCTGACATTTTTGTCACTCGATTTTTTTCGCCACCTAGTGCAAGTTGTTTGTATTGATCAGTAGATAGCCTACTTAAAGTTCCGCTATCGACTTAAAGTGCACCCTGTAGTAAATAATAAAAAGAATAAACACTTACAGTTGCATTAATCATTCATAACAATTTTTTACGCACTTAACACTTAGAATTTCCACTTTTTTTTGTATCACCCTGTGTCGGTTCATTTTTTAAGACGCGTAAGCTTACAGATCACAATGTATGCTTTGAAGTCGCGGAGACAACTGTCGAGTTTTGAGGATGCCTCTTAAGCTCTAAAATATTTCTGTAAGACTTGAATAATGCCTTCAGCTCAAAACAACAGCTTACTGGTTTTGTTTTTTACCACACAGTCCTAGTTTGTTTGCCTAGACAACTCTGATCTAACCTATAAGTTGTAGATAGGTTTTCTAAACTACTTATAAGCAATTTCAACATTTCAAAACCTTAAGGTAATATCAAGGTTAAAAATTAAACCTTTAGATCTCACATAAGTTAAATGATAGCCTTTCCAGAACCTTATCAGTAGCTTACGACAACTATAAGATCCTGGGGCTGTAAGCTCTTGAAATACAAGTCAGCATAACGTTAACGTTAACTCTTGTCAACAACTTCAAGGTTGTAACAATAAACTATTAGTTTTAGGACTTAGTAATCATTCTCAAATACTAAATATAACCAACTAGCAAATCATTAACCTTTCTACAACCCCTCTAAAACCTAGAGGCAATTTTTACAACCTAGGCCCAAATGAAATGTTACTTGGGTTAGGTCCTAAAAATAGTTAAGCCTAGGGATTCTCATTTAACGGCTTGTTTTTTAGCAAAAAACGCGTCCAAAAAGATTTATGTTTTTTTTTCCATTGGATTGGCGCTAGTGTGCATTGGCCATCACCTGTAGTATTTATAACCTTAATTTCAGCTGATCATCGCGAATCAGAGGGGAGATTTTTCAGTGTTTCAATGCACGAGCGTTGAAATCGCTCCGCTGTACGCACCGCCGCTCCGATATAGCGGCCTCAAACGCATGGCTGAAGATACATTCAGGCCCGGTTTCTGAATTGAGAAATTCGCTAAGCAAATGGGTAAGTATCGTCCTGTCTCTGCAGATTTCTCACAAAAGAGCTTGACAGAACGATAGTTAAGTATTTGCTTAGCAAAATTCTCAATTCAGAAACCGGGCCTCACTGCCGATTTCTGAATTATGAAATTCACTAAGCAAATAGGTAAGTATCGTTTTGTCTCTGCAGATTTCTCACAAAAGAGCGTGACAGAACGATAGTTAAGTATTTGATAAGCAAAGCCTCAGTGTCCCATCTTGTCGAGCAACAGTTTGTAAAGATGTTGTTGACCGTAATTATGTTTGCCCAGTTGTGGAAGGTCGGGCAATGTGTAACGAGGGCGGGTTGGATGCGGGCCTCAGCCGCGACCGCACTGTAAAGGGGACCAATAAATACAGACGTTCATATTTGCTTTTGTAAGTATCTCTACAGAAAAGCGATACTTATCTACGTCTCGTGAATGGTCCGAACTGAGGCTCTACTATGAGATACGTCCAGCAGACCACAGAGCGAAGTTCTCCGAGTCTTCTGGAACAATCCGGCGTTTGTATGTATGTATGTTTGTATGTATGTTCGGTCGACGATAATTTGAGTAAATTTTGTCGGATCATCATGAAATTTGGTAGGCGGGTAAATGAAATTAAAATAATTTTTAAGTTCGAAAATGAGCCAAATCGGTCGAGGGGTTGCCGAGATATTGGGTTGTAAAGTTTATGTGCAATGCGCGCGCGCCTGCGCATTATTGGGGTTAGCAAAAAGTAATACACTCGCGAGTTCATAGTTCGGGGCGAACCACTAGTTTGAATACGTCTCGGGTCTGGTCATCTTGATCGGTTAGACATAGTGCGTAGGTACTCTCTTAGCCTGAAAAGATGGCCGGTGCTCTCCCCTCTCGGAATTTGATCGCTTTTTTCTGTCTGAACTTTATCTTGGCGAGAACCATAAAATAACCTCTAACAGAACAAACTATTTAGGTTATAGCTGGATAATAGGTACCTACCTATGCAGGTAGTTATGAAGGAAGTGTTAACCGAAAGATAACATTAAAGATTGGCCCAGTAGCACCACCATCAATATACGTATTTTAAGAGTTAGACTCTTGTTGATGCAGGCACTTTGAAATAGTTTCTCCAGAGCCTTCCTCTACCTCTTTTCACCACTACCTAATGACTTGCATTTACTTTGAATATCTGAATCCAAAGCCCAGAACGCGATAGAGGCAACTGTTCGTGTAACAAAGTCTAATCTCTGACAAGACCCGGATTTGTTTAATAAATAAAGCATGCCCTTCATAAATTACATGACAGTGATACTGAGCTATGGGCAAAACTTCGGAGGCATAAATTTAACCATTATCTGTGCTAAAATGGTATTAGGTAGAGACAAAAGGTTAGCTCAAAACGGTTTTCCATAACACACACAGTTTTTTCCAAGGAAATCACAACTTATCTTTAAGAAATATTAAAAAGTTTGGTATCTATCACTTTGATTGCAGCTCTGTCTATCCAAAATTAAATTAATTTGGGTAATTTGGGAGAGGACGCCAATAGTAGTTATTTCTAATATGTAAGAATTGCATTGTAGAGTAAGAAGTTTTTGGTGCTCCATTGTTTTCTTTGAGGTTGCGTTCACCGCTTGCTTTGCGAGTCGGTGGTAGTATGTACAGCTAGCCATTTGCTGTGATACAAAGGAAATAATTATGGAAAAATCCCGACAAACCCCAAAAGCAGTCGTTCAAATAGGTCCAATTTTTCCGGTATTTCAAGTAACAGTAATTTTTACTGAAAATTTACGTTCCGTGTCGTACTTAACTACTGTGTCACTTAAGTGCTGAGGGTATCTTGTCTTGTCTGTTGTGGTCTAATCACATTTACAATTCTCATTAATTTAAGGGTCTGCGATAGGACAACGTTTTCCCTGTCCATGTACGGTATAAAATACCTAAGCATTGATGACACTCAGGTAAATACATAAATTACAGACTGTTGAAGACTTGTTTGACTGTTTTTTCCTTACTGTTTCACTGTTGTTTCACCACGGTGCATTTGAATGGGGTTGCCATTCCAGAGTAGCTACCACAAGTGCGAAAAAGCTGTGCCGGACGTCTGCCGGACGTCTGTCATGTAGTAAGGTTGTTTATCCAACTTATCACTTTCAGTGACAGTGACAGTAAGCGCTCCTGGTAGCTGCTCAGACCAGCATGGCGACTGGCTTCCCTCGAGGCGTATGACTTGTATCCAGCAATTATTTCGGGTCTGTTGGCGGTATTTTAACACCCTGTAACACCCAGTTCGACATACTATGAAGTCTATATCATAATTCTGCCTAAATTGACAGAACACGTGATTAAATTTCCCATAAAGTAATGCTGTAGAATTCCGCCATTGTGTACATTTCATCATCATCATCCTCAGCCCACCTCGGCCCACTGTTAAGAAAATTCTTGTAAATAATTTTATTCACCTTTGGTCAAATTGTTACTATCTATATCTATCTATTTTTGGATTCTTTTTCTTGTTTGCTATGAATTCCATGTTAAAATAGACGGTTTATATCTAAGGCTCTTCAAACGCCTATGTTATTTTTCAGGACTAAAAATTTGATTCGGCCTTGCACGATTGCCTACCCTTAACTTAAGTTTTAACTTCGAGTAGAATTTGTGACCCTTATCTGTCTACTGTGTTGATTGTAATCTGATGAGATTTGGGTCATTTGGGCGATGAATGGGTGAAAGGGTACTGAGGAAATACTTTAGAAAACTTAATCTTCTCATATTCACAAACCATGTTGGGTTGAGCGAGCACCCTTTATAGACTATTTCCTAAAGCAATTTCCTATCTAATATCTAATAGTCAAAACATGCGGAAATTGTCGTCGAAGTTGTTGTTGTTGTCTAGGAAAGGAACTTATGAAACTTTGTGTAAGTAATACTTATATTGAAGTTCATGACCGAGACTGAAGAGTGTAAACTTTTAAATACACGACAATCAATTTTTACAAACTGCTTCATCAGTAGGTAAGGAATTAGAAACCAAGTGAATCAGCAGTTTTAAACGTATTACTTGATCATTATTAACTTCGCCATTTTGAATCAATAAGGATCTAGGAAAACGTGACTTACGTGACAGAATTTCTTTATTTATCTTTATTTTTTAATCCAGCTATATTTCAAAAATTTTTTTTGCGTTTGTGAAAACGCTCTTGTAGAGCACTGAGAGTAGGTAGGTACTCTACTCTAAGGAGACTAACTGCCGGTTTCTGAATTAAGAAATTCGCTAAGCAAAATATGGTTAAGTATCGTCCTGTCTCTGCAGATTTCTCACAAAAGAGCGTGACACAACGATAGTTAAGTATTTGCTTAGCAAAATTCTCAACTCAGAAACCGGGCCTTAATAATTAAGTACTCATTGTATTTTATAGATCTAATGCAATTGTGCAATCGATCCTTATTTCATTTCTAATGGTACCGTTGAAAGAAAATACATAAGTAAAATACGATATGTAATGTGTGTAGCGATAGATGAGGTACCTAGATTTTTTATGATACAAGACTGAGTGGGATTTGAATAATCGTCTTTAATCAGTCTGAGTACAGTAGTTTATTTAAGATGCACTTACTTCATAATTGCCTAACTCTTTTAGTTAATTAAGAACGATTAAATATAACTAGGTACTTAACTGATTAAGAAACCGGTCCCTCCTTCTTTAGATATCTTTGCTTTATAAATATCAGTTCGAGAATTAATTCAATTTACATGTTTTGCTAATTTTCTGTTCCGTAAAACTTTTCTTAAAACCAAACTTTCTTTTTATATGAAAGGGAAACGGAAATCAAAAGCGGAAAATGAAATAAGGTTTCCTTCGTCTTGTTTTTCTTTCTTTTATTAATTTCTGCGACAGTTGTATTTATTTGGCAAAAAGAGTTTTACCTAGAAATAGATCAACGGTTTTTTTTCTAAAAGGGATAAGACCTAAGAAAATAACATAAAAAAACCTCGGCTGTCTTTCTTCTAACAGATTTTCGGCAGTATTCATACAGAACAGTCAAATAAATGTCGTATGTGCACTGACACACGCTATGAACAAAGGGTATCCCTTATTTCGGCCGGCGCCGCGCTCAATGAAGCGTGCACACATAGGATTGATGCGGACCGCAGATACAAATCTTTTCGGGTGACCCGGTTCTTCCACTCTATGTATCTAGGATCTAAAATGCTTGGGGGTATAATGTTGCATTTGACTTTGAGATTTGAGTATTACCTAATGGGTTATTGAGCCCTGCGGCCTGACTGGATACTATGCTTTTAAACCCGAAGGCCGGACTTCTCCTCTAGAGGGACACAATATTCGCACTCCAGAAATTTTAACAAAGGAATAATAAAAGTGCTTCACACTACAGTTACTAACAATGGCTCGCTGTTTGTTAATTTAGCTTTCGCATTTCAGGCGCCTAGGCCACATTACGCGGCTCTGTCTCTTCAATAATTCAGAGCGCTTGTTAAAAGGCCATAACAATGCCCAAGTGGCTGTACGCCAATTACATTACGCATTCGATAATGTGACTGTCCACTGGTTACCTAGGTAGGTACATACGTAGGTATGCGCAGTTGGGCATTTCCATGTAAATGCGTCAATTATTTGGCTAGATTGCGCTGCGTTGCCTGTGGGCTCACCCAGTTTCTACCTATAATTAATTCCCTGGCACCTTTATTGTCCTTTCAACTATAGGGTTTAATAGTGCGTCGGTAATTGGTGGAGTATTCTGGGTTGAAATTAGAGGATGCCAGCGCTGCACGGCCTCCATCCGTCCCAAGCTGATACTATTAACTGTTCAATTCAATCTCCATATTTATAGCCCCTGATACGACCCTAAAGGATTATGATGGTTTTGATCTAGATCGCAAGAAGGGCCTACGTGCGCTCGATGCAAATTACACACATGAAATTATAATGTAAGTGAAACAGAGTCATAATTTACAAAATAATTACTCCGGTATGAGAGGAACGTTGTTGTTAATTGGTAACTTAGCATAATCACCGAGTGAAATGTGGTAGTTGTATTATATGCTCTTTGGTGGTAGTGTCTCGTTTGACCGGGGACGTTTATATGGGTACTAGCTTTTGCCTGCGACTTCATTCGCGTGGACTACAGAAAAAGGATATATGCTTTACTTTGCTCCTAAGTGTAAAATCGTGATAATATGTAGTGTTATTCTGATGTCTAAGCTATCTCTATTCCAAATTTCATCCAAATCCGTTCAGCCGTTTCAGCGTGAAAGAGTAACAAACATCCATCTGTACCTACCTGCATTACGAGATCCTTGGAGTTTCTTTACCATGCTTCTTCTCCAAGAACGATCAGAGCTAGTGAAGCTGGAGAAAAAAAAGTAGCTGGGTACTTAGTATTAGATAGTAATAAGTATTTGATTTATATTATTTTTTTTTTACCTTAGATAATATTTTGACGTTCAATGTAAATAATTTATTTATGGCATATTGAATAAAAACAATTCTGATTCTGATTCATCCATCCATCCACACTTACCTACAAACTTTCGCAAATATAATATTAGTAGGATAGGATAGGATAGTAGGATAGGATAGGATAGGATAGTAGGATGTACCTGAATTATAGGAATGGTTGTATTTATATTGGTGTTGGAATATCACTTTATAACATCTCGATACATTTATCATTTTAAATTGTTTATCTCAGTCAGTTTCATCTAGGTAGGTATCTATGTTTCGTTCACTCTCCGAAATTGAGTCGCTTTCATGTGGAATTGTTCGCTGCAGATGTTGCAGGGGAAATCAAAGCTTCTCTCTGACAATAAAGCTCGGTTTTTATTGGTGGCTGTAACATTTTTACAGACGAGATTTTTGAGCAATTTGTTTGGTTGCACATTGTTAATTTCCATTTCCATTTTTGGCCGGTGTAAATAAACGATAAAATGTTGAGTGCTATTTTCATTTGCTGATGGTCACAAGGAGACGATTTAATAGCTTTTGGCGCTGCTTTATTTACACCGAATAAAAATAAGAGCAAATCGAATGAGGAATGTCAATCGTTAAAAATAATTGCCACAATTTTTTTATTCCCTTCACTCGTAATTGACCAATAATGTTTTACAACTCGAATGTACTTTTGCGCCAAATTACAGTTTAAGTTAAGTCAGACGTGAACTTGTTCATGGAATTGCTTTATACAAAATTCAACGGTGCAAAAAAATCATCATACAAACAGTCGTAAAATTGCAAACCCGTCATTTTACATGCATCAAACATTAACGAGCACAGCATAGCTATAGAAAGTAATGGACAAGCTGACACCGAGAGCTGTGGATATGTTTTATCTTTACCTTCAGGTACAGTCAGTGACACCGGGGGCCACTATTGTCGCTGAATGTACCGACGAAGAGTTGAAAAGAAAATGTAATTTTCGATTACGTCTAGTAATAAAAACAAAAAAGCGTCGCTGTATCGGATACTAAAGGCGACATAATTAAAAAAGTTCCGGGCCCACAGAAACTTGTTTTACTCAAAGGTATCATTGCAAACAGCCTGCTGGCAATGTTTAGGAGTTTATACTTCTTGTTTCTTATTAACTTTGTTTTTATTATTATGGTCGCGGTTCAACTCGGTATTTACGAGCTTATTTTTTATGAGCATCAATTTCATAAATAATTTTGAATATAGATGAAACAGCTTGCTACACAACTACACAACCTATACTGCAGCTTATTAAACAACGTGATGAAATAACTTTACTAATTAGCTCTATTCACAATTTCGCTGCACAATTTTCTGCCGCTGTAGAGTACAACTGTTGCGGCGCGCTGCCAAAAGCTCTTAATGGACACTCATCTTCATAGAGACAAACCCTGGACAAGATCCATTTGAAATATTTCCAAATAATTATTTGATACAACAATACTGCTGTGAAATATCCCGAGGAAACATAACTCAAGACAAAGCGGAACAATAAACCCTTGTGACTTCACCCCCATTTATTTCTGCTTTTCTTTGTCTGACGAGGGTGAAAAAAGACAAAATTGCCCGTAATAAATATTAACCGGCATTTTTCTTTACTCTCGTCACCTAGAAAGACAAACAGCCCTTTCTTATTATTTCCGCATGCAAACACGAGCACGCATCATTCAATTTAGATCCAATAAAAATAAATACTGGCCGCTGGCATTTAAAAAAAAAAAGAGGAAGAAAAGCGCGCGTGAAAATGTGAGCGTCGATTTGAAAAAATGTTATTGCAGTGCAGTGATTTCAGTTCAGGGAGGCTGAGGCTGTATTGCGGAGCGCGGACGGACTGAAAGCTGGCAGGCGCGGCGCGGCCCGGGGCGGTAGTGGAGGCCGCGGGTTCGCTTCGAGGCCACTCGCTACGCTAGTCCCGCGACAGACACCGTGCGTCGCACTCACGTTCCCAAACACGCAAACTTCCCCGTACTTTTCCACGCTCGTCAATATTTTCCGATTTTCTCGGCGTGCGGGCCGAAAGCCTCTCGGTGTAACGGTGGATTTGTTTGTGTTCAAAGGATTTGCGATGCCGAAACTCGTGTGATTGGTACGTTGCTTTACCTACTTTGTTACTTGCGATAGGATTAATTTTATTGGCATTTAATGATTGTTATCGCGTTATTTTATTGCCTTCCGTTCTACTATTTTAATGTAAGTATTAAAATTATTTGAAGCGTTTAGAGATTAAATTAACTACTAATATTTAATAAGCACACAATGAAACAACGGACGTATAAAAACCAGTTGCATTCAGCTGCTATGCTTCCCTATCAGTTTTATGTTCTCGTTTCAATATGCACTTCTGGTAACTCCAAATGTTACAATGGTAGGAAGGAATTGTGATGGGCACTTCTTCGTCTCATGGGACCAACTAACCACAGGGTGGTAAGGAAGAGCAACTTTTTTTCCAAGAATTATATTTTGCTTCTGACGAACTACGACTTTGCGTATACGAACTCACTATCTGCGTTTTTTTTTTCATAATTGCTACTATAATGTATACATTCTGATCAAAGTGCAAACTTTTAAGGTTTTTTGGTTCAAACTATTATTTACAGATTAGGAACATAATACACGTAAAACGGCTCTAGGTACTCTACGCTACTATGCTCCATTTCGCACCCCTCGCTATGTAGGTTCACTGGTACATACGACATTATACTCACTCCCGCACCCGTAATTTGGCCAATATGAACATGAACCTGAACAATTAACAAGCTTTGCTTGACAGCATGCGTGAATTTTAATTGTTATTTTCACGATGACGTCACGCGATTTGGTCAGAAGGACTGTTGTTGAATAATTAGAATATTTAATTGCAAGTTCACTGTATCAAATTTTATTCAAAAGGGCAACGGAAATGTTTATGTATTCTATATGTGTAAAATTAAATGCTAGATTTTAGGTTCTTGAGATTGCAATTTACATAAAACTTATTTTTGAAAAAGCTGATATTTTCGCTATCGTCATTAAAAATGTAAATCTGTTCAGCACTTGCCCACAGATTTACATTTTTTATTAAAGTAAAATGTTTTTCTCTTCCGAATACGGTGACGTTTTTCCTAACTGATAAATTGAAAAGTCCAGCGCCCGCGTAGTTCTGAAATATGTACCTACTTTTTATTTTATAAAGGCATACGTTATAACTTCCTTTAAATTAATGACAAGGCAGTTAAAAAGATAAAATTAATGGCATACACGTTTTAATTGCGTCCTAGGATAAACTTTTTTTGGTAGAGAACCGCTATGGAGGAAAAATTATGAGTTAGACCGAGTTGTAGCGCGAATATGCTGAAATATGGTTCTCAAAGGGGTAATTAATTAATACCAGTTTGAAATATGACGAAAAACAATATGATTTCAGTTTTTAGCTTTTAATTATTATAAGTAAACTGTAAGTAAGATATACCCTGTAACAAGTACAAGTGTACCGCGCTTGGATTTGCCGCCAGGGGCGCTAGTGTTGGGTAAGGTCAGATAATATGTTTGTATCGGCTACACGGGTGTATTTCTAAAGAATAATGTTTTGAATATTTTACAATACCTGAGGCAAATACAAGGTGTTACAAAAGTACCTAACTCTTTTTACAGGGTGTAACCTACTGGTCAACAGGATGTCAAATCTATAAAAAAAAGTTGAAAAAAACAATTTTTATTTTATAACCTCAAAATTGAAAAATTTTCATAACTTTTTTGTTTTTGTTATTAGCTCAAATTTAAAAATATGTTTGTACGTATAGGTGCATTTACTTAGCTTTGAGTTGTTAAAACATTGTGAAAGTCAATGAAAACAATATTTAAAAAAATACTTTTCCCCCGCCACATCGTTCACATTTTATTAATTTAAAAATTAACGGAACGTCATAGAGCAAAAAAAATATTTAGGTTATGATCCCTATCACCGGGTGCTATTACCCTGTAAAAAGAGTTAGGTACTTTTATAACACCTTGTAGTTGCTGTCTCGCTACTAACCACTGCTTTGAAACAGTTTTATCTTTCGGAAAATTGTGTTCTATTTTTTGTACGCGGGGCTTGTACGATGTGTTTTATTGGTAATTATTAATTAAGCAAGGTATTAAATATGATTCTAATGTAAGTAAACATTGTTTTACGTACGAAATAACTAACTTTAACAGCTATACTTCAGGACCTTACTCGACAATGGCGCCAACTAGTAAGCACTAAAACGGTAACCCTTATTTGATTATCCTACTAGCTGGACGACGGCCTTCTTACAGAGCGAGAGAACGGCTTTACTCTTATTGGTTACAGTCTATAGTAGGCCTATACTATAATGGTAGGATTATACAATGCCGTTACACATACTCCACAGTAGAGCATGGATACCGGTTTTCGGTAATACCGAAAAACCGGGATCCCGGACTAAATATCTACATTTGAAAAACCGGTATTGTATTATCTTAATACCGGAATTTCGGTATTTTCGGTATTACAGATAAAACTCTGAAACGAGTGTGGAATATCAAAATTTCGCGCGCATGCGATGCGTGCGAGTGCGCCGTGCGGAATAGTGATGTGAACAGGTTTTAGAAACCTACAAAAAAAAGTTTTTTGTAAAAACCTATAAGTATAAACGCCGGTTTTTGTTTATTAATTAAAACCGTTTACTTTCCTATTTTGGACTGCAGTCCAGGGGCCTTAGCCTGTAACGCAATGGTGCCGGGGCTCCGAGTTGATGGATTCAATGGGGAATTTTCTGACAGCTTTAAAAAATAAAAAATAGTTATAAAAGCTGTGACAGATGGCGTTGATCCGACATCACAAAGTAAATTCGTGCTTACTACAGCGAAAATACTTTTTCACTTCATTGCTCTGTGACTTCATCTTTCACCTCATTCCATGTTGGTACATGAAAAAGTGGACGACTTTGTTATTGTTCTTGTATGAGTGAATGGTAGAACCGGAAACACTACATTTTGATCCATCACCAATACCTAAATATTGTGTTTGTACGTATCTACGAAGCCCAACGAGCGCGAACTGGCATATAAAAAACATATCTCGTCAGCGACATACAGTTACAAATTTGGAACTACAACTCATGAGCTGTCAGAAAATTGCCCATTACGATTTATTAATGCAGATTGCGAACGGTCCTTTTAATGTTTTTGTAGTACAGCGCAAAGAATATTCTGATTCTGCAACTTCTTCTCCGAGTGCGCGGACAGTTTGTGAGTGAGTGAGTGTGTGTATTTGTTTTTACGCTAGAACTGCAGGACGAATTTGCCTGAAGGAATGGAGATAGCTTAGAAACCAGACTAACATAGACTATAAATTACGAACTAAATTCGTCTGGTAATGTCGATAACGAAAAAAAAAAGTCTACGCGGACGAAGTCGCAGGCAAAAGCTAGTATAAATTAATATTATCGTTCAATTAAATAAACTCACTTATTTTAAATTTTCTATTCGTCTATTTTATAACAATTTAATATTTTTTAATATAACAATAATTTAATACCGAAAAATACCGAAAAAGCGGTATCCTGGTATTTAAAATCTTGATACCGAATGAATACCGGTATTGGGAAAAGGCTCCGGTATTCCATGCTCTACTCCACAGTATGTAGGTTTTATCACTTTCAGCATAAGTATCAGCTTAGGGCGAGGCCCCATTGGTGCATTGCGCTGCGTTGCGTTGCGTCGTCGCATCGGATCGACGCATTGTATGCCTCATCTGCGTTGCGACGACGCACGACGTCGTGACGGAAGAGGGTATACACGCCGTCGTATCTGCGTCTCAGCCTTCAGCCTTCGCAATGGACAGATACAAACGTGTCCGTAACGACGACGCAACACAGCGAACGCACCAATGGGACCTCGCCCTTAGGCTGTCATCTTTGTATCGTTAAATTTTAGTCACCCTATCCATGTATAGGTGTTTGTATACCTAGGACCGAAGTTCGTTCAGTTTGGCATCTCTAAAAATATCCGTTCATTACCAGAGTATCCCTTTCAGTCATGGGCAGCCGAGGAATCGATTTCGATTTTATTATTATTATTTTGACAGGAGGCGAAGCTTCATAGGTGGTCCATAACTCAGCGGCAAGAATATTAGGATAATGTTGAACTTCAAGGCACAGCGCGAGGGCAAAAATAACAATCTCTGCATACCTACTTAGTTGACTGACGGATGGCGTCTGATTTCCCCGGGGGTTAGCATCGCGCAGTTTTTAAATTCATTTACAATTCCGACCCAATATTTAATTAGCGAAAGCAAATTCTATCCGGCATCCCCTTGAGATGTGATTAGGAGGTTTCTTCCTTCCCGAAGGGTCATTCGAAAACTGTATAAACATTATCCTGTTTGTTCCCCGGCCCGTTTTTACGATAATGGCGGATGGAATAATTGTACAGTGTCGAATGAAATGTAAATATTTTAAATCGCCGTGGAGACTAAGGGCTCGGATACGCGGCTTGTGGTATAATATTCACGTTAAAATAAATGATACTACATTTTTTCTTTTTTTTTTTTACCGACTTCACGGTTTTTGCTCTGATTCCGAGTGATTTACAGCGGTCCGTTGAGGATATCCGTTCTCCATCTCCGAAGTTCTTCATCAGATCTTTTTAGGGGACCACATGGGTACAACATAATGTCTCACAATACCTCTGTTATTTAAGAATATATTTTTAGTTTTTTTGCAATAAAGTGTAAGAAACAAAAGAAAATCGGTTCACGTTTAAAAAAGTTCTGAGGTAACAAAAAAAAAAACGGGTCGAATTGAATACCTCCTTCATTTTTGAAGTCGGTTATAAAGGGGCCACGTGCATATTTCCGACTTTCAGCGCATGCCCGCCTTTGTCGAGATAGCGGTGGCCTCAAGAGCCTATAAAAATGCTAATGGAATGAAAGGTGATGCGCTATTTGCGAAAAAATTTAAAGAAAAGGGAAGGTAATACGTAATTTTGTATCGGGAAGTCGCGATTATGCCACCGCCGAGGTTTTGTGCCGTAATAGGATTTACACAAACGAGGCTATTTGATGTCCTTACGGGGTGTTTTAAGGGAAATAAGCTATTTATTAATAAAGACATAGACATAGACATAGACATTTTTATTGGTAATATTAATTACAGGTCATTACATTTTCGTGTCTATCAAATTAATTAACTTATGTCACAAATATTTGCATTAATAACATTTAATGCAAATATCTTGAAATACTTTTCGTGTTGATTCTTCAGTAGATTTTTAGCGCAGAAATATTGTAGAGCAGGGGGTCTACCGGCTAAGATGAAGCCGATTACCATTGGCTAAAATCGAAGTTCGATTTTTGAAAAATGTACTGCCACCCAGTTCATTTTACTGTCATCCAGTTCATTTTTCATAAATCGAACTTCGATTTTCGCCAATGGTAATCGGCTTCGTCTTAGCCGGTAGACCCCCTGCTTAGGAAATATTTTCAATCAACAACGTGTAATGTTCACTTATTGAAAATTTTACTAGAAAGTCTACACTGTGTGTTCGCTACGTTCGTAGCGGTGTTGTGATTTTATAAAAATCCCATCAAATGTAAACCTGAAGCTCGGCGAGGTAAACGTGAATTGATTATACACATGTGATTGCACAAATTAATATTCTTCAATTAATATTCCTATGTGCGGCTTTTATTCCGAGGTAGGAAAGCGTGTATTCATTAGACCCTCGGCGGATCCCAAAAACGTGGAAGAGGCTTAGGCAAATTTTCCAAATTTACTCCGTGAGGAATCCCACTAGGTAGCGAGCTGGAAAAATGAGATAAGATAAAGAAACCCTTTTGTATTATACGCGAGGAATAGGATTTGTGGTCAGCGGGAGTCTGTATGTCGATCTCATTTTCGGCAGATATAAGTGAGGTCCGTTTGTTCTTGACGTAGTGTTTTATGGAGGGGCTATTTCGGGAATTCTATCTTGAGAGTGTGATATTATTTTTCTAATAACACCTCGAAGTTCGGAGCATCTGGCCAGAGTTTTAGATTACTTTCTCGAAAATTCTAACGCAGGCAACGAAGGTCTGGGGCAGTGAAATTGATTTTTCTATCGGCAAGCCAGAGCGGCGCCCTACGATTTGATTAAAAATAAAACCGCCCATTCCGCTCTCATTTATATTGAAACAAGAACGGCTGCTATAAATTGTTCAACATTAATTATTCGCTCGGCTTATGAGGCTAGGTGTTAAATTGAGCTTGATTTATAACACCAGCACCGGGAATAGAGAAACGCTATTTGCAAAATATATACTTGAAATCATTCAGTAGGTTGGAATGCAGTTGACGAGATTAGTAGAGTCCGGAGAGGTTTGCATAAGAAGGAAAGTACCAACAGATAAGAGTTTACACTCGTCATCCAATAAAAATAATCTTTGACTGTCAGCTGTGAGCGCTAAGGTTACTTTAGTGCTGTATTCTATTAGATAAGGGTAAGAAATAGGGTCCGCCGGGATCAAGGGAACTACGTGCCAGCACGTAAGTCACAAAATAAACCTAACGCGTAAAAATAAATCTGCACTAGGTAATTCGCCAGAAGCTCACGTCCCTCTTTTATTATCCGACGTTTTATTTTCACTCCAGTTCCGCGTTGCGGTGTTTGTGAACCAGGATTAATAAAAAAAATAACCCCCTCATTTTAGCTACAAATTAGCATATCTCATAAACGGCTGAACCGATTTTGATAAAACAAATGTAAGAACACTCGCTATAAAACCTGTTTTCAAATTAAGAAAAACCGTATCCAAATCGGTTTACCTTTTAAGAAGCTACGGTGCTACAAACAGACACGCAGACAGACACACCCTCATACATAGACGTCCATTTTTATAACACCTCTCTTTTTGGATCGGGGTTTAAAAAACTCTAGCGGTGGCAGTAAAATAAATTGGGTGGCAGGCAGCACATTTTTCATAAATCGAACTTTCGATTTTTGCCAATGGTAATCGGCTTCGTTTTAGCCGGTAGACCCCCATAAATGCTCCCCAATCCTCTTCTGGTAATTTAATCATCATCATTTATCATCATCACCCCGTTAATATCCACTGCTGAGCAAAGACCTTTTGAAGCTCATAATCCTGTGCCACACGCAACCATTGCACATTACTTACAAGACCAAAAGGTAGAGCCCACCCATCCATAAAGTATTATATTCGAATTTCAAACCCCACCTGTCGATGGCGCTTGAAATTATTTATAGCTTTGTCCCACAGAGTGAATAGTTTGTACGAGTATGCTGCTCTTTCTTCCCTAACAAGTAACCCGGCGAACACAACATAATAATTATTAGGGTGGCATCAATAGTCGTCATCTCAAGCTCGAGCTCAATTAGGTGATCTCAGAAAACAAAAATAATAACTTCAAACGCCTTGGCTAATGCCAAGCTTGAGTAGCTGTCAGGACACTAGCTTGAGCTTGACATTGACATTAAATTAGCTAAGATCTCAAGTCGGTGATTTTGTTTTCTGAGTTCACCTACTTGAGTTCAAGCTTGAGATGACGACTATTAATGCTACCCTAGAAGCAACAAAAATGTCGTGTATGCCTTATACCGGTTGCAATTTTATGACTTCCATATTATATCCGCATATTATCTCTACATTCTGCTGATTTCCCGAGAACTTTTTCAATTTGACTTAAATTGCGAAATAATTTTTCACCTTCCTTCGTCTATTCTGGAACAAGCTGAGTGTTTACCATTATCTTCGTGCAACAGACTCGAATAAAGATGGAGTCGTAACAGAATTTTCCGCGCAAACAAGATAAGGGCCCTTTCACGAAGTTTTGTCTCAACTTGGAACTTTTCGGGCCCGGAAAAAATCGCTTGGCGTCTCTAGAATGATAAATTCGGAACAATGTATGTTAATTTTGCTCGTGAGCAAAAGTTTTGTCTCGTAGGGTAGTTCCACTTTGCAGTTAGCTGGGAGCCTATTTCAGCATGAAATAAACTCGTTCTGTTATTTTCCTCATTTGTACTTTCCCAAAAGAAAAATCGTCTCTAATCTCAGAAATAATCTAACAAAGAGTCTAGTGATGCTAAAGATATTGCAAATATCACGTCTTTTATTGCAGCCACTTCAATATGTTCACACAATAAGTAAAAGAAACTTCATTGCTTTTGTATAACATAACATAATATAGGCAATATTCCCTGAGACCGCAATATGAGGAGATGTAACGAGGGATTCCCAGGAACTCTTTAATATCGAAGGCGACACGCGGCATCGTGAAATAGCTTGTTACATTTATATTTTTCAACCCGCCCCGAGGTGTACACAATGACATGTCGACGGCAACATTCAAATTTCGAACAAAATGTTTTCAACCTCTGGTTTGTCCCGCTTTATGTATGACTCCTCTTTGACCCACTTTATTTTATTTTTCGTTTCGCCAAATTGAGCAATTATAAGCTGCCAGTCTGGCTGTGTGTGATAAAGATAAAGGTATGGAATGATTTCGTCAATTTTACTTTACCTATTGCTTTCTTTTTATGCTTTCGTCTGGTACCTAATTACTAATTTCACAATACATTTTCGGATCTCAAATTTTTTTTTTTTAAGAATTAGGTACATAAAGTAAATAAAATGCAGTTCTATTATGTTTTCCCTACAATTGGCCGAAAAATAATAAATAGGCAATTCCTTAAAATTACATCAAAGATTACCTACACTTTAGGTACCTACTTACCGTTTTAAATGTAATACTTACTCTGTAAGCTCTCGATAGTTGTAGATTTATCGGTAGATCGTACACAACAGGCCAATTTTATACCTATAGTACTCACTAAAGTTTTCACGCTGCAAAAATATCGCTCACACTCTCCACTTAGGTAAGTGAAACAAATTGGACTCAGCGGGAACGCGCCAGTTTTCAGCCAACGGCGGAAATTCACTCATGATATGGCTTGGCAACCGACCGAGTGCTCGAGTCCGACAAAGGGAACATATTATGTTTAGAGTACACTGCAACGTGTCACTGCTGAGGCATTGTCTCAGATACGGGCACGTTCCGAATATACGAAGACTTGTGTATCGGGGGGACGAAGAAACGTTTGATTTCGAATGCACCTACGGCTTCGATCAAGAATTTATTCACATTCAGCTTATTTCAGCAACACCGTCAGCTTCAGTGAAGCAAGAACTTGCAATGAATGAAGCCTAATAAAGCCTTGGTTTATGGCTGGAGAAAGAACGTTTGGATTTCTAATGGACCTTCAGCTGTAAATAAGGCACTTCGAATATCACGGGCTGAGGCATTGTCCCAGATACGGGCACGTTCCGAATATACAAATACATGCCTTGTTTATACATACTTTCAGAAATGCAAGAACTTGAAAAGATACTCCATTTGGCTCCCAAGATGGACATCGGTCCTCGCAGCTAGTAAATAATAAGTACATAACCTTGTGCCTATTTGAATTCGGTTTAACGACTAAATACGCAGTTTACAGGACCACATTTTTCCTTTCCTGTGAAATTGGATGACCAAAACTACAAAGCCAATTAAGTGGCCTTTTGTGAGCATTTGTTTATTTATCCTACAAACCAATGTGTTCCTGACAGGCCTACGTGCCAAAGTGATTCAGCCGGTGCCTCATTAAGCGTCCGTCAAATCAGCGCGGCGACATGGCGCGGCTAGCAATTTAATTAATTGTTGTTTAGTCTGATACCATCCTCTCAACGAGGTAATTTCAAATTCACTAGACTAGAGAGCTAAAACACGTAATTTAGTGCTTTTTAAAAAATATTAAAAATAGTTCAACGACTTCGTTCCAATCTTGATACTTTTAAAATTAATATGTTTTCGCATTTTCATTCAATTCGAACTTACCATTCTTTTCCGCTAGTGTCTGAACGGGTAACGGAACGGCCAACAAAACTAAAGGAGGTTTTTGTACGGTCGGCCACAATCTCAGATACACCATGGCAGCTCTTAGTGCGCGGCATAAGGGCGCCAATCGAACAAAAAGGGGTATCTGAGACTGTGGCCGGCTGTACTATGGCAAAATTAAATTTGGAACTTGGGAAAGTGGCGGAACTAAATGTTTCTAGTAGATTTTTAATTACCCTGTATAGTGCCTGTATAGTGACTTGTTCAATTGATCAAGATGAGCAAGATTGAGGGGAAGCGGCGTCCTGGTAGAAGAAGAAAGTCGTGGCTCAGAAACATCAGAGAATGGACGGAGATAGCCAGCGTTGAACAACTGTTTCGCTTGGAGAGAAATAGAAAAGAATATGAAGAGCTGACGGCCAACCTCCATTAGTGGAGAGGCACGCCAAGAAGAAGAAGTGCCTTATACTCAGGAGATACTATCTAAACTTGCAGAAAATCGCCATTACGCACAAGTGTACTGTCTCTCTCTCTCTCTCTGAGAGAAGAACTTTATAGGCTGCATCATACTAAGGCTGGGTGCTCGCTTCACCCAACGAGTGTGAGACTGGATTCAAGTAAAGGAGTCGGAAATCGTGGGTAAATCAGTAGATCTTTCTCGAAGTAATTAGCGTTCCTTGACTAGGAATGAAGACTGACTCGGAATGGGGATAGTTAGCATTGTTTCTAATTACCATAGGTCCTTTAAGCCGATCTGGATGCGGGCCACCCTCCGCCATCTCATCCTCATTAAATATCCATTACAGACCAGTGTAGGCCCTTTTTTTTTCAATTAAAGTTAAGTTCAAACGTGGAGGAACAGACTTATAGCTTTAGGACCATTTTATATGTTAGATCGTTCCAGAAGTGCAGAAGATATGTAAACGAAATGCCGGCTATTTGTAAGGAATTTTATTGTGCTGTGCAGGCTGTTTTTTTTAATAATCCAAGTTTACGAGTTTTCTTCCAGAACTAGAACGTCAAAAATCAGGCGCAAAAAGTAAATAATTATAGCTACTGGCAGCTTATAATTATTGCTTAGAAAAAAAAAGCGCGGTCACATTGTTTTCGCCCGTTGCTATGGCAATCCCTGATGAAGAAAATATTCGACAATCAAATACACACTAGGATCATGACAAACTATACTTTTTAAAATACCCCATGGTAGCACTTACTGCGCACGGCCGAAAAGGTAAAGTATCCTAGTGTGTGCCTGACTGTGCTTACAACAATAATTCAGCCGATTATGTGTTCTGGTCTACAATAATGAAAAGAATACTGTTTAATTGCCGCGAACGAAAAATCGCTGAACAAAAATAGCGCAGTTTAACTACAAAATGTAAAAAGCTGTGAAATTTTTGAATTTTCCGCCACGTTGCTATCTTCCAGCCGTCCACGACATAACTTGGGAATTGAAATATCTGGATTTTTTTAAATTAGGTTCCATTCAAAATAATTTCTGCCAAGTCGCCGGCCAAGATCCGGGCGGAAGGCTTGAAGACCGGGCAAATCCGGACGGGTGGTGACCTTAATCGTGTGTTTACAGGTAGACACAGTTGTGTTTGTCCGCGGCTAAAGCTCGTGTGGAAGTGATTTATGCTCGCTGTCCGGATATTGACAGGCTGCGGAATAAATGAATGAGCCGCTGCTGAACGATCGATGAGTAAATGATACGTCCACACGTGACGATAGAATACCCGATTCACGCCCTTATTCCACGCGCGATAAGAGCCACAAAAGGGTTAGAATGCCAGAATAATAGGAGTGAGTTACGTGTCGCTGACTGTACCTAATTACGGTAAGTTATTTCAAGAATCTTTAGCAGAAGAAATCCCACTAATATCTGAAAAAAAAAAACCTACATGATAGTCTTTATCCGAAAATTGGATTTAGATAGATAGATAGATAGATAACTCGCTTTATTGTACACCAAAGATAAATTACATTGTTTATTTACTGATATTATGTTAAACAGCACAATAAGTAGATACTATCTTACTAAAGAATTGTCTACAAAGCTCCAAGTAATCATGCAAGAATGCCATATTCATGTAGCAGTTACGTTACGACCGTAGAATATTATGCTATACGGTGGCGGTAGCATAAGAGAAGACGATATTCCGAGTATGTTTTTTCCGTAAATGTGCACTCTACCTAAGAGCGGGGGCGAAACGGCGACAAAATGAGATGTATTGCGTACAGAATAAACAGGAGCACGAGTACGCGAGTGCTTTATAGTCACACAGTATTACCATTACGTACGTACGAACCTTGTCAAAGCCAATCGAAAATATAATTTATTTTACTTTGACAAGGTTTTGCCGCGAGTTTGCTTACCGCGCGCATCTCAGTCTCGCGCATCAAAGGTCGCATCCCATTCTCAACCCGCGCGGATAGTCCCTATCCAAATGTTATGGTTCAACTAAAGCAGCAAATTTTCACAGATATTTCAATTTTGTAGCTACGCTGAGATATTTTTGTTCAGCAATTTTTGTTTCACGACAATAAGAGTTATTTGTTATGCAAGAATGCAAAATTATTGTTTGCGGCGAGTGCTTGTATTGAAAACCGAGCTAGCGAAGGTTTCTAAAATTGAGCCACGAGCGTAGCGAGTGGTTCAAGAAAAGAAACCTGAGCGTAGCGAGGTATTCAGAAGCACGAGACGCAAATAATATTGCATTCGTGCGAAACACAAAATTTTTCATCTCACAGAAGCGAGGAAATGATTTTGTTAGCCAAGCGGGAAAAACTCTATAGACAACTACTTACAGGGAAAACAGGTGAGTCAAATAAGTTCCTTTTAAAAGCATATTTTACTGTAGTTACGGCTGCCGCACTAAAGTTTTGAGCTTCGTTGGTATTAAAACTATTCGTTTTATTAATAATTTCCTGAAGTTTATTTATCCAGACACAAAAATAATGTAAATAAAAGAATGTTTTTTTTTCCGGGTGCATTCTGAACTTTTACCATATAAATTAAAAAATTCTAGGAGATAAAAAATTAAATTAGTAATATCGTTTGAAAAAATGTATTTAACAAACCAAAACATAATTATCTGTTTGATAAAACAGAAGCGAAGCATTTGTTTTATTTACTGGTATTATAAAATAAATATGTGTACAAAATATTGAAAATACTATAAGAAGAAACCGCGTTTCTGAATGTTCTATTCCGTGACTTTACCTTTTTAAAAGATGCTTATGCACCATTTACATCCACAGTTTTGTATAGAGAATGGGCACGCACAATCGCTTTCGCTGAAGTACGCGTGTAAACGAACTATTAATGAGGTTTTATTTTCCGTCGGGATTTGGCATCTACTTAAACGGCCAGTGTTTTTTTCTTTTTCAACACCATAGGGCGCGGGAAAGACTGTCCCAGCGTCGCGTTCAAATTTCGAAGCTCACAAAAATTAAGATAGTTTAAATCCGGCCTTTACACGATCGTAAGTTACTAGTAACATAACAGCAAACTTTCCGAGCGTGGGAGATGAAAAACAGTATTATTTTCATTATTCTAAACCACAGAACAGTATTCACGGATACGGGTGGCAGCAGAAAACTTGAAGGAGTTCAAGAGAGAAAAAGCCATGCCATGATGACTAAGTACAAGCTAATATGTTTCTTTCGGCACCTAATGGTCGAAGTTAATCTTCTGCATTGAATATTTTACAGTCCTAGGGAGACGCGATAAAATTGCGATTATATCGCCGAAGAGATTGGAACCGTGCCCGCCGCCCGCGATTATACATACTTGACCTTTTCTTCGCTACATTCAGAAGAAATATGGTCCCAGAATGCCATCGCAGTACCGGACGCACTTAGCATAGTTTACAAGAGCTGTAATGGCCCTAAAAATAAACAAGGTTTAGAATACTAGGTAAGTAAGAAGTGCGAGAGAGAGAGTACAAAGGGTGGTCATTGGCCATCTACAGGGTGCACTCGAATTCGATAGCGGAACTTTAAGTAGGCTGTCTACTGATCAATACAAACAACTTGTACAAGGTGGCGACAAAAATGGAGCGAAAAAAATATCAGCTGTTTCATACATTTGGCGCAGTACTGAGTCTACCTTTTGTATCGAACAGCTGATATTTTTTTCACTTAATTTTTTTCGCCACCTAGTACAAGTTGTTTGTATTGATCAGTAGATAGCCCACTTAAAGTTCCGCTATCGACTTAGAGTGCACCCTGTAGTCGCTTGGGTTGTTAGTTGAGCGTTAAAACTTGTCAATCTTTCTACCTGCTGTGGTTCTCCTACTAATGTTACTATGAGTGAGTAACGTTGTGTCCATGGTTTTGTAGGGAGAGTTTGGGGTGCCATCTTTTTCACCCGCATTTTCAACTGTCAGAAGAAAAGTAGGTACCCAATTTCCCGCTTTTCAAGGAATATCATCCAGTTTACATAATTATAACGTTTGAAAATATGGCATACCTAACCTATGTATGTATGAGTAGGCTGGCCCAGCACCTATATCATCTTTTCAAACTTAGTCGGCCTAGCCAACAGGAAGGCCTATTTAGGCACCTAATTGTCAGATTATCTGCCAGATATAATAGGTACTGGGACAGTCTCTACAATTCGTAACGCTGATAAACACTATCTACTCGATTTACGGTTTCTAGTCCTGTAGAAGGCCATGTCAGAATCCGGATAGGAAAACCCGCGGGCGCCCAAACCTGTGTTTTTCCACTTAATAAAGCCCAAATGAGCCGTGCCATACGCGATGTTTATAGGTAACCCCTCATTGCGGACGAAAATCAATATTGGGAATGGCGGTTTTATTTCTTTTCAATTCCTCTTATCGACTCTATTTATCTGTTGTAATGTTGGGAGTAGTGGGTTGATATTTTGTCGAGAAATTGTGTGAAATCGGAGCACGTTTTTGTTATGTGCACAGTTGCACATCCATTTTATAAGCAACGCTCATTTATCTACAGAATGAATGATTTCGCTCTATGACTGCCTGACTGAGTAACTGACTTACTGACTGACCAACAAACTGACCGAAAAAACCCACTTAAACTACTGAATATAGAAGCTTTGTGTGTTGGTTGTAGAGACAGGGATTGGGAAAACCAGGCTTATTATTTTAGCCACGACCCAAAAAGAGGGGTTTTATAAGTTTGACGGCTATGTTATGTGTGTGTGTCTGTGGCACCTTAGCTCTTAAATAAATGAACCGATTTGGATGAGGTTTTCTTTATTTGAAAGCAGGTTTTCTAGCGAGTGTTCTTAATAATGTTTAATCAAAATCGGTTTAGCCGCTTAGGAGATATTCTAATTTGAAGTTAAAGTGTCAAGAGTTTTTTAAATTTGGAATTTAGTAGTTATTCCGTACTACCGGCGCTCATGAAGTCACTGGCAAAAGCTAGTATTTACCAATATTATTCCTTGCGTAATGAAATGTTTGCACAGGAACTTTTGTAGTTAGGGTCGGCCACCCATGGCGGCTCTTACCGCGCACGGCATAAGGGCGCCAATCAAACAAAAATGGGTATTCTATCGTGTGGCCGACTGTACTTATAGCAGGTAAATAGATACCTGATTTCGGGTGCGCGGTGAAATTGCTTTTTGGACCGATATTTTCGTGATGCGTGGTGGGCACGAATAAAAACAGCTGCTCTCATTTTCCATTAATAGGTATTTCATGCGAAATCCATCACTGGATAACTTTTACTCGTTTTTATCCAGGCACTCAAAAATGTTTAAATCGTTACGTTGTCTACCTCAGCTGATTGTAGCGTTAACTCTCTACCTAGCCCAGGGGTCGACAACCTGCGGCTCGCGAGCCACATGCGGCTCTTTCGATGAAAGTTGCGGCTCTTTTGTTCCATATTATGCAAAAAATACTCGATAAGGAAAGGATAAATTATGTTTCAGGGGTCATCATGATCCCCCAAAATCATAAGCCGTTACGAAATTTAAAAGAAAAATCGGCAATTGTTTTTATTTACAATGTGAATTTCTATCAAGGAAGCTAAGGATGAAATTGGTGATTATTTTAAATACGGAAACTAAAATTGTTGGTAGCTCTTAAAAAAGTTGGAAATTTTGTAAATTGTCATTTTTAGCTCTCTCGTCGCAAAAGGTTGCCGACCCCTGACCTAGCCCATCGATTCAAATACGAGTACCGTATGGCTTTAGACCTACGTGTTTGATCTGAGCAAATATGTTGAAAAAAAAAACTGGCCAAGTGCGAGTCGGACTCGCGCACGAAGGAATCCGTACCATTATGTATAAAACGGCAAAATAAACACGTTTGTTGTATGGGAGCCTCCTTAAATATTATTTTATTTACTTATTTTATTCTGTTTTTTGAATATTTTTTGTTATAGCAGCAGCAGAAATACATCATCTGTGAAAATTTCAACTTTACTGTCTGACTATCACGGTTCATGAGATACAGCATGGTGACAGACGGACGGACAGCGGAGTCTTAGTAATAGGTTCCCCTTTGGGTACGGAACCCTCAAAACGTGGGAAAAGGTCTAGCGCATTTTGATGTTACTCTTGGCAACTTATCTAAGTATAGAGAACTCAACATCTTTCGGAAGAATCTCAATCACGTAAAGGACGGGTTTAATTCTCAGAACAACCAGTTCAGTTGGTTGATTGAAGATTGTTCAAAGGCGAAACAAAGTTTTGCTTGTAGGTTTATTTCGTGAGACTGACACAGTTACAATTCCCTTAATAGCGTAACCGAGCAATTCCCAACTTCAACCATCAAAGCAATAAAGAAACTTCTTCGAAGAGGCCATTTAAATCGTGCAATAATTAGCGAACCCATAGATACTTTTATGCCAATTTAGACAGGGTTTATTTATGCACTTGTTATGATATTATACACCGTGGAATTTTAGTGGTTTTAAAGCCGAATGTACTTGGTTTAGTTGCACTCGTGTTTCTGAGCCAAATTCCAAAATTTTACTTCAAAACTTGCGAAAAAAAAAACACTTCCAATCGACACCATTTAATGGAGAATTGAATTTTTTTTTCGCGCGTTTTGGAATGAAATTTTGTAATTTGGCTCAGAACCAGTGCAACAAAATACCTTCGGCTTTAAAACCACTAAAATTCCACGGTGTATTTATAGGTATACATACATACACCGTGGAATTTTAGTGGTTTTAAAGCCGAAGGTATTTAGTTGCACTCGTGATTCTGAGCCAAATTCCAAAATTTTACTTCAAAACGAGCCAAAAAAAAAAACACTTCCTAAAAACGGCTATCGCCAATCGACACCATTTGTATGGAGAAGTAAATTTTTTTTTCGCGCGTTTGGAATGAAATTTTGTAATTTGGCTCAGAATCACCAGTGCAACAAAATACCTTCGGCTTTAAAACCACTAAAATTGCACGGAGTATAGAATTTTAGAAGTAGGTATTCGAAGGGCTTAATCCAGAAAGGCTTACATTATTCGTACATCTTATCTACACGTCCCTGGTGATTGTGAGCCAAATTCCAAAAGTTTTACTTAAAAACGAGCGAAAAAAAAAACACTTCCTACAAACGGCCATGGCCAATCGACACCATTTGTATGGAGAAGTGAATTTTCATCTTATCTACACGTCCCTGGTTGATCCACTGGGTTTTTTTTACGAACTGTAAAAAACACTTTGTAGTCACTACAGGGTGCACTCTAAGTCGATAGCGGAACTTTAAGTAGACTGTCTACTGATCAATACAAACAACTTGTACGAGGTGGCGAAAAAATGGAGTGAAATAAATATCAGCTGTTCCGTACAAAAGGTCGACTCAGTACTGCGCCAAATGTATGAAACAACTGATATTTATTTTCGCTCCATTTTTGTCGCCACCTTGTACAAGTTGTTTGTATTGATCAGTAGACAGCCTACTTAAAGTTACGCTATCGACTTAGAGTGCATCCTGTAGATACTAAACAGTTCTATTAGCTACTAGTTGTGCCCGCGACTTCGTATGCGTTTTTACACATTTGACATTTAATTTAAATTCGACTGTGGAGGAAAACTCAAAAGGAAGGTTTTTTTTAACCCCCGACCAACAAAGAGGGGTGTCATAAGTTTGATAGCTTTGTGTGTGTGTGTCTGTTTATGTGTTTATGAGGGTGTGCCTGTCTGTGTGTCTGTCTGTGTGTGTGTGCCCTAATCTAAACAATACATTTATAATAAAATATGTTTTATTTAGATTGGGTATCGCCCGTGTAAGATACCATGAAGCTTAGCATAAGAATTGCCTGGGAAGTATGGGGGTTTATTATGTATCTCCCTCGACGTAGAGTGGGATAGATAAAGTTATAAGCCCATAGATAAGGTCTTGCCCAAGCCAGCAAGCAAAGCATAAGGTTGGGTTAGAGCGTATCTACCGCAAATAACTCTGTCTATCCCGCTCTACGGCAAACAAAATAATTTTTTTTAATATCAAGTTGGGCTCAGTAGAGTAAATATTTTAAAAAAGGCACAAAAAAAAAATTCAACCTCCCGTGGGTTTAAACCCAGAACATTTCGACCGCGACGCAACAGCACTACATTTCTAACATCGATAAACTTTGTCCGACCTCCACCGAAAACCACTCACAATTCCCTCCAGCAAGCATCATAAGGCTTGGTTAGAGCGTATCTATGGCTCTGTCCATCCCGCTCTACGTCAAACAAAAGAGTGAGATACCTATTGTTTTAAACCCATAGATACGCTCTAACCCGGCCTTATGCTACGCTTGTAGAACTAACATTTTCCGCCAAAATAAAATAAAAACAAATGCCGATTTTTCATTTACAATATGCGCCCGAAATGCCAAAAGTCGTAGCGTGCTATTATACAGAGTGTTAAAAGACCGCCAACAAAGCGGGAGACCACGTATACGTATAGTCCTCATCATAACGAACATTTTTGCCCAAGGAACTATGCCTGGGAAATCAACGGTTTTCGAGATAATAAAGTCGGACTTAAATTTTTTTTTTCAGAAGTTTGAATTTTTTTTTTTCAGAAGATTGTTCAGTATCACGTTCTTAACATACCTTCTCAAGAAGCCACATCAAAATTATGGATATTTCTTACAAACAATCAAGTTAAAATTGCAACCCGCAATGTAGGTTTTCGAGAGAATGTGGTTCAAAGTAGGACTTTTTTTTTTTTTTGCAGAAATATGTTCAGTATCACGTTCTTAACATACCTTCTCAAGAAGCCATATCCAAATTATGAATATTTCTTACAAAAAACGAAGTTAAAATTGCAACCCGCAATGTATTCTAAACATCGGATAGCCTAAGTTACTCCCAGAAACGTGAGTTACGACCATGTTAAGTTTGGTTGAAAACTATTCAGCGGTGTTCGCGTTTATCGTGTTCATACAGACAGACAGACAGACAGACAGACAGACAGACAGACAGACAGACAGACAGACATAAACCGTTTTTTTTGCATTTTTGGATTCAGTATAGTTTACTTAGTAACCCCTGCTAGTTTTTTTCTAAAAATATTCAATGTACAGAATTGACTTCGCTAGAGTTTTATTATAAGTATAGATTATAAGTATAGATTCTTTTATCAATCCTGTCCAAGCTTGTAGGGGTACAAAAGGGCTAATTAGTATTGGTGGCTACCTATATTGAAAACAGCCGATGGGTGCCAAATACCGATTAATCAAGCCAACATAATAGTATGGTCGGCCACAGTCTAGGATAACCCATGGCAGTAGACATGCGCGAAACAGTGCACTTCGAAGTCATGATATATTTCATGACATTTCATACCTTGTGATATTACCTTATATCATGGCACCAAACATGACATATGACATCATGGTATTTCTTCATTGCAGACATGAAACATGACATCATGGTATTTCTTCATTGCAGACATGAATCATGACATCATGGTATTTCTTCATTGCAGACATGAAACATGACATCATGGTATTTCTTCATTGCAGACATGAAACATGACATCATGGTATTTCTTCATTGCAGACATGAAACATGACATCATGGTATTTCAGCACACTTTCATTGCAGTACGTACAGTGTGCTGAAATGCCATGTGTCATGTTTCATGTCATCTAGTGTAATTAAATGCTATGTGCCATGCTTTATTATCTCGTGTAATGTGTAATATTTCATGACACCGTTGTGTAATATGTCTTTTGTAATATTACAAGCATTACCTACACATGTCTATATGGCAGCTCTTACCGCGCGCGGCATAATGGCGCCAATTGAACAAAAAGGGGTATCCTAGCGTGTGGCCGACTGTACCTACAATTAACGCTCAAAGGGTAATGAAATGCAGGCTAATTAAACGAAATGCTAGTTAGGAATGGATAATAATGGAGTTATTCGATTATGTATAAATGGTGCAGTTCGCAATATCGAGGTAATTCACCGCTACCAATATTTTAAATGCCGTTTACGTGAATTATATTCCATCACTTCAAGCCAAGCTCTCAGAATGTCAAATCTTAGAATTTCAATACGGACTCCAATCCCAAGTTAGAGAAAATTTTTACTGTTATTTAACATTTTAAATCAATTCAACGTATGAAATTTTAGGCGCCGCAGATAAAAACGTAAAACCACTCTCTAACAGTGATTGGTTGGAGTATAAGTACCTAGACAGACAGTCGCGAGCGTATCTAACGACCAAAGCTCGTTTGCGCTAGTCTGGAGTTATTGAACTCGCCTTTTAGATCCTCAGTTTTTATTATGAGTAAAAATGTCTGAACTAATTATTCACACTTCATCCAGCAAATATACAAGGTGTTACAAAAGTACCTAACTATTTTTACAGGGTAATAGCACCCGGTGATAGGGATCACAACCAAAATATTTTTTTTGCTCTATGACGTTCTGTTGATTTTAAATTAATAAAATGTGAACGCTGTGGCGGGAGAAAAGTATTTTTGAAATATTGTTTTCATTGACTTTCACAATGTTTTAACAACTCAAAGCTATGTAAATGCACCTACACACACAAACATATTTTAAAATTTGAGCTAATACCAAAAACCAAAAAGATATGATTTTTTTTTAAAGTAATAAAATAAAAATTGCTTGTATCAACTTTTTTTTAACAGTTTTGACATCCTGTTGACCACTAGGTTACACCCTGTAAAAAGAGTTAGTATGTTTTGTAACACGTTGTATAACAGACAAATCCTTAGATTAAAAGCTCCATACAAGTAACCGCACAATAACGCGGCGCCACAATGTAGCGAGCTCATAATGAATGCGTCGAAAAGGGGTATTGTGCTAAAATAGGATTAGCATCAGCCTGCGAAGCGTTTATCTTGACGATCTTAGAATAATTACGCGTAGAAACCTAGTACGTGCAAGTTAATTTTCCAGATTACATTGAGCCATCCGAGGTGAAACATTTTAATATACTTAACACAAATCAAATCTTTCTCATCATCATGAGATAAGGGGGGGGGGAGGGGGAATGGTAAATTTTTGCGCATATTCTTAAATTTCAACTCAATCGGTTCAGTAGTTTCGGAGCAAATTGTGTGTGATAGACGGACAGACACACGAGTGATCCTATAATGGTTCCGTTTTTTTCTTTTTGAGGTAGGTACGGAACCCAAAAAAAGAAAATTAGTCCCATTTCAGCAAAGTTGAGCGAGCGTTTGCGTTGGCTCGATCCGTTTTGAGAAAGCGTTTCGTATGTAACTTTCGTTCTGTGTATTATTGTTCTAAGATAAGGACGATATACTCGTAATAATAACGACGCTTCAGGGCGGCGGCGGCGGCGGGATGTTAATAAACAGAACTACCGAGTATTATTCACGAACAATTAAAGAGCTGTCATTGTACAGCCCCTCTACTCTTGACGCAATTTTTCAGTACCGAGCAATCTATCTATCTACCTATATCTATACTAGTGGTTCGCCCCGAACTTTGAACTCGCGACCCCATATCTCAGCAACCCCTCGACCGATTTGGCTTATGTTCGATTAAAAAAATTGTCTTTACCTTATTTACGTGCCTACCAAATTTCGTGACGATCCGACTAAATTTACTCAAGTTATCGTCGAACGAACATTCATACCTACATACATACATACAAACGCCGTATTGTTCTATTAGACTCGGAGAACTTCGCTCGCTCGTTCAATAATCTATCTATCCAGCCCATAAGTAAAGCCTACTGCTGGGCATAGGCCTCCTCCTTTTCAATATTTCAGAAATTTAGATGCATTAGACAGGAATTGAACCTACAACCTCAGAAAAACCTAAAATCCCGGCTAGTGCTATAGAATATACCTAAGAACACTCGCTAGAAAACCAGCTTTCAAATTAAAAAAAAACCGCATTCGAAACTGTTCACCCGTTGAAGACCTACTAAGGTGCTACAGACAGACACACAGACCCCTCTTTTTGGGTCGGGGGTTAGAAACAAAAAGTGGTTATACATTACGAAGTTTGTAAAATCGATGGATGACTTAATTTTGCGAATTCATAGAAAAATTCAATAAACTTAGTCGATCTTGACTCAACAGCATCGAGAGTAGAGGTCCTGTAATTAAATAGCTAGAGACCGCTGAAAATTACCAACATGTTGCTCGTTACTGTGCGGTAGGACGTGTTTGGACAAACGGGTCTTTTTTAAGGCGAGGTACAGTCGACCACACGCTAGGATACCCCTTTTTGTTCGATTGACGCCTTTATACTGCGCGCGGTAAGAGTTGCCATGGGGCATCTGTGACTGTGGCCGACCGTACCTATCCCGACGAGACAAGCAATCCGTCGCGTTCGAAAAATTAAAAAGAAAAACTTTTTTTGGGAATAATCTTTTCATCCTCTGACAATTTATTATTGTGATACACTTTTTATTTTCCAAGACTAAATAGTCCCATACAAGTTAACATAGTCCCAAAACCAAATAAAATGCATTAAAAAAAAAGTTTTGACCTGTTTGGGCTTTTTTTTTCTAAATAAATAATAACGACCGGACTGACCTAAATGCTTTTGCCTAGATGAAAAATGCTTCTGAAAAAATCTTTCATTAGAGAAACCTAGCCTTAAAACTCTATTAAAAACTCAACCGTGCATTAACTGGCCAGACTTTAAAGCGTGGGTTTCCAGTGATTACTCTGTCTGAAAAAAATACAAAATCCTGAGTGCATTACTAGTAGAGTAGTTTGTATTGCATTCTGAACAGGCAAGACCCTTTCATAACCGTATGTATAACCGTACCAATAACCGACTTCCAAAAAAGGAGGAGGTACTATATTCGACTGTGCGTATTTTGTTTTTATGTCTGTACTATGCCTACTTAATTTGGCTTGGTCTGCATGCTGAGACTGTAATGCACACATAGCATTAAAAAGAAATCAAGGGTACGCACTTAGATGAAAACAAATTGGTTTTCATCTAAGGTACGCACTATATTTTTTATTTTCTCGTTGATGTTGACGGTGGACAACCGCCCTGACACGGCATGCCAGAAACAGCGGTCGAGTTATGATGATCGATCATGCTGACAAGGGTTGCTGCTTACATCAATAGCTGAAATATTGCCGCCAAGAAGGTAGGCTATTGTAATGTAAGCCAAAATCTACAGGGTGCACTCTAAGACGATAGCGAAACGTTAAGTAGGCTGTCTACTGTACTGGTACCACGAGTGCTTACTGTCAATGTCACTGAAAGTGACAAGTTGCATAAACAACCTTACTACTATAGTATTAGGATACATGACAGACGTCCGGCGGACGTCCGGCACAGCTTTTTCGCACTCGTGGTAGCTATACTGATCACTACAAACAACTTGTACTAGGTGGCGAAAAAAATGAAGCGAAAAAAATATCAGCTGTTTCATACATTTGGCGAAGTACTGAGTCGACCTTTTGTATGGAACAGCTGATATTTTTTTCGCTCAATTTTTTTCGCCAGCTGGTTCAAGTTGTTTGTAGTGATCAGTAGACAGCCTACTTAAAGTTCCGCTATCGAATTAGAGTGCAGCCTGTAGACTAGCTTGTTATGAGATATTTGAGTCATCCTTCGCTCGCACCATCACACAATACGTATTTACAACAAAAAATAAAAGTATTGGTGGTCCGCTGCTATCGAAACAATACATGTATCCCGTATTGTTTTTGTTATTATTTGTTAAGATATCTCTCACAACAAATACATATCTTTCTTGACGTAAATCCGGCTATTGCGGTTAAAAATTTACAGCTAGAGGCGTAAATAATAGCTAATACATATTATTGTATGTATAATCCTACGCTATTATACAACGTGTTACAAAACATCCTAACTCTTTTTACAGGGTGTAACCTACTGGTCAACAGGATGTCAATTCTGTAAAAAATAGTTTTAAAAAAAACAATTTTTATTTTATAACCTGATAATTGAAAAATTTTCAAACTTTTTTGTTTTTGGTATAGGCTCAAATTTAAAAATATGTATGTTTATGGGTGTAGGTGCTTTTGCATAGCTTTGAGTTGTTAAAACATTGATAAATTCAATGAAAACAATATTTAAAAATATTTTTCTCCCGCCACAGCGTTCACATTTTATTCAGTTCATCGAGCAAAAAAAATATTTAGGTTGTGATCACCGAGTGCTATTACCCTGTAAAAAGAGTTAGCATCTTTTGTAACACCTTGTATAATCTGTAGTGATATGCTCCGTGTCCTAAGCTGCCCCTTTACACATGAACCGTATCTTTGATAGTGACAAAAGTCTACAATTCATTGTCAACGTAGCCCAAATTCGGCCATAAATAAAACATCTCCTAGACCTCCTATAACAGCTGCCTCAGCAACGTTCCTTCTTGTCGTATAACGGCAATAAATCACCGCATTACCATAACGCCTTTCCGATGTTAATATTTCAACGAGTCATAGTGTAAAAATATTTTGTAACTCGAGTAGCAGACGTCGGGTACAGGGGCTTAAGTCTGTAACGCAATGGCGTGTCGATATGTTTCCGGTAGAAGGACAAAACCGAGATTTCCTCGTTTTTCTCCTACAACCAGTGAACTAATCCTCTAGAATTAGAATCAGATTATTTTCTAAAACTAAAAAAAGATTAAAAGGACAGCCATCAGCATGAATAAATCGTGATTGGAGCTGTCAACTGGGAGCCCATTTAGGCAGCCAGGAGTAAAGTTAGAGTAACTCGAATGGAGTAACTGTCTGAGCGTAAATATAATTATATTTTGTTAGTAGATCAGTTAGCCGAATTCATTCATGAGTCGAGTAGCTGGTAGAGCAGAGTTAAAGTCAGGCTGGGGGAAGGCAGCAAGTGCTAATCAGTAGTAGAGTAACTTGCCAAATTTTTTTAGACTGCTCTACTAAAGCTGGCTAGGTATAATGGTTTAGTTAGCTTACTGTACTCGTGTACTACACACAGGCTTCAAAGCCCGTACTGCTTTCAATCCACGTGGCATTTTAAAAGTGTTAAAAAAGCTTTGAAGCCCGTAGCTTGTCCTTTTTTCGGTCTAGCTAGTTGATAGAATAGGGGCTCAGTCCCCGTAGCATGACTTTTATCGAGGCGGATTTATCCAACAAAATGGCGGTTTATCAGCATTTTTGACGTCTAAAGTGGGTTATAAATCGTCGATAGCGATATATAACCCACTATAAACGTCAAAAATGCTGATAAACCGCCATTTTGTTGGATAAATCCGCCTCGATAAAAGTCATGCTACCCCCGCAGGTGTAGACGTTTTATTTAGAGCAGTTATATTGTTGGACCGTCGAGGGCGGGCCCGGCGTAGCCCACTCAACTTTCAAAGGCATTGTTGTGTTTTATTGCACCCGTTAGTTAACGTATTACAGTCCGGAACAAAGTGAAATGTTGGCAATTTCATTCTTTAGGGACGTCTTTTTACAAACTAAACTAAACATTGTTAGTAAACGAAACTACTAATCCCACAGCACAGTGGATATTTCCGTCAATAAAAAGACTCTGTGTTTATTAATGAAACGGTCAGTTCATAACAATAAAATAAGACATATGAGATAAGTTAGTGTCGCCGGTCGCTTTCGGCCATCATAATTCCGCGATCGGATCATGATATTGCCCCGTTTATGTCCTTTTAATGTGGACGTTACGTCCAAACGACGCGACTTCTCCTTCACCGGTACTTATTGCCTAGCCCTGATGCCTTTTTAATATTCCTCAAGAGGAATTCATGGGAAATTTAATTGGATTTTATAATCCTGTTGCTTCACGCCCACGCGATGTCGTAAAGATGGCGGCATTTCGCTCAAAAGGCGCGCAAAATGACACCATCGCTCAATAGCGGCGGACGAGGCCCTAGCAGTGGAATGGCGAATAAATCGAGCGATCTAATTTGAGATTTAAAACTCATTCCGAGCGAATTGTGTTGTCGTGAAATTCTCCTTGACGTCATTATGATGAGATGTTTATTTTAGAATTTTGCGACTACGACCCACTTCGAGATATAATCTAGATTGCTTCGGGTCAAAGCAATTTCCAGACAGAATTTGTATCAAACTGAAATAAAACAGCCATAAAACATGAATAAATCCAACTAACATTATGATATCGCGCATAAGTCTTCATAGAGACGGCAAATGGAAACAAATGCATACAAAGTCTTGTGATGCAGTGTTCCAGAAGATACCTGTGACGTCACACCTGCCGGCGCCCGGCCCGGGTGAATAATGTTTGCTATAAATTACCAGGCGTCCAGACGTCTCGTGGGGACCAGGGGGACTACTGCAAAAGCAACGTTCATCCATGCGTGCTATGAATGTGGCTGTAATGTGCACCACACCAGTTTAGTGGTTGTAAGTAGATACTCATATCACACACACAATGAAAGAAAAGTGGTGCGAGAGGGATACTCAGCAAGGAACAAATGTCGGTCGCTTGGACGGTATTTATTATTATCGAGTCGGCTGAGGGTCCATGGGTGGTGATGGCGAAAGACCACGAGAATCAAAAGGCCATTGTTTTATTGTTGAAAAAGGCCCTGGAGCGTCTGAATATGTAGATAAAACCCGATGGCTGTCAAACATTATAAGTAATTGTGGTCTATACAATTTTATTCGAATCACAAATAAAAGTTTTCTTTCTAGGGTGGTATTAATAGTCGTCTGAGATCACCTACTTGAGCTCGATCTCAAGTAGGTGAACTCAGAACGGGAGACAAGGCTTGACATTAGCATTTGACTTTTCTGAGATCACCTACTTGAGTTCGAGCTTGAGATGGTGACTTTAATGCCACGATAAGTGCATTTGAGCTTTCTAATATCCTGAGTAGCAGCTTTCAGGCGTGGAATATATTTATTAGTACAGATTACTAGACACGTGTCCGAAATCTCGCGACACGTTCCTTCATTTATTAAACTTTTATTTCGACTTGGCTCTAGGAAAATGTCGCACATCTTTCAGCGAAACTTCTTATTAATTTCGTGTTGAGACGACGTGGGCTTTGATGAAGTTCTTTGCGTGGTATTTTATAGGTTGAAAAGTGTGTTAACATTTATAAAACAAAAGTTTGTATGTTATAGATAGGTAAAAGCGTGAGACTATAGGTATCCTCAAACCAATATCCCCAAAAGAGTAGATGAATGCATCACCAAACACCAAATTATTATAACTGGACTCACTTTTTACTGAGTACTCCGTGCCTACCCAACGTGAAAAAATATGAAGGGGTGTAGCTATGAAGTCTGGGAATAAATGACATGTCTGAGAAGCTTTTTCAGTCATGCAGGTTTCCAGCCCCGAGAGGCTGAATTCTTTACGAAAAAATAAAATACAAACTAAAACCCCTCTCCTAAAAAGCTTGATACAATACTGAAGCTACGCATTAAAATTGTGTTTCCCCGAAAGTTTAATAGGTACGTCGTCACCCTGTCTAATTGATACGTATTTTTGTTGAAATCTGCCAAATAGTCTACGAGGTAACAAATGAACACACCTGCTTACATACGCTGCTGACATAATAACCATTATTTTTATTTCGCCGTAGTCGGCTCAAACTGCTACGTGAACAGTCCACGAAACATTATTTACCGACATAGAGTATTATTCCAGCTGCATGTTTCATGCATGATGCAGAATACAAAATAACCTAGCCTTGGGATTGTAACAAAACAAACCGAGAAGGTTCTCATACATATATTTTCTTGGTAGAAAACCAAACTACTTCGTATTTAAGCCTTTCTTTAATAGTCCTCTGAGATCACCTACTTGAGATCGGTCTCAAGTAGGTGAACTCAGAAAACAAAAATCACCGACTTGAGACATTGGCTTATTAATAAACCTATCTTAGGCGCGAACTTGAGTCCTCGATTTGAGTAAAGAATGAACTATTTGAACGAATGATACCATTTAAGGTTCAAAATGTGGTCAAAAAGCTTAAACCCAACTCAAAAGTACTAGGCGCCCATACATTATAAAGAGACTATTCGAAAAGGCACAACCTGAGTTTGGCCTCCTTTTGGTCCATAAAATTGTCCATGGTCCGGTGTTATTCAGTTGGCAACTTGTCATTTCTATAATAGTCCAGGATTCCACAAACATAAAAGTGATGTTACAAGATATAACACGAACTCTACTCCAAATAGATACTCGATTATAATAACTAGTGGTTCACCCCGAACTGTGAACTCAGGATGACTAACTTTTTGCTAACCCCATATCCACTCTTGGTCCGATTTGGATTTGGATATTAGAATTTTAAAATTCTTTTAATTCCATTAAGCCGCCTTTATATTTTTATGACGACACAATTATTCATACATACAAACATACAAACATACTTTGATCGCTCGTTCAATATGACGACACAATTTTGTAGCGGCACCCTGGTCTAGACAAAAAGGATCAGATCTGACTCGCTTCAGCCATTTTTATTCAGCATTGTTATTCGTTACTTTGGCAACAGAGAGCTTGATCTTGAGTGAGTAACTCAGCATATTAATAAAGCAGCGCTTACTTGGGACCGATCTCAAGTCCTCGACTTGAGTCAAGAATGAACTATTTCGACGACTTGAGTAAAGAATGTACTAGGCTACCATACATTAGAAAGAGGCTAGCCACAACCTCAGTTTGACCTTCAAAGAGGTTCGTAAGGTGAACAACTTTTTTCACGGTTTTCAGAACTGTCGAATAAAAGAAAAAACTTTTTCTACTGCCAAACATCAGTCAAACTACGAAAATAATTATTATAAAAATGTCTCGTAAATTCTTGTGATTTTCAGTATATTGAACGTTTTAGTCGGTTATGGATAATAAGTGGCGCCAGAGAGGTTATTTTCAATATTTTGGCTGAAAAATATCATGCCGGAAACTTCCAACAGAGAGCTTCACTTCATTCGAGCTTCCGTTATTCGAGCTTCCGTTTTTCGAGCTTCAGTACCTAGCGGACCCAGTTGGATGACCTCTACAAACGAGTTGCTGACAAGACAGGTATTTATTCACTATAATTGTATAAAATATACATAGTTCACGATACAAGTTACAGATATCGTCTAGTTCACGATACAAGTTACGGATATCGTCAGTTAGGTCTTTAAAATACCCCATCATCAACGTTTTTTGCGCATTTAATATAACTTTAGAGGTTATGTTTACGTAGAGAAAGTAGTAATTTGCCAAGCGAATTTATAATAAATTATAGAGCTACTGCAAACCTAACGTTTGATCGTTGCGCACATCATTCTACTACATTAATGTTTTATTTTGATTACAGGAAAATCAGAAAGAACCTACTGTCCGACGCATGATCGACGAAGTTAGGGCGTTATGATAAGAGGGATAAAAACCAAGGCATTTTAGAACACCAGCTTTGGTCCCGAAACCTGGAATAATGTGTGGAGAATGAACACATAAAATGAGGGGAAGAATACTCGACTCAGCGCAAATTCATGTCAGGTGTAGAAATTTTAGATGATGATTAGGAAACAATATTATATTAATAAATATGTTACAACTCTCCCAGGCTTGTTTATTTTCCAATTAGAAAAAAAATTAGATAATTATGTAACATTAAATTTAATGAAGGTCTTCCCTATTCAGATTTATCTTCAAGTATCAATTTACTGAATACCTACTACTCGTATGAATGATACCACACCCTCAAGTTTTCCCTACTATATCCGCTTTATATTTTATGCATGCCTAGTAACCTCTATGGTCCAACTGGGCTTTGAAGGCCGGCAAATTGTCTTTAAAAAACTAGGTACGAGTAAAGAGGTTTGAATTGTATGTTGTGCTGCCATCTACATGATATGTATCATACTACATGAAACTTTCTGTCACCAATCGCCTTAGAAGAGATTCCGGATGTTTATGCACGCCTAATACCTTCAGACCATTGACATGACGTCATTCACGTTACAGCACTCAAATTCTATTGTACACACGACAGCACGTCAAAGTGTAGTCGCCCGTAACGTAAGCGAGTAGAGTACTAGCGTGTAAAGGTCGACGTGTCGTCGTGTGTACGTGCGTTTCACGAAATAATTCCCTTGGATTGTACAAAAATTGTCCCTATTACATCGTAATAAGAGTTTCGTCAAGGGAACTCTTTCGTGAAACGCATTTTGCCCGGATTTTCAGTAAGGAAAGAGTTGAAATATACTTTCTGCCTTTTTATTAGTGTGTGGTGTAGTTTCTTACAAGATTATGGGAGCCTGCAAATAGTAGTTTTATTTCAAAGTCGCATACATACCACTCCCTGACTGTGAAGGAAAACATCGTGAGGAAACCGGAGCGTCTGAGGCTATATACCAAACTAAACTCAAACTTAGTACCAGCTTATTTTTTTAAACCTCAGCTCCTCGGAGTTCTTTCTTGGTAATATGACTGTGGGGCTCTGAACTGCTGGAGTTTTGCAGCTCGAAGAACTCGGGCTGGTAGAAACACTTTTCTGGCTAGTCATAGCGATGTGGTAGAGGTGCCGGTCGAATGACGACGACAAATTATTTCACACCACAAGGTCCCTTTCCACGTAACTTCCGATGTCGACGATGGTCCTAAGTATATTGTTAAGCTGCAACTTCTTGCGGTAGGTTCGCTTTGGATGCGCGCTGACTAAACATCATTTTTGTATATTAATTATCAAAGAAAATAACTCCCCTTCTTGCTTTGCGTAGTCAGGTAATGAAAAACACGAACTTGAGTCGGCTATCGCCTGCACTTGGAAATGACAGTCGCAAGTCTGGTCTCAAGTAGGTGAACTCACGTAAGATTGTGTCTATTAATATGCCAGCGACTCCGGTCTCAAGTAAGTGACCTTACAGCTTCTTAACATTTTATGCATGCCTAGTACTCTAAACCACGTTGTATTGAAATTGAGACGTCACGGACTGTCAAAAGATGAATGACTCACTCAATTCCGAGCTCAAGTCGGCTCTATTAATATGGCGTCGACTCAAGTAAGTCGACTCACTCAAGCAAGTCGGCTAATGTCAATGTCAATCTCAAGATCGTGTCTATTAATAAGCAAACAGCTACTCAAGTTTGACATTACCCAAGGCTTGACATTTACCTCCTTGAGATCGATCTCAAGTAGGTGAACTCAGACGACTATTAATACCACCCTAAGTAAGTAAACATGAAATATGAAACTTGCTCATGCGGGGAGAAAAGCTTGTCTTTGTGAGAGCAAAGTTTTTTACTTTAAACCAAGTTCAACCCTCTATAGGTGCTCGACAAAAAGCTTTCAGGCAAAAAATAAGCACAAAATTCACTCGCCGAAGCGTCGTCGACAGAATATTTTCGTAGTTATAATACAGCAAGATGCAATGGTTTCCCTCGGGATGCCCTGAGAGGAAACCTTTTTAATTTCCAGGCACGCGCACAATTTCTCACAACTCGTATCTAATCTGAAATCTCTCGAGAGCTCTTCTTTCATTATTAAAGCATCGGAACATAAAGCACCATCTATCACTGAGTATTAAATGAAAGCCTCAGTCCTCCATTAGCCGCCGGTGCCTTAAAACGAGAAGTTGCTGTTGCATTAGCGACATTGACTATTGTTGTCATTGTCCCAGAGTTATACGGCACTCGTAGCCCACTGCCCGTGCTGTACTGTCGACCACGCAAGTGCATAGGCGTCGAAATATCTCCCGACTCAGGGGTGATTATTTACACGATACTGAAGCAAAATTTGTGAAAATTAGAGTCGTGCAAAGCTAACTTTGCAGTGGAGCATCCGAAATAGTCATTTCCGTACGTTGCTTTTGTATGTTTTCACCATTTTTCAGTGGTACATGTTACGTCAGTTATTGTCTGTTACAATTTTGTTTTGTGGAATACATTGAAAATATGGAGAAAACATACGGAAATTACTATTTCGGATGCTCCACTGCAAAGTTAGCTTTGCACGACTCTACCAAACAATTATTAAATTTTGGCCTTTGCAGCCGCACTCGCAATATCGGGCGTCACATCGCGCGTGCTATGAGAAGGCTGGGGTGTCCGCACGTCGCGGTTATTATAGAACAAATTAAACAAGGTAATTTGTGAACCAAAAAAATTAATTAAAAAAATAAAACTTGTTTTTAGTTTTAAGCTTCGTCTACCTATCGTCCCCGAGTCGGGTATCACTAACCAAAACAACACCCTGTATATTTTTGTACAAGCGAGCGAAGCGAGAGAAATTCTCCGAGTCTACTGGTATGGAATAATGCGGCGTTTATATGTTTGTTTGTAGGTATGAATGTTCGTTCGACATAATTGAGTAAAGGTCGAATCGTCATGAATCTTAACTTGCACTGATAATAGTTTCGTCATGGTAGATGGGACTGCGACATTCAAAAATAAGAATTGAAGGGTGATTATTTGCTTACTGAACTCTAATAACTATTGGTTCGCCCCCAACTGTGAACTCGCGACCCCAAACATAACACATAACATAACATAACATATAAACTTAACAATCCGATACCTCGCTAACCCCTCGACCGATTTGGCTCATGTTCGAACTTAAAAATTCTTTTAATTTAATTTACCCGCCTACCAAATTTCATAACGATCCGACCAAATTAACTCAAGTTATCGTCAAACTAACATTCATACATACAAACATACAAACATACATACAAACGCCGCATTGTGCCAGTAGACTCGGAGAACTTCGCTCGCTTCGCTCGCTCGTTCAATTAACGACATTCCACATTAGCTGTACCTACACAGGCGCGCCTAGCAATCACTCGGCATATTCACATGGTGGCAAATGGCGGTGGCAGTCTGCTAATGAGGTCTTATTCTTTCGGGTCACGTATTAATGAAGCCCCTAGTATATCTCGCGTTGCTGCTGCCTCGGTCGACTCCTCCGAATGCCGCGCTAATGCGAGCTTAGGTACACACGACAGCACGTCGACCTTTACACGCTAGCACTCTATTCGGTTACGTTACGGGCGACTTTACAACAAAAGTGTACAGTCTGACGTGCTGTCGTGTGTACCTAAATTATTCACGAATGCTCCTGCGGGAATGTTTGCAGGGCGCGAGTGATTTTCTTTTGTTTGGAATTGAATGCGGATGGTTTGTGCGTTTGTATTTTAAAATGTTGGAAATGGAGATCTATCGGAGATGTCGAAAGAGCGGACATTGGACGGACATTTCTGACAAAGGAACGAACTTCAGGCATATGATGAGACAAGATGACCTCTCTGCCCAGAATGTTGGACTCCTTATCCTAAAGTTCCCAGAGCCCCCTACTTTTCTAAAACGGGTTATACGAAATATGAAATCGAAGTTAACGAGATTCCCAGATTTCTAATCAAATCAATTACGAGACTCACCGTCCCAACACAGTCCCTAGACAATATAAATTAATCATCCTAAAGATTACACGACGCAGCGGGGTTGTATCTGTAATTATTATCTGGGGTGTCCCTGTATCCTAGCTGAGGGGCACGGAGGTCTAATTATGTAAACAGAGCATGCAAACAGAGCATGCAAACAAGATGGTAATTAGATAATTTATACAAAAGCGCATTGGAGTAAACCTAAGCATTGATATCCTAGAGACCACGGTACCATCTCTGAGTACATAAACGCTTCAATATTTGGGAGATGGGTAGATTTGGTAACTGAATCATAAGCTGACTGAGCCCGAAAGAAATATGACTGTGTAACAATAGTGAGATATATTTGCTGTCAGCTGGGTTCAACTAGACTGGAGGTAGGAAAATAAGAAAATCCACAGAAATTGCGACTCCGGACGTACGAAACTAGATAGTATTTTCTGTGAGAGAGAAAAATGTGGGAAATAATAACAGCAGCAGTGATTCACCGTTCAATACAACATTCATTATGATACAATAGATTCAATAATAAAAGGTAATAATGAAGCAGGAACTCGACAGATCAATCAAGTCCTTGGTTAAGGACGTCATTTCGTTCATTATTCATTCGATTCCCGTAATGACTTTCGATATCGTCCGTGACAAGAGTAGGTATGAGACGGGCCGTTTTGAATTCGAAATTAACCAACGATGATTCGGCAATTTTAAGTTCATTTGGTGCTACTTTCTACTCTGTCATTGCGGTTCATTCTTACCGCATACGGAGTATACCGCACTCTATAATTTGTTAGAACGTTCCGCGCCGCCATCTCCTGTAATTTACGCAGCTTCATCGAACAAAGTCTCAGCGGGAAATGCAGAATTTTCTCTGAGATCACGACAGTAAAATAGTATTTTTTTCATTATAAATTCTAAACAACAATAATTCAGCTGATTATACGATTTGCTCAAACTACTAGTTTTAGGGCAGTACCTACCACTGGTTTTTCACGCAAAAAACAAATCAGTCTCTTTGCATACTGTTCCATCTCACACGGATAATACTTGATCATTGTTTCTCCTTGTTTCAGGTAAACCAAAACGAGCAAGAATGCCCTTCAAAGTGGTGCTATCAGTCGTCAATAAAGAGACGCAAAGTGACCGTTGATGAGTTCTGTGCTGTTTTCAGTGGTGCTAAGTGTTGGGATGTGTTGTGAAGTGTGACAGGAGCCTAGCCGTGTGACGGATGCGGGGGAGCGTGTACAGGTTAGATATCTTTTTTAAGCTTGTGTATACAGGGTGTTAAAAGACCGCCGACAGACCCGAAAGGTACGCATTCTAGACACCAAAACAAAGTACTTTTTCGATAAATTATTGCCGGGAAATGATTTTGGTTTTTTAGGTTATAATTTTGTAAAATATTTTATCACGCAATGGAAGTCTAACGCAGAGACGTCATATTGCACAAGCGTTGACATAAAGTTGTTATACTTACGCTCGACTTGCCGATGTGTAGAATACATTGCGGGTTGCAATTTTAACGTCGTTTTATGCAAGAAATATTCAAAATTTTGATATGGCTTCTTAAGAAGAAATGTTAAGTACTCGATACTGAGCAAATGTCTGCAATAAAAAAAGTTTGAAAAGTCCGACTTTGAACCTCATTATCTCGGAAACCGTTGATTTCCCAGGTATAGTTCCATGGGCAAAAATGTTCAGTATGATGAGGACAATGCGTGGTTTCCCGCTTTGTTGGCGGTCTTTTAACACCCTGTAGAATTGAGTATTAGGAGAGAATACTATATTGCACTCGTTGCTTACTTGAGACATCTTTTAACTTAGTGAGATCAATTTTCTTTGGCTTTGCGATTCTTTTACCTCTTTTTGGTTCTATATTAAATTTACCCAGTAGTAGATTGTGATCTGTGTTAAGGTCAGCCCCTGGGTATGTTTTACATTGTGTAATCAGATTCTTGTATTTTTGCTTTACTAATATGTAGTCAAGTTGGTATCTACCCAGATCTCCTGGCATTTTCCATGTATAAAGTCTTCGTTTTGGTTGTTTGAATTGCGTGTTTATAACAGTCATTTCTCGTTCCTTACAAAATTGTATCAATCTTTCCCCTCTTGAATTGCGCTTCCCTAGGCCATAGTTTCCTATATAGTTTTCCTTTTTCCCCTCTCCTACAACTGCATTAAAATCCCCCATTACTATAAGGTTGTCTTTTCCATTTGTTGCATCTATCAGTACATCAATCTGTTCATACATATCCTCAATATCTTCATCTGGATACCTTCCAGTTGGCATATATACTTGTATTATAATTATGTCTACTGGTGTAGTCTTTATTTTAACGGCCGTTATTCTTTCACTGTGATGAATGGTATTTTCTACTTTATTTCCATATTTTTTATTGAGTATAATCGCCGTGCCATTTTCGCCTCCTTTTTCATTTCCTGTATATATTACTCTATAGTCATCGCTCCAGTAGTCTCCACTACCCTTCCATCTCACTTCCGCCAATCCCAATATATCTATTTTCTTCCTTATAATAATCTAGGATATAAGTTAGAAGAGTATAAAAACAAGAACCTAGATAATAATAAATATAGTATTGAAGAGAGGTGGACGAATATGAGAGATATTATACGAACTAGTGCTGAAGAAAATCTGGAGAAAGAAAAAATAGTACCACGCAAGAAATGGCTTAGTGAAGACATAATAGAGTTAATGCTTAAGAGAAGGAAACTCCGCACGAAAACAGACGACGAAAGCATGACTGAATACAAAATTTTGACAAATAAAATAACACTGGAATGCAGAAAATGTAAAGAACAAGACATTGAGAAATGCTGTAAAGGTATAGAAGAATACATGAAGAGAGGTAAAATTGATAAAGCTTATAACATAATAAGAAATATGGAAAAACCTAAATGTACTAGAAGCACTGCGATCCTAAATGAACAAGGACGTATCCTAATAAACAACAAAGATATACTAGAAAGATGGACGAGATATATTGAAACACTCTATGAAGGAGATGGACTATCTGAAGACGATATAGAGTACGAACAAGACGTAGATCCAGACAAACTAGGACCAGACATAATCAGAGAAGAATTCGATTATGCGCTACAGGGCATTCAAAATGGGAAGGCAGGAGGAGAAGATAGAATCTTAATAGAGTTAATTAAACACGCTAATAAACCTATTATTGACGAAATATTTCAAATTGTGAAATCCATCTACGAAGCTGGAACAACACCAACAGACTTCAACATCACTAAAATAATAGCCCTGCCCAAGAAACCTAACACTTTAAAATGTGAAGAGCATAGGACCCTAAGCCTCATTTCTCAGGCCTCTAAAATAGTACTTAAAATAATTCAAAACAGAATAAGAAGCAAAATTGAATTCTGCCTAGGAGACGACCAATACGGATTCAGACAAAAGAGAGGAACAAGAGAAGCCGTCCTAGCCTTAAGACTATTGATAGACCGAAGAATGGACCTAGGACTAGACACAAACATAGCTTTTATAGATTTAGAGAAAGCGTTTGACAAAGTTGATTGGAAAATGATGATGAAGAGCTTAAAAGACGCTGATCTGGACTACAGAGATAGGAAGATAATATACGAGCTCTACAAGAACCAAGAAACAATAATAGAAATTGGAGAAGAAAAAGGAAAAGCCAAGATCAGACAAGGAGTTCGCCAGGGATGCTCACTGTCACCACTACTTTTCAATATATTTATAGAAACAGCTATTAATAAAATACTGGAAGAAACAGCTGAGGGAGTCGTATTTAATGGAGAAAGAGTGGTCTTTATCAGATTTGCGGATGACATTGCAGCTGTTGCCGATAACACCAGTGATCTAGAAACACTACTTAATACTATGGATACCATATTCAAGGAACACAGTCTGAAAATAAATATAAATAAAACAAAAGTTCTAATTACATCTAAGAAACCGACCCCTCCCACAGCTAACATCAAAATTAACGACACTCCTATAAAGCAAGTTAAATCTTTTAAATACCTAGGCAGTATAATAACCGAAGACTCCAGATGCACCGCAGATATCAAAGCTAGAATTGCAATGGCGAAACAAGCTTTCCACAAAAAAGGATATATATTAAAATCTAAAAATATATCAAAGACCATCAGAAAGAGACTTATTCTTTCCTATGTATGGCCCATGGCACTTTATGGGTGCGAAACATGGACAATGACACAGAGGGAACGGGAAAGGCTGGAAGCTTTCGAGATGTGGTGTTGGAGGAGAATGGAGAGGATATCTTGGACGGAAAGAGTGTCAAATGAGCAAGTCCTGGAAAGAGTAGGGGAGAGGAGAACGTTGATGAAGACAATAGAATGCAGAAGAGGAAAGATGCTAGGCCACTTGCTACGTCACGACAAATTCATAACCAACATAATAGAAGGAAAGATAGAAGGAAAGAGAGGTAGAGGAAGGCCACGGAGAAGCTACTTTGACCAAATTAAAGAGAAGGTGGATGTCGTGACGTACCAGGCTGCAAAGGAACTGGCCTGTGATCGAAGTGCATGGAGAATGCTGCACCGACAAGAGGATAACTCTTAAATATAATGATGAGAATTGAGTAAACGGCCGAGTCAACTAGCATACTCTACCAGTTCCAAGTTGTCTACCAGTTTTGCCAGTACAATACTCTCACCAGTAGGTACTCTACGTTAATTCTACTCTACCATGCTAATATGCCATTGACTCTACCATCTGCCATCTCTATGTTATCAAGAGAATTTCGACTCACTGCTACCATTATGCCGTTCAAGCTCTTTTGCACTAACCTTCATGCTCGTAAGCGATCTCTTTCTCTATTATTTATCGAAACTGAATAATTTTATTATCTTCGGCGCTAGCCTTACCTGGAAATCTAGATCTCTTCTCAAACCCCTTTCACAGTTACATCATATTCATCATTTAGCGCCTGGCTTGGCTTTAAAAACGCGTAACTATAAAGCGTTCTGCTATTAGAAAGTCATTGCGTTCTACGACAGATTTTGAGTAACCGATCAGCTGTCTTAGCATGACCGGCCATATCGAGGTTACAGCTCAATTCATCCAAACGTTCTCACAATCCTGCGGCTAACTAAGTCTTCTCTTCGCAGCGTGAGCGAAGGCGTGGAGCGTTGCGCCTGCGCGAGGTAGCTCAGGCGCGGGTGCGGGTGCGGCTGCAGCCATGCGCGGCTGATGGACGGCTGGTGGTCGCCCTCGCCGTCGGCCTCGCCGCCGCCGCCGCCCCGCGCCCCGCTGCCGCGCTGCCGCTGCCCAAGACCCTTCTCCTCCAGCTACACATGCCTCCCGCACTATGGTAAGCTGGCTTCTGCTCTTGTGTCAAAAGCGAATCGCACTCTAAGAAGCGCGGCGAGAAACATAGCGCTCCCAGAAGCGCGGCGACATACATCGCTGAAAAAAAGAGAGTAAAATGTTGAACCAAGAAAATTTTAGAGCTACCTCGCCAAGCTTGCACAGGGTCTTCGAGGTCAAAAACTTAGGATAATATTCCTAGTGTATCCCCAACCTCAAATCGTTTCGACATCTCAGGATTATAAGTAGTAGCATTTTTTTTTCGAACAGATTAATGGAACCTAGGGCCAAGTACGAAACTACATAGCTGCCTTTCGTGCGAAATCTTATATGATCGAGTTCGGCCTTGCTTTATTTGTTTGCGAACCAAAGAAAGAAAGTAAGTAGCTAGCTGCACTTTTCTTTTCTTTTACTCTTACGGCAATAACTTTTTTACCTACCTAGTTGGTCACCGATGACCACCTGTATTTTCCAAAAAAATAAGCACAAGATAACCACCCTAGACCACACATTATTCATTGTCAAAAAAGATTGTTCATTTCAATAAGAGAGAAATTTTCCAGAAAATTCCCCGGATTTGACGGCTCATGGCTGTGCGGATTTTTTCTGACAGCGCGCTAATTTTTTCTCGTCTCCTCAGACGGCTGGCCCGAAGGCGAAGAGGAATCGACGGCGGGCGCGCTGCGCGAGCGCGAGCTGCGCTCCTTGCACCGCACCGTGCCGGCACTGCGGAGGAGAGAGCTGGACACACGCGCCATCAAGCACCACTTCTACCCTGAGGGCGGCTGGGGGTAAGCCTACCCTCTTTTTCATTTTGTGCCTTTCTTTGTGTTTTCTATCATGTAAAGACGTTTGTGAAACATACAAAAAAAAATTACAACGGTAGTCCTTAAAAGTTTTACAACCCACAAATGAATCGTTCCGAATTCCGACATTCCGACGCCGTCCGCCGACGACAGCTGCACGGGTTAACACGCGTATACTAATTCTAGATTGGCTGAAATCGAGCAGGGTACTCCCAAAACTTAGGAGCGCATATACAAGGTGTTACAAAAGTACCTAACTCTTTTTACAGGGTAATAGCACCCAGTGATAGGGATCACAAGCAAAATATTTTTTTTTGCTCTATGACGTTCCGTTAATTTTTAAATTAATAAAATGTGAACGATGTGGCGGGAGAAAAGTATTTTTTAAATATTGTTTTCATTGACTTTTACAATGTTTTAACAACTCAAAGCTATGTAAATGCACCTACACGCACAAACATATTTTTAAATTTGAGCTAATAACAAAAACAAAAAAGTTATGAAAATTTTTCAATTTTGAGGTTATAAAATAAAAATTGTTTTTTTCAACTTTTTTTACAGATGTAACATTCTGTTGACCAGTAGGTTACACCCTGTAAAAAGAGTTAGGTACTTTTGTAACACCTTGTATAATTGCTTACTTTTACAACCTCTTGATTTCTTGATGTGTCGATATTGTAAAGACAGCGGGTTAACTTCCGTTCCGACTGATGAGAAAGAAACCGACGTCTTGTGCTTATTCCTGAAAACCAGTTATTTGCGGGAAAATAGCTCTTGGCGATTTTTTTTTTAGATAAATAATACGTAGGTACTTACCTAAGTATTAACTGTCGAAAAAAAATACTGTTAAGTATTAATGTTTTTCCGCAAATAAACCGGTTTTGAGGACTAGCAACTGCAGTTTTTTTACAGAGTTATGACCTGGATAAACCTATAAACCTATAATGGCACAGAATCTGCCAAACCTTGCAGATTGTCGTTTAGTAGCGTAAACTCTCAACTCGCTCACAAAACCGCAATAAGGGTGAATTTATGATGATTTCTCGCTCATTTCCTCGTGAATTGAGCTGATTGCAACCGCTAGGTTTGTTTATGCTCCACTCGGTCCTATCCAAACATTTAAAACTATGTTGTCCGCTGCTCTATGAGTTCAATAATAATCACTCAAATACAACTTTATTTATTCCTCTGATGTATTATTGTATGTTATTGAACGAGCGAGCGAATTTCTCAGAAGACCTGGAGAAATTCGCTCGCTCGTTATGTATGTCCTAATATTTGTTCGACGATATCTCGAGCATTGTTTATTTGGGTAGGCGAGTACTAAATGACACAAAAATATGTTGGATTAAGACATTGTATATGGGATTATAAAGTACATCGCAAGTTCACAGTTCGGAGCGAACTACTAGTTCACTGTGACCTAAATATCTACCTATAATACAAGATGGTATATTTCTTTACAAATAAATTATCCTGTTAGTTTGGCTCCTGCCCTCCTAACAACAATTGCACATATTTGTCAGCTACGGTTTCCCGGAAATGAGGCAAGGGAGGGAGTCCTCGCAAATACTAGGAAGCTGTTTGCCGAACACTTGTCTCCGAAGGATAACTATATTGCATTCGCGTGTACACAGATGCTTTCCGTTCAGGGCCCTTAGCCTGTAACGCAATGGCGTGTCGAAAGCGTACCAGCAGAAGGACAAAACCGGGGTTTCCTCGTTTTTCTCCTACAACCAGCGAACTAATCCTCTACAGGGTGCACTCTAAGTCGATAGCGGAAATTTAAGTAGACTGTCTACTGATCACTACAAACAACTTGAACCAGGTGGCGAAAAAAATGGAGCGAAAAAAAAATCTGTTGTTCCATACAAAAGGTCGACTTAGTACTGCGCCAAATGTATGAAACATCTGATTTTTTTTCGCTCCATATTTTTCGCCACCTGGTACAAGTTGTTTGTAGTGATCAGTACCAGCCTACTTAAAGTTCCGCTATCGACTTAGAGTGCACCCTGTAGAGTTAGAATCAGAATATTCTTTGTTGAAAAACATTAAAAGGACCGACAGCGTTATTAAATCGTAATTGAAGCCGTCAACCGAGAGCACCATTGCGTTACAGGCTAAGGCCCCTGTTCGAGCTCCATGTGTGTTGACGTCTCAACTTTATATGCTGACTGTGTAAAGTGTACACGCGCGGTGCACAAATTCAAATCTTGACTTAGTACTTACGTAGGTATCTGCGCTTTCAAATGGTATGGCTTATGCTGAATCCGGATGTTAAGCTTTTAAGTTTAGTTTAGATACTTACTCGGTCTACTGAATATGCTTCTATACCGAGAAACATTCTGGCTCTCCAATTACGCGTACACAATATGTACTGTATTAGTACCATGACTAATGCCGGGTTAATACCGATATTTTCGAGTATTACTAATACTGAATATCAAGCAAAGTAATATTATAATATCCTAACCGATATATGAATATCGGTGATGTCTCATAAATCCGTCCATATTACTCAAAATACAATAGAAACCACACAGATGGGACCCAATATTAGATTCACGACTGTATCCAATCACAGATTGCGCGACTCGTACAATATTATCGTATCACGTTGGTCAGTGGTTCGCTGGTATCAACTCGATATTATATTCGTGCCTGTATCCAATCACAGATTGCGACTCGTAGAATATTCACACTAATATGTATTAGTGTGAGCTTCGTCAAGATCGCGTGGATTGACGAATCAGAACAGAAGTGCGATATTAAGCGACCCATACGTAATGTTCAGTGTACAGTTGAAGTGAATACCTATAGTAAATATCTTAACTAATAGGAATATATCGGATCCATCTCTAATCATGACCACCATGAAAAGCTAGCCAAATCGTGATAACTTTGGCTGCCTGAGACAGAAAATATTCCTGATTTTATTTATTTGAAACAGGTTTTCTAGGGAGTTTTATATCAAAATCGGTTCAGCCATTTATGAGATATGCTAATTTGAAGCTAAGACTTTGGGGGTATTTAACATCTTAAAATAGTTACTAATTTTTGGGTATTTTAAGCCTCTTACCAAATCACGTCAATCTTCTTTAGGATCTTTAGGGTTCAGCAATCAGACAGAGCTTGTTGCAAAGCATGCATATCAGGAAATTAGGATATTGGGTTTCTAGAAATCGATAGTGAGTGGAAATCGATAGAAGATAGTGGAATAAAATAAAATGAACTGTCACATCAGGCATCAATGTTGGTTGAGAAAATATTAAGCGACTTCAAAAAAGGAGGAGGTACCTACTACGTTCGGCTGTATTATATAATTTTTATTGTACTTTTTCCTTAAGTATATGTATGTTCACCGTTTTTAGTTTGAAAGGGTCAGAGGTAGTCCCATAAAAAAATGGTGAACAACTTCAGAGATCAGAACGGAACTCCTCAACTAAGCAATAGGAATCAGTGCAATATAGCTTAATAACAGTGTACCTTTTCACCAGTAATTTCAAATCATTACCAGTCCCTACAGTAAATCACAAAAAAGTGTGACTACGCTTCGCACTAAAAAGGAAAACAATACATCTTTTCCAGATCCTCTCCTAGAAACCATAAATATAATAATATTCTTACAATGACCACATAGTAATTAAGTTGAAATAGCGTTGCAAAGGAGCTAGGTATTATGTACCTATTTACTTAGTTGTACCCCTAGAAGAGTTTGGCCCGGTTTCTGAGTTGAGAATTTTACTAAGCACATACTTACGTATCGCTCTGTCACGCTCTTTTGTGAGAAATCTGCAGAGGCAGGACGATACTTATCCATTTGCTTAGCCAAATTCTCAACTCAGAAACCGGGCCTTTATGAAATTAAATGGCTTGGCACCGACTCCAATAGTTAAGTTACTTAGAAAGAAATGTTTTTTTTTTTCTTTTTCGTTCGAATTTGAAGACTGTTTAAATTTTTGTATTTCTTTAAATATCATTTACCTTTGGTCAGTTCAAAATAAAATTACAAGGTGTTCCGTTCCGTCGTGTTCTGAATACACAAGCATTTCTTTCGTGCACTTATTTCAATGCCGACTTTATGGTATCAAGTCACTCGATACGGGAAACTAAACGATGCCAAATTCAACTGAACCGTTCGAGTTCTTTGAGGACAAACGTAATAATATCTTCAAACGTTACGTTTACGTACTTACTGCATTTACCTTTACGGTTAGCGAGGTATTGCGACAAATTCAAAGGTACGTAATTTTCAAACAAAAGCGTATCCTGCGAATCAAACGGAGGACGAATCTACCAATACATAGTAAGTGCCTATCTGAAACGTTTGAAGATCGACGTAACAGGAAAAGCGAATCCCGATTTCCCTAAAAATCAGACGAAAGCGCAAAAAAAGCGTCTCCTGAAGCTCTTTGTTCCACGCAACTCCCAAATGACAAAATAAGATTATGTTTGCGTTTCAGTTGCAAGGGTGTCGGGCGTCATACTTCTACTAGTACCTATAGGTATTGAATGATGAATCAGTATTGACGTACCCATAGTTTTGGTGCGAACTACTTTGCATGATTCTTTCGGCTGTTTTCTATGATTTATTTTACTGTCTAATAAATTTACGTAACACGATCTAAGGTCCCTGTTGCCTAACAGGTGTAGAAACTCCTGAGTCCTGGCCATATGCCTCGTTTTTTCAATTCGCTGGAAGCAATACACACTTATTTTTTACTAGTGACCCGTCCCGGCTTTGCATGGGTGCAATTTAGAGGTAGAAAACAAGAGTGAGCTTTGCTTGCATTCATTGGTAGACCTTCCGTAAAAAATGTGTATAACTGACGGTGAAAACCGCGTCAAAATCCGTTGCGTGGTTTATAAGAAGTTAGCGGATAAAAAGACGGACCGAGGTTGAAAACGTCTTTGTTGACTATGTAGAGATAATACCTATCTTTAAGTGAAAAAATCATGGAGATATGTCCTCGCCTGAACCTGTAGGGAACCTGTAGGTATGTACTATACAGGGTGTTAAAAGACCGCTAACAGACCCGAAAGCCACGCATACTAGACACCAAAACAAAGTACTTTTTCGATAAATTAGTGCTGGGAAATGATTTTGGTTTCACGCAATGGACGTGTAACGCACACAAGTCATATTGCGCAAACGTACTTATAAGTTTATGTTACTTAAGCTTGAAGTGCCGATGTTTAGAATACATTGCGGGTTGCAAGTTTAACGTCGTTTTTTGTAAAAAATATTCATAATTTTGATATGGCTTCTTGAGAAGGTATGTTAAGAACTAGATACTAAATACATTTCTGAAAAAAAAATTTTTTTGAAAAGTCCGACTTTGAACCTTATTATCTCGGAAACCGTTGATTTCCCAGGCATAGTTCCTTGGGCAAAAATGTTCATTATGATGAGGACAATACGTGGTTTCCCGCTTTGTTGGCGGTCTTTTAACACCCTGTATTATATATTATGTGCCGGAACGAAGATTCCAACAAATCATGAAGCGAATCAATGGCGCTTAGCGATCGTTCTGAATGAATTCGTTCTAAGCTCCCTATGTTACTATGGAAGCTATTGTTGCAGATTAAGCCACTCTCGTTCGCGAATGTAAATGGATTCTCGGCCCATGCGAGATATGTGCCACGGGTCGGATGGAAAAAGCATTTTACTAGACAGAATAATCCTGTATGCTTTGGTTTCGTGTTACATTCTCTTTTAGGGGTGCGAGCGAAACCAAACACCTTGAAACGTACGATTTAGGCACTCTGAATTTTGATGGATGGTTTTGTTAAGTACTTACCTACCTATTAACCTATATTTGTAAAACAGGTCGACAAAACCCACCCCCCATCTCACAGACACCAGCAACTCTAAAATCGTGATTTTTGCACTATGCAGTGTGCATTCATGTACACTTGACAGCACGTAGACGCTTACACGCGTGCACTCTATTTACTTACATTACGGGCCACTTTGCCATGGAAGTGCAAGTATCTACGTGCTGTCGTGTGTACCTTTTCTTCACGTCCCGTATTGCCGTTTCGGTGGTTTTCGTTTTTCTAGGACCATTTTTGTTTGCTTTTGGGGCATAAAAAAACTTTCTTCAGTGTCTCAGAGATGGGTGGAATGGCAGATAAAATAATTAATAGACCACTTATCGAGGCATTCACTATTGCTAAACCATGTGCTGCGGCGGAGGTAGCTGCGAGGTTAAAGTCCCAAAAATATGCTCCCCTCCTCTCAGTAACTACATATTTTTCCCTTTAGCCATGGAGACAACTGAAGTTCAGGGCGAGGTTTTTGTAAAAGAATAATCGTGGCTTTGACTACAGCTCCGAGGCATTTCTGATGCAGAGGATCTCCCTGTTGCTGAAACGCTGCAAGTGTTACAGGGACCTTTGGGTCAGAGATGGCCCGGTTCCTAGACTATGCAGTGCCTATAAAATGAATATATACTTAGGTTCAAAGGTAGATCAGAATCGCACTTGATAAAGTGCTCCATAAAGACGAGGAAACCAGATTTTTCTGTGGTTTTGGCATTCTAAAGCCATAATTATCTCCGTCATAATCCGTTTGTGCCCAAAACCACGCATTATAAATCGCCGACAAGAATCTCGGGGCGTGAACATGGCTTTAGGATTTCCCCTGTGGCGGCGACGCGACGGTGACGAGATGAAGACGTGTTATTGCTGCGACAGCGACTTTACATCACATTTATCTCACTGCTAACGCACTCGAGAGATGAGAAGTCACTGAGCTTGATAGGTACATTATGGAGGAACAAATTGGTATAGACAGAGCTACAGAGATTGTGAATAATGCTTCAGGCATTTGTCACTTCGCTTTGGAGCTGAATATCCAGCACAAGTTTCGCCCATTGCATTCAATAGGTATATTGACTGGAATAAGTTTATTCCTCCATGACATCCGAAAAGTAATAAAATTGAACTTTACCAATACTTTAAAAATCCATTGTGGTCGCCAATTTATAGCAGTATTTGCCGCAAATATTACACGTTCTTCTACACAGTTCTGAATATCTTATCAGGATTCCTATTACCGGGCAGTTCACAAGGGTCTCAATAACAACCTTTCGCAAAACCTTTTAGCAGTAATCCTTGGAATTTCATGAGCCACTGATCGGGATTCCATTACGAAAGACAAAACTTCGAGTTTCTGATCGGAATTTGGCAGTCCACTAGACGGGAAGTTTGTACTTGCTTTTGTACCTCTTTTGTTCAGGTGAAAAATATTGTGCCAACAGAAACCTTACACGATTAAAGCATTGGATCGCATTCTCCAGGGCGTCTCACGTCTGATGTTGTCCTACTCAAGCGTACAAACTCAAAGCACAGCAAACTATTTAAAAAAGGTCGGACAAGGAAATGAATATTTTTAAAAGGAGGAGGAATTCGTGTCCCATTGTTGTTCCATAAGTTCCATTGTCATGACACGGCGACTCTTGCAGGTGGATTGTGTGCGGGGCCGCGTTCCTCGCTCACCTGCTGTCAACTGGATTACAACTGGCGTATGGCGCGCTGCACGTCTACGCTTTGAGGCACCTCGGACCCACCAATCATGCAGGTTAGTATCCTTATTCATGGAAAGAGGACAAAGCTTGAGTGGCATCACTGTTTGCAAGCAGTCTCTTTGATACACAGAGGTAATCAATCACAATTTGCAATTCAAATGCTTAAAGTTACTAAGGGAAGAGTGTCGAAATTGAAGCGACGAGCAAACATTAGTAACTTTTAATGAGCATTGTTTAGAAAGTCTCGATTCAACAAGCCGTCTATGTAACACTCATTACGCCCAAGTTTGCTCCGGCACTTATTAATAGCGATTCTTCGGAATCGTAAATAATCATGTTCCGCTTCGCAATTTGTGTTAACATCCCCGAGCATGGCGTCGTTTCGACAAGCGAAATTATTTAAGATCTTAGGGAAGTGAAATTAACTTTCACAGTTACCGGTATTTGTGGCCGGTGGTGATTTATCGAATTAATTTTACAAGATTCACGGCGGCTGAATATTAAGAGGCAGAAGTGATTTCGGTTATTAGGAGGGTGGTCTTTGTTGTCAGTTTGGGCGGGCCGGCTGGCCGTAACTCTGTCGTCAGGCTTTCGCGACAACTGGGGATTCAGAAATGGTCGGTAACGCGAGATATAGTTCTTTATATCTTTGTTGCGCCAGAGCTTAGGAAGAATAAACTTGATAATTATTTTATTCTTACCTTTAGGTATTATTATGACGTTGGAAATGAGGTCTCTACTCTTTAAACATTTATAATAAGTTGAAAAAATTCACTCGGGACAGGACTTGAACCCGCAACCTCTCGCATACCGTGCAGGCGCTCTACCAATTGAGCGCCCCCCGTCCAGTTGACGGAGACTAGTTGAAGAAATTCGCATCGACAGTTACTTGACTCGGTAGCTCAATTGGTAGAGCGCCTGCACGGTATGCGAGAGGTTGCGGGTTCAAGTCCTGTCCCGAGTGAATTTTTTCAACTTATTATAAATGTTTAAATTATTCCCTAGCACGGGTTAGTGCTTTAGAAAAAAAAAAGTGTCTCTACTCTTCCTAAATGGGTGTCTACTCTCAAATAAAGGCGCCCTCCATTGCTTATTCGTACATAACCACTTGTGATGAGAGCTACCACTAGCACAGTTGTAGTTTAGAGTATCTCAAACTCGGAGAACTCTGTCCAATTCGTCAGAGTCAGAGTGCAAAGTATCCACAAAGCCTGAATACGAGGCTTGAATTGAAATTCAGCAGACGAGGTGATAACGCCCCGTAGCGGGGCGTGACGTCACGCACGGTTCATTCATACGCTCCACGCGTCACAGTTACGACGCACTCTGTAGCTTGGAAAGCGCAAGTAGGAATACTCTTTATTGTAGGTACGTAGAGGTTGTAGAGTTGCCATAAAAAATAAAAGTAAACAAGTATAACTACTAACTAACTATGCGTACAAAGTATACGTTACGTAGAGACAGCATGTATACCTAACTTTTGAAATTAATGTTAAAAGGATGTCTAAAAGTGGTTGGAAATGACATTGAAGTTGACGTGTTTCAGGAATAAAACTAGGTATTTAAAAAATGCTCTGTATAACAGGACCATCGATAATTTAAATCGATGAACAGCCCCTCTACCCTTGACGCATTTTTCCAATACGGCCGGAATACGAGGGCGCAATTTACAAAATTTTATATTTTACAAATTAAGACGCATTTTGTGTTTTTATTTAATAAAACCGCCTTACCTTTGAATAAACATTACAAAGTTTTTAAAATCAAAGCATTACTATGCGAATTCAAAGAGAAATTAATTTTAAAACTTTTTCAATTTGATCGCAATAACGTCAAGGGTAACCCCCCGGACCTTTCAGTAGCACTACATGGACCAACCAGAGTAATCCCCTTGTTGTTATAATTTTGTGCTCTGGCCACGTTCCGAAACCCTCTCGCATTTACGGTAATGTGTTTTCTGTCAAGATATCTCATTCAGTGTGCAGTGGAAAAGGCAATTAGCAACGCTGCCCTCAGCCCGAATTACGGTAATATCGGATTTCCTTGTGGAACTCAAGATAACAGTGGCCAAAGCCCGGTGGCTGGAATGGCTTTGTGGGCATTTTCAATTCAATTAAGACGCTAAACGATCTAAATAAAAAGTGTTGCACGTCCATTAGTATGTACCTAGTAAGTAAGATGTAGCCTGTACAATTTTACATGTCCCACTAGCTGGGCAAAGGCCTTCTCTCAGAGAGAGAGTTCGAGCTTAATCACCACGCGTGCTCAATGCGGGTTGGCGATTTTTGCATTGAGGGTATAATGCCTCATACGCTCAGGTTTCCTCACGATGTTTTCCATCACCGTCAGCGAGTGGTATTGCTACTACAAATTCACAAATGTAAGTAACTTTGAAATTAAATAAAGTCATAGATACATGCCCGCACCGGGAATCGAACCTAGGACCTCTCGCTTCAGAGTCCACTGTTCTACCCACTAGACCACCACCGCCTCACCTACCATGTACCTAGTAGATTTTGAATTTGAACAACAGCAAATATCAGTCAAAAACCTTGACTTGAGAGATGGATGAACCCTTTACCTACGGATGTCAAACGGTATTGACACTACCGAAGTGCTTCTACAATCCAGATGACACGCATTCTTGACGGCGCGATTTTTTCGCGAAAATCTCTTTGTGATGTTTTTAACGGCTTTTCAACATAATTTCATACTTCTGTCTGCGGGTTAAGGTTAACTAGGGTGGATATAGCAGAAAAAAAACAGAGACAAATCAAAAAGATGCCAAAATAAAAAATGCTTTTTAAAATATATGTTGAAGGCGCGCGAATAAAATCTGCATCGGTTTCTGAGGCCCCGTACGTAAAGGGTTAATACTAGCCACATTGTGGGTCCAAAACAAGAACATTATTATTTGCTGAACACAGCAAGTACCTATCATAGTTCCTAACTGAATTTCTTAAATAGGTTGAGGGAGATGAGTGAAACGTCCCTAAAGTTTCACCGGTCCATTAGACGGAGACTAGTTGAAAAAATTGGCATCGACAGTTAATTGACTCGGTAGCTCAATTGGTAGAGCGCCTGCATGGTATGCGAGAGGTTGCCGGTTCAAGTCCTGTCCCGAGTGAATTTTTTCAACTTATTATAAATGTTTAAAATAATATTTATGTTTATCGGTTTATTCAATACACTACGCTATATGCACATAACATTTTACGAAAACTAAAAACAATAATAAATCAACGTATACAAAACGGCACGACGTTCAATCTCAAGAGACCTTGTCTTGACTGCAACCCCTAAATCTCAAGCTCTTCGACAGCTTAAGACGCGGTGCATAGTGAATAGCCCGCGCGCCAAGAAAAATGCACACAATCGAGTCCTGTATCAAATACACTAAACTAATAGAAAATTTTCACATATCAAACCCTAGAATTAGGTGAGACCTTTCTAAAACAGTCAGTTTCGTGTTGACAATCATAAAAGCTTGAAAAAAAATAGGCGGCGCACTTTTTTTCAAGCAAAATATCCTGCAATCTGTTATGGATATCAACACAAAACTGGCTGTTTTAGATAGGTCGCAACTAATTCTAGGGTTTGATATGTGAACATTTTCGATTTGACCACTTTTTTTTGTTTTTTCTAAAGCACTAACCCGTCGTAACCGTATTTTCGATTTGTTTAGTGTATTTGATACAGGAATCGATTTTGTGCATTTTTCTTTGCGCGCGGGCTAATTCACTATGCCCAGCGCCTTAACGTGTAGTGTTGATCCGCACACGGATATCTATTGGAGTGCCAGCAGTTAATATTAATTACGTTTGCGATAAGCGACCGAGTTCGATTAATGCTCCAACAAATGAACAATGACGTGGTTCCATCCAATTAGGAAGGTCTCTACATTTTGGGAGAAAGCGTGTTGTATTATGCTATTGGACGAAAATGTGAAGGAAAACATCATGAGGAATAATTGGCTACGTGCGTATTGACCTGGGTTTCCTGTGAGCTAAACCGACTAAGCTGTCAGGATGGTATAGGCGCTGGGCAAGCCCACTCCATCTAAACCAATGTACCAGGCACTGCAGCATCCGAGTGGTCACTTCACATATCTAGTGTGAGTCAAGGTACCACTGGACGCTGTATAAATCTGGGGGCACGGCAGTGCCCCCGCCAGGTCGAGCGCGAAGCAAACACTGCCGTACCATCTGGGGGCACGGCAGTGCCCCCGCCAGGTCGAGCGCGAAGCAAACACTGCCGTACCATCCTTTACTGGAACCATTTCGCCGCATTTTCAGCCCCCTATTTGAGAACCTCTGGATAAGACGAGAACGCAGAAATTTTCGTCATCTAGTAAGTTATATTCACATACTCAAAATCCAAAATTTCAAGTCTGTAGGTCATTTAGTTCCGAAGTTAAGCGAAAGCAAAGTTTCGCATTTATGACACACACTCACTCATGATCATCAAAATAGAACTAGTACTTCCCATAAACACAGAGAGCTGAAATTTGGTACAGAGTTAGGGTTTAATGGCCACATAAAGGGAAAACTATACTAGTGGTTCGCCCCGAACTGTGAACTCGCGACCCCATATAAACCCCATATCTCGGTAACCCCTCGACCGATTTGGCTCATGTTCGAACTTAAAAAATTCTTTTAATTTCCTTTACCCGCTTGCCAAATTTCATAACGATCCGACTAAATTTACTCAAGTTATCGTCGAACGAGCATTCATAATGTTCATAAAAATTTTCAGGGGCGAACCACTAGTTGAACGAGAAAGCGAAGTTCTCCGAGTCTACTGGAACGATCCGGCGTTTGTATGTATGTATGTATGGTTGTATGTATGAAAGTTCGACGATAACTTTAGTAAATTTGGTCGGATCGTTATGAAATTTGGTAGGCGGGTAAATAAAATTAAAAGAATTTTTAAGTTCAAACATGAGCCAAATCGGTCGAGGGGTTGCCGAGATATGGGGTTGTTAAGTTTATATGGGGTCGCGAGTTCACAGTTCGGGGCGAACCACTAGTACTTACAAGTTAACAAGAAGAAATAGTCGAACGATTAACTTTATTCTACTCGAACATTACACAAATTAAAAAACTGTGTCAAATCAGAAAATCTAATAAAATAAATCAATATGCCCACGTTTCTACAAAAAGAAGTGAAATCCCACCAAAAACATTCTGTAAAAAACTAACCAGGTCTCGATGGAGCTACTTGTTTATCTCTAAAAAGTAATGAAATCTAGACAAAGTCGTGCCAAGTCTAAGGTTCCTTACTGCGATTTATTTATTATTATAGTTAATGTTGTGAGACTTGGCAGTTGAAGGGTACCCAAGGGTACAAAACCGCACCATGACGCAGGTGCTCCATGACACCATTGCACCAATCTGTCGCCAGAACCGCTTGTGTACCCTTCAACGGCCAAGTCTCACAACATTAACTATAATAATAAATAAATCGCAGTAAGGAACCTTAGACTTGGCACGACTTTGTCTAGATTTCATTACTTTTTAGAGATAAACAAGTAGCTCCATCGAGACCTGGTTAGTTTTTTACAGAATGTTTTTGGTGGGATCATATTATTCTTAGTTTGGCCAAACATTTGACGTAGGTATCACAAACGTTGGCGCCAGTATTAATAATGACTCTGTGGTTGGCGCTATGCGCCGTCGCAATCACTATTATTCAATACTGTGTGGGACGTTACATATTACTATCAATGCCACCGACTGCAGCTACAGGATGCAAAAGCTCGACCAATAATTGAAAGTTACTTGCAATCGTCATTGATCCTACTTGTTACTCTGCAGAGTTCCACCCGGTATGGGCGGGCGCGATTTGCCTTGGAGTTTCCCGGGCGGCGGGCGCGCTGGTCGCGGGCCGGCGGCGCTCCCCAAGACTGATAGCCCTGATCGGAGGCCTGCTGCTGCCGCTGGCCTGCCTCTTCACCTCCTTCGCCACGCAGCTGCATCAGACGCTGCTGAGCTATGGTGAGTTGTGATTTTTCCTAGTTTATTTATCTACTCCTTCGAAACATGATTCTGTTGAAACATGATCAATAAATGAATACAAGGTGTTACAAAAGTAACTAACTCTTTTTACAGGGTCATAGCACCCGCTGATAGGGATCTCAAACTATTTTTTTTTTTTTGCTCTATGACGTTCCGTTAATTTTTAAATTAATAAAATGTGTACGATGTGGCGGGAGAAAAGTATTTTTTAAATATTGTTTTCATTGACTTTCACAATGTTTTAACAACTCAAAGCTATGTAAATGCACCTACACGCACAAACATATTTTTTGAGCTAATAACAAAAACAAAAAAGTTATGAAATTTTTTCAATTGAGTTTATAAAATAAAAATTGTTTTTGTTTAACTTTCTTTTACAGATGTGTCATTCTGTTGGTTACACCCTGTAAAAAGAGTTAGGTACTTTTGTAACACCTTCCTTCCTTCGATGCAAAGGCCTTGGATTTTTTTTTTATCTACTAACTGAGAACGTTACGAAAAAACACCTGCATGTGAGCTAATTCGCATCTCGAGTGACAGAATTTTGCTCTCAGCCACCTTCAAGGTCACGATCCTCACCACTGAAGGAATGACTGGATGGATGGAACTGTGAAAGAAAACATTGCAAGGAAACCCACGAATTGGTTGGCTGCGCATGAACAATGACCGAATCTTTCTTGTGAAAATAATGGTATAACCCGTGCCATTAAAGAAACGATATATAAATGGCGGACACTCTCGCGCCCTCTCGCTTTAATCATATCTTCGTCTATGCTCACACGTAACGTTAGCAAAGTCATTTTAGGCAGTCCTGATTAGTCACCTACACTTGGCTAATAAAACATGCCAAAAAACGTTCGCCTCTTATTGATTTTTTAATGTTTTGTCGAGTTATTTTAATATTGCAGTTTACGTTAAGTGTTGTTATTTGTTGAGGTTTGTATTATTTACTACGTTTTAATATTTTTGATCTCATTTTCATACAGATTGTTGTTTAATCACAAACCCAACGTAGAACAATTACCTAAACAATAAAGAAACATCGTAAAACAATATTTTCTAACCAAAAATGTAAGAAAGTTTTAGGTATGAACCGAAATCGTATTTTCGTAACCTCTTTTTCAGACCTTACCATAGGTAGGTACCCGCCGCCATTTTCATATCGTTTCTCTATTGGCACGGCTTATTAGTATATTTGCTAGGCAAGCAAGCCCATTTGAATATGTCCCAGGTACTTCAGCAGCTCAGTGGACACTTCAACAATTTAGAGTGGAGGTTCCTAAATTAAAGTTATGTTTTATTTTTATTTTAGCTTTCGATGAGCAATATGAAAAAATCTCAGGTCTATCAGATGTTGGATACCTAGTAGGTACCTACTTACGAGCTGCGTACGAGTAGGTACTTACCAGTTTGTATTTTTCCACTAGGGCGGTTTTTAGCAAAATCTACGGAATTAATCTCTGACTACAAGGGCGTGAAACTTCATCCTAGAGCTTAGAGAACATAGTGGTTTCGAGATCCGTCCATATAGAATGTCGAACGATCCAATCGGTGTTAGTCGATGCATCCCATCCGATTTCCGATTAAACTCCAAGCGACCGGAGGTTAGCTAACAACGTTTGTTTAGAATAGCGGCAGAGACTGTTTCCTGGAGCCCAGGGCATGTAGGTTTTTTGCCGTGTATTGAGCTTTGAATTATTACAGGGCTCTACCGCCCTTACGATACTCCATACAAGCGAACATTCACCTACTACTCGTATTACTAGGTAGGTAGAGCCTGTTCCCTTCCTGTTATTGTAAATGTTTAGTATCTTTTGGTCCCGTTCATAGCACAACATAATTTTTATATGGTCCCGTTAAGCGAGTCGTACTATACAAGCAAAATATTTTCTACTCTCATTCAGTATAGGCAATAAATAAATAGGTATTATTTTTCAAAAAAATTTCAACTTTTATTAATATTTTCCGCAAATAAATCTGTTTTGATGACTAAAAATTGTGCGGTTTTTTTTTACAGAATATGCACACTGAGTCCATATAGTCAGTAGTTTTGCAATAGTTTCGCAGTTGTTAGGGCCAAATAGAGAGTTTTTCTGTAAAAAAAATATCCGCACATTTGCTAGTCCTCAAATTCGGTTTATTTGCGGATTTTTGAAAATATAAAAGGGGAAACCCGGTCTTGAGGACTAGCAACTGTGCGTTTTATTTTTACAGAATAAGAGCACTGAAGTCTGTCCCTGAGGAAAATGAAAGCTTACATTTAGAAAGGAAACCTATAGCTGACAGGATACCACGATACCGCGTACACACGACAGCACGTCAGAGTGTAAACTTTTGTTGTGAAGTCGCCCGTAACGTAACCGAGTAGAGTGCTAGCGTGTAAGGGTCGACGTGCTGTCGTGTGTACTGCAGACAATCTTCTCAGAACTCAGACCATGGGACTGAACGTCCCGTTAGGTATTCTCGGAAATATGCGGCAAGTTAATCAATTGGAAAATGGGCTTTCCTATAGAACCGGTAGTTATATTTTACGGGTCACGCGGTTAACCGAGGTTTAAGTTGTGAAGTGCAGAATTAATTATTGCGGTTCGTTGCATTAATAATGTGCGTTAGTTGCGTTACAGTGAATAATTGATGGTCTTTCACTTGATGTTGCTCTGCAGGGGCCTTAGCCTGTAACGCAATGGTGCCAAAATGGACTCCCAGTTGACGGTTTCAATTACGATGTATTAATGCTGTCGGTCCTTTGAATGTTTTTGTAGTACAGAAAAGAATATTCTGATTCTAATTCTAGAGTATTAGTTCTTTGGTTGCGGGAGAAAAATGAGGAAACCCCGGTTTTGTCCGTCTGCTAAGACGCCATCGACACGCCATTGCGTTACAGGCTACGGCCCCTGATCTTCTCTCAGAGAGTAATTCAACACCACTGCAACTTCATGCTTCTTATTTAGAGTGTTTCAGAAAGGGCCTGTTGCACTGAAAGGGGTCGCTTAACTCACCAATACAAGCAACTTTTACTATGGGACTAAGTCCAAAATCTCGAAATATATATCAGCTGCCCGATATTTTTTTGCTGCTGCCGATGCAGCTGATATTATTTTCGAGATTTCGCACTTGGTCCCATAGTAAAAGTTACTTGTATTTTCAGTGGCACAGGACCTATCCGAAACACCCTGTAATATCTTCTTCGTCGATTTTATAATTTTGAAGATTCCAGCTTCCCATTCTCCATTGCAGTTAGACCGTCTTCCCTCAGCTTATTCGGAGTCGTGCAGAGCCAACTAAATGGCGAGTTTCCTCGCGATATTTTATTGCTACGAAAAATCACAATACACTAATATTTGCGACGCAAAAGTTTTTATGGATACATGGATGTTTGTTTTGATTTGGAAAAAGAATGCAATGGAGATAGCTTACACGCGAATATAACACATAGGCTTCGGGGAAAATATGTATAGGTGTAACTTTTTAACTACGTCTTCGCGGACGGTACCGCGGGCAAAGCTAGTACAAAAGAAAATAAACCTTCCGTCCGCGGCGTAGTCCTCAACATAGGTTGCGGATTGGTGCGGGATTTTGACGATATAGTACAGTTTCCCACAATGTCGTGCCAGCACTCGTTTCCACTTATAGGTACTCGATGCTCCTTCCCCAGGGGTAGTCCTCGGCATAGGCTGGGGGCTGGTCTGTGAGACGGCGGGTCTAGTTATATTTAGAGATAGCTTACACGCAAATATAACAAATAGGCTTCGTCCAAGCTGGTCGATGACGGGGAAAAAATAGGTAACTTTTTTATCGCAGAAGGTACCGCTGGCAAAAGCTAGTACAAAAGAAAATAAACCTTCCGCCCGCGGCGTAGTCCTCAACATAGGTTGCGGATTGGTGCGGGATTTTGCGCCTCTATCCTATAAAAAATCCACTCGACTTTTGAGCATCAGAACACTCGAAAATAGCCCTTATTGAAATGAACAATCTTTTTTTCTAATTTAAAACCTGCTATTTTTATGGTGGATATTTTAGAGAATACAGGGTATGTTACTCCGTATGTTACCCCATTTTCGCGTCTTGCCAGCACTCGTTTCCAATTGGGTATTTATACTCGATGCTCCTTCCCCAGGGGTAGTCCTCGGCATAGGCTGCGGGCTGGTCCGCGAGGCGGCGGGTCTGGTGCTGGGCGCCTACTTTCGCAGACGTCGGCAGTTTGTGGAGCTGGTCGCGCACGCCGGCGGCGGCGTCGGGATCGCGCTCTTCAGCGTCGCCTACAAGGAAGCTTTGGGGTACGTATTTTGCAGATAACTACAAACCACACTGATACTTGGCAAGCAAAGCACTGTCTTTGCTTACCAAGTGACCGCAGGCGCAGGCTGCTGGCGACGCTTGTTATCACCAAGAGCCTTGTAGATCTAAGCCTCTTTGCACGGCTTCCTGGCCTTCCTGGTGACGCTTCTGGTTTCGCTCCCGCTAAGCCTGCCCGAATGTCAGCTCGCAGCTCGATGTTCAGTTTTTGCTGCCACTTGTGAACAGGTTTATTGTAGTTGAATCTTATTTGGCTTTCCTGCAACTGCATGAGAGTACGTTGATAAAGGGGATTGCTAGTCGACCAACCTTTTTCATGCCCAAATCTTCTATATGCAATGATAGAAGATTTATTTGCTTTCGATGTTTCCAGTGTCTAATAAGTAGTGTTTTATGTTTTAAAGAAAAATCTATATTGACGTCATAATCTGTTTGAAGATGAAGATCATCTAATTGTTTTGTTACGACGAGACCACCAATATGGTAACTTTCGGTGTTCACGATATTTCGTTGTTCCCAGGAAACTCGGCTGGCGACTGGGGCTGCAAGCAATCACTGGCATTCTAGTGCTGGCGTTTTTCCTCAGTACCGTATACAGAAGTGCTTCATTGTACCACCCCCAACGACGAGCTATTCTGCACCTTAAAAATCAGAGACGTAAGGTTGGTAACTCTTATTAGCAGATTTTATCCGTCACTTTATTTTAGGAATTGTCTTTACACCCATATTAGCTTAAATTATTATTAATACGTTGTGATCGGGGTATAAGAGACTAATACAACAATAGGTAGCTACCTACTAGATCCAAGGTAAGTACCTACTAATTATCGAGACCCCACCAACCTCACGGCCTCACCTGGTGGTATCCGTATGGCTAGCGTCGTGCGCAAAAACCTGCATGGACCTAACAACACGCCATGACTGAGTTGAAAAATATAGGCTGAGCAAATGAAGTGGTTAAAATTTAGATGACTCGACATGCCTCGAAGCGTAAAAGTGAACACAGACCCTTATGCTAATTCGGTCTCCAGGGGCTTAAGTCTGTAACGCAATGACGTGTCGACGGGTTCCCAGTAGAAAGACAAACCCAAGTTTTCCGCGTTTTTCTCCTACAGCCAGCGAACAAATCCTCCAGAATTAGAATCACAATATTCTTTGCTGTACTAGAAAAACATTAAAATGACAGACAGCATTAATAAATCGATTCATTAAATTTTATTCTAACAATTATACAACTTTAATTTACAATTAAATTCATAATGTCAATATTGTGTTCCCTGGACTCCTAAAATACTGAGCAACCTAGTTTAGGGGACAGGGTATCTTTTATTGATGTATCAATCATCAGTCATCGTATTTGTATCAAACATTTTTGTTATTTTATTACCACGATTGTGTTTTTTGTGTCAACCAACAAATGAATTTGAATTTGAACTGGGAGCCTATCGAGGCAACATTGCGATTTTGCGATACAGACTCAGGCCCCTGAAAGCTTACGCGCGCCAGGATCGCACCCGTGAAATTGAATTTTTCGGCGGGATCCTTTTAATTAGTTAATCGTGTGACAGGTGAAAGAGAAGAAAACCCTAAAGCGACCTCCATTAATCGACCTGAGCCCTCTACGGTCAAGGTCTGCTAGGGTGCTCCTCTGTGCGGCGGGGACTGCGGCCTTCGGTCTCTATACGCCGGTCTTTTTTCTGGTGAGTGCCTTTTTCAATTAATTACACCTTTGTGTTGATGAGGCTTTGAAGCGGGTAGGAGCACCCTCCATTCGGGTCTTGGGATAAATTAAGTTAGATCGTCAGACTCGTTGGCCATACGACTTTATTCGCATATAGGTACCTAACGCCAGTTTTTGCGGTACAATGAGTTTCTGTTCAACATAAGAGCGCGATAAAATTTGCACTGTCTCAGTCTCTATAACCCACAACCACGTAGAGCGGGACAGGCAGATTATTTCGCGCTCGATAAATAAATTCATAGTCGCGGCACGGTGCTTCCGTATCAACCATGTAATTTTTTTTATCACATACGTCCCGTAAATAGTTGATAAACTTGCGACTTCTGGGTCCTACTACTTATTACCTATGTCAATGTTGGTTGCTCTAAGCAGCAATCTGCTAGTGGCTGAGGTTTTCTGTTTAGTGCTACTGTTTCTGCAGTCAGTTAGTTCCCACGGCTACAGGTGGGTGCTTCGGGGAAAAAGGAGTGGTGAAGTTTCAATACCTAACTAACCTCTTTTCTTTGCTGCCAGTAAGAGCGAACTCTTGCCAATTTGTTCGAATTTCAAATTAACTAAGCTTTAAACTGAACTACGCTGAAGTGTTTTCATTTGCCGTTATTTTTAACAAAAGCGTCGGGTTCCATTTTCAAATAAAGTACCTACTTTAGGTTTTATGTTCCGTGACGGTGAGCTTTTAATTGATTTCCAAAAAGCTTCAAGCTTACTGTAGATTAAATAATAGTACATTACTGCCGCGATCTGTAATGAGTGCGTTTCTGGCGCGCTTTTGATGGCCGACAGAGCGCAGCGTAGCGCAGCTCAAGGCCCTCACAGTGCGGTCAGCATTGCAGCCCTTGATGGACAAGCTGAAATGAAGGCCGAGACCGAAGGTCGAGGCCTTTATAGCGCGGCCAGCAAGGGCTGCAATGATGACCAAACTTGAGGGCCGAGAGCGTAGCTAAGCTAAGCTCGAGGCAATCATAGCGTGGCCAGAAGCGCACTCATTGCAGACCAAGGCTTGTATAGTGCTTTACTCAAACAATGCGAGTAATTAAAATATTAATTAGAATAGTAATTAACATAGTAATTTAATTAGCTTACCATTTGTCGTAGATTAAGTACTTTTTGTCGATTTTCCATTCCGCAAACTTTTTGTTGGTAAGCTTGCTTGTATTTTTCTTTTGACTTCGGTGGCAATAAATTTCCAATTACTAATTTCGCTTGATTTTGAATGTCCGGCGGTGTTAAACACATTAAATCCGAGGATTCGTCGCTTTGAGAGTTCACTTTTTCAACAAAAACACAGAAAAAAATCACTTCGAACAACGCGCGAAAAGTCGAAAACAATATGGCCGCGCTTTTTTTTTCTGTGCAATGTGTCGACTGCCAGTACCCATACAGCCTAATTCTAAATAAATACTTTTTGCACCTGATGTTTGAGTTCTATTTATGAAACAAAACTCGACATTAATGTTTTTCTGGCCGCAAAACACAAGACATTAATGAAATTCCATACAACTTTTCTGGCGCCTAATCCAAGTAGCCCGCAAGTCCGACTTTGCTCAAAGAAGGTTGTCGAATTAATGTCCACATTACGAGCTTTTTTGAGTAAAGTAAATTGTAGCATCGTGGTAGCATCTACATTAAAAGCATGATACAGATACATGTCTACTTTGTCCGACCACAAGTTTGACTTTTTTTACATGTAAGTACCTAAGTAATGAGATTTAAATTCATCTCAATGTAAAGAGGTTAAAGAAGAAAAGTAATAAAACATTTTTTTATTGCATCGGGTACTTAATAGCTCAATTTGGTATAGAGCACGGGCTGATACAGCCCCCGGTTTCGAACTTGTACATTATGTTCACTATATTGTACCATCACTCATTTTACAATCATTGAATATTCGACGGATAAATTAAAACATCACGAAAAGAGTAGGTACCACATTTTTTATCTGATAGATCATAGAACCGATCTGACGATTGAAATATCAGCCATCCAAACAGCACTTAAAAGAGGAAAATTCCGTTACAATTTTAAAACTAACATTGCTTTTCCTTTTTCTCGCCGGCCAGGCCCTTCAAGGCTTCCAAGAAGGCCTAGAGGAGAGCGCTTTGGTGCTGCTACAGACTTTCCTGGGTTTCGCTGCGGTGCTCGGATGCGCTGGCTTCGGTCTGGTGCTGGTGCGACCCTCGGCGCAATGTCTGGTCTCCAAGCAGTATCTGTGCCAGACCGCTATGTTGGGGATAGGTAAGGGAGTTACCACTGTATTTGGCACGTGATAAAAAATACTTTTGCTTGTAAGAGTTTGTGCTGTTTTCCTTTGTCGCAAAGAAGAAAGTATGAAAGACCATAGCGAGCGATCTGTCCCGTTTTTAACCCCCGACCAAAAAAGATGGGTGTTATAAGTTTGACCGCTATGTGTCTTTCTGCGTGTGTATCTGTCGGTCGTCTCTGTCTGTGGCACCATAGCTCTTAAACGGGTGAACCGATTTCAATGCCTTTTTTTTCCATCAAAAAACTGTCCATTTACCAAACTGAGGCCCTTAAGATGACAGAACATAATTAGAGCCAAACACTTCAAAAAAGCGTTTCAATTCAACTATTATTCGTTTTAATTTCGCAGGTATATCAATGCTGGCGCTAAGTAGCGTGCAGGGTTACCATGGTTACGTGCTCTTTGCGTGGATGTACGGCCTGTGCCTTGGCGGGTTCCTGTACTCAATCAAAATGTTGACCATGGAACGTGTCCGTGGACGACACTTCGCTAAAGTTTGGGGTGAGTAGACTGTGCAAGTATGTGTACAAATGTCCTTATTTTTTTCCAGGGTCCAGTTTGATTTTTTCACAGCTCCAAGGGATGCACACCTGAGTATTTAATATTAATTTAATTCCAACTTTATACTTACCTCCACGCGTTCCAAACAAAAAGGGACAAACAGACGGACAACAAAGTGATCCCACATTGGTTTCTTTTCCCTTTTGAGGAGCGGAACCCTTAAAAGCTAGGCAAATATAAATTTGCTGTTCCATAACTATTAGGTACAGTAGCTGCTGCCACTGTATGAATCTTGTCCCGATTTTTTTTGTCAGATCACATATTAAAAGTGGTTTGTACTAATGAGTAGAAACTCCACTCAACATTCGGGTTACGAATAAAAGTCATATTTATTTTATTTTCAGAGGAAAACTTACGGCTAACATAATATCAGAGTAACAAATACATAGTTAATAAAAAAGCCAATTAAAAGTTTTCACAGATAGAAGAAACAATAGTAATAAATGATACAGAAATAAATAGTTAGAAATATAAAATTTAAGTACCGAAGTAGAAAGTACATCATAGTGTTTGCTTGAGTATAGAATAAGAAGAATAAATACAAATTTCGTGAATAATATAGAAAAAAAATGAAGAAAACAACACATTTTCACCTAACTGCATCCCTTCTCCTCCTCAAACACAAATTTTGCTATATCATAGCAAAATTTGTGTTTGAGGATTTTGCTATATCATAGCAAAATTTATGTTCAAAGAAAAATGCAACAATACATTATGAAAATATTTGAGTAGATAGGGTAGGTACCTAAAGCGAGCGATATTGATTTTACATGTTCTCCCGCAGGTTTCGTCCAAGGCGCCGAAGCGATCCCAGTGATAGTCGGCGTGCCAGTGACCGGCTACATAAACCAGCAGGCGCCCCGCGCCGGTTTCTACTTCTCAACGGCCGCCACATTAGCCGGCGCAGTGCTGTTGTTCTTCGTAGGCTTCTCTAAGAGGGAACCAGACCCTCCGCCCCCCGCACCGGCCCCAACGATAGTGGAACCCTGCCCGTGTGTGACGCCGCCCCCGAGGTGTGAGCCTGCGTGGTGTGCCTGCAGCGTCGCCGGGACCACGGCCTACTGCGCGTGGCCTGGCTCAGCCTGCACTACTAGCAGACTGCCCAAGTCTCTATCCTACGCTGCACCGCTGGACAGATGCTGCCCGGCCACGCATTACCCGGAATGCTGCAGACAACCAGCGCCCTTGAGACCTTCCAGGAGCGTCCCTGAAGGCTTAGCTAGAAGAGGCAGCACTTGGAGTCGTGGAGGCTCCTGCAGAGCGCACTCCTGCCGCCGACGCGAGCATCACCTCATCGAACAGATAACCACGTCGGTATGATATCGGATTGCGAAGCTCCGTGCGCTCTGTATGCTCGTTCACTCCCGATCAAACAGAACCGAGTGGAGCGTCGACCGTGTAAATATTTTGATTTCGTAAGTAGTGATATTTGTGTAAAAAATATATAGGTAGGTGAAGGTGATAGTGTTTCCTAGTTTACGAAGCAATAATTGAGTTCGATAGTGGAGTACTTTGAAGTATGTTTTGTGTTGAATTCGGAAGCACCGAAACAGTTTCACGCCACGAATGACGATGTGTTTCAGCTAAGATGTGGCGTAGTACACGATGTTTCCCGCAAGAGGCGTACGGTCGGCCACAGTCACAGATACCCCATGGCAGCTCTTACCGCGCGCGGCGTAAGGGTGCCAATCGAACAAAAAGGGGTATCCTAGCATATGGCCGACTGTACGTATCTCTTGTACAGTTCATCCGTTGAGTTGTGTATATGTATTGTAATCTAGTGGAACTTTACCTACTTCTTTAATACTTGTGGGACCTATTGTCTTTGTAGATCATACTGACATTTATATACCTAATGTTAGGTATTCATTGTTATTCGGTCTTTGTTTTTATTTTCATCTCTATTTCCAGAATATTTAGAAGTAAGAAAATATTTCAAGAATAAATAAGTAAATTTTATTGAAACCATGTCAATTTTAGCAATCCTGAAGCAACTACGTGAAGCGCTTTAGGTAGATAGTTCGTTTTCTTGTTGATATCGGTATATTTTATTGTTCGTTAGGTGTGAGATGTTCCGTTGTTAAACATCGTTTGTTGAGTTTTACATTTTACCAAAGTGTGATTTACAATTTTTATGATCAATTCATAGAAGATTTTATTAATGAAATAGAAAAACACTTACAAACTATATCGCTTTTCATTCCTATCCTGTGCCTTAATTTTATTTACGTACGGTCGGCCACAGTCGCAGATACCCCATGTCATCTCTTACCGCGCGCGGCATAAGGGCGCCAATCGAACAAAAAGGGGTATCCTAGCGTGTGGCCGACTGTACCTACTTTTTTCATCCAAATCAAAAACACTGCCAAAGCAATTTTTCTTTATTAATTCAAGAGCAAGCTCAATATTGATGTGATTCCCAATATCCATCATATTATTGGTTCGGGGCTCAATCATCTAAATTACACGTGCTTCGAAAGATGAATTCGGCATCGGCTCCGGAGCACTTGTGCAAACATTCGGTGGAATACAGCCAACTTTGCCGACACGGTATTAGACAGAGGTCGAACCTCGCTTTCAATCATGATGGAGGGTTTACTTTACGCTCAATGCAGCTACAGTGCGCAGTGAAGTGTGAGAAATGCTTTAGTGTAAGCACTGTCTTCAAATAACGGATGTCAGTGTTGGTAATTAAAAGTAGGTAGGTACCTAAGGCCTTTGCACCTACGTAATGAGATGATTTATACGAATTTTGGCGGCGCCGTCGCTGGCACCTTCACTCACACTAGATGGGTGAAGAGACCACTCGCCGCTGCAGTGCCTGCCATGTGGTGTTAACATAAAAACTATGGTCCTACGAGTATAGATAAGTAGATACAAGGTGTAGAGAGAAAAATGACATAGTACACACGACAGCACGTAGTAGACACTTACACTTTCGTTGCAAAGTCGCCCGTAACGCAAGTAAATAGAGTGCACGCGTGAAAGCGTTTACGTGATGTAACTAACATGTAAGATGTCCCACAAGCTGAGCACAGGCCTTCTGACAGAGAATTACTTTAGTTTGATATCAGGCTTGATATCGAGATAACTTAACTAAACCTTAGTAAGTAAGCAATGAAGCCTGTACAAGTCCACATGGCCCACAAGCTGGACCAAAACAGTCTAGAGAGAGAGTTTGGACCTGATCACCACGCGTGCCCACTGTGGATTGAGCCTTTATTCCTTTTTTAATTATTATGCCTCAGAAGAAGATCAAGTGACCGTTAATAGAAGAAGGTACCTACCTCCATCGTGAAGGCAATATGCACCACTATCGTCTTAAATGTAAATGGTGGCCAGACGGGGCTCACGCCTATCAACGGCAAGGTTCAAAGACGAGAGAAGTTACTTTGGCATCCTCTTCCTCGATCGAGATGAATTTCAAATGAGCCCCAAAATAAATGTAAGGGATCATAATACTACCGAGTGCGCTCTTAAAAGAGGAGCCTTCAAACTTAATAACAGAGGTATTAAAATATACACTGAAGGGGCCCTCAATAAATAAAACCGATGAAATTATCTTTACGTTTTTAAGTCGTTGGTTAATGTGGACATAGAAATATTCCATACTGGTTGTAGTGAAAGTTGGGACCTAGGAAGAAAGGCCTAGGACTCTTTTTGCAAAAGACGTAGAGCTCATTTCACGTTTCGCGTCTCTACCACAGAGATACTCACAAAACTGTGGTCATTTTTATGACTGGACATTTTTAGGACTGGTAATTTTTAGTGGACTGGTCATTTTTCCGGTTGGACTTAAGGATTATAACCGCTTGGCAGTTTTCGTTCAGACCATTGGTTCCCAAGCGGTGGTCCGTGAACCACAGGTGGTCCGCGAAAGGGTCTTGCATTCCAGCAGCACATTTTTTTCGTTGCCAATAAGTCGATTTGGAAAGCCATATTAGAACGAGTTGAGATTAATGCATTCGTGCTGGTGGCGGCCTTTACATCTAAATCATTTTTATTTTCATTTCGTGGCGTAAGCAGCTCACTCCATAAAGGGCAAGGAATAAGCAAAATAAACTTCCCGGAAATCTAATATCATTGGTCTTGAGGGCGCTCGAGAAACTAGGTCGCGGCAGTAGTCTGAGGAAATGTTTGCTTATTTGTCATTATTTCCTCCGCTTTATCTCGCAGTTCAACAAGTTGTTGAACAAAGGCGCTGAGGGCGGAAAACAACTAAAATCTGTTAAAAACTTCGCGAACGGTTTGGAAACAAAGACGATTTCAGCATGTGGAGGAACGGGGAAATCTGATTATGTGCCTTCTGTGGGTATGTTACACACATGCGTAGCTATGTTTGCCTCAAAGTTTCCCCTTTCTTGATTGTAAGAAAGAAATTCGGCAGACTTTTTTCTTTCCGTATAACTTTGAATTTGTATTTTCAGAGGCGACGGTACCTACTCCTTTACGGCCTCTAAAGGATTTAGCTGAAACTAGTTGTCCTGAGTCAAACCTACCGTACCTATTTAATAGCACTTTGAGGTGAAGTATCATAGAGAGTCTACACTTTAACTAGGTTACTACTAGTACCTGGTTCACTAAAATCCCTATTTGGCAAGAAATTCTCTCTTGAGAAGCAGTTCTCACGGTACAGTCAGTGACACGCTAGGATACCCGTTTTTGTTCAATTGGTGCACTTATTCGGCGCACGATAAGAGTTACCATGAGGCATTCTAGATTCCCAGCGTGCCAGCCGTCTCTACAATTGCCATTATATCTGAGAAAGAGCTCAGCTCGCGACGGTTTTAGTTTTTTTAGGTATCCTCGAACAGAAACTAATCTTCCCTACGCCTCAGCAAGACACATCGTCATTTCAAGAACGACACCGAAATTGTGTAAATCGCCACGGATTTACGGACTCAGAGCTGCGCGCGACATTCGGCCTCTCGAACTCTCGGCTTTCGCCTTTATTTATCCGCGTAGAAGGGAAGTTGGAGATATATGTGCAAGGGAAGGCGGTTGTAAGTCGAGTGAGACGATTAGGTGGCCTCTTTGTGTACGGAGAGTCGTTCCGGCCGAGGTATGAGAAGATAAGTGGTTCTCTTGGCAAACAAAGTGAGAGGGCAATTCGAGTGAAATAAATAAATTGGACCTACTTTGTATGCTTGTTCTTTTATTGGATAGCAAATCAGCGCCAGAGAATGATCGAAACATCGATGATAAGTATTATCGAATGGACTAGGGATCGATGGTTCGTTTTATCAAAAATTGTACCTTATCCGTAAAATGTAACTTCGATTGCAGCTAATGCTCTACCGTTTGCAATACATCGAAACACTTAACGCTCTCCAAAGTCCACCATGATCCAATTGGTAGATATGTCGCAGGGATATTGTCAAACCAGTGATATTATAATTACCCTAGTGAAATTACAATTACCCGGTTTATTGTCAACCGTCACCATTTCTCACAATATCACGGGCTTATTTCAGTGAAATTATAATTTCACTAGACTCACCCAGTGATATTGCAAGGTAACAATAAGTTGACAATTTCACTGCCGTTAGATTGTCATACGGTCGATGATTGGTCCGTTTTCAAATTGTTAATTTTGAAATCATAGAGTTACAAAATAATAGACAGGTTTCTGGAAATCATAAGCTTTATTGCAAGGATGTCTGATATCGCAGTTTTATCTTAATGTAACTCACAATAAGTTAGATTTGTTTTTAGGGTTCCGTACCCGAACTCTCTGTCTGTATTTCCTACCCTTATCTTTGGTACCGTAATAGGTAGCCAGTTGACATTTTGACAGAATATTTTTCATGTGGGACACTACAAATTAGATATTAATAACAAAATAAGGGGTGATTTAATACTTTATGCTCTATCACAAAAATGGTAATACTACAAGCGTCAAACTTGGTGTAGATCTAGAGCTTTATAGTATAACAACAAATAATAAAAAAAGCTAGGTGCGAGTCGGACTTATGCATGAGCGTACACACAACCATATATTTTTAATTGTATGGCGGTACGGAACCCTCAGTGCACGAGTCCGACTAGCATTCGGCAGATTTTTTGTTTTATCAGTCTGGTCACTGTAATATTTTCTTAGCTCTATGTTGAATTCCTAAGCAAATAGCTGTTAAAGAAGAGTTGACCAATCAAAACGCACGAAGTCCCCCACTACAAACTTTACTCATAATATACCTAGGGTTATTATAAAATCACTACTGCGTTCTCGTGAAATTACAATAACACTAAAATAAGTCCGTGAAATTGCAAGTATTGGAGGCGATTGACAATAATCTGGGTAATTGTAATTTCACTAGGGTAATTATAATATCACTGGTTTGACAATATCCCTGCGACAGATACATTTCTTGGTAGGTTATGTAGTTAGGTATAGATAGAAAGTTGAGTAAACGATGTCCCTAACCTAGGTGCTGGTTTGGCAGCGAGATTACTTTCTACTAAATAAACCCAAACTATTGTAAGTTTAGCCTGCACACATGGCCCACTAGCTGGATATTTCTCTCTATAGATAATAGAGTTCAGGCTTCATCACCACGCGAGCCCTCTGCGGATTGGCAATTCTCGCGTTGAGGGTTGGCTTCAGATACTCAGGTTTCAACGAGCGATAAGCAGGTGCTCAAGGCGCCCGAATACTATTCCTTGTTCGTTGCCACCACGGTGCCGGCAGTAACACTGCGCGAATACTTTCAACCACACGCCCGCGGCCCTGAATCCATTGTTTGACCCATGAGCTGCTCTAGTATGAAATACCACAATGCGCACGTTAGAGCCGTGTGATGTGAGATGCTGTAAACGGTCACTGACAAAAAAAAAATCTTTGTTTTTAACCTATTGCAGGTATTGCAAACTCTTCGCCCGAGAGACAATGCGCTCTTCAAGGTGCACTCGAATTGATAGTGGAACTTTCGGAGCGGTCGGCTTTTTACTAATCAATACAAACAACTTATATAGAGTGGTCAGAAAAATACCTACTTTTTTTAAATTATATTTTTTGTCTCATATTGCACGTTCCGCTATCGAATTCGAGTGCAGTCTTTATAATGCACATGGTGAACCATATTGAACTTTCACAGCTCGGCGCAGTTGTTTTTGAACATCGTTGTTTTTTTCTCGCTTCTAATATCACTGTATCTCGCGTTAGCGAACTAAATTTGGTTCTTGATGCTAGACGCACAGTTTTCGATATAATCATTTTTGCTTCTTATCTCCAAACCCTTTTCAGAACCATGCGAGGTTTATAGTTCAATCGTAGAGTTTACCATCTTGGAGCTATGGTCCTGTGGGACCAATCCTCTTGAATCCACGAGGGAACGTAGTTTATTAGCGATGGAAGTCGGATGCTTAAATCCCTGCCTTGGTAGAGTAATATCTACTGTGAGGTTACTTTTAATGTGGGCAAGTTTAAACTTCTATCTAGGATTAATCCTAGATGCTTAAATTAGTTATTTTATCGTGGAAATACATTTATTCCCTTAAAAAACACAATAATGTAACATGACACTTTGAACGTAAACTAAGTAATCCTTCATCAATGTCATATTGTACCTCGTTTAGGTAGACTTTCGTGCATCGCGTACGATCGCGGCCGCGCGCGATCGCGGCATTGCGACAATAGTCAGTTTATTTGAATGCGACAATAGTCGGTGTTATGAAAATGTATGGCGCCATCTCTGTCAACGGTCGCACGCGTCCGTCGGAGACTTCGGAAACGGCGCCATACATTTTCATACACCGACTATACTATTGTCGCATCGACCGCGCGCGTCGGTCGCACGCACGCGATCGAACGCGCGACCGCATTAATAGTTATTTGTTATGCAAGAATGCACAATTATTGTTTGCGGCGAGTGCTTGTATTGAAAACCGAGCTAGCGAAGGTTTCTAAAATTGAGCCACGAGCGTAGCGAGTGGTTCAAAAAAGAAACCTGAGCGTAGCGAGGTATTCAGAAGCACGAGACGCAAATAATATTGCATTCGTGCGAAACACAAAACTTTTCATCTCACAGAAGCGAGGAAATGACTTTGTTAGCCAAGCGGGACAAACTCTATAGACAACTACTTACAGGCAAAACAGGTGAGTCAAATAAGTTCCTTTTAAAAGCATATGTTACTGTAGTTACGGCTGCCGCACTAAAGTTTTGAGCTTCGTTGGTATTAAAACCATTCGTTTTATTAATAATTTCCTGAAGTTTATTTATCCAGACACAAAAATAATGTAAATAAAAGAAAGTTTTTTTTTTCCGGGTGCATTCTGAACTTTTACCATATAAATTAAACATTTCTAGGAGATAAAAAATGAAATTAGTAATATCGTTTGAAAAAATTATTTAACAAACCAAAACATAATTATCTATTTGATAAAACAGAAGCGAAGCAAAATTTTTATTTACTGGTATTATAAAATAAATATGTGTACAAAATATTGAAAAGACTATAAGCAGAAACCGCGTTTCTGAATGTTCTATTCCGTGACTTTACCTTTTTAAAAGATGCTTATGCACCATTTACATTCACAGTTTTGTATAGAGAATGGGCACGAACAATCACTTTCGCTGAAATACGCGTTTAAACGATCTACGAATGAGGTTTTATTTTCCGTCGGGATTTGGCATCTACTTAAACGGCCAGTGTTTTTTTCTTTTTCAACACCATAGGGCGCGGGAAAGACTGTCCCGGCGTCGCGTTCAAATTTCGAAGCGCATAAAAATTCAGATAGTTTAAATCCGGCCTTTACACGATCGTAAGTTACTAGTAACAGCAAACTTTCCGAGCGTGGGAGATGAAAATTATATTATTTTACCCCCTCAATAAAAAAAGGTTCCTGCAAAAGTGGAAAAACCACCCCTTTCAATAACAGTGCCATTACCCGTGACTATTATACCATTCCCCGACCTGGGCCCTTAGCCTGTAACACAATGGTGCCAAAATGGGCTTTCGGTTGACGGTTTTAATTACGATTTATTAATGCTGTCGGTCCAGTGTCGGTCCTTTTAATGTTATTGTAGTACAGCAAAGAATATTATGAGTCTAATTCTAGAGGATTAGTTCGCTGGTTGTAGGAGAACAACGAAAAAATCCCGGTTTTGTCCTTCTACCTAGGACGGCCATTGATACGCCATTGTGTTACAGGCTAAGGCCCCTGTTGGGTGGAGCCATCAGTGCGGCTCTTCTCTGATGAACACCATTACTCATTATAATACGACGCAGCGAAGCCTGCCCCATGAATATCATACATATTTCCACGCGGGAAAACGCTCCGGAAGCTCCCGTAGAGGTAAAAATATCACAAAGTTTGCACGTCGTGTGATATTACGGGTACGAGGTGCTCGCAAAGTGTGTGTGACTGTTACAAAAGGTTAGGGCAATGTGATTCAATGCAAATTCTTTGCATTTATTTGAGACCTAGCTAGAGGGACATGTACAATTGTACAGGCTACATCTTACTTATTTTTTATTTGAGCACTCTTATTAGGTAGGTTATCAATTTTTATGAAACTATTTACGGATTTTAATTTTTTTATTAATAATATAATAACTATGTTAGTATTATTAATTACCTAATGTAAACTTAATTTTAGAAATAAAAGGCTATTTTATTTTATTTTATTTTATTATTAGGTAGGTATCGTCTACATTGCCATATTATTATCTAAAATCGATTATACAACATTGTCTATGTGATTTGCTATTGGTTGGGTTGTGAGTTGTGGGCCACCTCTGTTGTCGGTTTTGAGGCCGCCCAAAGGCCATTGAATCCACCATAGCTTTTTGCGAATCTTCCAAAATTATTCTTCATATTTTTTTAACGGTCTTAAAATAGTAGGTATCTTCTCATACGTAGAGTATTCAAGATCTGATCCTTAATCAGAACCTCAGCTATAATTAGAGCGCCAGTTCAGCGCTCGGCGCTCGGGTTCGGTTCTGTAGTGCAGGCCCAATAGTTTTTAAGTAGCGACTAAGTTAGGTTAAGGAAAATAAATCAAAATTGTAAGATCCCTTGAGGACGCCACACAATTTATCCACTGCCCCTGTGAAGGCCATGTAAATCTTCAATGAAATGATAGACAATAAAAAATATTTCTATTCTATTCTATTCAGCTATAATTATCCAAATAAGACCTTTGAACACCGATCAGTAAAGTAGACCATCTGTCATTTTGAGATTTTGTAGTGTGTAGGTGATTGCCTGTGACAGGGGAGCATTCCATCCTCCCCCTATTTAGTCGCTTGTATTTTCCCACCCAATTTTTGATGGTACCTACCTCCTTACCTGGCGTGGTACCTTCTCTTCTCCCTACATTTTTTACGTGTGGCTTTAACTCATTTGTCAGATGATGAAATTTTATTTGGAAGCTTTTAGCAAACATTTCATTATGCATATTTTTCGCTTTCAATCTCGAATAATGAATAACTCTCCTTCATTTTGTATATTATGGAAGATGAATACCGTCGAAATTAAGCAATTTTTCTGAAGCTTTCTTTGCAATTTTCATAATGTAAGTGCTATAGAAATATTAGGTACACAAGGCATTCTCTAAAAGATTCCTATCTAGTCTGATGTCGAGCATGCTTATCGCAATTTTATCGGATACTTTGTGGAACGTGCTGATCTGTAAAATAGTCGAGAGGGAAAATGGAAAATCTGACTGGTTATGCAGATCACAACTTAGACATTAAAAGTAATGCTCAGACATACTCGTAAATATTGATACTTTTGCAGTAACAGCGCCTCAACATAGCTATTTACCTGCTTCAAGTAACTGTAAGTGGCACTCGATTTTGATTTGTTTTCTCAACAATTTGAAATTCGAATACGCTCGCTAACAACAGTTTGCTCAGTTCTCCCGACGATTTTCTCGCGAAATATTCAGAAGACCTTCTGAATATTTTGCGAGAAACGGTGAGTAAAATATCTGAAATTATATGAGATGGGACAAACAAAACTCAACTATAATCTCACTGTGGTGAGCACAGTTACAGTACGTTGTGCTGATTTGTTAATAAATAGATTATTTCTATTCGCAGCCAACAGACTTTCCTTTGCTTTAGATTTTGAAACTTCCTACCCTGTTCCTTGTTTGCCAATATAATTATTTTAACAACTCTGTCCTTCCCTTTACATGCCCTGCATTTTCCCGTTGGCTAGAAGGACGCAAACAATCCCTCTGAGCACTATTGCAGAACATTATGTAGATTCCGTGATTGCACTTCCCAGTGCTTCGTATACACTAGGTAGCTTGGTATACTTGTCTAAGGACATTAAACCATACTCCGGCGTTTATTAAGACACTGTATGAAAATTTACTGGAATGAAGACACAAGGCAACATTTTGAATAAAAGGGAGTATGTAGAGAACTTCTGAAACTGCGGGCGCTCTCGCGACTCTTACTGTAAGCGGTTACGTGCTATAATGCGATGAATAAATTTTATTATTCCATTACTCTGCGAATGCCTCACTAGGCGGACCTGTATATCGTGGGATTCATATCATAAGAAGTTTACTTGTTGAGGATAGTTGTAACCCAAACTTCATCATTTATACAGTGTAGAAATCGCCTTACCTACCTACCTATGTGAAAAGGCTCAATGTATGCATAATCGATGAACTAAGTTTACATAATTGGAATTGATTGAGGCAAGTCCCCAAAGACGGGCGACCCCCGGTGATAGATAGGAGCATAAATAGATAATTATGCACGTTGCAAACATAACATAACTTGTAATAATTTATTACCCATGTGTCTATTTAGGACACCTTATTTGAACCATCAGGGCCATATCAAGCCCTATAGCACCTTAATGGTCGATAGATATGTAGAGATCACCAGAAATAATATAGATAGAAATACAATGCTTTCTCCATTATCACCACATTATCGCACTCTGTTGATTTACATAGAACTGTACAGAGACCGTGTTTTAAAGCTCGGCATACCGTCATAACCGTCCATGCTCATATTCTTATTTCTCTTATCAAAAGAGGTAAAAGGCACCAACACCTCAAATTTGGGCCCATTGCCAACAACGTCCCACAAACAAGGCAAGGTGATGCAAGGGTCAATCATATCAAGAAAATAAACTATGTAAACGGATTCTTACTTCAATCTACAGGGTGTTAAAAGACCGCCAACAGAGCCGAAAGGTACGCATACTAGACACCAAAACAAAGTACTGTTTCGATAAATTATTGCTGGGAAATAATTTTGGTTTTTTAGGTTATCATTTTGGAAAATATTTTATCGTGTAATGGAAATGTAACGCAGACAATTCATACTGCGCAAGCGTTGACATAAACTTAGGCTACTTACGCTCGAGGTGCCGATGTTTAGAATACATTGCGGGTAGCAATTTCAGCGTCGTTTTTTGTAAGAAATATTCAAAATTTTGGTATGTTTCTTTGAGAAGAAATGTTAAGGACTTGATACTGAACACATATCTGCAAAAAAAAAATTTGAAATGTCTGAGTTTGAACCTCATTATCTCGGAAAGAGTGGATTTCCCAGGCATAGTACCTTGGGCAAAAATGATCCTTATGATGAGGACAATACGTGGTTTTCCGCTTTGTTGGCGGTCTTTTAACACCCTGTATATGAGTTCGATTTAAAACTACAAATAAACTACAAAACAAGAAAATAAACTAGTAGTTAAATCCTTCCAGCTCCAGATTGAAACGAAAAAGAAAATAGATGGAGAAAAGCTAGGCTCTTTTCAGGTAGTGCTGTTTGCGACACGATAGCGTCATTCGAGACACCTAAAGGTACTATTCAAACCACAACATGATACTACTTAAGACTCCAGCTTCCTTCAGTCTTCTGTTCAAAGGCAAGGAGATTTTCTCGTCTGCGAGAAGCGACACTGGGGGTCTCGGGATTTTAATGCACGCAAATGTCGAAGGAAAGGTACAGTATTCCCTCGCCCGGGATGTCCAAAGTAAATCTCTAGGACACCAGTTGGACATACCTACGTTACGTCGTACCTTACCTACCTGTATCTATAAAACAAAACTCTCCGAAACCCCAAAACTGATAAAGTTTCGTTTTCGCCGTAAGCGCCGTTTTCAACCCAGACCCCTAAAAATGGGTGTTATAAGTTTGACCGCTATGTGTGTGAGTTTGTGTGTGTGTGTGTGTGTGTGTGTTTGTGTGTGTCCATCTGTATGTGTGTCTGTCTATATTGTCTTTGGCACCGTACGGGTGAACCGATTTGGATACGGTTTTCATTTGAAAGCAGGTTCTCTAGCGATGTTCTTAAATATGTTTCTTCAAAATCGGTTCAGCCTTTTAAGAGATATGCTAATTTGAAGTTAAAATGTCGCTGGTATTTTAAATGTTTAATTAGGGTTCTTAATGCTTATAGTAGGGGCAGTATACTCTTTACTGGTTTTATCTGATCGATAACGGGCATAGAGGGAAGGTATTCCATTCAATCAAATAAAAGTCAGTCAAAAGGAGAAATTGATACACAATCGGAATGGCGGTTTCACTGAGCCGATAAGATCATCTCAATAGGGCTTGCTTAGATTAGCATATTATTAATACCTACCTATGTTTTTCTTATCTGGCTATGCGACGTGTAACGAAATGTCTTTCTACCAGAGATTTTATAGAAAACGCCCCGGGCGCGCGGCCGAGCGCCATACATTTTACAGGACACGCCGCCGATCGCCACACATTTTACAAGGCGAGCGCCGCCGGGCGCACGTCCCAGGCGCGCGCTTTGGCCGCTTTGTATATCAAGTCCCTTAGACTTTATATTTGTCATGTGATTTAGTAAATTATACAAGTTAAAATACCTACTACCTAGTATTTAACTTTGTTTAGAGCATTTTCAAAAGATGTTCAGAATTACTAGACGACTGCAAAATCATTCAGTTTGCAGCGCCAAATGTTTCAATAGACGATATACTCGTATCTTTTCGCTAAAGTTTTTAATCTTCTACATACATATTATCACGTTATAGAGCTAGCGCAACCAGTCGTGTTGGGTTTAGATAATTGTTAATTCATCAGTACCCCTCATCAATACCCCGTCCAAATGGACAGGGACAAACTCCTCATTGTTATTGGATCCGGTCGGGCCCATCTTGCCGTTTTAATTGGACATGAGGCGATTACTACAGCCCATTAGTGTTTGAGAGGATTTGTATTGGGTTCTGATTATCTACGCTACTAACTTTGTCGGGGATTATAAATCTTCCCGGTATCAAGGAGTTTGGGCAGCTTAAAACTAATGTGGTACAATTTGGTATTTCAATATTGTCCGTCACTTCATGTCAGCCGCTTGTAACATAGAGCGAGCCTATAAAGCATTATAACTAGTGGTTCGACCCGAACTGTGAAGTCGCGACCACAGTTACAGATGTTACAGAGAACTTCTAAAGAAGATCGAGACAGAAAGTGCTAAACTCGGTCTTAAGATCAACAGAACCAAAACCAAGGTGATGGTGGTAGACAGAGCACAGCTACTCCCGTCAACCGATGCGCTGGATGGGTATGAAAAGGTTGAAGACTTCATATACCTCGGCTCTCTTATTATTACCAACGAAGGCCACTGTACCGAAGAAATACGCCGCAGATCTGGTATGGCGAAAAGTGCAATGGCTAACCTCGACAAAATATGGAAGAACCGAAGTATCAGTCGTAACACTAAAGTGCGGCTGGTTCGAGCCCTTGTCTTCTCGATATTCGTTTATGGTGCAGAGACTTGGTGTCTTAAAAGAGAAGACATCAACAAAATAGACGCCTTCGAGATGTGGTGCTGGAGGAGGCTGCTTAGAATACCTTGGACGGCAAAGCGCACTAACGAGTCCATAATTAAAGAACTTAAAGTCCAAAAACGCCTATCGCCTACGCCTATGCCAGGAAAAGACCCTCAGCTTCTTTGGACACATAATGCGGTCGCCCAGGCATAGTCTAGAGAAGCTCATAATATTGGGACAGGTGAATGGCAAACGCGCCAGGGGACGAGCACCAACCAGATGGTCTGATGCGATAAAAGCAGCGTCTGGAGGAAGCATCCACCGAGCAGTTCATATGACGGAAGACCGCTCCCAATGGAAGCGAGTACAACATGGTCGCGATCCTCAGCCATGAGGAATCGATTAAGAAGAAGAAGAACTTGCATATAAACTGTACAGTGGTGTACAACCTCATATCTCGGCAACCCCTCGATTTGGCTCATGTTCGAACTCAAAAGTTCATTTAATTTAATTTATTTAGTTATCGATGGCTGGATGGCTATCTTCTGTTAGACCAAATTGCTGATTGGCCGGCTGCTCGTATTATACGAGTATGTGTGCGTGTAGAGTAAGATATGTTATGTATGCTATGCATGCTGTTATTTGCGTTATATTAAAACTGAGGTTCAGAATATTTTATGTAGTGTTTCAGTCAATTTCTCAAATGAGAATATTCCCTTTTAAATATTTTAATCTTCATTCCTTTGAGACTTAACGTTTTTATGCTTCCTACCTAGCGCACAGCAAACGCAGAGCTATTTCTGAACATAATACTTTTACGGACTCCAAGGTATGTAGGGTAAGGCTATAAAGGTATACCGGTACTATTACATACGTATGTAAATCGAACCGTTAGTTCAGAGCACGAACGCTTTAAAATGTTTTATCGGTCTCCTGTGAAATTTGCTTGCAGTTTACGATAAGCTTCATCGTAAAACAAGCACGACTGACTCAAATAAACCGATAACGTCGATACACCTACTCTGCATACGTACACACGACAGCACGTCGACCCTTACAAGCTAGCCCTCTACTCGGTTACGATACGGGCCACTTTACAATCAAAGTGTACACTCTGACGTGCTGTCGTATGTAGGACACGAATTTAGATCAAAATATTTTGTATATCTACGCGTATTTTATGCGTGACAACTTTCCATTCACTGGTGCGCCGAAGGACCTAACTTCTGGATTGCAGATCCTAGAACCTACGAATAAATTCTGCCGCCGCCAAAAACGACTACTTTTTGCGGTGGCGGGATTTATTCGTAGAACACTTCCATATTATGCCTCGCCGATCTCATTCGATTTTAGGGTTTCATACCTCAAAAGGCAAAATGGAGCCATTATAGGATCACTCGTGCGGCTTCCTGTCTGTCCGTCTGTCTGTTCATCCATCTGTCAGAGCCAATTTATTCTGAAACTACTGAACCGATCGAGTTGAAAGCTACACATATGTTGGTTGGTGAACCAAACACGGACGTGCAACGTAAATACGTGAATTTTAAATACTTTTTCATTTGCCACTTCACCGGGCAAATGAAAAAGTAAAAATAATAAGTTTCCTCAACTACATCGTGTGACATATCAAATGCTTGTTGTGAGGATCTCAAACATATTTTTGAAGTTATTTAAGAAAGTAGGCAAAAATTTTACCATTTCTCCCAACCTTAACTCCGAAACCACTGGGCCTAAAATAAAAAAAATGCAGAACTTATGTAAATGCGGGAAAACTTATAATAATAGACTTGGTGTATATAATAAATAACTTAGGAAAATAATAATAATAATTTTGTAGCATTCGTTTCTCAACTCAGCCAACGGGTGACGCTCTACAGTCCTACATCGCGGATCGCGGTATGGTTTAGTATGGTTTATGAATATTTATGCGTGAATGAACTTTGGATGTACGGAACCCTCTCCACGCGAGTTAAACTCGCACTTGCCGTTTTTTTTACCTCTCTTTGTACTCTTTGTACCTCAAAGCCTCAAAGCCATGTACCTAATTATAATTTTATTGTAATGCTTATAAAGGATTCTGTTGGCTTTCCTAATTTAATAAATAAATAAATAAAACCTCAAAAACAGCCTCAAAATGAAAAGGCTGTATTTTCTTTTTTTTTCTTTTTGAGGCTGTATAACCGGGCAGGTTCATCCATCGCTAAAACATGGAACCCTAAAGAGCTTGTTCAGTTGGCGGGCGAACCATCCAGGTGGGCTAATCCCAGAGGAGCGGAGTTAATCGACGACGGCTCCAACCAACGCGCTCTCTGATCGACAACGATCTATTTATTTACCGGATGTTTCATGTTTTTCCCCAATGATCGCTTTGATTCGCCGATGTAGGGCTGCTGTATTCATATTATAACACTTACGGTGAATATTTCAATTCCTAAACTTTACTATACGACTAGGTGGACTTGCGTCAGTCGGGGTTAGGCAAATAACTCAGAGTTAATTTGACATTTCCATACAATTATTGATGTCAGAGTTAACTGGCTAACCCTGGTTGACGCAAATGGATCTAAGTGTAATAAGTAAGGACTCACTACCTTTTCCATTTTCAGACTCGCCACGTTTCGGAAAATACAATCAAACTTTGCATTTCACAATACTTTTCAATTTTACACAATACTTTTCAATTTTACACGTTAGTTGCACTGCCCATATCATACTCCCAAATCCCAAAGCGTTGGATATTACCTTCTCAGCGTGTGTCATATCGATTTAGTATTTGCATCTGCGTCAACAAAAATGGGTAAAGTGGCCCTTTTTCGGGTGAATGTTGTTTTCTTTATTTGTTTACTTATTTAGCGGGCGCCCCTAATGAACGGAGTCCCTTCCTTTAGCACTTCATTTCTCGGTTCCTTTGTCACCGTGCCGAAATTGATTTCGGGCAATTTGCGAGACGCGTTTATTTTTTTCACGCTTCACTAAGAAAATCACTTTTATTTTCAGACAAATGGATATTTCACTTTGCATAACGGCCCTCTCATTGGGCGTCTACTATTTCGTTTTCTCATCTAATGGCTTCCGTGAACGCGTGTCCTTTTCCTGCACGTTTCAGGCCAATTCAAACGGAACTTAATTTTCCTCTTGGGCAAAAAACATCAGTAAAGTAAACTTACCGTCGTCGCGCGGCGCAGAAATAGATTTCACTATGACAAACCGGTCGTATTCACGTCACGTTTTTGTCGACTCTGTATAAGTTAAGTTCGGGTCGGATATGACAGGGATAAATCCTATTGTCGCGCGTGGGCCTGCGCTATAGAGTAGGGATGCCGTGCTGGCTACCAATCATAAAAGCTTGATATAGGTCTTCCTTAGATTTATGCGTCCGTTCCTAGAATGCAACCTGTGTTGCCTGGGTCAACTGAGATGGGACAAGGGACGTCTGAAAGCCTATTACAAAGGCTATTGTGTATGAGTTGTTTTTATTTTTAGGATTCCGTAACTAAAAAGGAGAAAAAGAACCATTATAGGATCGCTCGTGTGTGTGTCACACCCAATTTGCTCAGAGACAACTAAACTGATTGAGTAATTTGGTACTTTGTTTGATAAGTAAGTTGGTGACCCAAATACGGACGTGTAAAGTAAATACTTAGAGGAATTTTAATTATTGGAGCCAATTTGGGGAGTAAATTAGGAAATAAAAAAGAAAATGATATATCAAATGAAAGGGCAAATGTATATTTTTTTTAAATATAATTAGTGTTTAAGAAAATACACGAAAATTTTGCCTGTGCCTTACTTTCTAGCTTTCTCTGTTACTACGAGACTGTGGGCAAAATGCATCTGTCCCAGATGCATGTTCAAATAAAAGCATATGAATGAATGTAGCCAAAACTGGCTAAAACATCGCTGAAGCTCACAAAGTGCATTATGCTGGCACACGATTTGCATGATTCCTTTTCTTGTGACAGTCAGAAATATACTTGTTTGAATATCTTTCTACTCTACAAAATTACCATTGTATTTCACGGTTGTCACACAATGTTGCAATTTTTCTTTGAGCGTAATTTAAAAACCCCATAATATATGCAGGGAAAAAAATGGGATCTTCTCTGACAACATTTACAATATACAGTAGTTTTCCTATTATTGACAATACTACTCAAGATAGCTGTGAATTAAGAGTGCTAGCTGACCAAAGCGTTCATCCCCTTTTGGAAGCAAACCCGCGACTCTACATCAATGAGCCAACCTGCCCACCGCTAGACAAGCGGGACAGTGTTGCAGATTCTACTTTATATAGGGGTACAGAAGGATAAGGAGTGTATGTTTGCCTGTTATCTGGCTATTTATCTACGGTTAGCCTTTCGGCGAAACCACCGCAGACAAAGGAGCACAGGCAAGGCACAATCGGTCTTAGAACAATATAACTGAACCCATTAAATCGGTTCCTTTATTAGGGTTCCGTACCCAAAGGGTGCCAAACGGAACCCCACTACGTCCGTCATTTTCAAGTGCTCTAACGAAAATGGTTCAGAATTAAATAATTTTCGTTTTTTCAGCAACAAAAACCTATAGTGAACTTTGGGTCTTTTACAAAATCAACACAAATAAATCAAGTACTTACCTAAGTAAGTTTTTTTATTGCATGTTTTGTACCTAATAGTGAATTTACTATTAGCCTAATAGCTAATAGTAAATTCACTAATAGTAAATTCATTAACCTAATAGCTGTGCGTAATTATTGACTCTTTTAGGTTCTTTAATAAATATTTTTATCTTGCAGTAAGTATGTAATTAAAACCATCCTGCACTCTTTTTGGTTCGATTGGTGGATGACTGAAAGTTTCCCATACAAATATTTACACAACATCAGGTTTTTTTTGCCAAAACCGAATTTAGCAAAATAGTCGTGTAGACAATATTTTTCCAACTCTACTGGGGAAACCTGGATTCCTGATAAGAGCTACCAACCAATTCAGTTTTTACCCGGCTTTTAGATTGCTTTGCGAGTTTTGTATAAAGAAAGCTCTTGAAAAATGTTGAATATTTCATACCCTGGGCTGCCACACTTTGTGGAGGTAGGTAATTTAACGCCACCATCACTTTAGGTGGAATTTCATAACACGTAGAGAAGAGGTATTTATCATCACCATCAGGTGGGCGTTGGCACGGAATACTCGTATATCCGGAAAAGCGTAGGTTCAGTTTAACGCTTGCTCTTTGATTAATCAATTCAATTATTCTGGTATTACTCAATTTAATAACGGTAGGTATATGACGTAAATTCTTGTTCATTCATAACTCAGGTTCTACCAAGCGCCAAGTATGGATTATTTTCCCCAGTAGCTACCGCTTTTCACGGCTTCGGGGAACAGGTAGTGGGGTTTTGTGGGCCCCATGGAATGCCCCATCGAATATGAGCAAAGTTTGTAAACGGTTCAACCGGATCAAAGTTTCAATCGGTTCAATTGTAAGCTTTATTGAAAGTTCGGTAAATCGAGGATAGGGTAAAATTAATCGTGTCGGATACCTGTGTCAGGATACTCCGCACCTTACCCTAAAAATGCCGCTCGTCTCACGATGTTGAGGATTTCCATTTGTCTTCAGTAAGGCATGTAATGGAAAAATGACTAGACCGACGAAGGCATTCCCAACCGCGACGGTAAGTGAAATTGCGTTCTTCGTTGCAATATTATTCAGGCATGTTTTTATACCTTACTACAGGGTGCACTCTAAGTCGATAGCGGAACTTTAAGTGGGCTGTCTACTGATCAATAAAAACTACTTGTACTAGGTGGCGACAAAAATGGAGCGAAAAAAAAGTCAGCTGTTTCATACATTTGGCGCAGTACTGAGTCGACCTTTTGTATGGAACAGCTGATATTTTTTTCACTCCATTTTTTTCGCCACCTAGTACAAGTTGCTTGTACTGAACAGTAGATAGCCCACTTAAATTTCCGCTAACGACTTAGAGTGCACCCTGTAGTAGCGTTGAGAGTCGAGAGCAACCACTCTTTTTTACATTCTATCCTTGGACCTTGGTTCTATCGTATCGTTTCCCTAAGATAGACATAATATTATGTATACAAGGTGTTACAAAAGATCCTAACTCTTTTTACATGGAAATAGCACCCGGTGATAGGGATCACAACCTAAATATTTTTTTTCCTCTATGACGTTCCGTTGATTTTTAAATAAATAAAATCTTAATTCTGTGGCGGAAGAAAACATTTTTTTAAATATTGTTTGCATTGACTTTCACAACGTTTTAACAATTCAAGGCTAAGCGAATGCACCTACACAGACACTCACATTTTCAAATTTGAGCTAATACCAAAAACAAAAAAGTTACTAAAAAAAAAAAATTTTGAGGTTATAAAATAAAAATTTATTTTTTCAACTTTTTTTTACAGAATTGACATCCTTATTACCAGTAGGTAACACCCTGGAAAAAGAGTTAGGATGTTTTGTAACACGTTGTATCTTTTCTACAGGCAGGCTGAGAGGAGATCGAGGAGACCGCGCAGCATAGAGACCAGTGGCAACTTCTTATGTCTGAGGCCTTATAGGTCCAAGGTCTGAGGCCAAGACCCACCTTGGGTCGTTAAGCCATCGTAGTACGTGTGTACTCTGTGTACGTTTAGAATTTATTATTTTCCAATCATGAACAATATCCAGAATACCTATTTAGACGCCCCTCTTGCTATGACAGCAACTTTACTGACTTATGATGAAATACGTCTCACAACTAGCGCCGCCAATGAAAAAAAAATCATATCTTTTATTGGATGTGTTTTTAGCAAAAAACGCTCCTGCGATTTTAACTATTTTTAGGACCTAAGGTTTGGATTCCAGATCCTAGAACTTAAGAATGCAATCGATTCTCGCCAAAAGTGGCCACTTTTGGCGAGAATCGATTGCATTCGTAGGAAATCCAATCCTGGAATCCAAACCTTAGGTCCTAAAAATAGTTAAGCCTCGCGTTGAGAAATCGCAGGAGCGTTTTTTGCTAAAAACGCATCCAAAATAAAGATATGATTTTTTTTTTCATTGCCTGCGCTAGTTGTGAGACGTACTAAACAACACTCGAGGCCCAGAAATGGTCAGCAAAGCATTGAACAAAATCGGTAACGCTGATTGACCTACCTAACTAAGCCGGGCGGTCAATGGAAAATTTAGAAAAGTCCCCGGATTAGAAAATTATGCAAAACAAAGCACGTCCCCTTCGGTATCCGCGTACGGGCAGCCCTGTGAATCGTTCATTCAAATGAACGAGCGGTAGTGAAGCCCGATTCCATCGCAATGAGAGAGAGTCAGAGAAAGAGAGAGCGAGAGAGAACACTTGAGTGAAGTTGAGTGTTGCACGTCAGTGTTGCCACCTTAGTGGAATCACCACTAGGTTGGTGGTTTGGACCCCCTGTCTCGTAGGCAAAGAAATCAATGTTACCTACAATCAATGTGGCTGGTGAAATTTAGAAGGATTTATATTATTTTAGCAATGTTTTTATTCATCTCAAGTGGGGACAAAAGTAATCTAGAAATCCTTTTGCTACCACAAAAGCAATTTAAGGAAGTGCTAAAGTAATATTTGATCAAAAAACCGCATTTGAATGCAAAATAGGTACTCATATTAAAAGAAATGGTTTGGTGCAAAAAAAAAAGAGTTCTGGAGGTTTAGGGGGTTGCATGGTCGCGGAAAAAAATAGTTGGCAACACCGCGCAGCTATCAAAGGAAAATATACTTTTATTAGAAATAGAACTATATTTTGCGATTTCGCGGCCGTAAAGTGTTTATACTTATTTGGGAATGATTACCGTGTACGCTAATAGTTAAAAGTTGAAATGAACGTATCCAGCAATTCCTTGATTGAGAAAAATACCCGACTTCAACCGAAAGCATGTTTGCTTTCGAAAGACTACATTCTTCTTGTCTGATGATATTTTCTTCACCCACACCATCTGCTATGTATTCATATCGTAAGTACCTAACATAATTAACACTATACACTATCTAATACAACTCGAGTGTATCAGTATTCATTTAGAGGTTATGTTTATGCCAACTTGACCCACCATCCGAAGGTTGTTATAAAAGATGCATCTTTTCTGCGTTCGATGATACGAACGTGACTTTCTATTGCCAATGTGGCAGTAACAGCATTTACATACCAGTAATTAAATACTTTTGTTTCAGCTTCCAACTTTACAAGAATCGTCATATACCAATACCTAAGCGATACAGTTCCGAGAAGATTCTAGTCAAGGAACAAAAAATGATAATTCATCTCGTCAGGATAAACAAGGTATTTATAACTATTGAATATTAATTCAAACAAATCAAGCTATACTATAGAAGCTCCCTGTTAGCATGCGTGGAACGTTCATTAGTCAGCGCACCGAACAATGCTACATACTTGTATCACAAATAGTTATTGACTAGCCTAGAGAATAGGTAGACAAGCGCAATAAAGGTTGTGATTTAGACACAAGTTGAGTGTCTTTGTTGAGATAAATTCTGCAATCGGCTTCTCAAGCCATTAGCAGATTTGTTCATTAGTGTAATGTGTGAGGCACGGTCTACCATTAAAGATGCCTCTTCTTTATTTATGTATGGGTTATGTTTGTTAAAAGTTTGTTTGTTATCATCTTTTATTAAAAGTATTTTTAATTTCGCATTTACAGCCACCAAGTGGAGAGACATGCGCCTTCGTCGGACGCACACTGTCGCCCTGCGCGGCGCTTGAGGGCTGCCTAGCTTCGATAGGACCCCAAGAAGACGATTTACTCCATGGCCATGAAACGAAGCAACGGAAACAAGCGACCGATAATTTTCATGATTAGCTTTAGAAGAAGCATACATTGAAATGTATTAATGTATTAATAGAAATATGCTGCATATTCATGAAACCAGAACCAGATTCTTCTTCCATAGGCTAGTGAAGTGAAGACCAAAAAAATTTGGTACGTTTCAAGATCAGTGAATAAAACTTCTTAAATGACATATATTTTTCTTCAATTAAACCCTAAGAAATAAAATATAAATAAAACTACCAAGGGTAGTATTTTATCGAAATTTTTTTAACCCCATCCCTAGTACATCGATAAAAAACTATCGACTTTTGGTCATATAGGCAGCGTGATGGAATCGGCTGTCAAGCGCGACTAACTTCCGGGGGTTAGTATGACGGGAGTCGCATCTGTTCTTTTTTGTAATCTGTGCGTACGGGGCGCGTGACCGGAATAAGCTCTGAAGAGCTAACTAAGGGCGGGGTGTTGCGGTAAGGGAATATCAGACTGTCGGTTAATTGATGACTTCTAATAAGAGATCCGAATAAAAGGCAATGTAGTGCGTTTCTAGAAGCGCGGGGTATGGCGAGGATGTCGACGCTTTGGACACGATGTCCTTTTAACCTCCACGCGGACGAAAGCGCAGAAAAAAGCTCGTAGTGTTATGATCTGGGTATGCACTTAGAAGATTTAAGTAAATTAACAAAATTACTCCTGGAGTAAAACAATCTCCGCTGTCGATTGCAACAACCGATTTCACCTTTAATTTTTTTTAAAGTAAAGTAAAAATCATTTATTGCTACCGACAAAAAATATGCGATTACAGTTAGGTATATTCGTAAGGGTAGCAAAGGGTGGGGTGCTCAGCATGTGCCGTCCAGGCATGAATGCAACTGGATGGCGCTGGTTTTCGGCACTCACCTTAGGACATACGACTAGACGAGACTAAACCTAACTAAACTATACTACAAATATGTGTGTGTGTGTGTGTGTGTGTGTGTGTGTGTGTGTGTGTGTGTGTGTGTGTGTGTGTGGTGTGTGTGTGGGTGCGTGTGTGGGTGTGTGTGTGTGTGTGTGTGTGTGTGTGTGTGTGTGAGGGTGTGTGTTTGTGTGTGCGAGGGTGTGAGAAAGAGGGTGTGTGTGTTTTAGGGGCGAATCGGTAGATCGTAATATTTTTTGTCGTAATCGCCCGAACCGATAGTCGCGCGGTCTACACAGCGGCTCCACGATGATTCAAAGTAGGCCTTAACAAAATTTTACTCCGAATGAAAGAAGTAGAATATAATCTAGGAAGAACGTTCCTCGAGAACTCGAGAACCTAATTGTTTGAATGATTGCTTTTCATTCGCCGAGAGGCGTGCAGACTCCGCAAGATAGGATCCGCTCGAATGGAAAGCCTTTTAGATTGATGTGATAAAGGACCGTTCATTATTCTGATGCACTGCCCTTTTTTCTTCGATTTCCATTATCGGGAACGGAAGAAAGACGTCTTTGTTTTGCCTTTGTTTCTGCTTTGTTTAGATCAAAAATGCTTCACGGAGGACACGGACAACACGGAGCTAATCTCACCACGCCACCTTCACTTACAAACAGTGTGCTTATTATGTAAAAAAAACAAAAACTCAAAACAGGTAATTTGCGGGAAAATATTAATTATTTTAATTTTTTTTGACAAATATAAAGATTGTTTATTATTTCGATAACAGCAATTTTTCCGCAAATAAAATGGTTTTGATGTTTAGCAACTATGCGGTGTTTTTTTACAGATTAAGCACACTGATAAGTAAATAAGAATCGTTGACCATAGCCCTCGATGCCAGTCGGAGTGCGGTAGAGTGGTCGCGCCACACTAGATAGCGAGACTTGACCGGGCTCCGCCACTCGACCAAGCTGAGCCGAGGAAAGTGGTGGCACAGAATGAGTACAACCCGATAGGCAGACCATGAGCATCTCTATCGGGAAAAAAATAGGCCACTTTTTATCTAATGGTGCACCCACAACGCAGTTACTTTTTGTGGAGCAACATTAGGTAACTTTCATACAAACTTAGTGTTATATCATGTTGCAAAATGTTGTTCAACAAAAGTAACTGCGATGTGGATGCACCATAAGTCGGCGCGGACGATGACGTCATCGTGGGCAGAAGGTAGGTAGTCAAACGTATGGTGTTATATAAAAGATCTATATCACAGATCACAGAATTATGTCACAGATCTAAAAGATACAAGTAGCTTCTCGCGCCACCTAGTAATTCGGCAAGCGAGACAAGACAAGACAAGACTGTCTTGACGGCATCAAGACTTTTGCTTAGTCTCGATCTTGTCAGGCGAGCGAAAATATTGTCTTGGTCTTGTTTTAAAGATTTGACACAATCGAGACTCTCGATTGTGTCAAATGAAATCAATCAAGACTCTCGATTGTGTCATGTCATCCATATCAATCAAAAAGCCGGCCAAAAAGGTTTATATAATCTCTGACATGTCAAACAATGATAGTTGTCAGAATTCTACGGATTAAAAAATCAGTTTGAAAATAAATAGAGTGCGCGCCACGACTCAAGTCTTACGGGAACTCGGGGAACTACGCCTATTACGCCTAATACTGGAAACATTTTGTACGTTGCGCTAGCGCCACGTCTATCGGACTTCAGTGGTGGCGCGGACTCTATTTCGAGACTCTCGCTCGATCTCGCTTGAATTAAATGATCGAGACGATGTGTTGGTCTTGTCTCGATCGTTTGATTCGAGCGAGACAAGACCTCTTGTCTCGATCGTTTGATTCGAGCGAGACAAGACCAAGAAACAAAACACAAATTCGATAAAGATTGGCCAAGATGCTTGAACCGAATCACTAGCGCCACCCGCCACTCCATAAACAAAAAGTTCACCAGCAGCAGTCCCTAAAAGGGGCCTAAATCCTATGGTTAAATAGAACACTACTAGCATGATATAAGGCCTTCTTGTTTCTCGACATTATTAAAGTGTTAAGTCTGATTTACATGAAACCACGCTGCTGGGATCTTTTTATTCAATGTTCGAGTGCTGACTCGACGCGTTGGAGGTCGATTATGTCGCACTGGTTAGATGTTTAGCAATTCAGCATCGAAATTGGTGCGATTAAACGTATAACTTTGGCTTCCATGGCATAGGTCTTTTGGTAGGAATCAAGCTTCACATATAGGAGTCTGATTACGCTTATTTAGTGTAATCGCGGTTGTATGAAATGCTTTGCCACTATTTTGTGTTGATATTATAAATTACGCACAACGTGGTTACCAAGATCTTTACCGTCGCGATGCGAGAACGATGTAAGAGCTATCCACATAACTTAGTAGAATACGTTTTAGGATACAGAGATCATTACGCTGCTTGCAAGCTTTGGAATATTGTCATGTATCTGTGTGGCACACACACATGATACGTTTACACACAGACGCAAAGCTAACTTTTCGGCAAAACCTCTCTTTCTGGGATTGTAACAGTCACGGAGACCACGTCAATCGCATAGCCAGACTATTTCCCTAAAATTGGTTCAGCTATTTTGGAAGCTTTGTTGTTAATTTATGCATTCGGTTGCTGGTGGAGTGCAGTGTTAGATTTTGGACGCCCCTTTGTAGGTATATCTGTTTAAAATACATCCCCAAATAGACAATATAGCTAGTTCCGTACTTATAGTTGGAGAGCTGGTGACCAATCGAGATATTTTTTCGTACAAGGCTGGGAGTTAGTAGGCTGATAGAGTAGACTTCGCTGAGTCTGGGAAAAATATTTTTTTGGTCCGGTCGCGGTTGAAAGTTAGATTTTTTCGACTTTGAAAGTTTAAATGTATGGCTGAGTCATTTCTTTTTTGTCTACAAGGCTGGGAGTTTTAAGGCTGCCTTTTTAGTCTCCGCTGATCACGAAATCACTATTTATTACTAGCCAAACGCGGTATAAATATTGTTTTTTATAACCTAGAAAGTGTGAAATTTTGGGTTATAAAAATCAAACTTTCAACCACGCTCGGCCAAAAAAACAAATATTTTCTTGTTCAATGGAGTCTCAACAACTAACCTAGAAGTTTCTAGCCTTGTACGACAAAAAAAATAGACTGAACCCATACATTTAAACTTTCAAAGTCAAAAAAATCTAACTTTCAACCGCGACCGTGCCAAAAAAATATTTTTCCCAGACTCAGCGAAGTCTATTCTATCAGCCTACCAACTCCTAGCCTTGTACGAAAAAATATCTTGATTGGTCACCAGCTCTCTAACTATTACGAGTATTACACCACAATGTAAACTGATAAAATAAACATTCTAAGGAATAGATTAATTGCGTTTGATGAGTCGTTCTATACATATAAACAGCCTTCCACAAGATGTTTGGCTGTAGGTACTGTACTACATCTCCCAATCTCCGATTACACGAGAAATTCATCTGTTGCTACTTGCGAGCGTTTTCATCAGGCGCTCATCGTAAGCAACCCATACGTAGGTACCTGGGTTCACTTTGTGAAGACAGCTAAGCCAAAGGACTTCCTCCAACGCAGTGCTAGCTGTACAAAATACCAGTCGTTGTAGTGCTATAGAATGTAGTGTAGCCCACCCCATTTAATCGTCCTCAGTACCATCTTCTCTCCTCTTTGACAAGACTGGCTCGTTTGTCCCCTTTTTCTGTCCAATATATTCACTTCTTATACTCCGATGATTTTAGGCCGCCCAAAGAGCCTCTGACGCTTATCGTGCCTTCCGAAGCACGGAAGCGCTCAGTATGCTTAGCATGGTAATTTTGACACTCTCTCGAACTCGAGTGACAGACGTGCCATGTCTATTGTGCGGCATGGCAGGCGGGACTCGAGATGGCAGTAGATTAGGGTCATGTCGAGCAAAAAGTAGTTATTTCCATTTGATTAGAAAATGTTGTATTTTGGCTCCATCGATATGTTGGCGTAGAGCGAACTCGAGCCCGACCGACAAGTTGACAGTTTTGCATAGAGAAGGACCTATCTCGGGCTTACCATGCTGCCCGTACTGATATTATTGCCAATAGCGGTCACCCATCCATAGACTGACCGCGCCCTATGTTGCTTAAATTCGCCAATCAATTAAAGAATGGCTGGTGCCGCGGATAGAATAGAAAGTGTGAGAGGCCAAAATAGAGAGAGGAATGTATTTTAGTTGAGATTTTTGACTCGCTGATCTTCGCTCGCAATGGAAGCACTACTTAAGAGTAGTCCATTAGCGTCGAAATTCATGCCGCAAGACATCCACTCATAGAGCCGAGACAACAGGCGCCGAATTTATATGCCCCCTTGATGTTTGATATACCTACTTTTGGTTCAGGTCAGGCGAAGGTGAAATACGTCTCACAACTAGCGCCGCCAATGGAAAAAAAATCATATCTTTTTTTTGGATGCGTTTTTAGCAAAAAACGCTCCTGCGATTCCTCAACGCGAGGCTTAACTATTTTTAGGACCTAAGGTTTGGATTCCAGATCCTAGAACTTAAGAATGCAATCGATTCTCGCCAAAAGTGGCCACTTTTGGCGAGAATCGATTGCATTCGTAGGAAATCCAATCCTGGAATCCAAACCTTAGGTCCTAAAAATAGTTAAGCCTCGCGTTGAGGAATCGCAGGAGCGTTTTTTGCTAAAAACGCATCCCAAAAAAAGATATGATTTTTTTTCCATTGGCGGCGCTAGTTGTGAGACGTACGTCGTCTTAAGCCTTTATTGTAGGATTATAGGTAATATATGGCCCGTATGATCATTACCTACTTACGAGATATTTTATTTTTATACCTACTTTGGTGACTCACTGTATACTTGTAGTTCTAATCAATCAATCAATCAATCAATCAATCAATCAAAACTTTTTATTTCGTACGAATCCATAGTGTTAGTTATAATGGTAGCTTATTCTAGTGTTAAGGCGCTGGGAATAGTGAATAAGCCCGCGCGCAAAGAAAAATGCACAAAATCGATTCCTGTATCAAATAGGTACACTAAAAAAATCGAAAATGTTCACATATTAAATCCTAGAATTAGTTGAGACCTATCTAACACAGCCAGTTTCATGTTGATATCCATAACAGATTGAGAGATATTTTGTCTGAAAAAAAGTGCGTCGCCTATTTTTTTTTCATCCAACATATCTTCAAAACGTTTATGAATCTCAACACAAAACTGGCTGTGTTAGATAGGTCTCACCTAATTCTAGGGTTTGATATGTGAACATTTTCGATTTGTTTAGTGTATTTGATACAGGACTCGATTTTGTACATTTTTCTTTGCGCGCGGGCAATTCACTATGCACGGCGCCTAATAAACCGATTGCGATTTCATGTGCCTGGCGACAACAATTTAGGGAACTGATTTTATTGAAAGCTGCCCAAAAATTTTATATGAACATTGGATTTATAGACTTAGCCTACAACTAACGTTTAATCTCTATCTAATCCAAGGCAATATCAGTGTCACTCTCCGAAAAGACTACCATGTTTGCTTCCACCGTCGTCGATTTATTTGACAGCTGAGCTGCAAAGTGACAAGGAATATTAATCACTAATTATATAGCTGCTCTGCCAACGTTGCGTAAGGCTGATGCTTCGCTGATGGATGTGGCTACCGATAAACCAGCTGAGCTGGCTTAGCATAGCCGGCAAAGTTAAGGCTTAGAGAGGTGCAGTAGGCCTTTGCATCTACGTAATGCGAAAATGTACACAGCGTCCAGTAGCAATTCAATTCAGAGGGTGAACTGACCACTTCTTTGGCTGCAGCGCCTCGGACATGTTTAGGCAGAGTGGCTTGCACAGCACCTATACCATCACGTGAGCTTAATCAGTCTAGCCCACAGGAAAGATAATGATTTTAAGGGTAGACGATAGCAACGTGGCGGGAAATTCAAAATTTTCACTGTTTTTTACATTTTGTAGCTAAACTGAGCTATTTTTGTTCAGCGATTTTTCGTTCGCGGCAATAACATAGTATTCTTTTCATTATTGTAAACAAAATAACAACAAAAATTCAGCCGATTATGTGTTCTGGTCTACGACAAGTTTTTTGGGCAGTGCCACTGTTCTGAACACATAAACGGCTGAATTTTTGTTGTTCTATTGTTTACAATAATGAAAAGAATACTATGTTATTGCCGCGAACGAAAAATCGCTGAACAAAAATAGCTCAGTTTAGCAAAAAATGTAAAAAACAGTGAAAATTTTGAGTGTCCCGCCACGTCGCTATCTTTCCACCTTAAAGTAGATACAGCTACAATATAACGTGTTACAAAACATCCTAACTCTTTTTACAGGATGTAACCTACTGGTCAACAGGATGACAATAATTCTGTAAAAAAAAGTGGAAAAAATAAAATAAAATTATAACTTTTTTGTGTTTGGTTTTCGCTCAAATGTAAAAATATGTTTGTGTGTGTAGGTGCATTTACATAGCTTCGACTTCTTAAAACATTGTGAAAGTCAATGAAAACAAAATTTTAAAAATAGTTTTCTCCTGCCACAGCGTACACATTTTATTAATTTAAAAATAAACGATACGTCATAGAGCAAAAAATAATTAGGCTGTGATCCCTATCACCGCGTGCTATTACCCTGTAAAAAGAGTTAGGATCTTTTGTAACATCTTGTATTTACGTTCTCATTATAAGTTGTGTAAAAGCCAACGTGGCAATTTCACCATTACGGAATCCGCGATCGGGATCTCAGCCTGAGATTCTCAGGCGTGAAACACGATGCCGTACCGGAGAAATTTCCATTAAATAACGATATTTGCGATAAGCCAGGTAAATAAATAGGATCATGTCCACTCTATCCATAAACAGAATCAAATTATTCATCAGGCTCATTATTTGGAGGGTGGTTTCAAAAACAGAATCAATTACACAGGGCGGCATTTCATTGCGGCGGAGGTATATAATTAACGAGCTTTTTACGAGCAGCCCTGGCTCTCATTATTCTGAGTCAAGTTTTCGTCGAGAAAGCTAGCTCTGTCTCTTTCGATCGCTTTTAAATCGGTTTTTGTTAGGACTCGAGTAGTGCAGTCGGCTACACGCTAGGATACCCATTTTTGTGCGATTGGCGCCCTTATGCCGCACTGAGGGCGAGGGTTATCTGTGACTGTGGCCGACCGTCCTATGCATGATGTAAATTCACACAAAAAAGTGAACTTTCCTCTTGGACACCCTGTATTTATTATGTTTAATTGTCAAAACATCAAAAATGCACCCAAAGCTACGTTACATTCTTCGTTTCTTTCCTTTTCGACAATTTTTCTGCAGCTATACGGTTAATGGTGGTGCCCTTGGAACCTACCTCAAAACTGTAACGGTAGGATGGGATGACGACAAGAATGCCGGGCGCGTTTTGAAACAGCGTAACTTTAAGGGTAGACCTGGGGTAGTCGATAGCAACGTGACGGGAAATTCAAAATTTTCACAGTTTTTTTACATTTTGTAGCTATACTGAGCTATTTTTGTTGAGCGGTTTTTCGTTCGCGGCAATAAAACAGTATTCTTTTAATTATTGTAAACAACAGAACAACAATAATTCAGCCGATTATGTGTTCTGCGCCTCTATTACCTATGTAAAAAAAACACCCAACCGTCGAGCGAAAAAACACTCGAAAATAGCCCTTATTGAAATGAACAATCTTTTATTTGACATTTAAAAACGGTTATTTTTACGGTGGATATTTAGCTAATACAGGGGCTGGTCTACGAAGCAGTGGCACTGCCCAAAAAACTTGTCGTAGACCAGAACACATAATAGGCTGAATTATTGTTGTTCTGTTGTTTACAATAATGAAAAGAATACTATGTTATTGCCGCGAACGAAAAATCGCTGAACAAAAGTAGCTCAATTTAGCTACAAAAAGTAATAAACTGTGACAATTTTGAATTTCCCGCCACGCTGCTATCTTCCACCCTTAAACTAACTTTGTTCTAATCCAAATCCATCATTTCGTGATGGATTTGAGATCTGTTTTTTGGCACATCTCTACAACATTCTATTTATCGATCTGGATTTTAATAAGAGAAGAAGAAGCTGCGGCTCAGATGATATCTCAGAAGGTAACATCGCTCAAGTATTGCATAGCCTCCTAGTTTAAATTCCAAACCATTTTATCCTTTTAGTCTACCTGCTGCGGTTTAGACTGCCCGAGTTCATGGAAAAGATAAAAGGCATTGGTGTAACCACTTCACTCCACCTGCGGGATTACACCGAAGGCGATTTCGAACGAGAAGGTTTTCGAGAAAGATTTTGTAGTCGATCGTGGAATGGACGCAGTCTGAGCAGCCGAGTATAAACGCGGGATAAAGATACAAAAGTTCCTTGAGTGCAAGGGAGAGATACCTTTTAATTAATCTCCCTGAAAGCTTTATAAAGTTTGTAGCTGAATAAGTTAATGAGCTTACAGAAACATGATAAATGGTTTTGTATACAAGGTGTTACAAAAGTACCTAACTCTTTTTACAGGTGATAGGGATCACAACCTAAATATTTTTATTGCTCTATGACGTTCCGTTAATTTTTTTATTAATAAAATGTGAATGATGTGGCGGGAGAAAAGTATTTTTTTAAATATTGTTTTCAATGACTTTCACAATGTTTTAACAACTCAAAGCTATGTTAATGCACCTTCACGCACAAACATATTTTTAGAGCTAATAACAAAAACAAAAAAGTTATGAAATTTTTTCAATTTTGAGGTTATAATATAAAAAATATTTTTTTCTAATTTTTTTTACACATTTGACATCCTGTAAAAAGAGTTAGGTACTTTTGTAACACCTTGTATAAAAAGGATTTTAGGATTTTGTGGCTTCACTGGAACGTCCAAATCAGCCATTTATAATGTTTTAATTTTACCATCGCCTAGTTAGTACACACTCGCCTGCAATCATAAGTTTCTGTAAAACCGTTTTCTTCAAAACATTACCAACAATTTTGTTCTAAACTTATAAGATTTACTTACTTTTAAAATTCCCGAACTGGCAAACGTACCTTCCTATGTTCTTCGTGCAAATATGCACCTGTTGAAATTGAAATGCAGAACTAAGATTTATGTGCTTACGAATGTTGGCTGGCTACTTTTAGGGCATGTTTTCACTTCGGGTATTATAATGAAATGGTTCTGTATCTATACTATAACCATAAATTTTTTCACACTTAATTATCTTTACAATAAAATGCATATATGAGGCGTATGGAATCAAAGGCTGCAAAGTGTGTATGAAGAACAATAGCACTGCAGCCTTTGATATGCCTCATATGTTTGTGTATTGGCAAGTGGCAAGAACGATGGAGACGGATCTTAAATTTTTCAAAATTAAATTACTAAATCCCAGTGAACTAAATCCGCCCAAGCTTGGATCGGACAAACTAATAGCATGACAACTTTTGTACACACGACAGCACGTAGACCCTTACACGAGTGCACTCTATTCACTTACGCTACGGGCGACTTTGCAACAAAAGTGTACAGTATCACGTGCTGTCGTGTGTACAAGCCCTTGCAAACAATGGTTGGGTGGTTTTTTTCTCTCCGCCAAATGAATTATCTTTCTCAGTTATTTTACACGCCAAGCTACAATTTATAATTAAATTGTCTTGCTGTCATTGTTTTGGGCGTGAATTATTATTTGTCGGCCTTTCAGGCTAGAGCTTACCTAAATTATTACTTCGGATAGAAAATTATTATTTACCTTCCATTTGCGATGTTTGGAACAATTTATGTAACACGCGATACTTCAATAATTGTGTAGTCAGGAATTATAAAGCGCCGTGCAGATATTCCGTTCTTTTCACGCCTAGTGAGCATTAAACTTAAGATAAAGCGGGAGCGAGAATAAAAACTAAAAGAGAAAACCGAATTCGAGCAGGAATTTCAATTTCAGTCCGATAAAATCTCGGCCAAGTAATTATGCCGTAAGAAATCAGGGGCGGCAAACGTGCCAGGAACTTTTCTGTATTTGCTCATTACCCTGAATAATTCTTCTGGGGCCTTAGCCTGTAACACAATGGCGTATCAATGGCGTCCTAGGTAGAAGGACAAAACCGGGATTTTTCGTTGTTCTCCTACAACCAGCGAACTAATCCTCTAGAATTAGACTCATAACATTATTTGCTGTACTACAAAAACATTAAAAGGACCGATACTGGACCGACAGCATTAATAATTCGTAATTGAAACCGTCAACCGGGAGCCCATTTTGGCACCATTGCGTTACAGGCTAAGGGCCCTGTTTAATATTCAGGGAGCGTCTTCGCCCGGAAGCAAAAACCTTGCCTACGCTAGAACACACTAATATCAACAAAATTGCAATTTAGTGAAGCTCCGCGTGGAAAATGTTGTCAGAAAGCGTTTTTGCTGGATCTTGTGACGGAAGAAACTTTATAACAACGCCGAGGTTGAATATCATAGCCCACATTTATGGACCTAAAAACAGTGAAACAGTTGTTTGGTTACATCTGACACAGGATCGTGAAAGGTGGCGTGAGCACATAAAAAGGCTTTAACTCAGCAGTGATGATGATGATGATGGACCTAATATTACGATTCCTACTTGGCAGGCTTTCCTATCTATCTACCCAGCTCATGAGTAAAGAGTAGTGACTAGTGCCCACTGCTGGGCATAAGCCTCTTCCTTTCCACGTCAACCGGTTATGATATGGACTAGCGATAGTTCTGAACAGGAAAATGTTTAGTTTGGCTCTACATACTGGCCTAAGAGTCAGTGAAAAATCGACTGAGCGAGCGATACTTACCGTGTTTTCGCTTCCAGTTCCGCCTACAGTACACAAACTGTTGAACCCCTTATCGTCCCGGGATAGATGGTCCCGCCATTTCGCCGCCTTGAATTTTGACCGTGAAAAGGAAAGGGATAAATGGGCCCCGCGAAGGCACGTTATAGGAATAGATCAGAAGGGCAATTCGACCGTGCACAATATAGGATAGCCCCAGTACCGTGCTTTGCCACGGTACTGGGGCTAACGGGACAAAATAGTGCCAACAACCGCGACGATCCTTGAAATAGTGTGTCTAGGGAATGTTTTTGCTAGTTACTAATTTCCGTCATCTATATCTCGGCCGTCATCTTTACAAGTTACAATATCGTAATTTTCTGGTAAACTAGGGTATCTCATCTCCTCATCGCCGCGCCTCTTTTCCGGTCTGTGTCAGAGTTTTTTTTTCGAAAAGCAGTTTTCTTTTGTTTTGAAAATTTGATCTTCAGATACTTTTCGTGTCGCGTCGCGTAGTTACCCGCGCTTGTGCCCGCTCCTGAACGATTTCTGTCGCTCGATTACCTATCGTCTTTAAAAAGTTACTTGCGAGGTTCTGCATTCCAAGACGAAGATACCTACTGAAATTCTAACCGCGTAGGCATCCTTATTCCATGTTTCGGCAAGTTTCTACGGAGACTACTACTGCCTCTACTGAGGCGGAGGTAACGAGAGCGCCATTCATCGCGTGACCTACGGCCTGAACAACAAACTCTGCAGACGACCTTCATTTGTCATCAGAGTTCATCGCGGAATACCAACAGGGGCTGGCTGATACAAATGGGCAAGCTTTCAGATTTTTGTGGAATGCTCGTGGGATGGGCCCTGTTGTTTGAGAAGGAAATGGCTCGGCGCAAAATAAGGGTTCCGGAGATTTTTAACCATCAAGCAAATTTTTCCAAGTTATTACAGAATATAAGTGAAATAAGAATTCAGTACCTATCCCAAAATTTATAGCACAAAGTCAGGTCTCGAAAATGAATCGAAAATTCCGATAGCTTAAATTATTAGGCAAGGCAACCGCAGTGCATGTGAGTACTGGCTTTGCATAGTAAATCATGGGGAAGCATATTGAATTTAATAATACAGCAGGAACTTTCAAAAAGTATTATAAATTAGTACGTATTACCTATATAGATTTATTAGACAGGTATACAGGGCAATTTTTAAATAGTAATTGCTCAGGCACCCTAAATGTGATTTCCAAGAACTTTTGTTCTACGACTTTGCTGAAAACGCCAAATCTTTTTCCATACCAAAAAAATGTTTCATTTTTCAAAACTTTTATTTTGTTTTGTTTTGGCGCAGAGTAACAAATAGTGAGAGGCTGAAAAGGTGGTAGAGAGAGAGAGGGGCACGAAAGCGCGCCGCGCAAGCAGCCTTTCCCGCCGCTTCAAATCGCCAAATAAGATCAAACCTTATAAATCGTTATTTTAGCACGGCCTATTTCACTTCCCCTGTAAAAAGATGACGTTACAGTAATAATTCAATTCAGCAATCTCAGCTGGGCCTCTATCTGGCGGGCCGTCTCATCAACGAAATTAACATAAACTGTTAATTAAAATTTTCACTGTGGGCGTGAAATGGAAATATTGACTACAGAAGTTTACCTCTAGAGTTTGTGCGGAATGTTGTGTCGACATAGGTATAAAACCGGATGTCAACCTAAACTCTGGCTGTCTAGCATAAGTTTCAGAGATTTCAAATAGGGTCGGGGGCGCACATTATTTTAGTTCACTCCAAGAGAAACTATAACCTCTCACTGGCTAAGCTGAGAGAATATACTAATCAAGCAGACTACATAATCAGCCAGATGGTCCGACCCCATAGCCAAAGTAGCCGGAAAACAGTGGTTGCGCCTAGCGCAGGATCGTGAGAGGTGGCGTGAGCATGAAGAGGCCTTTACTCAGCAGTGGGTGCTAACAGGCTGATGATGATGATGACATAATCCCACCCAGGCACCACAGCGTCCAAGTCGTGGTAACTTCACCTTTCTGGTTTGAGTGCGCTGACACTGGAGCTGCATAAATCATATGACATAGATAGCCTAAGTTATATGTAATTATTTCTTAAAATATCCCAGAAGTTACCCTTCTATCGTATCTATTTAATGGTAGGTAAAGCCTACAAAGTTGCCTGTAACTTTGCTTTCGGCGGCGGGTGTCGCCTCCATTCATTAATCGTAATCCCATGAATAACTTTATGAGGCCCGTTTTAATTCCGACACAGCCTTCTTTTGTTAATTATTACGCATTTTTCCCATCTAGCATAAGAAATGCACCGTATAGACTTGGAAAATAATCGGATCAATCTAAACAGATAATTGCTTTTCACGCATTTCAAAATAAATCCGTATATTTTTAGTACACCGAGCAAGCAATAGATATATCGATATTCTGGCTACCGCTGAAAATATACACAAAATTGTATGTATATAAAATTAAAGAGAAATGATAATGCAAGTTCCGGACTCTTCAAAATGTGTCGTGGGATGTATTTTGTCGAGAGAAAGCTATGCAATTTAGAGCATCAATGCAAGGTAATGCAAATACCTATGTAAATTAATGAGGATTAAATCTAATAATATTAATAAAACTTTCAAACAACAACATTATTTAAGCGGAGAACAAACTTAGCGCTCCAAGTCCAAACTCTTTCAGGGCCCTGAAAATCCGAGATGTATTTACTCTCTAAACAGAGCGTGTCTAAAGCTTTCAACCAGCATTGTGTGACCGCTTTCCCACTCTTAGCTCATAATGAACAAGATGCGGAATGGCCACTCGATAATTTAATTACATAATACCTAGTCCTCGATTCATCTAAAAAAAAGATAAGTCTAATTGATAATCTAGATTTATTTCACCATCTTTGTAACTTAAAACTAAAAAATCTGGACTTTCCCTCTGAGCTTAGTTTCTGTTGTGATGGGATATGTAATAACCTAGATCATAGACACGTTATCGATCGGTTGTATACTGACATCATTAGCATTTTAAGTGAAGCGGCCGTGCAAAGCGCCGAAGTAAGACAGCACAGTCGTAAAAAGAGACCCATTGTAGGGTGGAATAGGCATGTGCATAGTTTCCACAAAGACGCCAGGCTACACTTTCAAATCTGGATATTGCATGGTAGGCCATCCAGGGGACCGCTGTACGAGAAAATGAGAGAGACAAGATGTGTATTCAAGGCTAAGCTTAGATGGGTTCAAAAAAGTGCTGAAAAAATTAAGTTAGACATATTGGCTACGCATCATGCAGCAAATAATTTTAAGCAATTTTGGAAACAGACCGCTAAGCTTAGCCCAAGACCGAGCTCCCCTCTTAACGTGGACGGTATAAGCTGTAAAAGAGATATTGCCAACTTGTTTATGAGCCACTTTAAAGTAGAGCCCCCACCAAAGCTATCCACCGAGGCACCCTTGTCCAATAGTCAGCGCGTGCAACAAGCGTCGCCGCCGATTGGTTTCACAGCCAGAGACGTGGCCAACGCAATACGTAGCATGACCAGGGGGAAATCACCCGGACACGATGGGTTAGGTATTGAACATTTCAAACATGCGGGTGTCCACTTACCAAGGGTATTGGCCATGTTCTACACCTTCTGTGTACGACACTGCTATTTGCCAAACGATTGCTTGCGAACCATTGTCGTTCCAATCATTAAAAATAAAACTGGCGACCAATCAGATAAGGCAAACTACAGACCAATATCGCTGGCGACTACAGTGGCGAAAGTATTGGACTGTTTGCTTGATAAACGCCTCGCGAGGCACTGCAATCTGCACGACGCACAGTTTGGTTTTAGAGAGGGACTGTCAACAGAGACGGCTATTCTGTGTCTCAAGCAAACAGTCCGTTACTACACTGACCGAAAGACACCAGTGTATGCGTGCTTCCTAGACCTATCGAAGGCATTTGACCTGGTTGCCTACGAGTCACTTTGGCATAAGTTAAGAACTGAAACGGATGCTCCTGAGGAAATTGTAAAAGTTCTTGACTTCTGGTACAGCAATCAGGTCAATGTCGTGAGATGGTCTGGGGAGGACTCCGACGAGTTTTCACTGAAGTGTGGTGTCAGGCAGGGGGGTCTTACCTCTCCTCGCCTTTTTAATCTGTACATCAACAAGCTGATAGAGGGCCTTAGTAGCACTAGGGTAGGCTGCTCGATCGACGGGACAATTATTAACAACCTCAGCTACGCCGATGACATGGTGCTGCTGAGCCCCTCTATCGGTGGTATTCGGAGGCTCTTGCAGATGTGCGAGGAGTACGCAGAGGCTCACGGGCTGAGATACAATACAACAAAAAGTGAAATTCTTGTTTTCCAGCCCCGTGAGCATAAGGTTAACATTGTGCCCCCCGTTTCCATCAATGGAATGATCTTGAATAGGGTGCTGAGGTTCAAATACCTAGGCCACTGGGTTTCTGAGGACTTATCCGACGAGTTTGATGTAGAAAGGGAGCGGAGGGCGTTGGCTGTCCGGGGTAACATGCTGGCCCGTAGGTTTGCTCGGTGTACCAAAGAAGTCAAGGTAACGCTATTTAAGGCATATTGCCAATCCTTCTATACGTGCAGTCTGTGGGTCAGCTGTACTCAACGGTCACTCAGCGCCCTCCGCGTACAGTACAACAACATCTTCAGGGTGCTGATGAGGCTGCCTAGGTACTGCAGTGCCTCGGGCATGTTTGCGGAGGCGTGCACGGACGACTTTTTCGCAATCATGCGAAAGCGAGCTGCGTCCGTGATAAACAGAGCCCTGAACAGCTCCAACAGCATCCTGAGGGTGTTGATACAAAAGATGGACAATGCAGTTTTAATTAACTGCATTAAACTACATATGTCGGAGAATGTTAAGTAGGTACTGTTTTTATTGATTTTATTTTGTGTTTTGTGTTTTCCAATTTATACTGTTGTTTTAAAATATTTTTCTATACAATTTTATTTAATATACAATGACATTTTGATTTAAATTTAATTTTATTGAATACTAAAATTATTAATTGGACTTTTAAATATTATTTTGAACTTTTAACTTTTTGAAATTGCCATTTTAATTGATTACTTTTTAATTAATGTTACTCTGAGATTATGAACTGCCTTACTTTTTAACTGTACAAATTGTGATGTTTTATTTTATTTAATTTTTATCTGTTTTTTAGTTTGTAATCTATGGAATTGTTAATATTCCGAAATAAATGCTTTGAATTGAATTGAATTGAATAATCTAATCGATGAGAGATAAAACTAATCCTATAGAATTAAAATCAGAATATTGTTTGCTGTAGTACAAAAACATTAAAAGGACCGCCAGCATTAATAAATCGTAATGGGCATCGTCAAATCCTATTTTTTATTCTATAAATCGAAAATATAGACAAATACAATTTGAATATTTTCTTAATTTTCTATGTATTTTTTTTTTTATTAATTATTTAAAATTTCTAAAAGTTTTGTGTATGACGTCACCACTGGCATTATGAACTAAGTTCATTGCATTCATTCATGCTTTTAAAAAATAAAAATATGTTGACGTTTGACAAATGTCAGTGTCAAATCAACAAGAAGGTTTCTCAGTTATTTGACACTTTTGACATTTTTTTTAACTATGTTTATCCCTGCACGGGATAGGCAAAGGTCTTCAGACCGTACAGCCACGTCTTCAGTATGATCTCTCTTTATTGTAAGACACTTTTGACAGTTGTTGTTGACGAATGTATTTTTTTTAATATTGGTAGGCAATGGAACTACCGCATTAGAGGCTATGATGACGTCATCGAAAGAAAAATGAAGTAAACATCTTTGGCGATAAATATTAATAATCCGTTTTAATTTTACTTATTTAAACCCCTAATAGTAATCAGTATCCCTATTCCTCGAAATGGTTTTCAATTTACGACAATCGATGCCTCACTGATCAATGCCCATTGAAGCCGTAAATTGGAAGCCCATTTTGGCACCATTGCATTACAGGCTAAGGCCCCAGGCGTAGCGATGCGATGTTGTCTGAAGTTGTCTGTGCAGCTTCGCATCGGCACGACATATCGACTTTTTCGGGCAGGATTGCCCATCTTCTCAGATAGAGTTGAGGGACTTCCATGTAAGGTAATCCAAAATCTGTAGGTATGGTGTAAGGTCCGACTAATTGTTGGAGCATTTACGGGCCACTTTGGCACCAACAAACACCTACTCAATATGGGGCTGTCTAATGACTCCCACTGCAGGGCCTATAAAGAGGCGCCAGAGTCCATGGAACACGTTCTGTGTGACTGCGATGCTCTAGCAAGTAAACGCATGAGTCTTCTCGGGGTAGCATATCCTAGACCGGAAGAATATAAGTTGCTCAACCTCGGTGACGTTCTAAAGCTTACGACCTCGGTCTTTGCACGTCCTGAGCAGGAATAAGGACGGGGTGACACAAAAGATCCCACTGGGTCGAAGTGTCCCGGGCTCTCAGCCTGGCCCCATACTGATAAGATGTGAGGTAATCTGAGCCTTCTGGTTTTCTCTTTTGTGGCCACATCCTCTTCCGCTGCTAACAAAGGGCCGTGAGTTCCCAAATAAAATCCGAAGTTAAGAAGTCCGGCCCACAATTAGCCTTGAAGGTACAGACGAGAGACAAGTTAGGGGCTGCACAAAGGCAACTCTCAGTTAGACACAAACAGTGACAGAACTGCCTTTGATCTCTGAAATTGCCGTTTCAATGGCGCTTTGATCTGGGGGCACGGCAGTGCCCCCGCCAGGTCGAGCGCGAAGCAAACACTGCTGTACCATCCTTTACTGGAACCATTTCGCCGCATTTTCAGGCCCCTATTTGAGAACCTCTGGATAAGACCAGAACGCAGAAATTTTCGTCATCTAGTAAGCTACAATCACATACTTAAAATCCAAAATTTCAAGTCTGTAGGTCATTTAGTTCCGAAGTTAAGCGAAAGCAAAGTTTCGCATTTATGACACACACTCACTCACTCACTCACTCACTCACTCACTCACTCATGATCATCATAATAGAACTAGTACTTCCCATAAACTCAGAGAGCTGAAATTTGGTACAAAGTTAGGGTTGAATGTCCACATAAAGGGAAAACTATAAAAACTAGGATAATCGAAGATCTGGAGAGTACCTGGTGACCCTGATTAGAAAACACAAGAGCCCTAATAGAACTAGTACTTCCCATAAACTCAGAGAGCTGAAATTTGGTACAGAGTTAGGGTTTAATGGGCACATAAAGGGACAACTATAAAAACTAGGATAATCGAAGATCTGGAGTACCTGGTGACCCTGATTAGAAAACAAAAGAGCCCTAATAGAACTAGTACTTCCCATAAACTCAGAGAGCTGAAATTTGGTACAGAGTTAGGATTTAATGGGCACATAAAGGGACAACTATAAAAACTAGGATAATCGAAGATCTGGAGTACCTGGTGACCCTGATTAGAAAACACAAGAGCCCTAATAGAACTAGTACTTCCCATAAACTCAGAGAGCTGAAATTTGGTACAGAGTTAGGGTTTAATGGCCACATAAAGGGAAAACTATAAAAACTAGGATAATCGAAGATCTGGAGTACCTGGTGACCCTGATTAGAAAACACAAGAGCCCTAATAGAACTAGTACTTCCCATAAACTCAGAGAGCTGAAATTTGGTACAGAGTTAGGGTTTAATGGCCACATAAAGGGAAAACTATAAAAACTAGGATAATCGAAGATCTGGAGTACCTGGTGACCCTGATTAGAAAACACAAGAGCCCTAATAGAACTAGTACTTCCCATAAACTCAGAGAGCTGAAATTTGGTACAGAGTTAGGGTTTAATGGCCACATAAAGGGAAAACTATAAAAACTAGGATAATCGAAGATCTGGAGTACCTGGTGACCCTGATTAGAAAACACAAGAGCCCAACCAAACTATTATAGATCGACATATACCGCCCTTACAAAAAATATTCAATTTGGTGGGCCGCTTCATTTGATGCCAAAAATCTAAGGTCTGGAGTATCTGATGAAGAACCCTCAGCTGGTATCAGCTTTATTAGAGATATTATGGTAATGGCCCTTCTACTATTGGTACATAAAAAAATCGACTGTCATTGCAAAAATCCAGCGTAGTGGGACACATCTTCATTTAATCTAGCCTATAGCGTCCCACTAGTAGTTCGCTCCGAACTATGAACTCGCGACCTCAGTTACAGATGTATAACTTTGCTTACGCCATTCGCGCAGGCGCGCGCGCGCTTTGCATTTAAACTATACAACCCCATATCTCGGCAACCCATCGACCGATTTGGCTCATGTTCGAATTTAAAAATTCTTTTAATTTAGTTTACCCGCCTATCAAATTTCATAACGATCCGACCAAATTTACTCAAGTTATCGTCGAACAAACATTCATACATACAAACATACATACATACAAACGCCGGATTGTTCCAGCAGACTCGGAGGACTTCGCTCGCTCGTTCAACAAGAAATAGTCGGACGATTAAATTTATTCTACTCGAACGTTACACAAATTTTAAAACTGTGTCAAATAAGAAAATCGAATAAAATTAATCAATATGCCCTCGTTCCTACAAAAAGAAGTGAAATCCCACCAAAAACATTCTGTAAAAACTAGCCAGGTCTCGATGGATCTGCTTGTTTATCTCTAAAAAAGTAATGAAATCTAGACTAAGTCGTGCCAAGTCTAAGGTTCCTTACTGCGATTTCTTTATTATTATAGTTAATGTTGTGAGACTTGGCTGTTGAAGGGTATACAAGGGTACAAAACCAGGTGCTCCATGACACCATTGCACCAATCTGTCGCAAGAACCGCTTGTGTACCCTTCAACGGCCAAGTCTCACAACATTAACTATAATAATAAAGAAATCGCAGTAAGGAACCTTAGACTTGGCACGACTTAGTCTAGATTTCATTACTTTTTTAGAGATAAACAAGCAGATCCATCGAGACCTGGCTAGTTTTTACAGAATATTTTTGGTGGGATTAGATTGACGTACAAAAAAAATTAACGTTTAAAAATTGCCGTCTCGAAATTGGTAACTACTAAACAGCGAGCGGCGGCGGCGGCGGAGACATCCAACAAGATGAAATCAAAGAGTGAGAGCAAGTTCGATATAGTCCTTTATGCTAGACGTGTCTTAATACAAAATACAAGATACAATATGCTGAGGCTAGTATCTTACTGTATTTGCGAAGCATATGTTAGCTGAGTCAGTCGAGTCGGTCTGAAGTTTTGAAGCTTTTTAGAGTTCCGTACTTCAAAAGGAAAAAACGGAACCATTAAAGGATCATTTTGTTGTCCATCTGTCTGTCAATCAAGACCCTTTTTCTTGGAAATACGTGAAGATATCTTTTTTGAAAATTTTCAAAACCTACAGGTCACATCCCGTGGACCTAGAATCTTATTTGGCAAGAAGCAGTACCTTAAAGCACAAAAAAAATAAGCATAAATCTAAAAACCGCATTTTTTTTATTACGTCACAAAAAATGGGACAATAATACAAGAAATGGGGGGTGCAAATTTCAAAGTGGGGCGACCGTATCATGTGGAGTATCGTATGATAGGGCTTCATTAGCACAAGCTAAAACATATTATTAAGTAATATTTTCCGATGTATAAGTAGTTTTCGATTTGAAGAAAAATTAAGGTACCAAAAAAAACATTTGCTCCTCAGAAGTTTGTACGGAACGCTCGGTGCGCGAGTCGTCTAACTTGGACGGTTTTTTATCTATGTTCTTTTGTCGAGCTCAATATGAATCTCCATAGAGATACGGATACTGAGTTTTTATTCCTACTTGAAGTCGTGCTCTCGCAAATAACGAAGGAAGTACCTAGTAGCTGCAATACAAACTAATTTCAAAGCAATTTCTTTACAATGTAGGTAGAGACAAGCCGCTTTAAAAAACCCGCGAACTGCCATTAAACGTTCCTAGCGGCACTAACAAGAGTGCTCATTTTATAATGAAATGCTAAATTAGAGGGCAGAACCAGCTCGAATTTCTACAGGCTATTTTATGCTTGTTTTTATTCGAATCTCGTACTTAAGCCTCTTGTTATAGGAGCTGCCCGTAAGCTTTGCGAGGTCGGTAGAAGAGCATGCATAATAAATGAATGGAGTAAGCTGACACAGCATCTTCCGGATACTGACGCGGATATGGAGAGATAAGCTACGAACCACTTGCCGGGTACAGGATGATACAGACGACCACTTCGACTGCGCTCATTTATCTAAACTCACACGAGATAGACTCAAGAAGAGTTTCGAGTAGGCGACATCTCGGACAAAATATTTTCGGTCACTTTGTCCGAAATGTCGCTTTGTATTTTTTATATTTTTGAGGCCACATCTCGGACACTCTCAAAATATTGAACCTCTATCGTACATCGTCAGATACTAAAGTATTCAAATATAATACACAGAGAAAGAGCGTTACCCCAGCTGCCTATTCTAGGATAGCTAAAGCAGCTTAAATGAGCTGTTTTCCTTGACAGTTAAAGCCTGAATTTAAGCACTCAGATCGCGTTCGGCTCATTTTTGATGAAAAATTACTAGGCTTACATAAGGTGCTAGGAGGATACTCACCTTAGTTCTGACATCATTTTGTTCCTAACCCCGCGTAATGATGTAAGAACTGAGGTGGTGATCCTCCTAACACCTTATGCACCTCCTAACGCCTAGTACTTTTCATCAAAAAGGGGAGAGCAAATGTTGAAGACTGCATGAGTACACAAGATATTATTTGCAATTAGATGTAAAAATTTTATTAGTCTCCTCATAATTAAGATCTTAGGGAGTTTTTTATCCGACTGTACAAAACAGCTTTATTTGTTAGTGTCCGAGATGTCGCCTCAAAAATATTAAAATAATAAAGCGACATTTCGGACAAAGTATCCGAAAATATTTTGTCCGAGATGTCGCCTACTCAGAGTTTCTCATATTGCAAGGTAGGTACAATACGCGCCACGAAAGATGAGATTAGAGACACCACGTGTTTTGACTTGCGCGATAGGTCTTTAGCGCCACGGCCTAGGATATCCCATGGAAGCTCTTACCACTCGCGGCATAAGGGCGCCAATCAGACACAAAAAAGGGTATCCTAGCGTGTGGCTGACTGTACGAGTACCTATTACAAGGTAGCGTCACGAGTTATGAGCGCTGACCTTGAATGCGCAGAACTCATTTTTTGGGTCTGTTTGGCGGGGTACGCGGGGGGCGACGGAGAGGCGCGATCGCCGGCGAGCGTGCGCGCGTGATTGGTAGATCAGTCGCTCTAGCCTCGGGGTACAGTCGCACACATCGTTTTTTTATTTCCTCGCAGAAAGAATGCCGAAACAAAATGTTTTTAAAAGACAGTTCAGAAAGATTCAAAAAAGTTATTGAGAACAATACATATTAGATTGAGATTATTTTTCATTGATTGTACACCCGTTTTATCGTAATGTCCGAATACTTGTATAGAAAACCATTTAAAATATAACGAGTGCAAAATCCGCAAAGAATACTTTCAATCGTTAAGTTTAGTCAGTTTTTCCGATTTTTATAGTATCTCACTCAACTATAGTTGAATGCCTAAATGCAAAAGGGGCACTTATGACACCTTAATTTTATTTTTTGTTTTTACAGGAGGGAGAAAAAACTAAATATCTATTGTACTGCACACTGCACACATCATCATTTGAATATATGTTATTGTACATTAACTATTTGATCTTTTTCAGCTTAGTATTCAGCTTCAACATTTTTGGATTTCTTAAAAAAGTCAAATTAAAAACAGTGACATGTGCCATTTTTGAAACAAACAATGCACAAGTGCCCTATATGCACCTAATTTTCATAGTAAAGAGAAGTAAAATTGACATGTGCCCCTTTCGCATGTAAGTTTAAAGTTAGTTGTGCAATAATAAATGTGAAATAAAACTACAAAATTATCATAGAAACATAATTACTTATATTCAACTTTTCGCTTAATAATAAAAAAAGATTAAATTACTGGCCAGTCATATAAGCCTTTATCTCCATAGGTCTCTGTAGATGAATAATATCTTGTTCGTTTTTTGATCCCATTGTATAGAAGGAAGTTAGAACATCATCTAAGGGTGGTATTCTAGAACGCTACTTAAACTCGGTTTAAACGGAGTTCAGACTGTCGATAAAGCAGTGCATGTTTTGATATAAAGGGAGGGATATTCAAATCAAAACATGCGCTGTTTTATCAACAGTCGACACTACTAAACTCTACTTAAACTGAGTTTAAACAGAGTTCAAGGAGCTTTCTAGTTTGAACTGAGTTTAAACAGAGTTTAAGTAACGTTCTAGTTTGAACTGAGTTTAAGTAGCGTTCTAGAATACCACCCTTAGTGTTCTTTTGGATCAATATTTTGAAGACAATTTTTGTGGCAGCTGAAACAAACAATACATTGTTATACCAGGTTGTTAGGTAGGCTTAAATACCAGTGGTTAATAAACAGCAAGTGAGTGAGCTTACCAATTTAGATTAATAAAATCCGGGTCATTTCGTTCTGGAACGTATCACCCTCTGTAATTGGAATGACTATCTCCTGAAATCCTCTCTTTCTTCAGAACGTTTCTTTTGTATTTATCGTCATGCGGATGCCTTTTTTTCTTTATTCTCCAATAACATTCATTTTTGACAAATACAATAACAATACACTTGAAAATTCTAACGTCCAATATGCGTCCAACAACCAACAAATTAAGCGCCAAATGTCACTGTGACATTTACCACAAACTACAGAATTAGTTGCAGAAAGGGCCCATTTTCAAAGACAAGTGCCTTTTTCGCACTTAACCAATATTTGAACAACTCGTGTTGTATGAAAATAACGTGGACACGTGCCCATCTTAGACCAAACGGTAGGAATAGGTGTTGCCAAGCGATTAAATACATAAAACTAATTTGGGTAAAAAAGGTGACAAGTGCCCCTTTTGCATTTAGGCATTCAGTTCATCTCAGCGTCAGTCTTAGATCCCGCGTAGATATTAGACATTTTGCGCGCGATTGTACACACTTGCGCAGAAATCCCCACCAGTTTCGTCGAGCGCTCATAACATAACTCGTGACGCTACTGTCTGAGCGCGGCAATGGACCCGGGCGCGTCATCGGGGCGGCGCCGGCGCAGCAAGAGTGCGGGAGGCGCGGTCAAGTATCATCTTTCGTGGCACTTATTGTAGAGCCTTGCCTTCGACAGAAAACTCTCCTAGTCCTCCTCCTTCCATGAAAGTCGAGCGAATTACACTTTTGCAAAAGACAACAAAGCGTAGGTTACGACTAGTTCAGTAGCGAGTGTTGCTAGACAAACTTAAGTACTAGTGATTCACCCCGAACTGTGAACTCGCGACCCCATATAAACTTATCAACCCCATATCTCGGCAACTCCTCTACCGATTTGGCTCATGTTCGAACTTAAAAATTCTTTTAATTTCATTTACCCGCCTTCCAAATTTCATAACGATCCGACCAAATTTACTTAAGTTATCGTCGAACGAACATTCATACATACATACATACATACAAACATACATACATACATACATACAAATGCCGCGGTGGATTGTTCGAGTATATAGACTCGGAGAACTTCGCTCGCTTCGCTCGCTCGTTCAATTAGACAAACAGACTCTAATGTGTTTGTTTCGAACTTCTTGGCTGAACAGCACTGTTGAAGTGATAATGACTTGAATTTAATAGATCGGGAGGGAAACTTTGTCATTCTAGTGTCGCTCAGAGGCTCTGAAGCTCACGTCACGTCCTCCTGGTTGTAACTCGGCTAACAACACGCAAATATACCTTGCGCTCCCACGTTTTGATGCTACACGAAAAAGCCACCATTTTGACCAGTTCCCCTTCTACCGCTACCCGTTCGACCGTAATTCATCTATCACTAGTGGTTCGCCCCGAACTACGAACTTGCGACCCCATATCTTAGCAACCCCTCGACCGATTTTGCTCATGTTCGAACTTAAAAATTATCTTTGCCTCATTTACCCACCTACCAAATTTCATGACGATCCGACTAAATTTACTCAAGTTATCGTTGAACGAACATTCATACATACAAACTTACAAACATACAAACATACATACATACATACATACATACAAACTCGCTTCGCTCGCTCGTTCAACAAGCCTAGCTAGCAAAGCTAGCAGATTCTGGGCTATAGGGAAACATCCACCAATAATTGAAAATTTTGCGAGAACCTATGTCCAGAAATGGACCGATAGACGGATGATAATATTGATGATAACAAGAAGTTGGATCAAAGTGCGAGGTCTGTGAGGAATAAATATACACAAATTATACTAATTCTGTGTGTCCTCGAGTGTTTTGTGTGTAAATCCTCTCCAGTTTAGCGGCGGGTTTAAGGCACATTAAGTATTCGGTGGCGCCACGTAGGTACCTACATAAGTAATGATATTTAATTAAACGTCTTTGAAGCCCGCTTCATAGTTGACGGCTCATGATGAAATTGTGCTCGACACAATAGAACCTAAAGTGTTAGGGCATGACCACATTGAGCAGATTAGGCTGCTGACAAAGATCGACTCTTCCTTTTGTACCGATATTTTTATTACTTTGAAGTGAAGTTTGTTCAACATTCTCTCTTTAATATGCTTGATAGATAGGTAAACTGGGGAAGGTTTTACAGCGTTATGCATGCTAAAGACGTCTGAGGTAGGTACTTACGTATCTATACATATTAGCCTGTGTGATCGCAACCTTAATTTTATACCATCTTTATAAGATACAGTTCTTTTTTATGAAATTGAAAATAAGTACATTACTGTCCTACTTATTCTTTTTTTTACTCGGAAATTCCAAATGAAATTCCAGTTGAGAAACTTTAATTAACCATCTTGAATTCGTCTGGAACATTTTTTCTTTAGTTTCAACTGCTGAATCAGAGGGAAATCGAAAAACTTCTGCCCACTTTGATTGAAGTTTTTTTCCCCGACCCATTTGGCAGAGCAGGCAGTTTTTCCTTTGTTTTAAAATTGCCATATTAAATAGCATTGTTTGCAGAAAAAGATGAAAATCGTTATGAGCTCTAAGATTGGAAAACAATAATTCACTTTTGCTGTGCTAAAGAGGCTATTCAAGTATTTGTTTCAGCAGATTTTCGCTATTTCTTCCCAGAATGTTTTTGTGGGTTCGTTTATTTTATTTTCTTGCTGCAACATTTTATGTATGTAGGTTCCAAGACAGACGGGTGAGGAGCTTATATTTCGAGGACCTTTATAGGTACCGAGAGGAACTTCCCAAACATTATTATTAGCAAGTATACCGGGTGTTAAAAGACCGCCAACAGAGCGGGAAACCACGTATTGTCCTCATCATAAGGAACATTTTTGCTCAAGGAACTATGCCTGGGAAATCAACGGTTTCCGAGATAATGAGGTTCAAAGTCGGACTTTTCAAAACTTTTTTTTTGCAGAAATGTATTCAGTATCTAGTTCTTAACATACCTTCTCAAAAAGCCATATCAAAATTACTAATATTTCCTTCAAAAAACGACGTTAAAATCGCAACCCGCAATGTATTCTAAACATCGGCACCTCAAGCTTAAGTAACATAAACTTATACCTACGGTTGCGCGATATGAATTCTGTGCGTTACACGTCCATTGCGTGATAAAATATTTTTCAAAATTATAACCTAAAAAACCAAAATCATTTCCCAGCAATAATTTATCGAAAAAGTACTTTGTTTTGGCGTCTAGTATGCGTAGCTTTCGGGTCTGTTGGCGGTCTTTTAACACCCTGTATAGAGAAGGAGCCTTCACTTAGCTAATGGAATAAAGTGAGAGAGTAAAATATTTGAATGAAGTGAACATTAATTTCGGCTAGTCCTTGGCATAAAATTTCAGATACAGAAGACTGACTCAGTTAGATGCAGTGACTATAAATGCATTGCCTGACGTAAAGTTCCCTGTCCTGTCTGTAACGCAATGGCGTGTCAATGGCGTCCCAGCAGAAGGACAAAACCGGGGTCTCCTCGTTTTTCTCCTACAATCAGCTAACTAATGCTTTAAGGTATAATTTGAATCAGAATATTCTTTGCTATACTACAAAAATATTAAAAGGACCGACCGACAGCATTAATAAAAAGCCGTTAACTGGGAGGTCATTTTGACACCATTGCGTTACAGACTCAGACCCCTGTGGATGTGCTTACTACTGAAGCTCGCACAGGCTTTCTAATGCGTCTTCCCAGCGATGTTCAGTAAACGTTGACGTCTTTTGGTTGCGAAGACCAAGATGTACATTGGGTCGGTCGCTGAGCCAGGGAGAATGATAGTGATAGTGAATAGGGTGGCATTAATAGTCGTCGACTCAACATCGAACTCAAGTAGGTGATCTCAGAAAAGTCAAATGCTAATGCTAATGCTTGCCTTGGCTAATGTCAATGTCAATCTCAAGATAGTGTCTATTAATATGCTGACAGCCACTCAAGTTTGACATTAGCCAAGGTTTTCATAAGTATTTAACTTTTCTGAGTTCATCTACTTGAGATCGAACTCAAGTAGGTGATCTCAGACGACTATTAATACCACCCTTATTTATATGAAAAAAATCCTCTGAAATTCTGAAATTACGATCAATAACATAAGTACGTTGAAATAAAAAATAATATGCTCAGCATGGTACTGTGTGTGCGAGATCAACACAGCGCTGATTTTCAGTACACCCTTGCTGAATGAATAGCCAAGTTGCGAAACACTTGAGGACAAAGCGTAGAATGTCAAAACAGGGCCACGAATATAACAACGCAAATTCAAATGCTGCCTGTCTAGTTTAAAAAAGCCCCTGTGAATGAAATAAGTTTCAATGCACCAAGAGCATCCTGCGTATGTAGCTGGAAGTTTTTATTGTCTCATTTTGTGACAAATGAACCGCTTGAATATAGCGGCGCGGCACCCTCTGACTTCTTTGAAGCCGTCGCATATTTATTTGCCTCTTGTTTCAGAGTTCTTCTGTAACTTGCAGGTAGATATTTCGGGTCCGCAGACCAAACAAAAGGTATCCGTTTCGCCGGGTGTAGTCGCGGGAATATGATCCATCATCGTGACCCGAGTAAGGGCGATTATCGCGTGATTAATGCATCCATCAGCTTGCTCTGTAAAACGTCTGTTGGGCGCTCAGATTGGGACAGTCGCAGAAAGCTGAATTAATCGCTATGATTTAATCATTACATCGATCGTGCGTGATAACTGGGCCCTTAGTATGTAACACAATGGTGCCAAAATGGGCTATCAGGTGACGACTTCAATTACGATTTGCTAACACTGACTGTCCTTTTAATGTTTTTGTAGTACAGCAAAGAATATTTTGATTCTAATTCTAGAGGATTAGTTCTCTAGTTGTAGGAGAAAAACGAGGAGAGCCCGGTTTTGTCCTTCTGCCGGGACGCCATTGACCCGCCATTGCGTTACAGGCTAAGGGCCCTGGCCTAATGGCTTTTCTCGTTTCTTTTTTTATTCACAAATTGGTATGCACTAAGCTGTGTTGCTTGAAAATAAAAATAAGGTACGCAGAAAAACGGAACTGTCAGGATACACGAATGATGCTTCAAATCTGTTATCTTCCGCTCGCTGTTCAAATCGCAAGTTGTGCAAGGTTATCTTCTCGACAAAAATTTTTATACCTTCGTAATTTCCCTTTTAGAAGATCTGTAGATTAGAATTTCATTCTCATTCACAAGTAAAATCTTAGCCGGTTTATTTCTTTCGTAAAAGGCGAAAACCCTGAAAGGGCTCGCTATTGAATAAGTTCATTTCTTGCCTTCATTTAAGTCCATCGTCTCTCAATGTTTTCGGCCTGCTTGTTAAGAACTCTTTATTCTCATTTATTCATGCAAAAAAAAGCCAAAGAATAAAATCAATCACAATAAAATTCATAAAAGCTTCGTCAAAAAGTAAAAACAAAGATTGATAAATTTAATTAAAATATAATACGGAATGTCAAAAATTATTACTAACTATACGACACGCCCAGTATGCTTAGCATGGTCGTTTTGACACTCTCTCAAACTCGAGTGACAGACGTGCCATGTCTATTGTGCGAGCATGGCAGGCGGGACTCGAGATGGCAATAGATTAGGGTCATGTCGAGCAGAAAGTAGATATTGCCATTTTTAATAAAAATGTTGTATTTTTGTCTCCATCGCCATGTTGGCGTAGAGCCAACTCGAGCCCGACCGACAAGTTGACAGTTTTGCATAGAGAAGGGCCTATCTCGGGCTTTCCATGCTGCACGTACTGAACCATATCTGACCCAAAGGTCCCTGCTGCACGGCGAGGGAGACGCTTTGCATCAAAAATGCCCCGGAGCGAGAGTCAAAACCACGGAGCCTGCTTATATCATCTCTCTGGCGCTTTTCTGCATCCAAGAAATGGCTGTGAGGTGAGGGCAGTATATATTTGAACGAGCGAGCGAAGCGAGCGAAGTTCTCCGAGTCTACTGGAACAATCCGGCGTTTGTATGTATGTATGTATGTATGTATGTATGTATGTATGTATGTATGTATGTATGTTTGTATGTTTGTATGTTTGTATGTTTGTATGTATGAATGTTCGTTCGACGATAACTTGAGTAATTTTATTTCATGTCGGATCGTCATGAAATTTGGTAGGCAGGTAAATGAAATTAAAAGAATTTTTAAGTTCGAACATGAGCCAAATCGGTCGAGGGGTTGCCGAGATATGGGGTTGTTAAGTTTATATGGGATGAGAGAGGGCGCCACTCCTGCCTCTCAGTAACAATAAAATAGTGCTAAACAGTGATTTTAAAAGTGATAAAAACGTAAATCTAATCAGTAAACAGTGAAAGCAGTGATAAAAACTAACAAAAGTGAACTATAAATACAAATTCTGTTTGGAAACAATATTGTGGATATCGGAAGTAAAACTCAGTGGAAACATTAAAAATAAACTTTTACGGGTCGCGAAATAATCCGTAACAAGAACTCTATTTTAATCCAATAAATCCAAAAATTTTGCTAATTGCTAAGGTCCAAAGTACACCAGATTAGAAAATACAAAACAGCGCCATCTATTTAAAAAAAAATGTTATTCTACTTCCTAACAGAGGGCGTGACAAAACATTTTTTATCAGAGCCATCAAGTGTTCAAAATTATAAACCAAAAAGTCCTTATGCTCAACAATAGAGGTCGCTTTACTTCAAAACTACAAGAGAGTCCTATACAAAACTTAAAATGGAAGAAATACTAGATAAACTACAAAAAATCCAAAATGATCTAGAGGCACAAAAACTTGAAATAAGAAAAAGCGGCGAACAAGTTACAGAAAACATTCAAAGAATGTGTGGCGATCAATATCACCCCATATGCAAAATGTTATGAGGACTCCGCAGCTTCCTCCGTCAATGGTGAAAAAGGCATAGCTCCATGGTACACCATCGCGTGATCTCGACGCGCATTGGCTGCAGCCTCGGGATGACGTGACTGAAGACCAATCAGGGATGAGCCCGCGCGGCCGCAGCAACCTACGTCGACGGAGGCTCACACACGCGGCAGCTAGTCTTTGCAATATTGACCTATTATCTAATCTCTAAATATTTAATTGATTTTCCTATTGTCTTCAGTAAAAATTTCCAAATTCAGTTCACCTTCATCCGGCCTAGCTTATCTAAATCTAAAACCAAAAATTGTAACGTTAGGTTCTCGAAAATAAACACTTTTCATTTTAGCTTGGAGGTTATTAATTTTCAACGCAAGGAACCTACAACTGGTGACCTATCGACGCACGGAGTTACTATGGAAGGAGGTGTAACCAGTGGGAACAGCCAACCAGGTGGTGCCCAGGAAAATCTACAGAAAAATCGAGCAGAACAGGGCCAAAGTGATGTGTACCGCGTGGGGACACGCCCACCACCGTTTTGGGCAGAGGATCCTGCAGTATGGTTTGCCCAGATAGAAGGTCAGTTCGTTTTATCCCAAATTACAAGAGACGAGACAAAATTCTACCACATTGTCAGCTACCTCGAACAACAGTATGCTTTAGTGGTCAAAGACGTCATAACAAACCCGCCCGCTACTGGCAAATATGATAAAATAAAGGCTGAGCTGATAAAAAGGCTTTCCGCTTCCCATGAGCGCAAAATCCAACAGCTTCTCATGCACGAAGAGCTCGGGGACCGCAAACCTTCGGTATTCCTTCGTCATCTCAGCAATTTAGCTGGCCCAACCATACCCGAAGACATCCTAAAATCAATTTGGCTGAATAGATTGCCGGTTAACCTACAAACTATTGTCATTTCGCAGACCGAAAGTACATTGGCCGCCGTGGCAGAGCTCGCCGACCGCATCCACGACATCGTGCCATCTTACGGTCAGGTGGCAAGTACGTCTACCACGGACATGCCAGGTACTGCTTTGGACAATATGTCGCTCAGAGTAGCAGAATTGACTCGGCAGGTGGAATCGCTAAGCGCGCAGGTACGCAATTCACGTTCTCGCTCAAATGGCAACCAGCGCCATTCTCGTAACCGATCGCAGTCACGATCAAAGTCTCGCCCTAGATTTCGCCCACCTGGTCACCCTCATTGCTTCTACCACTTCCGATTTGGCTCAAAAGACAGGAACTGCAACCCGCCGTGCTCATACAAGTCGGAAAACTACCCGGGCAGCCACTAATCGCGGCCAATGACTGCCCCTCAGCGAATGGCCGCCTGTTCATACTAGACCATTGTACGAAGATACAATTCCTCGTAGACACGGGTTCAGACTTGTGTGTATTTCCAAGGTCAGCTGTTCGGGAGCCTCGCAAGAAAACAAAGTACGATTTGTACGCAGCTAACGGTACTGTAATTTCTACCTACGGATTCAAACAACTAGAACTCAACCTAGGACTTCGTCGCGCATTTACGTGGCGTTTCACCGTAGCCGACGTTTCAAAGCCTATCATAGGCGTCGACTTTTTAAGTTACTATAACTTATTGGTCGATTGCCGCAATCATCGTCTAATAGACAACACGACTTCACTCTCAGTCGCCGCCCCACGCCAGCAAGCTTCGGAAGCTATATCTTCAGTACGCACAACGTCAGCAGCAGACACGCTGTACCACCGGATACTGCACGACTTTCCAGAAGTAACCCGTCCAGCTGGTAAGCCCGATACGCCTAAACACAGTACTGAGCATCATATCAGGACTACACCTGGCCCACCAGTCAACAGCCGTCCTCGCCGCCTAGATCCAGACAGACTGCAAATAGCGAAGAAGGAATTTGACGACATGCTGCAGAATGGCACCGCTCGCAGGTCAGAGAGTCCCTGGTCCTCTCCTTTGCATCTGGCACGCAAGAAGAACGATGGCTGGCGGCCGTGTGGTGACTATAGAAGGCTAAATGCTCGAACAGTACCCGATAGATACCCGATCCGTCATCTACAGGACTTCGCTTACCAGCTGGCGGGTAAGAAGTTGTTTTCGACGGTCGACTTAGTAAAGGCGTACAATCAAATACCTGTGTATCCAGAGGACGTACCTAAAACTGCCATTACGACACCATTCGGCTTGTACGAATTTACCTACATGACCTTTGGACTTAGAAATGCCGCGCAATCATTCCAGCGCTTTATGGACGAGGTGCTACGAGATCTCGACTTCTGCTATTGTTACCTGGATGATATTTTGATCTTTTCGCAGTCCGAAGCGGAGCACGTACAGCATCTCAAGAAATTATTCGCACGTCTGGTCGAGTATGGCGTCATAATAAACACGTCAAAGTGTGTTTTCGGCCAGAGCGAGGTAACTTTTCTGGGCTACAGCGTATCGACCACGGGCATCAGCCCCTTGGAGAGCAAGGTACAGGTTATTCAAGATTACCCGCTACCTAAAACTACGAAAGAGCTGCGACGCTTTTTAGGCATGCTGAACTTCTACAGGCGTTGCATACCTGCAGCCGCAAAACTTCAAGCGCCACTGAACGCGCTACTGACCGGCAGAGACGCCAGAGGTAACAAGCCCATCCAATTTAACCTACAGCAACATGAAGCTTTTAATCATTGTAAGACAAGCCTTTCTCAAGCTACGCTTCTGGTCCATCCTGATACACAGCTTGAGCTGGCCATCCAGACCGACGCCAGCGACGTGTCAATTGGAGCCGTCTTGCAACAACGAAATGGCGATGTATGGCAACCCCTAGCATTTTTTTCCCGCAAACTAAAGCCAGCCCAGAGGAAGTACAGCCCGTACGACAGGGAGTTGCTCGCAATTTACGAAGCAATACGCCACTTTAGGTATATTGTGGAAGCCAGACCGTTCACAATATTCACCGACCATAAACCACTCACGTTTGCCTTCACCACTGCACGTGACAATTGTTCACCTCGTCAATTCCGGTACCTAGACTTCATAGGACAGTTTTCAACTGACATTAGGTACATAGCTGGAAAAGACAACGCCGTCGCAGACGCCCTCTCCCGCATCGAGGAGATCAACAAGTCGCCCCTAGATTACCAGTCCCTCTCCCAGGCCCAGGACACAGACGAAGAGCTGAAAAGCTTGCTGAGCAACGGATCTAGCCTGCAGCTTAAAAAGGTCAGATCAGCAGAGTCAAATACTGAGGTCTACTGCGATACATCCTCACCTGAGCCGAGACCCTACCTAACGCGCCAATTTCGCAGACAGATTTTTGACAGCTTACATAGTCTTAGCCACCCAGGTGTAAAGGCAAGTACTAGACTAATAACACAGAGATTTATATGGCCGGGAGCAAGGCGAGACTGTCGACAATGGGCAAAGGAATGCATAGAATGTCAGCGCAGCAAAATAACTAGACACACGACAGCACCGCTGTCTACTTTCAAGCTTCCAGCAGCCCGTTTTCGTCACGTCCATATGGATATAATAGGTCCTTTACCTTTGTCCTCTAACCACAGGTACTGCCTCACTCTAGTCGACCGCTTCACGCGCTGGCCTGAGGCGTACCCCCTTGAAGACATCACCGCAGAGTCCTGCGCCCTCAGCTTCGTGTCCGGTTGGGTCGCACGCTTCGGCTGCCCGGAGAAGATCACAACGGACAGAGGAAGACAGTTCGAGTCGCAGCTGTTCAAGGCAATCGCTGCACTAATCGGAGCTACTCATCTGACAACGACATCCTACCACCCGGCAGCGAACGGGCTAGTAGAACGACTCCATAGACAACTGAAGGCCGCTATCACCTGCCACGCCAACTCTAGATGGACCGAGACACTGCCTCTTGTGCTTTTGGGCATACGCACAGCATGGAAAGAAGACCTACAATCCTCTGCAGCAGAGCTAGTCTACGGGGAGCCGCTTCGTCTCCCGGGCCACTTCTTCACCACTACTGACGAGACAGTCGACGTCCATGACTTTGCCAGCCGACTCAGAGGTCACATACGCCAACTAGTACCCCAACCAGCATCATGGCATACTAGTAAAAGCCGCACTTTCTACATCCCGAAGGAGCTTCACCACGCTACGCACGTATTCCTGCGACAAGGTCCAGTGAAGAAACCGCTGCAGGCACCCTACACAGGCCCACACAAAGTGCTAAGGCGAGGCAGCAAATCCTTCGACATAGACGTACAAGGCAAGACACAGACTGTAACAGTCGACCGGCTTAAACCAGCCTTCATGGTGCACGAACCCGAACCAGCCACACCCCAGCCAACTAGCCAAGACCAAACCAAACAAGCCACACCACAGAGACCCGTCAGAAAGACGCGGAGTGGCCGAACCGTAAGGTTCACTGACTACTATCGACCGCAACCCTAGTCACGGTCTCGGCGGGGGAGTACTTGTGGCGATCAATATCACCCCATATGCAAAATGTTATGAGGACTCCGCAGCTTCCTCCGTCAATGGTGAAAAAGGCATAGCTCCATGGTACACCATCGCGTGATCTCGACGCGCATTGGCTGCAGCCTCGGGATGACGTGACTGAAGACCAATCAGGGATGAGCCCGCGCGGCCGCAGCAACCTACGTCGACGGAGGCTCACACACGCGGCAGCTAGTCTTTGCAATATTGACCTATTATCTAATCTCTAAATATTTAATTGATTTTCCTATTGTCTTCAGTAAAAATTTCCAAATTCAGTTCACCTTCATCCGGCCTAGCTTATCTAAATCTAAAACCAAAAATTGTAACGTTAGGTTCTCGAAAATAAACACTTTTCATTTTAGCTTGGAGGTTATTAATTTTCAACGCAAGGAACCTACAAATGTTTGGCGAAAAACTAAAAATGCTAGAAGAAAAATCTGAAAATCTTGAAAAACGAGTGGAAAATCAAGAGCAAAGACTGTAGGGGTTGGTCCAATTACCACACGGGGGTTATTATTATTATTAGGTTTATATGGGGTCGCGAGTTCATAGTTCGGGGCGAACCACTAGTTATTTATTAATGACACGGGTATCGTGTGTTAGCTTCGATCAAGGATAAAACCAGATACAACATAGAACTCTGAAATGTGTCTGGAAAAATAGATGCCCAAATTGCCTTTGGGAGCTTATTTGCTCGTAGTCCATGCAATTAAAGTAAAACTGTACACTAATGCAATAAGGTTGACATTCGAATATTAGACGCATGGTCGAAATGATGTTTCGTATTGTTCTATTGCTGATATCTTTTGTTTCTGTAGGGACAAGTTTTTATTGTGATTTTATACGTAATGCGGATTCTAATGTATAGTTTTGGCATCCAATTTCTCCAATCACGACGCGACGGCTTTAAATCCCTAAGCAATTTGGTACCGCACCTGCTAAAGTTAAACTTTACATACAACTCAGGGGTGATCCCTAGTTATGATTGGAGTCAATTTAACTTTGGTTTCTCTTTTAGAATGATCCATATTGACCATCCGAAAAAACGTTGCATCTACGTAATAAGATGATTTATACAGCGTCCAGTGGGACCTTCACTCACTCTAGATTGTTGAAGAGACCACTCGGCGCTGAAGTGCCTGGGGCATTGTTTTAGATGGAGTAGGCTTGCCCAGCACCTATACCATCCTGACAGCTTAGTCGGCCTTCGAAAACTCACGGTTAATGACTATCCCGCGATCCCTTGGGATTCGCAGCTCGAGATTGAGAAACGATGTTTTCTTTACCCACACACACACTCAGTCGGACCAAACCCTATACGATAAGGATAGGCACACGTGTAATATCTTCATTTACTAAATTGGATAACGCATACTTATTTGTCCTTCGTTATTGTATGTATAAACAGAACAAAAACTCAACTAAATTACAAAGGAAACGAGCTAAAGGTACCCACTACCATTCTTAGGGACGGAGTAGGCTTTTTGTAACTGTGTGATATCAGTGGAAATAGTTTAGTTTATTCAAGAAAAGTATTTAAAGTGGAATCCTTAATATTAGCTTGCGCTTTCCAATAATGTATTATCTGATGTCCCATGAAAACGCAAAGCTCTCTTTTAGCAGGCACATATAATAGCAAAATAGCAACCATCACAGATAACTCCTTGTGAACGATCCTCGACCTTTTGTCCTGCTGAATAAGAAGTGCTATGGAAATAGCCACCCAAACCCTCTGTACCTACATAATAATTGAACGAGCGAGCGAAGCGAGCGAAGTTCTCCGAGTCTACTTGAACAATCCGGCGTTTGTATGTATGTATGTATGTATGTATGTATGTATGTTTGTATGTTTGTATGTATGAATGTTCGTTCGACGATAACTTGAGTAAATTTTGTCGGATCGTCATGAAATTTGGTAGGTGGGTAAATGAGGCAAAGAGAATTTTTAAGTTCGAACATGAGCCAAATCGGTCGAGGGGTTGCTGAGATATGTGGTCGCGAGTTCGTAGTTCGGGGCGAACCACTAGTTAAATAGAGAGAAAATTTCGGCAGAGTACATACTCGGCACTTCGGCCATTCGTCGAGCATTAACCCGTGATTATACTGCCATTAGCCGTTCCGCTGAGCCATCGTATTTATTGCTTACTTCTCGGCCCCGTTTACATTTGATCAGACTACTCTACATCGTTTCGTATCCTGCATGTACTTTAAGTCGTAGGGACACGACTTCCTTGGAGAAAATTGTTGTAAATGGTATGGAAAAAGGAACCACAACCTGCTGTACCGATCCACAATCAAGAGAATCACGTGGATGTTCGATTGCTAAACTTAGGCCTTTGCATGTACGTAATGAGATGAATTAAGGCGCTGGGCATAGTGAATTAGCCCGCGCTCAAAGAAAAATGCACAAATTCGATTCCTGTATCAAATACACTAAAAAAATCGAACATGTTCACATATCAAACCCTAGACTTAGTTGAGACCTATCGAACACAGCCAGTTTCATGTTGATATCCTTAATTAACAGATTGCAAGATATTTTGCTTGAAAAAAAGTGCGCCGCCTGTTTTTTTTTTTGAAGCAAAATATCTTCAAGACGTTTATGAATGTCAACACGAAACTGGCTGTTTTAGATAGGTCTCACCTAATTCTAGGGTTTGATATGTGAACATTTTCAATTTGCTTAGTGTATTTGATACAGGAATCGATTTTGTGCATTTTTCTTTGCGCGCGGGCGATTCACTATGCCCGGCGCCTTAAACTGCAGTGGCACCTTTACAAAGATGTATGAGACATTAACATCCGGGGTATCCCTGAAAGAGTAAGAAGCATTGACTCTACATTTATTCCGCTACGGTTTTTGGTTCCTTCCTCCTACTACGAACAATATTGAAGTCAAATAAAGTCTCCGGCACAAACTCCTGAAAAGCTATCAAGAAGGTGTTTACAGGATTGTTTCTACTTTCTCCCAAACATGGAAACAATGTAAACGCCACAACTTCCCTACAACTCGGACGTATCTCGGACCGACTTGGTTATTGATTTACTTGAGAACGCCGCTGCTCGTTTGTCTTCAGATTTTATCGCGGGGCACCCGCAAATGAGCTATGTCCGATGCCATTATTTATCTTTGTTGTTAGGTACCTACTTATGTGTAGTGCTCGACGCTGGCTGGGAATTGCTGTGAAATACGACTCCGTACTACTCGGGTCTACTAACTTTGTCTATGGCTCAGATACTTGGCTCATAAGTCAGATACAGCCCCATTGAGTAGAGACTTATGTGTTTCCTTTAAACGTGAGATCGTTTTCTACCAAGGTCGAATCCTGAATTTGCTTTTTGTATCGGCAGAAATAATGCCTGCTGTGCTGGGGGTGCACGGTATCTCGATAAATGGTTTTATCTCGCTATCGGCTAGCGTACTCTTGCTTCATTAGCCGACATAAAAAACGAGGAGGTACAGTACGTTTCACAAAAAAAATCCCTTGGGTTTAACAAAAATAGTCCCTATTACATTGTAATAATCGTTTTGTCGAGGGAACTCTTTCGTGAAACGCACTATAGGTACTCAATTCGACCTGTATTTTTTTATGTGTGTTACCTCAGAACTTGATTGTTTTTTTATTTGAAAGTGTATACTTCCCATGTAGTCCCAAACAATTGTGAAGATCTGGTGAAGAACTTCGGAGATGGAGAACGCATCAAATGACTCAGGATCTGTGTAATAGCTTAATAACAGTGTACTTTTTTACCAGTGAAGTCTAATAGTAATTTTTATTTTTTATAAATTTTGTATTTTTTTCAATATTATGTAACACAATTGCTTCACTCGATAGCGGAATAAAAACCAGATGAAGATGTCGGAGAAATTGTGTGGTCATTCAAAAGCCTCTCCGAAAGTGCCACTTCCGTAGATAAGATCTCGAGTCATAGTCCAATCAATTCGATTAAGCGGGTTCGCAGCTCTATCTCCCCCAAAATGAGCTCAGCGAAGTCTTTAACGAGTTCACTTCACTTCAGACACCTCGGCGTGAAGTAGCAATGAAAGTTCAATTAGCCCTATGCAATGCCGCTTACCTTTGGATTTACATTCCCCGAACTCGAGATAACTGGAGGAAATGTCCTCGAAAACGAGGTGAATGAAGATCGTTAGACGAAAGGACTGTGAGACAGTGTTGCGCGAAAATACTGAAATTGGAGGTAAGGGAACTGATTTGGTATTTTGAGAAATGTTACATGCTCTGTGTTATGGTTCAAGCTCATCACAGGCGGATTCCGCGTTGTCGGAACGTTGTAAAATCCAAACTACTGAACCAAAATAAAAAATATTGAAATCGGCTTCTCAATATTGTCTAAAGATAAGATTAAGCCAATAACGGACTTTCGAACAAAAAACTTTGGGTTCCGAATTGGTTATTTCGGTTTACGTTGGCGCCGAATTGCCGCCGAACTTACGCCCGACCGAAGTTCGGTTCGATTTCTTTAGAAATATAAGTTCGGGCCGAATTTCCGTCGCGTAATTTCCGCGCCTATGGTGTGTCATATCGGTCGAATAGGTCGGATCGTACGCTATTACGCGATGGAATTTTGGCATTATGTGTCAGTAATTCAAACAGCATTGCTGCAGCATCACGCCGAACTTCGGTCGCGGAATTTTGGCATAGTGTGGTTGTTTGTCAAATGTAGATATTATCTATCGTATTCAAAACAAAGAATGCGAAATAAAGTTTTATAACCCAGGAGAAATTCTAGCGAGTCATGAAAAATTCCACACAAATATTACTCACCAATAACATTATCAGAGATCGAACAGCCCGTAGCATTAAATAAGGTGTCCCCGAGTTCGATAGCGTAGTTTGGGAGCAAATTTTTCAATCAGCGTCGCGGCTTATAGCCCGGGTTGATTCAATTTTGAATTAATAGCTCAGCGGGGTGGGAAGCCTGGTAGTGTTTCGAACAAAGGTAGGAAGTATATAATAAAGTAAATCGGTAGATTCAATTGGATAATTAATAGCGGTTTTGTCGCGAGCCGCCGAGGCAGGTCGGTCACCAGCCAATTTAGTACCGAATAGCTGGAGAGCTGGTGTCAAATCGACTTACTTTTTCGTACAAGGCTGGGAGTAAATAGGTTTTTTTTTTCGAAAAATAATACGTGCGGAATCTTAATAATAGGTCCATTACCCTTTGGTTACGGAACCCTAAAAATTTAGTCAGTGTGATTGACAGCAACAATGTTGGCCCAAGAACTTCTACCACAGCTTTAAACACACACGGATTGTGGTAAGTAGGTATTTTGTCAATGTATTTATAGAGAAACAGCAACCATCAAACAGCTACCCACATTGTTATCAATTCGCAAATGAATAAACAATAAGCTTGCTGTTTACGGATAGTACGCATCAATGACTCAATTTACTTATCGATAATTCATCAATGTTGACGAGGCCCTTTGAATTATGCGTCGGCAAACAACTAGAATAAATAGAAACTAGCAACTCACGGAATATGTATAAATTACAATACAATACTGGGGGTTACAGAAAGATCCAGCCCTTCCATACTTGACTATCGCTCAAGTCAAAAACAGCTCCACACATTTTGTGCATTTTGTATGGCGCAGCGTCCCCATGTTTTTTGTGTTGTCCTCATTTGTGTAGAAAGTCGGCCTGCTCGCTCGTCGCCAGCCAATCTAGCAGGTATAATACACTCATTAGCGAATTGTACTGGACGGAGGACTAGGGCAGTGGACGGTCGACGGTCGGTGGGTAGACCGAAAGCTCGATGGGTCGATGACATTGTCAAAACAGCGGGGGGACAATGGACGAGATTGGCTTTAGACCGAGGGGGTTGGCGTGAAAAGTAAGAGGCCTATGCCCAGCAGTGGGCTTTATATATGGGCTGGATAGATAGTGAACTTGGATGGTATAGATCTACACCAAAATCGAGCGAGGCGGTTAAATTCAACGGGACCTTACTATATCACGTCGTATACTAAAATCGGTACTGTGATTTCACCTAACTCTAGCTCAATTAATCCAATCGACTTCCCTCAAAGAAACATATTTTTTGTTTAAAAATACTTCAATCCTACATAGACAGTCATTTAACCCCCTTATTCCATCTAGTCATACACTTAGTTCTACACAGACCTACGCTAAAGCGGGAATCTATAGATATACCGGTAGACCATAGACAGACAATGCACCGAAACCTAGACAATCAGGCGAGTAATCGAATGTCGAATACAGCCGCGCGATAGAGCTTAGACCGCAATTAGAGTTGAACATTGCTTTTAAACCTTCACTCATTCGAAATACCTACATAGAACCAGTCCAGAAGTAACACGTAGTAGACAGACATTAATAATTTTCATCATCATCATCATCAGGCCACATTTGCCCACTGCTGGGTATAGGCCTTTTTCCCCTCGTGCCACCTCTCGCGGTCCTTCGCCATCCGCATCCATGGACCCTCTGCCGCCACAACGATGTCGTCCGACCATCGAGCTGTAGGTCTTCCTACCGACCGCCGTCCAACTCTTATATCATATACGTCTTAGACGCTGTATAAATCATCTTTCCTAACTGCGATGACATATATATTTTTTAAATATGCTGTCTCGTACTCGAAAATCTAACTCAAGCACATGATATCTACATATTCAAAGCTTTTACAAGTTTACTAAAGCATCATAAAGCTATCAGGTAAGATGTTTATTGAAAAGGAGTTCAATAAACATCTTACCTGTTCTTTCCATATTATACCTCTACGTTCATCACGTGTTTTCATCTCGAAGTTACATAGAAAATTTGAAATATAGAGGGATTTCAGAGAAAAACATCATCAACTTTATTTTTTCTTTTTTAAGATGAAATACGTCTCACAACTAGCGCCGCCGATGAAAAAAAAATCTAATCTTTTTTTGGATGCGTTTTTAGCAAAAAACGCTCCTGCGATTTTTCAACGCGACGCTTAACTATTTTTAGGATCTAAGGTTTGGATTCCAGATCCTAGAACTTAAGAATGCAATCGATTCTCGCCAAAAGTGGCCACTTTTGGCGAGAATCGATTGCATTCGTAGGAAATCCAATCCTGGAATCCAAACCTTAGGTCCTAAAAATTGTTAATAAGCCTTGCGTTGAGAAATCGCAAGAGCGTTTTTTTTTTTCATTGGCGGCGCTGGCTGTGAGACGTATTGCGTCTTAAATAATAGTTATTTGTTATGCAAGAATGCAAAATTATTGTTTGCGGCGAGTGCTTGTATTGAAAACCGAGCTAGCGAAGGTTTCTAAAATTGAGCCACGAGCGTAGCGAGTGGTTCAAAAAAAGAAACCTGAGCGTAGCGAGGTATTCAGAAGCACGAGACGCAAATAATATTGCATTCGTGCGAAACACAAAACTTTTCATCTCACAGAAGCGAGGAAATGATTTTGTTAGCCAAGCGGGAAAAACTCTATAGACAACTACTTACAGGCGAAACAGGTGAGTCAAATAAGTTCCTTCTAAAAGCATATTTTACTGTAGTTACGGCTGCCGCACTAAAATTTTGAGCTTCGTTGGTATTAAAACCATTCGTTTTATTAATAATTTCCTGAAGTTTACTTATCCGGACACAAAAATAATGTAAATAAAAGAATTATTTTTTTTCCGGGTGCATTCTGAACTTTTACCATATAAATAAAAATATTATAGGACATAAAAAATGAAATTAGTAATATCGTTTGAAAAAATGTATTTAACAAACCAAAACATAATTATTTCTTTGATAAAACGGAAGCGAAGCATTTTTTTTATTTACTGGTATTAATAATAAATATAGTGTACAAAATATTGAAAAAACCTGAAAGAAGAAACCGAGTTTCTGAATGTTCTATTCCGTGACTTTACCTTTTTAAAAGATCCTTATGCCCCATTTACATTCACAGTTTTGTATAGAGAATGGGCACGAACAATCACTTTCGCTGAAGTACGCGTGTAAACGAACTATGAATGAGGATCTTTTTTCCGTCGGGATCTGGCATCTACTTAAACGGCCAGTGTTTTTTTCTTTTTCATCACCATAGGGCGCGGGAAAGACTTTCCCGGCGCCGCGTTCAAATTTCGAAGCGCACTAAAATGCAGATAGTTTAAATCCGGCCTTTACACGATCGTAAGTTACTAGTAACAGCAAACTTTCCGAGCGTGGGAGATGAAAAATAATTTACTTAGGCCTGATTTTTCAATTTCGAGCAAACAGCCCATGCAAAACGCGTTCCATTTTCAAATTATTCCTAGGAATAGTCCTTATCTGGCGATTGAAAAATCGGACCTTAGTATATCCGTAGCTTTCCTTCTTTAAGAAATCTCGTTACATAGATGTAAAGGCCTAAGCTTTTGTCTTTTCCTACGTGTTACCCTTTGCTTTAGCAGACATCGGGGTTGCGGGTAATTGAAATGAAAGAAATAAAAAACCTGTCCCACTCGAGAGCTTTTCTCGTTTTGTGTCTGGTGCGTCATTTGCTTCTTTGATTCCGTTTTCAGTTTGTCTCCCGTCGGTGTTTGACTGTCACGATCCAAAGGAAATTAGTTTCTGGTGTATCGAAGGTTTTAATCAATAGTACAAAAATCTCGAAGAATAAGTTTGTCATTTTTATTTACAGTCAACGCTGTATGTCGAACGGAGGTATTGGAAAAGTTATTAGCCATAAAAATTGTAAATAGGGAATTCATAGCTTTTTGTACTGGCTATAAGGATCTTTTACTTACTTTTACACAATAGGGATAATAATTGGATAATAAGTACCTACCGGTCTTAAACAGATTTTTTTATTTGTAGTCTAATGTTGATTCACGATATTTAAAGTTCGTTTAAACTTTATGTAGCCTAGTTTAAACGTTAGAACCTTCGAGATACTTAATAAAGTTACTTATTCTACCACCCGACCCGCTTTTGAACCAAATTAAACGGTTTCTAAGTCTATATTTTACTTTGTCTTTCATTCAGAAGAAAACTGTCATCAGTTTCGCGCATTCGACTGTTCGCAAACTTAAAATAACGATCTCGCTTTCAAAGAACCTTTGAATAAGTTGGTTTCCTTCCTAAACCCTACCTTTTCAAAGTTTTCCGTAATTCGACATTCAAAGTTTTGCCTATTTGCTCTGACCGAGTTTCTTTATAGCTGTGCTCAGATTATAAACTGGTGTTTTTAGTGCTCTGGAGTTTCTTTAGCTATGTGCTCAAATCATAAACTGGTGTTTTTTGTCCAAATACAGGGTGTTACAAAAGATCCTAACTCTTTTTACAGGGTAATAGCACCCGGTGATAGGGATAACCACCTAATTATTTTTTTCTCTATGACGTTCCGTTGATTATTAAATAAATACGAGTATACCTAATGTGAACGCTGTAGCAAGAGATAAGTTTTTTTTAAATATTGTTTTCATTGACTTTCACAATGTTTTAACAACTCAAAGCTATACAAATGCATCTAGACGAAAAAACATATTTTTAAATTTAAGCTAATACCAAAAGCATAAAAAGTATGAAAAATTTAATATAATGCGATAATAAAATAAAAATTGTTTTTTTTTCAGCTTTTTTTACATAATTGACATCCTGTTGACCAGTATGTTACGCCGTGTAAAAAAGGTTAGGCTATTTTGTAATACGTTGTTTATATCTTATTCTAAAACTAACTGAATTTCAGGAAAATTACATTTTTGACATCAAAAAATATACCGGGTGCCACGGAAAGGATTAGTCCCTAACAATGATTCAGATTTTCAAAGATTCAGATTCAGATTCAAATTTTTTATTCAATATGCTATAAGTAAATTATTTACATTGAACGTCAAAATATTATCTACAGTAAAAAATTTATATAAATCAGATATTACTATCTAATACTAAGTATCTAGCTACTTTTTTTCCTCCAGCTTCACTAGCTCTGATCGTTCTTGGAGAAGAAGCATGGTAAAGAAACTCCAAGGATCTCGTGCTCATTTCGTAATACATTTTGTAATGCAGGTAGGTACTTAAAAAATAACACATTGGTAAGTGTGGTGATCGTGCGCTGAACTGGTTTAGTGCCAGACTTCTTTGTCATTTAGATAATCATCTATTCTGTAATAGGCCTTTTGGCACAGGGTGTGCCTTACACATTTTTTTAATCGGGCCTCTGGTAAACTTAGGATATCTGTTGGGATCTTATTATAGAAGCGTATACAGTTGCCGAGAAATGAGCTTCTAGCCTTCTTAAGCCTAAGAGTTGGAATTGTAGGCTTGTGCTTATTCCTAGTATTTATATTATGATGGCTACCTAATGTATCGAACTCTGCAATATGTTTCTTAGCATAAACAATGTTGGCGTAGATGTATTGACTTGCAACTGTCAGGATGTCAATTTCTTTGAAAAGTTCTCTTAACGACACTCTACTACCTAGTCTATAGATAAATCGGATGGCTCTCTTCTGCAAGATGAAGATGCTCTCAATATCTGCTGCCCGACCCCATAGTAGTAAGCCATATGACATAACACTATGGAAGTAACTAAAGTAGACAAGCCTAGCAGTTGCGACGTCAGTCAATTCCCTGATTCTTTTTACAGCATAAGCTGCAGAACTGAGCCTATGAGATAATTTCACAATATGAGGGCCCCATTGAAGCTTTGCATCAATAGTGATGCCTAGAAATACAGTTTCTTCTACCAGCTCTAATTTATCTTTTCCTAGTATAATATTGTTTTCTACCTGTATCACATTCGGTAGGGTAAACTTTATACATTTTGTTTTTTTAGAATTTAACAGTAAATTATTGGCTGTGAACCAATCTAATACACTAACTAAGGTCCACCGAGAAATGGAGAAAATAATTACAAAATTATCTCTACATTTCTTGTGTCCATTGCAGTAATACGATCAATCTCGATCTCGAATCGAGCAAATTATCCCAAAAGAATAAGAGTGTTATTAATAGTCGTGTGAGATCACCTACTTGAGCTCGATCTCAAGTAGGTGAACTCAGAAAAGTCAAATTCTAATGTTAAGCCTTGGCTAATGTCAAACTTGAGTGGCTGTCAGCATATTACTAGACACTATCTTGAGATTGATATTGACATTAGCCAAGGCTCGACATCGGCATTTGACTTTTCTGAGATCACCTACTTGAGATCGAGCTCAAGTAGGTGATCTCACACGACTATTAATAACACTCTTATTCGTTTGGGATAATTTTCTCGCTTGGGCTTGTGTGCCGAAAGTTGTAGAGATCGAGATTGAGATATGGATTGATCGAATGGACTCAAGAAATGTAGAGATAATTTTTCGAGATAACTTGAGTTCGATCTTGAGTCGACGACTATTAATGCCACCCTAAAAAACAAATTCAACGAGAGAAGCAGCTGAGGTTTTTGGTAAACTAATTTCCGATCCGGTTGATGTAATTTTTACCAACACCTGCTTGCGCATCGGTCACGGGAGGACGCGATTCGTCTTCGTTACAACGTTACCAACTTCCGAACGCAAAACTGCCAGCCCTTATCCCGTTGGGACAGAAGATACTTTTGAGTGCCACAACTTCACGCCTACATTTGTGAGCGAAACGTAGGCTCTTCACGCACCTCCATCATTCATCAACCAACAGTTACACACAGACGAATGAACACACCTAAATACCATTTACTCCGCATTTATGTATAGTGTGATGATTCACTGTTTGAGGATAAACCTGTCGAACACAATGAATGATGGTGTTACGAGAGCTCGACTAGTATAGAGAACGCAACACGTGAAGTTTCGTAGTACGAGGCTCAAAAGTGAGTATACAGCTTCATGCATTACTTAGGCGAAGGAAATCTGAGGAACTATTGTTATACACGGAAGTATTGTTATAGTCATTCGTAACAGCTTGGACCAAGGTTTTCTCATAAAAAAAATTGCATAACTACATTTTCCATTTTTCCATATCTATCTTCATTGGTTTCGACTGTGCGTTGGTTGTCAGTCATTTTGTCCTGGATTATGTTCTGTTCTGCGTCTTGGTACTATTTTATACCACAGGTATGAAATTGGATTGTATGGGAGTGTCGCCGTCTGCCATCGAACAAGCTATTCGCCTTTCTACACTACATACGCGTAATTGTTATAAACATCATTGTCTGGCAGTGTAGAGTAGAGGATTTCTCACGAAGTTCGGAGCTGTTTTGAGCTCTATGTAATACACACTGTTGCCAACAACGTCGAAAATGTAAGCCAACAATACCCTGAAATACATGAAACAACGTGGATGGATACTGCATTGCCATTGGATACTGACTTCTGTAACGCAACTAACGCAACATGCTACTGCTACAACATAAAACTATGTATGAATGAAAACGTATATATCTTTTTGTCTTCATCTTTCACCAAGGTTTACCTGAATTTGCCCTAATTTGGAGTGCATCCGGAAAGGTTCCGGGAGTAGGTTGGTTTTCTGTTTAGACATAGCGAAAGAAGTAGTAACATCCATAAAATAAACTCACGCTTGTATCTCGGAGGGGTAGTAAGAGACGATATGTAAACTGATGATGTAAACTTTTTAAAGGCTGAAATAAAATTATTTTAAATTCAAAAAACTTTAACAGGCTATAATCTTTTCCACTCGCCTGTACAGTGAACAGTGAACTTAAATTTTTATTGAAAAGTCGCCCGTAACGTAACTGATTAGTGTACGCGTGTACCTAAGGGTCTACGTGCTGTCGACTGTGCCTCTGTTTTAACTGTTTGTGTTGAGCTTATCCGTTAACAAAGTAGGTACGGGTTTTATCAATCTTAATTAATCACCAGAACGCGCTTAATGTAGTTTGATTGAACTTAAGAATCTGATGAATGGCGGCTCTCCATCATAGCTGCAGCTATTTCGAAGCTCGTTTATTTACGGAACAATCTTGTTCTTGAAACGGAAGGGGTTATTTGGAAAATCAAACACGTGGCGCGGGCAGCTACTCGTCTTTAGGGTGGCATTAATAGTCATGAGCTCAAGTAGGTGATCTCAGAAAACAAAATCACCGACTTGAGACCGTGCCTAATGTCAATGTCAAGCTCAAGCTAGTGTCTATTAATATGCTGACAGCTTAGCTACTCAAGCTTGTCCTTAGCCAAGGCTTGACATTAGCCAATTTTTTTTCTGAGATCACCTACTTGAGCTCGAGCTTAAGCTGACGACTATGAATGCCACCCTTAGTTAGGGATCTTATACAGGGTGTTAAAAGACCGCCAACAGACCCGAAAGCCACGCATACTAGACACCAAAACAAAGTACTTTTTCGATCAATTATTGCTGGGAAATTATTTTGGTTTTTTAGGTTATAATTTTGAAAAATATTTTATCACGCAATTGACTTGTTACGCACAGAAGTCATATTGCGCAAGCGTAAGTATAGTTTATGTTACTTAAGCTTGAAGTGCCGATGTTTAGAATACATTGCGGGTTGCAATTTTAACGTCGTTATTTGTAGGAAATATTCATAATTTTGATATGGCTTCTTCAGAAGGTATGTTAAGAAATAGATACTGAATACGATTCTGCAAAAAAAAAGTTTCGCAAAGTCCGACTTTGAACCTCATTATCTCAGAAACCGTTGATTTCCCAGGCATAGTTCCTTGGGCAAAAATGTTTCTTACGATGAGGACAATACGTGGTTTCCCGCTTTGTTGGCGGTCTTTTAACACCCTGTATGTATTTCGCTGCAGGCAACCTAAAATTTTGTCCCTATATCCAGCCAGCTCGTAAAACCTATCCTAACTGAGGCCATCATATGCCGCTTAAAACTTTACATACAAACTAGGTTTACGATTCCACCCATGTCGCCACTTAATTCTAATGAGGCACTAATTCGTAAACTTCCTTAATTCGTCGCTCAAATCTGATTCAGCTCTCAACAACTAATTATAGCCTCTGAATCCTTCACAACAAGATCTGAAATTCATTGGACATGAAGTTTGCGGTTTGTTTAACAAACCCGTGATGCAAAATACAATAAATTAAACAAAAGAACCGCTTTTATTCCGCTCGATATTATGTTTATGTGTGCTGATCCTTATTTCTAGCCCCTTAAGACACAATACGTCTCACAACTAGCGCCGCCAATGGAAAAAAAATCATAATTTTTTTTGGATGCGTTTTTAGCAAAAAACGCTCCTGCGATTTCTCAACGCGAGGCTTAACTATTTTTAGGACCTAATGTTTGGATTCCAGGATTGGATTTCCTACGAATGCAATCGACTGGCCACTTTTGGCGAGAATCGAATGCATTCTTAAGTTTTAGGATCGGGAATCCAAACCTTAAAAAAAAAATCCTAAAAATAAAGGTCCTAAAAATAGTTAATCCTCGCGTTGAGAAATCGCAGGAGCGTTTTTTGCTAAAAACGAATCCAAAAAAAAAAATTTTTTTTTTTTTTCATTGGCGGCGCTAGTTTTTAGACGTATTTCATCGATAGTGGCAGGATACATTTTGTCCACAAGACACTGCCTGCCACGCCTTCTCCACAATTAGCCTTCGGTCTTATAAATTCTAAGATATCTCAAGGCACGAAGGCAGGTACCTAGGTTCAGTGGCAGGCGAACAAAGGCAAACCAAAATATTGAATTAGGCCTATCAAACTAAAACCAAAACCCAGGGTATATTCCAATCACTAGTTAGGCTAGGCTACCTAGGCGGATTTCCAAACTTTCTTATATTTTTTCATAGTTCACAGATTTGCGACCAAAAAATCCGTAGCCTTAGAAGAAATTTGACAGCGTTTTTTCTCTGTGGTGCATCATTATCTATGAAATCCACAGATTTAAAATGGTTGACGGCAATAGCGCCCGATAATGCCCGAAATGCTCTCTATCAGTCTTTTGATCTACCAGCAGCGGTAGAGACATAATATGAAGGCTCAAACCTCCATACGACCGGTCATCTTAGTTGTCATCTAGTCCGGTCCGGCCAGTTGAGCTATATTTCTGTTCCACGCACACAGGGCGCTCGTGCTCCAAATACGTCAGTCCAATTATACGGAGAGAGAGCAAGGAATTATTCCAGAGCAATGAGACAAGCGGTCTCATGTTTCACTTATGCGTTTACCGCTTTGCTTTTGAATTCATAATGCCGTGATGCGCTACCAACTAGATTTCAGTATGAAAACATGAATATGGCCCATTTGGGCAGTATTATTTGTCCTATTTAAGCATGTTATAAAAAAACTAATTAACTAATTAAGCATGTTATCATATCAGCTCTCTATTTACTAAAACAATGTATCGGAAAACCCAAGTTTTTTTAGAGTGATTTCCAGATTTTTGCTACTAATAGGCGATTCACCAAACCACAGTTTAGTACAAAAATATGCATAAAGACACGTGTATAAAGACATAGTTATTAATTGTACCCGTACTGACGACAGCACGTCGACCTTTACATGCCACGCCGGCACTTTAGTCGGTTACGTTACAAGTTACTTTACAAGGAAATTCTTTGGGTGGAGGTTACCAAAAGTACAAATCACGAGTACCTAGGTATGCCCTCAAATTAACGCCAATATGATTTGCGAAACTTTCAACCGTGTGGTAAGTATTATGATGACCAAACAAAATACTTACTTGATGTGTAGTTTTCAAATAAATATTTATATCTTATCTTATCTTAATTTAAATGGAATAAAATTCTCACAGATTTTCAACATCAAATGGAACGCGAGGCTGTCAGGTCCAATATTTTTTCTGTTTCATGCAAATCTGTTGGATTTTTCATAGCTTATCTCCCCGAAACCCGTAAAGAATAAACCATTCTCTCGACTTGGCTCTCTTTCAAAAGCTTAATTGAATCACCCAAACGCTTCAGAGGGAAAGGAGTACAAACCCCTATTAGATTATTAAAACATAAGACAAACTTGGATGTACAGAAGGATAGCTGTGGATCCGTTTAAATGTAATTATTCTACCTACATATACCTGCCTTAATAATTGCTTTCCGAGGTTAAGAGCAAGGTCAGAAAAGCACACAACCTACAATATTTATCCTGACATTATGAAAAAAAAAAAAGAAGAATTCGGTAATTCAAAGTTCGTAGAGAAAAGTTTTTTGCTTGGCATCACTTTTCTACACTGTGAACAAACTGTTTTCAGATGTTGAGTTATTTTTTTACCTTACGTACTTCTGTACGAGTAGGTACATTTTGTGGCAACATAGATGCCAGGCCACTAATTGTGTTTCTTAATAATGTTTCCTTTGCGTTGGACATTTCAAGGGTTCCGGCTTATTGGCTAAAGCGGTGCCTTGCCTGGTTAGTGTTTGTCTGGTGGCCTTAAGTTATTGAATACGAGTTCTGCTACAAACTCCAAACACCAAAGTTTGGAACTCGGTCGGTCCTCAGCCATTGAGGAGCATGGTCATTGGTCACCCTCCGATTAACTAAAAAGATGGTTGCAATATAATCAAATAAAATAAATGTGCCTCGTTGGGCGCTCAAAGATGTCCGAAATTCCACAAAATGTCATAGTACCTATAAGTAGCCCACATAGTATTCATCTGCACATTGTAAGCATCGGACGATAGCATCTGATATGACGGCGTAATCTATAGAACCTACACCCGGCATCGTCGGTTCAGCCCCTCTGCCCTTGACGCATTTTTCCAATACGGCCGCAATATGGTGCAATTTACAAAATTTAATATTTTACAAATTAAGACGCATTTTGTTTTTTTTATTGAATAAAACAGCTTTACCTTTGAATAAACATTACAAAGTATTTAAAATCAAAGCATTACTATGCTAATTCAAAGAGAAATTAAGTTTTAATCTTTTTTAATTTGATCGCAATAGCGTCAAGGGTAACCCCCCAGTGCGGATTAGTGCAATCTAGCTAGTGTGTAGGAATACAAATACCACAGATTTATGATTGAAATCTGACAAATACAAATCATCCTATCCATTTGATACAATCCCGTCCACGTGGACGGTCACATTTGAAGTCCAAGAGATATTATTATAATATCACCACAAAAAACAAAGGTATCCATTGTTAGCGGTAAAAGTTCTGTATTCGCGGAGGTACAATTTAGAAAATTCTTCAAAAAACGTCGCTCTCTTCCCAGTCTATGACAAATCACAAATTGTTTCCAAAAGGGATTGAATAACAAGCCAAAATTGCAGATTCCTTTCGCACCGACTGCTCATCTACAATTTGGCGATAAAATATAGATCCTTGGCCGAAATGTGAGCTTTGCCTATGACTCTACAACTTTCTAAATAAATTGTAATTCAACGCAAGATTCTGGGGGATGGAACCTCAGCCACCTTTGAGGTTGCGCTGCTGCGCGTTTTTGCTGAGTTATATCTCGTCTGAGATTCCGATCAATAGGGATTTTTCCAAGTGTCAAATTTGACAGCGATTCGCTAATTATTGCGCAACTAAATCTGTGGTTTGTATGGAAACCACAGATTAATAGACTGATTTTGACAGTTATTCGGGCAAATTTTGATGCCTGGAAAAAACCCCATTATTAAAACACACTCGTTGTCACTATAACTCATTAGATAGGCATTTTAATAGTAGTTTATGCAACTGTCATATAAAAAAGATAAAAAGTTTACGAGTATCATACAAGGCGAAGCCGAGTATTCTAATATCGTTTTATATGCAGTTGCATACACTAATAATATCTTCACTCATTTATAAATTAAACTAAAGTAAACAAACCGCTTTGACTGGGAAAGTTGACTGGGAAAATGACAAGAGGCTGACGCAAAATATAACAACAATAGTCTTACTTTGTCACTCTTGTTGATCTCGCTCCAGCTCCTAATTTATCAACTCCATCCGAAAACTTTATGAAAACTTTATGACAAGAGATTTTTCGCGGCTCACGAATATTTTTTTCAGTGTTGCCACTATGGGGCAAATGAGTGAATGGTTTGCATTTTTTGATAAAATGTTGCCATCCGTCGAGGGTTTACGTAATCTTTCTTACAGGTCGGGGGGTTAAGCTTATGGTTAAACTTGCTCTGTAGTTTAATAAATCGAAGACCGGGCCTAAGTTTTATGTATCAACTTTTAAGATCATAATTCGAATCTTACGGCATGAGTGTAGATAAAGTTTTTTTTTAACAACGCGATGCGAATCAACTACTTTTAGAAGACCTGCTCACTGCATATTGAATAATATTTTTCAAAGCTTCTACTTTCATTTAGTTTTTTCTTCTACGAGTATCATCCATCATATATCTGCATCTTGCATTCCCTAAACTAGAATTCCTTGTGCGCTTAGCTCACGCCCGCTAACATCCCACGCACACGGACGCAAAGGTCACTTCTCAGAATAAAACGTAATACAACAGGGATAAATGCGTATCTACGTGAAAATATCTTGAAGGAAATTTGTGTTTGCCGACGACTACAAAGGGGCGACATAAAAATGTCGTCGCATTTTTCCCGATCACAAAGCTTTTGCTCCTCGGCAAGCTGTGAAAAACATTCTCGCCCTTAAAATGTTACTATAGAAAACGATAATACGGAAATTACAATATTCGACGAAACGGCTTTCAAGCGTTGATTGAGGAATATTCTTATACTTTTGGTATACTTAGGTACTTAAAAACGTGGACCGAAAGCACTAGCCGGTAACTTCCAAAGACATTATAAAATTGATTCACATTGAGTAAGTTACTGACTCCAAAACCCGAGGCAAGAAAGCGCTGACTGACTTCCTTACCCTGTGTAGGTAAATCAGCCTTAAATCTCTTTAAAAAACTTGACAGCAGCCGGTCAAATTAATAATAAAGTTTATTAACATATCCATAACGTTCCGTGAAAGTATTTCGCAGGGGAAGATTTTTTAATTCACCTTAAATAAACTTCAAAACTTCCCCAATTTAGTGCCTACCTTGGGGGATTTGAAACACTCGGTCGAGAGTTAATTTAATTAAATTATTCTAACACTAGCTTTTGCCCGCGACTTTGTCCGCGAAGACTTAGTTTTTTTGCCGTTATCACAATAAAAAATAGCCTGTAGCACTCAGCGATAACGTAGCTTCCCATTAGTGAAAGAATTTTTAAAATCGGTTGAGCTTTTTTGGAGCTTACCCCCTACACACATACATGCTTACAAACTTTTCCTCTTTATAATATTAGTGTCGATTGTTTAAACACAGTACTAAGAATGCCACAATAACAAAAACTCCAATAACTTTATAAACAATCGTTTACAGCGAGTCTATTCCCCATCCTCGCGCCAGTTTGCTCTTATTCTTTTCCTAACTTATCGTGGACCGTATGGACAACTAGAGCCCTAGCATTACCGTTCTTACTACCCTTAGCATAAAGAGTAATTTGTTACGGACGTGAGAGTTAATCCCCAACGTCTTCCGTGAGTTAAATCTGTCAGGGCTCAGGACACTTTGCACGGACAGTTGTTGCCGCAGGTAGAAGTTTTTGCTGAATCATAAAACTAAGTTTTTTGCGCTAAGGATTAAGACTAGGAGGATTTCCGCAGCGTTTCATCTTCTCTACATACTTAATATAACAACTGAGGTTTGAATGCTAGAAACGGCAGAAATCGGCAAAAACTTTCACCCGTATAAAATGTATGTGAAAAGTTATTCGCGATTTCTAACATTTCTAGTACCTACTCAAACCTCAGTTGGCTTTTGATCCTACATGAAATAGGATCGATTGGCATAAAAACTAAATTTGGTATTTAGCATTATTTTTTTCGCTGACTAAACTTGATTTTTAAATCTGTGTATGCGGTTCATAATATCTCAAAAGTTATGGATAGTCTCCTAAGAAGGGTTTCCTGTAACTATAACGGTAAGGGTATCTGTCCTTACATGCCCCGTCTCAAAAATCCACCCTGTTTAAACCTAGTGTTTCGTTTTTTTGATAGTTACGCTTTCGCTACAGAGTGACACAGCATGTAGATACTCATCACTAAGGCGGACTTGCGTCAGTCGGGGTTAGACAACTAACTCGGAGTTAATTTGACATTTCCGTAAAATTTTTGACGTTAACTCAGAGTTAACTGGCTAACCCTGGTTGACGCAAGTGGACCTAAGTGTGAAAATCATACAAAAGTAGAGATCTAAACACTGTATTCTACGTAGCCCACTTATTTACCGATGACTTTCTGGAACTGCATCAGTATAATATGGTATGAAAGGAGAAGGCTCATGAATTTGAGTGGGAGCGAGATGTCGATCTTCAGCATGCCCAGGAGTGAGAGGGATATGTCGTGTTCCTTGGTCAGAGAGAGCATAGCGCGGGCCACGGAGCGTTTGGACTTTTCTGTGGATGAAAAAAACGTATTTATTCATGCGGATTTGCGTCAGTCAGGGTTAGCAAACTAACTCTGAGTTAATTTGACATTTCCATACAATTCGGAAGGCAAAGTTTTTTGTTCGAAAGTCCGTTATTGGCTTAATCTTATCTTTAGACAATATTGAGAAACTAATTTCAATATTTTTTAATTTGCTTCAGTAGTTTTGTTTTTATGCGCTAAAATGTTTTGTTCCTATGACCGCCAAACAGCGCCAACAGTATGCAGACCGTCGCGTGAAGGTCATAAAACCGTATCTTTGAAACGTTGTGAAATCCAAACTACTGAACCAAAATAAAAAATATTGAAATTAGTTTCTCAATATTGTCTAAATATAAGATTAAGCCAATAACGGACTTTCGAACAAAAAACTTTGCGTACCGAATTATTGGCGTTAACTCAGAGTTAACTGGCTAACCCTGGTTGACGCAAGTGGACCTAAGTTCCACTTGCGTCAACCCGGGTTAGCCAGTTAAAGCCAGTCAGTTGTATGGAAATGTCAAATTAACTCCAAGTTAGTTGGCTAACCCTGACTGACGCAAGTTGATCTTACGGGCCTAAGTTTTATGTATCAACTTTTAAGATCATAATTCGAATCTTACGGCATGAGTGTAGATAGTCACTTGCGTCAGTCAGGGTTAGCCAACTAACTCTGAGTTAATTTGACATTTCCATACATTTATTGACGTTAACTCAGAGTTAACTGGCTAACCCTGGTTGGCGCAAGTGGGCCTAAGTGTATCAATTTTTATCTATGAAATATTAAAGCCTGAGTATCGCCACTTTTTAACAGTGATAAAACACATAAAAAATAACTTTTGGTGAGGATTAGGTACTACCGCAGTGTTGTATTTATGTTGGCCTGTGTGCTTATTCTGTAAAAAAATCCGCACACTTGCTAGTCCTATAAACCGGTTTATTTGCGGGAAAATATAACATACTAGCTTTTGCCCGCGACTTCGTCCGCGCTGACTTATTTTTTTTCCCGTGAGTTTTTCCGCGATTTTAATGGTTATTCTGCTATTCGGAGCGGAGAGAAATCCAACAAATCAAAACTCATAAAAATCGGTCCACCCGTTCTCGAGTTATAAATGGTGTAACTAACACGACTTTGTTTTCAACAGATATTATTATGTAATATTTGTCGAAAAAAGATTGTTTGTTTCGATAAGGGCTATTTTCCCGCAAATAAACCGGTTTTGAGGACTACCAACTTTCCGGATTTGTATTACAGAATAAGCACACAGATGGTTGAACGTAAATGCTGATAAATTAACCTCCTCCGTTCCTAGAGTATCTGACCAAAGAGTACGTGCCTCTACTTTACAATAGGATTGGATCCTCTATGACACTCCATTACTTTCAGATGACACTCCTTTTAGCTGCCAACAGCCAACACCCACTCACTTTTAAGTTTATTGTGTAGGGTTGTAATAGTCGCCTGATAGCACCTACTTGAGCTCGATCTCAAGTAGGTGAACTCAGAAAAGTCAAATGATAATGTCAAGCCTTGGCTAATGTCAAACTTGAGTAGCTGTAGACACTATGTTAAGATTGACATTGACATTAGCCAAGGCTTGACATTAGCATTTGACTTGTCTGAGATGACCTACTTGAGTTCGATCTTGAGTCGATGACTATTAATGCCTAAAAATTAATGTCAAATTAAAAATTAATGTTTACTGTTTACTGTCTGAGGTTCACAGGAAATTCTGTTTTTTTATAACGTTCAAAGGTTTCTAAACTTCGCTAGGGACAGGACTTGAACCCACAACCTGCACGGTATGCAAAAGGTTGCGGTTCAAGTCCTGCGCCTCTATTCTCAAAAAAATCCACTCAACCATTGAGCGTCAAAACACTCGAAAAAAGCCCTTATTGAAATGAATCATCTTTTATTTCACATTTAGAAACAGTTATTTTTACAGTTGATATTTTAGAGAACACAGGGGCTGTCCCGAGCGAATTTTCTTTTAATTTTAATTACATAGTATAATACTTTTTTGTTTTTCCTAAAGCACGGGTTAGCACGGGTTAGTGCTTTAGGAAAAACAGAAAGTAGGTAGGTACTTGCAGAGCTGAGAGGATGGTATAGATGGTGAGGTCAACCTACCCTATCTAAAATATGTTGCATTCACTGAAGCGTCTGAGTGGAGGTGCCACTGGATGTTTTAGGGTGGTATTCTAGAACGCTACTTAAACTCAGTTCAAACTAGAACGCTACTTAAACTCTGTTTAAACTCAGTTCAAACTAGAAAGCTCCTTGAACTCTGTTTAAACTCAGTTTAAGTGGAGTTTAGTAGTGTCGACTGTCGATAAAACAGTGCATGTTTTGATTTGAATATCCCTCCCTTCATATCAAAACATGCACTGCTTTATCGACAGTCTGAACTCTGTTTAAACTGAGTTTAAGTAGCGTTCTAGAATACCACCCTTAGAAATAATCTACAGCTACTAAATTCAAAATTTAAAAACCCTCGACTTTTTAATTTCAACATATCTCAAAAAACGGCTGTAAGAAAAACAAGTCTTTAGGGTGGAATTAATAGTCGTCTGAGTTCACCTACTTGAGATCGATCTCAAGGAGGTAAATGTCAAGCCTTGGGTAATGTCAAACTTGAGTAGCTGTTTGCTTATTAATAGACACGATCTTGAGATTGACATTGACATTAGCCGACTTGCTTGAGTGAGTCGACTTACTTGAGTCGACGCCATATTAATAGAGCCGACTTGAGCTCGGAATTGAGTGAGTCATTCATCTTTTGACAGTCCGTGACGTCTCAATTTCAATACAACGTGGTTTAGAGTACTAGGCATGCATAAAATGTTAAGAAGCTGTAAGATCACTTACTTGAGACCGGAGTCGCTGGCATATTAATAGACACAATCTTACGTGAGTTCACCTACTTGAGACCAGACTTGCGACTGTCATTTCCAAGTGCAGGCGATAGCCGACTCAAGTTCGTGTTTTTCATTACCCGACTTCGCAAAGCAAGAAGGGGAGTTATTTTCTTTGATTAGTCAGCGCGCATCCAAAGCGAACCTACCGCAAGAAGTTGCAGCTTAACAATATACTTAGGACCATCGTCGACATCGGAAGTTACGTGGAAAGGGACCTTGTGGTGTGAAATAATTTGTCGTCGTCATTCGACCGGCACCTCTACCACATCGCTATGACTAGCCAGAAAAGTGTTTCTACCAGCCCGAGTTCTTCGAGCTGCAAAACTCCAGCAGTTCAGAGCCCCACAGTCATATTACCAAGAAAGAACTCCGAAGAGCTGAGGTTTAAAAAAATAAGCTGGTACTAAGTTTGAGTTTAGTTTGGTATATAGCCTCAGACGCTCCGGTTTCCTCACGATGTTTTCCTTCACAGTCAGGGAGTGGTATGTATGCGACTTTGAAATAAATTAATGTCATGGGTAGGGTACATGCCCTCATCGGGACTCGAACCAGGATCCCTCGATTCCGAGTCCATTGTTCTACCCATTATGCCACCACCGCGTAACCATCTAAAACTCAAATACTACCTATAAAGGCATGGTAGAATCAGAAGCTACGAGCTTGTACTTGGCCAAATACAGAAGTGTTGTCAGAATTAAGTTTTAATTTCAAAGAAAAACTACTATTTGCAGGCTCCCATAATCTTGTAAGAAACTACACCACACACTAATAAAAAGGCAGAAAGTATATTTCAACTCTTTCCTTACTGAAAATCCGGGCACTATGGCGTTTCACGAAAGAGTTCCCTTGACGAAACTCTTATTACGATGTAATAGGGACTATTTTTGTACAATCCAAGGGAATTATTTCGTGAAACGCACGTACACACGACAACACGTCGACCTTTACTCGCTAGTACTCTACTCGGTTACGTTATGGGCGACTTTACAACAAAAGTGTACACTTTGACGTGCTGTCGTGTGTACAATAGAATTTGAGTGCTGTAACGTGAATGACGTCATGTCAATGGTCTGGAGGTATTAGGCGTGCATAAACATCCGGAATCTCTTATATGGCGATTGGTGACAGAAAGTTTCATGTAGTATGATACATATCATGTAGATGGTAGCACAACATACAATTCAAACCTCTTTACTCGTACCTAGTTTTTTTAAGACTATTATTATTTGCCGGCCTTCAAAGCCCAGTTGGACCATAGAGGTTACTAGGCATGCATAAAATATAAAGCGGATATAGTAGTGAAAACTTGAGGGTGTGGTATCATTCATACGAGTAGTAGGTATTCAGTAAATTAAGTTGATACTTGAAGATAAATCTGAATAGGGAAGACCTTCAGTAATGTTACATAATTATCTAATTTTTTTTCTAATTGGAAAATAAACAAGCCTGGAAGAGTTGTAACATATTTATTAATACAATATTGTTTCCTAATCATCATCTAAAATTTCTACACTTGACATGAATTTGCGCTAAGTCGAGTATTCTTCCCCTCATTTTATGTGTTCATTCTCCACACATTATTCCAGGTTTCGGGACCAAACTAAAGCTGGTGTTTTAAAATTGCCTTGGTTTTTATCCCTCCTATCATAACGCCCTAACTTCGTCGATTATGCGTCGGACAGTAGGTACTTTCTGATTTTCCTGTAATCAAAATAAAACATTAATGTAGTAGAATGATTTGCGCAACGATCAAACGTTAGGTTTGCAGTCGCTCTATAATCTATATATATAAAAGGCTTAGGTTGACTGACTCATCACGCTACAGCCCAAACGGCTGAACCTATAAGTATGAAATTTGGACAAAAGTTGCGTTATATGGTGGAGGGTTCATTTAAGAAGCGATTTTTTTTTATTTAACCCTTAAGTGGGTCAAAATCGGGTTGAAAGTGTGTATGGGAAAAAATTTTTTTTTGGTCTTTTGTACTTTAATCTTACTTTTTCGTACTTTTATTTAAAAATGATTCGACACCTATTTCAGATTTTTTCTCATTTCTATGCACTTAAGGGTTAAAATGGGTGCTAAAGTTTTTCGATTTTTTTCACCAGTTACGATCAATGCTGGAACAAAACCGCTAATGCCACAACAGTGATAATTTGACAATAGTTGTAATTTGTGGACACGCTACGGGTTAAGATAGATTTACTTCAAGTTTAACCCTTAAGGCGGTAAAAATAGGGTTTAAAGTTTGTATGAAAAAAAAAAATTTTTTGGCCGCATTTACTTGCAACTAAGAATTCGTATATTAAATCAAAAATAAATTAACACCTGTTTTAGCTTTTTTCTAATTTTAGCCGTTTAAGGGTTAAACGAGGTTGAAATGTATGAATATTTTTCGTGATGTAGAGTCAACGTCGGGCCCAAACCATTTAAGCTACAACTATGAAATTGAAACTTCAGTAGCGTTTTGTAGCAAAACTACCCACCATGAAGAAAAAAATATAATTTTAACCCGTCAAATGCCCAAACCGGGGTTCAAAGTTTGTATGAAATAAAATTTTTTTTTTGGTTCGATTTACTTGAAATTTAGTATTTGTATATTTAATAAGAAACAATTAAATACGTGTTTCAGCGTTTTTCAAAATTCTGCCCACCAAAGGGTTAAAAGGGGTAGAAAAGTTTGAAGATTTTTCCTGATTTAGTATCAATGCCAGGCCTAAACCATTAAAGCTACAACTATGAAATTGAAACTGCAGTAGTGTTTTGTGGCAAAACTACCTACCATGAAGAAAGAAATAAAATTTTAACCCTTCAAATGCCCAAACCAGGGTTCAAAGTTTGTATGAAATAAAAATTTTTTTTGGTCCGATTTACTTGAAATTAAGTATTAGTATACTAAATCAGAAAAAATCAAACACGTGTTTCAGCGTTTTTCTCATTTCAGCCAATGAAGGGTTAAAATAGGTGGAAACGTTGAAGTTTTTTCCTGATGTAGTAGCAATGCTCGGCCCAAATCATTGAAGCTACAACTTTGAAATTGAATGTGCAGTTGCATTTTATAGCATTACTACCCACCATAAAGAAAAAAATATAATTTTAACCCTTCAAATGCCCAAACCGGGGTTCAAAGTTTGTATGAAATAAAAAATTTTTTTGGTCCGATTTACTTGAAACTTAGTATTTGTATATTAAATAAGAAACCATTAAATACGTGTTTCAGCGTATTTCAAATTTCTGTCCACAAAAGGGATAAAAGGGGTAGAAAAGTTTGAAGATTTTTCCTGATGTAGTATCAATGCCAGGCCTAAACCATTAAAGCTACAACTATGAAATTAAAACTGCAGTAGTGTTTTGTGGCAAAACTACCTACCATGAAAAAAAATATATAATTTTAACCCTTCAAATGCCCAAACCGGGGTTCAAAGTTTGTATGAAATAAAATTTTTTTTTGGTCCGATTTACTTCAAACTAAGTATTCGTATACTAAATCAGAAATAATTAAACACGTGTTTCAGCATTTTTCTCATTTCAGCGAATGAAGGGTTAAAATGGGTGGAAACGTTGAAGATTTTTCCCTGATATAGTAGCAATGCTGGGTCCAAACCACTCAAGTTAGAACTTTGAAATTTGAACTACAGCTGCGTTTTATAGCAAAACTACCAACCATGATGAAAAAAGTAATAATGTTAACCCTTGAAAAGCCCAAACCGGGGTTCAAAGTTTGTATTAAATAAAATTTTGTTTTGGTCCGATTTACTTCAAACTAAGTATTTGTATGCTAAATCAGAAATAATCAAACACGTGTTTCAGCAATTTTCTCATTTCAGCGAATGAAGGGTTAAAATGGGTGGAAACGTTGAATATTTTTCTCTGATGTAGTAGCAATGCTGGGCCCAACCCATCTAAGTTACAACTTTGAAAAACTACAGTTGCGTTTTATAGCAACACTACCAACCATGAAGAAAAAAGTAATAATGTTAACTCTAAAACGGCCAAAACGGGGTTCAAAATTTGTATGAAATTATCATTTTATTGGGTCAGATTAACTTGAAACTAAGTAGTGGTGTATTAAATCAGAAATAATAATTAAACACATGTTTCAGCATCAAAAAGGGTGGAAACATTTTAAGAGTTTTCCTGATGTAGTATCAATAACAATGCCGGAACCATTAAAGCTACAACTATTCAATGAACATTTAACTACAGTTGTGTTTTATAGCAAATCTACTAAGCATGAAGAAAACAATAATAATGATACACCTAAAACGGCCAAAAAGGTTCAAAGTATGTATTTTTTTTTGTTGGATTCATTTGATCTTTACCAATTTGGTCACACACATACACAACACATACACTTCCACGCTGAAACTGCATGACGGATTTGGATGACATTTAGAATAAAGCTTACAAAAACACACACCCATGACTCTATTCATGCTAATTTGATAATGGTGAAAGATGTACCCAGGCAACTTCTTATAAGTCTTCGCGGACGAAGTCGCGGGCGAAAAGCTAGTTTATTATAAATTCGCTTGGCAAATTACTACTTTCTCTACGTAAACATAACCTCTAAAGTTATATTAAATGCGCAAAAAACGTTGATGATGGGGTATTTTAAAGAGCTAACTGACGATATCTGTAACTTGTATCGTGAACTAGACGATATCTGTAACTTGTATCGTGAACTATGTATATTTTATACAATTATAGTGAATAAATACCTGTCTTGTCAGCAACTCGTTTGTAGAGGTCATCCAACTGGGTCCGCTAGGTACTGAAGCTCGAAAAACGGAAGCTCGAATAACGGAAGCTCGAATGAACTGAAGCTCTCTGTTTGAAGTTTCCGGCATGATATTTTTCGACCAAAATATTGAAAATAACCTCTCTGGCGCCACTTATTATCCATAACCGACTAAAACGTTCAATATACTGAAAATCACAAGAATTTACGAGACATTTTTATAATAATTATTTTCGTAGTTTGACTGATGTTTGACAGAAGAAAAAGTTTTTTCTTTTATTCGACAGTTCTGAAAACCGTGAAAAAAGTTGTTCACCTTACGAACCTCTTTGAAGGTCAAACTGAGGTTGTGGCTAGCCTCTTTCTAATGTATGGTAGCCTAGTACATTCTTTACTCAAGTCGTTGAAAAAGTTCATTCTTGACTCAAGTCGAGGACTTGAGATCGGTCTCAAGTAAGCGCTGCTTTATTAATATGCTGAGTTACTCACTCAAGATCAAGCTCTCTGTTGCCAAAGTAACGAATAACAATGCTGTAATATTTGTAGATAATAAGAAAATAAGCGTTCTTGTACATGTTTATTCTTCCAATTTCCCAGCTTGACAACCGCATGACAAAACAATAATCATAGAGAAACCTGCAAACTCCACATTCCTCCCCTAATAGAACCCAAACAATAAACTTTAACATAAACTTCCTTTTTAACTAAACTGAAATCAAACCCACTTAAAACTACTTATTCCTAGATCTTAATGTAATATTCCTAGTAGGATCATCTAAGACCACCTCAGACTCAGGTGTCCAAGTACTGTCTTGGTCGTCCGGAGATTCCTCACTTACATACACACTAGAGTCACAACTGACGCTTGGAGGAGACAACGCCTGAGATAACACAGAATTTGAAGCGTTATTAAGCATCTGAGCATGATTTCCATCCTGATCGGATTGTTGGTCAATCGGACTGTCGGTGCTACAACGGATGAAGGTGTAATCAGTTTCTGCTTCTGACTTGTCCTTAACTTCATGCTCCTTCTCCCCTTTAAAATGCACAATCTGATCCACATGTTTCCTGACCGCCTTGTTTAATGAAGGTAGAAAGATCAAAAACATCCTCGAACCAATGTCCTTGTGAATCACACCTCTCAACCATTTAAATTTGTTTCCATTATTGAAATGAATTTTAACCAATACTTCATCATTCACTTTGAAAGAGAGTTGTCTGGATCCGCCATAGTTTTTAAACTGTGAGATCTGTTTATTACACACATTAATCTTTGCCTCAGCCGACAAGGAAATGTTGGAGGATTCATTTGCTTTTGAATTAATGAAATCCAATCTACATTGTAAATTATGTCCTAGCATGAGTTGTGCAGGGGAAACACCGGTGCTGCCATGAACAGAATTACGGTAATCTAATAGAAACTTGTTCAAACGCAATTTTAACTTGAATTGAGAACTTGTATCTATAGCTAAGCATTTAATTGCCTTTTTAACCGTTTTAACTGAATTTTCAGCCTGACCATTTGACTCTGGATGATATGGCGCGATGGTCAAATGCTTGATGCAGTTCACCCTACAAAAGTTTTGAAAAACGGCTGACGTGAAATTAGAAGGATTATCTGACACTAAGGTTTTCATTATACCAAACCTAGCCATCAATTCCGATAACTTTTCAATTATTACTTCTGATCCTGTAGATCCTAGCAATTGAAAACATTCTAACCATTTGGAGTAGGCATCAATCACTACGAGGTAGTTTTTACCCAAAACCGTTAGAAGATCTATATGGACCCTTTCCCAGTCCCCGTAGCATGACTTTTATCGAGGCGGATTTATCCAACAAAATGGCGGTTTATCAGCATTTTTGACGTCTAAAGTGGGTTATAAATCGTCGATACCGATATATAACCCACTATAAACGTCAAAAATGCTGATAAACCGCCATTTTGTTGGATAAATCCGCCTCGATAAAAGTCATGCTACCCCCGCAGGCCGCTGCTGGATAAGGCCATGGAGCCAGTGCCGCCCGTCGCGGCGCGCTTCGCAATTCACAACAAATATGACAACTACCTACTTTAGTTTCTATATCTAAATCAATGCCTGGCCACCAAAATCGCGCCCTAGCTTCACTTTTTGACTTGACAACTCCAAAGTGCGAAGAATGCAATTCTTCTAGCACTTTGTCTCTCAGTGAAATTGGAATTATGACTTTATGCCCGCGCAAAATGCTACCATTTTCATAACTAAGCTGCAGTCTACATTTATGATATGGTAAGAGTTCACCATCCCCAATCTTCTTAGGCCAACCCTTGCTTATACATTCAATAACTTTCCTAAGAATTATGTCTTTCTGCGTATGCTCCTTAACCTCTTTAATAGTTACTGGTAAAGCATTATCCTCCATCATAATGAAATTCATGTAACTATTCACCTCAACTATTTCCTCATCTACACTTGAACTTGGTTTATTGAAAACAGCTTCAGGAGTTGACTCTGGCGAAGATCGAGACAAATAATCTGCTACATTATCTGCGCTTCTAACATACTGTATAGTATAATTATATGCCGATAAGAAAATGGCATATCTTTGCAAGCGATTAGCAGTCATTTCTGGAATACCTTTCTTGTTTCCGAAAATAGTTATTAAAGGTTTATGGTCTGTACGCAAAATGAATGGTTCAGCCCTGCCATACAAGTATTGATGATACTTTTTAACACCAAATATAATTGCTGTTGCTTCTTTCTGTATTTGGGAATAGCCACATTCACTCCTTGAAAGTGATCTTGACGCAAAAGAAATTACCTTTTCTGTTCCGTCTGGCTGTTTTTGAGCCAAGATAGCACCTAAACCGCTTGGTCCAGCATCAATAGATAAAATTGTCTCATAATCAGCGTTAAAATGAGCTAACACCCTTTCAGACTCTAATTCTTTCTTAACCAGCTCAAATGGAGTCTGTTGTGCTGCTGACCACTCCCATTGAGTACCATCTTTAAGTAAGTCATGCAACGGCTTTAACAGACTCGACATGTTTGGAACGAATGCCCGGTAATAATTCACCATTCCCAAAAAAGATTTCAGTTCAGAAACATTTTTAGGAGCTTTAGCATTGCGAACAGCTTGAATTTTTTCTTGTGTTGGGTGAAGACCAAACTTGTCGATTCTGTAACCTAAATACTCAACCGATTCTTGCAAAAACTGACATTTTGCTTTTTGCAAAGTGAATCCGGCTTCGTCTAACCTCTGCAAAACTTTAATCAATCTTTCTACATGCATCTCTCTATTAGGGCCAGTGATTAAAACATCGTCCAAGAAGGAACAAACCCCTTCTATTCCTGCTAATACTTTTTCCATTGTTTTCTGAAACACTGCTGGTGCTGATGATAGGCCATAAACTAAGCGGGTAAATTTAAATAAACCTCTATGAGTGTTAATACAGGTCAACATTTGTGAAGGCTCTGATAGCTCTAATTGTAAATAGGCCATAGATAAATCCAACTTAGTGAACTCTTGCCCTCCATGCAATCTGGCAAATAATTCTTCGATCCGTGGAAGTGGATAACGATCAACGTTCAGAACTTTATTTAACGTAACCGAAAAGTCTCCACAAATCCTAACGGAACCATCTGGTTTTAAAACTGGCATGATTGGAGTAGCATAGTCCGAAAACCTAACCGGCTCTAAAATGCCTAAAGCCACCAACTTATCTAAAGCTTCATCTATTTTGGATTTAAGTGCAAACGGCACAGGTCGGGGCTTGAAATAAATCGGTTTGGCATCGTCTTTTAAAGATAAATCCACTTTAAAGTGATTAAATTTCCCTACCCTGTCTGCAAAAACATTGGGAAATTTACTATTTATCCTCCTAACCAACGATTCAATTTCTTCTGTTGCTCCCTCCGTGGCACAATAATTGATCTTACTTATACCTAACTCAAACTTTGACATAAAATCCCTGCCTAAAATTGTCATTGGTGGACTTTTACCCTTGTATCTAACCACAAATATCTTAATTTGTTCTTGGTTGCCTTCATACGTAATAGTTGCTAAAAAATAGCCCAAGGGATTTATAATGCTTCCGTCATAACTTTGTAATGGATTTGAACCTTCCTGTAAGCTTGTTTTAGGAAAATTCTGCCTAAAACATCTTTCTGACATGGCAGATACGGCGCTTCCGCTGTCTACTTCACACTCTAATAACACGTCATTGATATGCACACTATGAATCAATGGCTTTCCATCTAGACATTTAATGTTAAAACATTGTACTAAACCTTCTAGATCCTCCAAAATATCCTCCGCGAGATAATTTGTATTCAACGTCTCCTTTTGAGGGCACATGCGTCTTAGGTGGCCCTTCTCACCACACTTCTTACACTTTTGCTTAGAAAATCTACAGTTTTCCGTGATATGGTTAAAATAACCACAAACACCACATCGTTTCTTCTCTGTTGTTGCTGGTTTGGACTGTGATGAAGAAGGACTCGATCCAGTTACCCCACTGTGACGTCGATCCAAAGCAAACACCTCCGCCGGACGATCCATAGTTCCCGCTGACACTGACGTGCCGCCTGAATCTCTACTGACATGTCGAGTATTCGCCATCCGAGCACAACGCACTGCCTGCGCCAAATCAATCGCCTTTGAAAACGTTAACTTCTGAATGTCCTCCGTGAAGAGGCGTTCACGCTCTTTATCATTTTCTAGACCAATTACAAAGCGGTCCCGTAGCACCATCTCCAACTCGCTTCCGAACTCGCAGAACTCCGCCAAACCGCGAACACGATCCGCCCAGTCTTTGATGTCTTCACCCGGCTTTTGCACTGCCTTGTAAAATAGAAACCTTTCCACGAAGGAGCAACGTTTCGCAGCAAAATGAGAGTCGAATTTGTCTATTAAGATGGCATAGTCACATATGTCTATTTTCTCTGGAAAAACCAAATTTTTCGCCACATTGAAAGTTTCTTCTGCCAACGATGTTAGTAGAATGGCTCGTCTTCGCTCATCCTTGATATCGTCTTCTTTTTTAATACCGTTTGCAATGCAGTATTGATTTAGCCGCACTTTGAACGACTGCCAATCCTGGAAACGGTGGTCGAATGCGAGATTTCCACCTAACACTGCAGCCATATTTACGATACCACTTATATCGCCAACTGCCTATTGTGAAAACTCGATTTCTTCGCTGGATTCTTACGATAACTCGTCGCCAATGTAATATTTGTAGATAATAAGAAAATAAGCGTTCTTGTACATGTTTATTCTTCCAATTTCCCAGCTTGACAACCGCATGACAAAACAATAATCATAGAGAAACCTGCAAACTCCACAAATGCTGAATAAAAATGGCTGAAGCGAGTCAGATCTGTTCCTTTTTGTCTAGACCAGGGTGCCGCTACAAAATTGTGTCGTCATATTGAACGAGCGATCGAAGTATGTTTGTATGTATGAATGATTGTGTCGTCATAAAAATATAAAGGCGGCTTAATGGAATTAAAATAATTTTAAAATTCTAACATCCAAATCCAAATCGGACGAAGAGTGGATATGGGGTTAGCAAAAAGTTAGTCATCCTGAGTTCACAGTTCGGGGTGAACCACTAGTTATTATAATCGAGTACCTATTTGGAGTAGAGTTCGTGTTATATCTTGTAACATCACTTTTATGTTTGTGGAATCCTGGACTATTATAGAAATGACAAGTTGACAACTGAATAACACCGGACCATGGACAATTTTATGGACCAAAAGGAGGCCAAACTCAGGTTGTGCCTTTTCGAATAGTCTCTTTATAATGTATGGGCGCCTAGTACTTTTGAGTTGGGTTTAAGCTTTTTGACCACATTTTGAACTTTAAATGGTATCATTCGTTCAAATAGTTCATTCTTTACTCAAATCGAGGACTCAAGTTCGCGCCTAAGATATTAATAATAAGTTTATTAATAAGCCAATGTCTCAAGTCGGTGATTTTTGTTTTCTGAGTTCACCTACTTGAGACCGATCTCAAGTAGGTGATCTCAGAGGACTATTAATACCAGCCTAAGAAGTATTGCAACTATTGTTAGAGGTAGCTTATGATTAAAAGACCAGGGGGGTTGCCCTTGACGCTATTGCGATCAAATTGAAAAAGTTTTAAAATTAATTTCTCTTTGAATTCGCATAGTAATGCTTTGATTTTAAATACTTTGTAATGTTTATTCAAAGATAAGGCTTTTTTATTCAATAAAAACACAAAATGCGTCTTAATTTGTAAAATATTAAATTTTGTAAATTGCGCCATATTGCAGCCGTATTGGAAAAATGCTTCAAGGGTAGAGGGGCTGGTCTGGAAGGGGAGGAGGCCTTTGCCCAGCAGTGGGATATCCTACAGGCTAAATAAATAATAAATGCTAGAAAATCGGCTACCAATTTTTTTTTAAACGCACCGTTGCCACAACTGGCACACCCACAGCGGTCAAAATAACAACACCCCTCTTTTTGCGTCGGCGGTTAAAAATAAACTCACCCATCTTATTCTCATACAGCCTAGAAGCCAGTAAGGTCCTCAGCCTCCGGACCTCCGCGTGGAGCTGGTCGCAGTAGATGCACGGAGCAAATGGAGAGAAGGTGTTGCTAGCCAACAGGCTGAAGAACGTCATCAGGCCTATAGTATTTACCTGAGGTGATAAAATATTAGTCACCCTCTAGCCTGTGTTTTGTGAATAGACAAAGAAAATTCATACAAGGCGTTACAAAAGATCAGGGGGGTTACCCTTGACGCTATTGCGATCAAATTGAAAAAGTTTTAAAATTAATTTCAGGTTATCTTTTAAGTGTAGGATATCTTTTAAGGTACCCTAAAAACGTACATTTTTACGAAGCAACTTATGATACGTTTGACCCTTTGACCCCATTTGAAATTCATATCACATAAAATTCGTACTTAGTAAACTTTGAATAATATCACATTTCGTCAAATTATAGATCGCGTATAGCAAAGTGTCGATTTTAATTCAACTAAATTGAAAATCAATTTAACTAACAAAAAATGTGCCTCTTGTCCCTGCGCAGTCCATCATATTACATGGAACAATGGCAGAAGTTAGAGCAATAGTAACTTATACACGGTGTTAAAAGACCGCCAACAGAGCGGGAAACTACGTATTGTCTTCATCATAACGAACATTTTTGCCCCAGGAACTATGCCTGGGAAATCAACGGTGTCTGAGATAATGAGGTTCAAAGAAAGACTTTTCAAAAAATTTTTTTTGCATAAATTGCTCAGTATTTAGTACTTAACATTTCTTTTTAAGAAGCCATACCAAAATTTTGAATATTTCTTGCATAAAACGACGTTAAAATTGCAACCCGCAATGTATTCTTAACATCGGCACCTCAAGCGTAAGTAACAAAAAATTATATCAACGCTTGCGCAATATGACTTCTCTGTGCTACACTTCCATTGCGTGATAAAATATTTTCCAAAATTATAACCTAAAAAACCAAAATCATTTCCCAGCAATAATTTATCGATAAAGTACTTTATTTTGGTGTCTAGTATGCGTACCTTTCGGGTCTGTTGGCGGTCTTTTAACACCCTGTATATCGGAAAAGATATCAAAATATGTGATAACATGCGATACTCACTTCTTCCTTGGTGGCACCAAGGAATAACAACCCGTAATCGTATGTAATAGACAGCGTTGACATGAACGATACTGACAGCATTACGAGGAACTGAAATGGAAACGATCTTGTAAGTAACCATTGTTTTATGGAATCAAATGTACTAGACCTTACTTTTTCCAAGAAAATCCTCAGCCAACATCATGTTTCTAATGCTAATATTATCTAGAAAGTATTTTAAATAAAATAAATAGATAAATATACCAATTTTATTCTATTTGAACATGTAAATATTACAATATATACTTTTTTTTTGGTCTGATACCTGGTGCGACCACGACGGATCTTAATGTTTTTAATGCGATACAAATTCATGAAAATTGTAGAAATTACCTCAAAACCCATTACCCTTTAGTTTAAAAAAATCCTGTTTGTGCTTGCTACCTATTTCGCTATGCTATACTTTGCTTTTGCTAGCGTCCAGTCCAACTAATACAAAACCATAAAATTATCACAATACAATAAATGGCTTACCTGCCATTCAATAGCGTAGATGAGGGCGTCGTAAGCAGTTATTAAAATCTGATACTGCTCCATAAGCCGGTCTACTTCCCAGTAGTTATTCTTTAAAGTCCTGCTCGAGTAATATCGAAAAATGTTCACCTCTTTAGGTGTCAGAGTGGCTTCTTTCTTTGTCAGAGAGGCTTCCATGTGGAAATTAATTAGACCTAGTCTCGGTTTTATGAGACTGAACAAGTGCCCGTAGAAGTACAACTCGATAACATGAGTCATGCGCACCGTCAGCAGTTGAAACGCCAAATATTTACTCATAAACACAACGAAGAAGACACATACAGTCATAAAGACAAAAATCGCGTGCAATATAATATTATTCTTGAGAAACTCGATCGTCTTCGGCTTGCTACCCACCGCGGAGTCGAAACGATTTATCTCCGTGAAGTAGCACATCAATCGCTTCCGCGTTATGAAACTCAAAACCATACAGAACCCATACTCTATGCCATCGAGTACTGAGCTGCGTACGTTACTGTAAGTCGTGAAGACGGTCGCAGAAGTTATGATCGATGACGCCAAAAAGATATTGTAGACTACCATGGGAGCTCTTTGGAGCCAGCTCAGTTCATGTATCAGAGGAAGCCTGTTCAATCCCAACAAAGCCTCGACTCTGATGAATACCTTCGATATGGGGTCCACATCGGCTCTGACAAAGGTATTGACAAGGCGCGGCGGCGGCGACATGCTCAAAGGCGCTTTATCCACAACTGTGCGGCTTTCAGACCAAAATTAATTATCTGCCGGCAACATTTCATTAGCCTAATGGAGACCAAGTAGATAATATGATTGATTATTGTTTCTTCACGTCCGTCTCTCATGTAATGTCGGTGTCTAATATAATTATTTCAGCTTGTTTGTTTAATGTTTAATGTCAATGTTCAGCCTGCCTTTCCGATAGTCCTAATTCAATTGGTTCTGCTATAGTGGTAAACAACAAACGTAATTCATATATCCATCAACTGTACTGGCGTAAAACTGTAAAACTCTACGTATAATGTTGTTTGTGCAAAATGCCGAACTCTACCGCGGGGTAACGTCCCCAGTGCCGCAGTCAAAATTTGATTCTGCATATAAAATTGTGAGCGCACGAAGTGATGTTCGTACGGCACGTCCCGGGGGCCCCGATTTGAGCCGCGAGGACGAATGTTTACAGCAGGGGTTCCCAACCAGTGATCCACGGACCACGGTGGTCCGTAAAAACCTTGTAGCTAATGATGATGCCGGGCGGTATAACCGTCACTGTATTAAGGCACAGGTAGTCGCTGACATCGACGATAATAACACATTAAAAAAAATCTAAAAGAAAATGTTGAGTGGTACTAAAATTTTATAAAATAAAAAAAAATCGCCAACCCGCATTGAGCACACGTTGTGATTGAGCTCAAACTCTCTCGAGAGAAAGCCTTTGTTCCAGAGAAGGCCTTTGCCCAGCTAGTGGGACATGTACAGTTGTACAGGCTACATCTTACTTACTTACTAAAATTCCAGGAATCGCGATACGCTATTATTATTCTTATAGGTCTGAGATTAACCTTGCTGTCTCGTTGCTTCAGAAAGTCAAACAGGGCCCTTAGCCTGTAACGCAATGGTGACAAAATGGGCTCCCGGTTGACGTTTTTAATTACGATTTATTAATGCTGTCGGTCCAGTGTCGGTCCTTTTAATGTTTTTGTAGTACAGCAAAGAATATTATGACTCTAATTCTAGAGAATTAGTTCGCTGGTTGTAGGAGAACAACGAAAAAATCCCGGTTTTGTCCTTCTACCTAGGACGCCATTGATACGCCATTGTGTTACAGGCTAAGGCCCCAGGTCCTTGGTCGAAAAAAGGTTAGGAACCAGTGAGGTTTGCAGGGAGCGAGCTCGATCTGTATTGGGGTCGCGAGGTGGTTCGCAACTTTACCAGTTTCCGAGCCCCGACCCGCTGTTGCGAGTTTCCACCTACGCCTTCACAGACGTGAGCGGCGATACAGTAAGGTGTCAGACTACTGACATTTTTTTATCTTTTATCACGTATGGAGTAAACAGACTGCCCTTCACGTAGCTGTCCGAATCCTTCGCCACCCCACTGCCCTATTTCTGCAGCGAACGGAACATTTTATTTCACCCTATGGGGTATATTCCGGACAAGGAAAACCTACCATGACGATAACACACCTCACTTAATCTTAGGAATCATTGTAGTGAGGCATAATCTTGATAGAGTCAGTGACATTGTGATAATTAGTAAAGAGAGTGGGTAAGCCAAGACGGATTCCTTACGTCTTAAAGGACTCGCCACTGAGACTTGGAGGCAATAAATCTTATCTGAAACTGCTATTCAGCTTCATTTAATTTCTTTATTTCATTGTGCTATTTAAATCCCGTTTTCTGGCTTCAGTAACTTTTCTCATTTGCCTGAGTGCCGAGAGATTTTCCTGCAATTTATATTTAAAGGCGAGCTATTTATTTTGCGGGTCTCGCCTCATATTTGGGATGTAACTAGCTCGTGAAAAATTCTGTAGTGTCCCTTCCGGCTGTGTTTACTTTCGCAACCGAAAGGGGTCCTTTCGCACTTTTCCTGCTTTGCGGTTTGTCCGGAATTAACCGCGAAAAAGTTGTGAAACGCTTTTGTTTCGCAAATTGTGGAAATTGCCCTGACACGGGTATATTTCGACAGAAAAATTACGCAGACCGACACCAAGGACAAAAGAACGTTAATTTCCTACGTTCATTATGTTTGTTGTCTTTTAGATCTGCTTGAGCCATCTTTTGTTTAGGGCACAAAGGAGACGCACCGCGCGGAGCCGCGAGGGCCGAAACTTTTATTTCCATTCATATGGACTCAACCGCAACAACGTAGAGATTTATTGCCAACCTCTAAATTAACCTTCTACGAACTGGATTTGTTCTCCGGCCAACTTAAACCCAAAAACTTTCAACCCCTTTGTTTCCGATCACGAACTCTCCGTCGATATATAAAAGCGGGCGAAATCGCACCTTAATTTAAGCGAAACTCTTTACTCCGTCATGGCGCCCCTAAAAACCGAAACGGGCGCTCAAATGTGTTTTCGCAGACTGTCCGGGAAAAAGTCACTCCATTTTGTCAGTCAGATAACCGGCGAGGTACGTGTGCTGGTAACTAAATTACGGTACAGCTGCAGCTCGGGCTGCGTCGGCCGCAGAGTGCCGAATTGTTTGGCGGAGTGAGCGAGGCGAGCGGTATGAGCGAAGCGAGCGGAGTGACCGAAGCGGGACGCGGACGAAGCAACCCTTCACGCGTGAACGTGCACAATCTGCGGCTCGATGGCTATTATTTGCGAATTCGAATTAAAACGTTTTTGCAAAGCCAGCCGGTGCGTGATCGGTTTTGTCACGCTACGATCAATCTATTCAGAGAGTTTTGTATGGTGAGTAACAAATAATACAATACAATCCTTTTACAATTCAATTTCAACGGTCAGTCTAACATTAGGCTGTAATGGAAATACAACGAGACATTTCAATAATACTAGGACTGTGACAGGGTTGCCACATATCCTGGTTTGACAATTCCAACACAACAAACATGGTTTGGTTGAAAAACATAAATCGGATTCAATGACAAGTAGGGTGCTGATTTTAATTTATATTTGTTTGTTACAATACTCGTATAAACCAGGTACTTAAGAGTATCTAAGACAAACTCTTATCTTCTCTACTTGCCAAGAGGAATTATCTTAGTTTCAAAACAATCGCAAAGCGAAAATCTTGCCAAAGGCCCCTTACCCTCTTTATGCATTCACTCGTCATACAATATTCAAGTAAACCGATGGCCCTGTCAGTCTCCTAAATGAAGGCCGTCTCAACGCAATGTTCCCGCTAACAGAGTAGAGATACACTTCCTCTAACAAATAGCGGGGTGTCCGGGTCCGGCTCGCAGGACCAACTCGATCGATCATCCCAGATGCGCGGGCGACGGGTGACATTAATTGTCTCCTCGTGATCAACGTAACAAAGGTAGTGTAGGTAAGGTAACAAAGGTAGTCCCTTCCTTATGGAGGTAGAATAGGTATCCAACCAACTTGCTGCTGAAATTGTCTCCTAATCGTTATTCACAATGTCTACTGAAATTAAGCAACCTTTATAAAGGGTTTATAAAACTTTTCTTTTTTCAGATTTAGTGAAGTGTATTCAGCCAGCCTGCTTGCTAAAAATTCTCCTACAGTTAGAGACTAAAACGGTAGCTAAATAATTAATTTCTAGCTGACTTATTTAAACGGCTGACTTTTCAAAGAACGCATAGAAAAATAAAAAATAAATGTTTTCTAAAAAGCTTAAGTTTAAGTTTACAAAATAGTAAACTAAAATATATTTGACTAATTAATTAGGTTCCCAGTCCTCATCCCTCAAACTACATAGAATTACTCTGTTTTATGGTTAACCTTGTTTGTGTGGATGAGTCAACCAACAAGTCTACAACAACTAGTCAACAAGTATTTTTTGTAACACTCTGTACGTATAAGTAACCAAGTAAAGGTATCGAGCAAATACCCGAGCAAAAGATTAATCTCTGTTCTGTGGTTAACACGGTCTCAGATGTCTGTGTACGAACATCAGTCTCCGTACGTAGCGTAGCTCATCTACGCCGTAGCACCGCCCGTAGCCCTGCGGCGTAGCGCGTAGCGATCAAGTGTCGCTCTTTGCTACGTTTTCCTTGGGGCAAACAATAATTTCTACCTAACCGTTTCTAAGCGATTATGTTCCTTATCTCATATTTGATTACGTCTTGATTTTACTATTATTTGTCACTGCCGTAGCCAGTCTTGAACAACTGGTTGACTTCAAAGATGACTTCAAATCTACAGCAAATAGATATCGAATCGTATTATTGTGACTATCTACAAAAACAATTATTTTTGCGCCCTAATTAAACTTCTGCAACGGCTAAAGAAACATTTATTTTTAGTATTCGTGAAAGCAAAGGCTTGGCATATTAAAAACCATAGTCATCGTTTTAATTATTCGCCAGCCTATACTTATTTACTTGCAAAGCCTTTTAATTGAAACCAGCACCAATGAAAAATAAACGTTGTCGCCAAGTTTCAGTTCAGATATTGATATTTTCACCCTTCAGGCACAGAGTAATAACAACAGAAGCCACCCGCGTCAAAAACCGCCCATATCAGCGGTTCTAGTACATATTTAAAATCAACGTTAAATATGTAAGCATAAAATATTAGTTTTGTGAATGTTATACTTATGTTATTTATTTCCCTTTACAAGAAATGGGGGTCAAAATTTTAAAGTGAGGTGACCGTATCATGTGGGGTATCACATGTAAGGGCTTTATTACGACAAGCTAAAAAAAAAAGCAGTGAATAAGAAAATTGCCACTAATAATGCCTGAATTGACAGATCGGATGTATACAGCAAAGAGGTTCGTTTGTGTGAAAACTTACACAGTGCTTATAACAGTCTTATCCAGCGTGGGTAAGGATTAATTAGTAAAGCTGTTGCTATTTATGACATTTTGAAAAGCCATCATCGCGCTGAGACTTCTGTGACCCAATACTACACTCCAACCAGCCACTTTTGTCATGTAACGGTCGAAGGTCATTTATCATGCTTCAGAGCGACAAGACACTTATTGTCCGTTGGAAATTTCGGACAATATCGGGCCTGCACAGTGCACAACAGGCGATGATGGCCCGTTGATGATTAAACGATTTACTCTTGTCGGAAGATACATTTTGTTAACTCTGTTCCCAGTAAAAACATAAAGGCGAATGTTTGTTTATTTATTTGACCTTCTTCTTCATTGCAACAGGGGAAAGGGGAATAGGCTTATGGAGTCAGACTTGAAAGGGAGGATTAAAAAGCCGATATCAATGACATACAATCTGTAGGTTTCCAGGTGAAGATAGTGATTCCGCAAAGATCCATTAATAGGATCCATTAATTTATATTCCTTTTATTGCGCAGCACAGATTTTTTAAGATATGGGAAACCACCAAGGATTACAGGACAAATATTTCATACCTACCCTCGGGAAGCGAAGCCGCGGACAAGAGCTAGTAAGGAAATAAAGTGGCGTGAAATGGCGTTCAACTTTCCACGGACGCTGCGACTGAAAGCAATGCGGTAGCGATAGTTGCATACTATTTATTAAAAATCGTGCCTATACTTAATATCGATTTTAAAAACGTTGCATAGTTACGTGGACGACAACACGAGATTAACAATGTTTAGATAAAGTGCAAAATTAAACTTTAATTGCTATCCTAATGAGTGGATGAGTTTTTTTTTTTATTGATTTATCATGCTAAAAACAACAATTAAATAAGTCAAAATCACATTGTTCGCATAAAGCAATAAAAAAACAATGGACACGTAAACTGAGCTGTAAACAAACCTTGTTACAATATTGTTCGCCGTTACTTTATTCCCAGTGACAGTTTCGTGTTTCGTTACAGTAAATAAGGGTTTCCCGAAACATGTTACATGTCGCCAACTGATAGAACGCGGTGTGGTGACCGGTGTCGGATGTCGCTTCAACTTTTGTTGGCAACAAAGAAAAAAATATTTGTCTTCGGCCAGCATGTATGTATGTACCTTCTTGAGGCTTTTAAAGTAGTCCGGTGAACCCAGGGCTGGCACCTCGGCCAACGTATCAGCCTGGCTATTTAAATTACTCTGTCAGCATTTATGGCTTTAGGGTGGACGATAGCAACGTGGCGGGAAATTCAAAATTTTCACAGTTTTTTACATTTTGTAGCTAAACTGGGCTATTTTTGTTCAGCGATTTTTCGTTCGCGGCAATAACATAGTATTCTTTTCATTATTGTAAACAACAGAACAACAATAATTCAGCCGATTATGTGTTCTGGTCTACGACAAGTTTTTTGAGCAGTGCCACTGCTTTGTAGACCAGACATAATCGGCTGAATTATTGTTGTTCTGTTGTTTACAATAATGAAGCGAATACTGTTTCATTGCCGCGAACGAAAAATCGCTGAACAAAAATAGCTCAGTTTAGCTACAAATAGTAAAAAACTGTGAAATTTTTTAATTTCCCGCCACGCTGCTATCTTCCAGCCTTAAGTTTTCTATTTATACCTGCCATTAATTAATTTATGTTTTTTGTTTTCTTGTGTTATTGGTAGAATGTATTTAATTATTGTTTTTAATGGTATAGCAAATATGAATTTCAGCCTGATAAAATGAGCGTAAGAAGTAAATAACGACGTGGAGAATGGAACGAGCGAGAGCACATTTAAATACTTCTCCGTTCCCAAAACGCTTGTAGTACCTGCCAACGTCGTTAGGCGTACGAGTATAGGCATTTTAACGAGAACTGAGCTTTCCATCTAGAATAGCATAAAAAAAAAATAGCGAATCTTGCAAGCTAAACATACAAAACTGCCGCAGTGGATGATAATAGGTATCATCATTACCTTTCGATGTACATTGCAAAGCGATATTAACCTTCTTTTCGATTCGGCGGCTACGCAATATGTTTTCGTAGTAAATTGTAGTTTTATGAAATAAAACGACAATCCTATATAGCGCGTTATTGAGGTTGGTATGGGCATTGGTGCTAAATTTGATTGACAGACGGTTTGGCTACACAGAGCTAGGATTACGAGTTCAGTGCAAGCTTTAGCATTTAGCCTACAAAATTGTCGACTAAATTTAAGCTCAGTGCTTAGCACAAGAACCAAACTGAGTTGAGTGCGATTTCAACGACAAAAACATCTGGACTCTGTCGCGGAACATTTTTATGCCCAAATATAAATTTGGCGAGGAATTTTTAAGACTTTTTAACGCTCCGATAGAAAGTAGCGATAACTTTTATGTACAAAAGTTCCAGATTGCCAATTGGAACATTTGTAATTAAAGTCTACAACGGAAAAGAGATTACACGTGACATTACGAGTTGATCCCCCCATCGCGCCGGGCAATATGTGAGCTCGTAGAACGTAACAATCCGGATTGCCACAGCAAGTTTAAATGGTTGGACCTTTGGCCACTTTCAAAGTTTAATTGCTGACCTTTTCTCTATGATCCAGTACCTTTTCTAATTATGCCGCGGCGGCCTCTAACTGACAAAACCGCGCATTAAAGGGACCCCAGATATAGCATGTAGACTGCGTGCACTTGCGCAATCATTTTATTTTCAGTTTTTAAAACAAAATACAAAACTGCTTACCTTCAAAAGGTTTCAGCCCTTCCTCCAACAATAAAACGTACTCTAAACTATATGACCATCCTGAGCTTATACACACCAATACAAGTAACATACATAATAAAAAAAAGGTTAAAGTCCGTACATAAAACGTACCTACACTGGCGGACTTATCAAGGAACAAATTTTATTGTCAGCTTGCAAGCAGCTTGGACTAAATCCACTTGCAAAAATCTTGCTTTATCTTGTCAAAATTAATTGAGTCTTCGCCATTGCGGCTCTATAATGGAAAAACAGCTTTTATATTTTTAGCCGTCCTTAAATTATTCAGTGATTATTATTCAGATAAACGGCTCTCGAAATTATTTTAATTTCATTTGTTTTTTCACAACAATTTAAACACTCATTTGTTTAATTTCCGTCACAGCCACTGTTTGATTGCTTTACATTTTATCTCTGGACAAAGGCAGGGAGCTAAGACGAAGCCGATTACCATTGGCGAAAATCGAAGTTCGATTTATGAAAAATGCACTGCCACCCAGTTCATTTTACTGCCATCCAGTTAATTTTTCATTTAAAATAGAACTTCGATTTTCACCAATGGTAATCGGCTTCGTTTTAGCCGGTAGACCCCCAGTACCGTACCTATCATCCATAACTTTACGTGACCCAATATATCGGGAAAACAAGCAAATATTTCCCGCGCAGAGGATATGTCATTCCAAGAAAATCTCGATTCACTGCAGAAGCGAGCCGCGCAGGTAGTAAGCACGTCAATACTTATATTTTATCGTTTTCCAACTCCGCGCTCAGGAAGAGAAATACGCCACATTTTTAAAACGCTTTCCGCAATGGAAAAACAACCGTCCACAAGTCTATTTTGTAGTTTTGTACTCCAGCCGTGAAAAAGACAGTTAACGATGCACCGAGAACTATGGTTCTCCTAACAATGAAATGCGAATAAAAGAAGCCTCAAGTTTCTCCCGCAAATTGAAATTTTTTCTTACGTTTGTTGGAATTGTCGCGTTCTTTCTCGTAAAATCAGGAGGAATTTTCGTCTCGCTTTCTCCCTCGCTCGACCGTCCACCTGACACCCGCTCATCTTTTTATCCCTCCACTGATACCTCTGAATTAATGACACTTTGTTGTTCGTCGCTAGAGTGATAAAATATATCCCCACTAGGGTTCCGTACTTTTTTTCAGCTCTCTGAAAGGAGGCATTTACTTGCACATGAATGTGCGCCATAACAGTGGCAGTTGTAAATTACTTTAATGGCCTTTTAGGAGGATGTGTGAGCATCTATACAGTAAATTATTAAGACCATTGCCTACCACAGGCCCTGGCCCTACCAGTTTAAATTATTTAAACAACCTCCCACGCGGAAACGGATTACATTTCCGCGGCTACGGTGGGCGGGAAAGAAAATACTTTAATTTATGCACTCGAAATACCGTGAGAGTCTTATCTTCTTTACTTTCGGTTTCCTTTCGGCCGAAAAAGTTTCCGTCTCCACAAAAACCGCAAAGCTTCGGCCGGCAAGAGCTTATAAATCTACAATCCGCGCAGTTTATGGCACTTGCGCCTTGATTTATGGCGGCAATAGGGCACACCTTTACGATCGTATTATGAAATGTTTATACTGGCACACTAAATAAATAAGTCAGGAAACCAAGTGAAACATAAAGGCATTGCACAGTGGTCGATTTGTACGATTTAGGCGGCCAAAACTATTTTATGCTTTATTTCAGTAATAAATACGACAACAAATGCTAATCTGGTATTTTAGAGTGAATATATATGTTTATCCCTATTCGTTTCATTGAAAGCGTATTTTTCTATACAAAAAAACATTTCTGTGAAAATATTTTTGTAAATAGCGCCAATGTTTTTAAATTTTCTTTAAATCTCCCTTTGGTGTAAAATATATATTTTGAGTTCATTTGAATTATCGAAATCGGCTTAGTAGTTTTTGATATTTGGGTTAAGAATTATCACAATTTGTTAAGTAAAAGACGGCCGTACATAAAAAAAATGTTTATTCTCTACAGTCTGCATGCCTATTTAAATTGAAAATAAAATATGGATGACAAAAAAATACAGTATACACTAAAATTAAATAGTCAACAGTTATTACCACATTATTATACTAAATGTTACTTACAATGTTAGGTACCGAATCATAAACAATAAGACAATATTTTATGAAAGTTTAACATACAAATTGTTATGTTACTCTTTAAACCGTCACTTTCCATGCATTTATCACAAGTGCCTTTTGTATTTGGCTCTGCAGGAAGCAAAAGCTCCAAAGTTTCCTGCAAAAATGGTTTTGATCGGATCTTCTTTTTTTTTCTCATTGAACTGATGAGTGGATCTGATGTCAAGAGTAACCTGTGATAAATATCAAGGTTACAGTCTTCGCGTGAAAACTTTCGAGCAAAGTTTAGACGGTATGAGCGAAAGTGCTTATTACGAGCTTCTGCAGCTTCCTCCGAAAGTTGACCAATAGGCACTAGAGAATTTTCTATAACTTTTCCACCATGTACCAAAATTTTATGCATGGTAGGAGTCATAGAATGCCAACCATATAACTCTACCTACATACAGTTTTGCTGTCTCCATGGCGTATTCATCAAATTTCGGGACATCTATTTTGTGACCGCTTGATATGGCTTCCAAAATAACTTTAATTCTATAAATAAAATTAAAGTCTATTCCCGTTATTTCAGCAGCCAGATGTGGGTTTTCAAAAAATCTTCTACTAGTATTGCCGTCATTTGTGTTACCAAAATTACATTTTGGCATATCTACCAAGATACCTACTTCTTCTCTGAATCTTTGCTGAATCTCTTTTTTTTTTGTTGTTCTATCATCTTTTCTGCTTTGGTTCTTTTTTCACGGTATTTCCCAACGGGCAATTTATAAGCTAAATGTAAAATACTCTCGAATAATCGAATTCTGGCATGTAAAGTTGATAGGCCAAATTCAAGCGATTCTGGGTGAATTTCGTTTTTTTTACTTAAGTCATTAAAGTTTTTTGAAGTGGCTCCGCATATGTAGCATCTACTCGTTGATTTGGTGTCAGTCGCCGCATTGCAAACTTTGCCGTCCACCATGGTCATTTTAAGACTGTGGCTAACCGAGAATTTTTGCCCATTCAGTTCCAATTCCGTGGCTTTTAGGGACTTCACACTGTCCCGAACGTAATTTATTTCATCTTTTGTAATGTCTGTAGACTCTTTTATAAATCTGAATCGTATCGGGCGGCAATATCGTGGTGAAGAAGGAGTCGGGTTTTGCCAAACCATTTTTGTTTTGTCTTCGCCGCAAACAATTTGTAGAGGCACGAATGAGCTCAAAAATATATTTGCATCCTAGTCGGCGTCATTCATTAACTTTTGTTTGTATTGAGCTTGTTGTGAACCATCACAACCCCATTTGCAGATAATCTGCAAGGAATTTCTCTCAGTTTCTGTAAGAGTCATTAGTACTTCTTCGAGGAAAATTGATAATCGCGTGACGGTGTGATCTAACAAAGATTGTAGATCACTTTCAGCACAGGAAGCGGTCACTCGTAGCGTCTCTTTGGGTGGGTAACATTCCTGTTTAGCCTTCAACACTAATTCGTAGCACGGGTAAAAGCTTCTGTTGGTTGCTCGCACAATTTCATATTGACTTTGTGTCAAATCAGCGTCCACGCACATTCGCAGTGCCTCCCGAGGCGTAAGGGGATCTTGTGCCTTTGATTTGGAATGTCTTTTTTTACATTCGTTTGCGGCTGCAGGCGAATTTGTAATATCTTTTAGGACTTGCGAGGCGTTTCTTTTTCCTTCTTTTTGTAAAATTACTTGCGCTGCGTGAACTATCACTTCTTTGCCTACAGAGGAGCGAACTTCTTCTGTTTTCCTCCTTTTAGTTCTTTCACTACATTCACTGAATGTTTTGCTAGGTCGTCCTGACTTATTATGCGTTTTTATGGGCATCTCGAACGTTCCTGCTAACCATGCATCATTGCTTATAAGAAAATTTTCTAGCGTGTTGCGTGCTTTGGACCATCTCTTTTTTATTTCTGTTTTAAAATATGAAAATGTATGATTTATATACTTTTTGTCTTCGTCGGAGTCCCCGTAAGACACTAACAAATAATTTTGTAAGTATTCCAATTTGTCGTTTATTGATGGAGAGTTTTCCTCAATCATCTTATCAAAAAGATATCTGCGAGTTACTACCTCCATGCCCGAGTAACTTGATGAACCTAGAACAACGAAAAGGAATTTTAACGCAAAAGAAACAAAAAAGGAAATTTTCTCACTTTCTGCCTAAGTTAATGAATTATTATTTTTCTCGCGAAGTGGTCAAAGGTGGTGGCTATTTTTTTTGTGGTTATCTGCTCAAAGAGCTATACTATTAGAAACCATAAGGAATTTAACTCGGACGGTCTCGGAAGTACAACATTTTTACTATTGAAAATAAAAAAATTATAATATTTTCTATGAAAAAAGGCGATCTTTGATACGTTGTAACTGCACTAAATATTGATATTCCTTATCTTAATTTAAATTATATTTGAAGGAGCTTACCTGAATTTTCGACTTCCATCACTTTCACTTGTAACTGAATAATATCCAATGAAATATTCACTTTAGAATATCGGTTGCGCTAAGAGTGTCGAGAACGAACGCGTACAGCTTGCGCGACGATCAAGTTCCGACTACCTGTGGGGGCGCGCACGCAGTTCTAGGAACTGGGGAGGGGTGGGGTTTGGGCAGTCGGGGTGTCTATTTTTCCGGGAATCAATTAGTTTTGTTATAAGTTAACTTTGAGAAATGGACTTTTGGCCGCCTAAATCGTACAAATCGACCACTGTGCATTGTATCCTTGCACGAAGAGAATTGAAAATAAAAAATACCTGTGTATAGGCATGGCTTGTGAGTTATTTAGTAAGCCAGAAGCGTTTTCACATTTCATCATATTAACAATTTGTCCATTGCAATATATTTTTCCTTAGTATTTTTTTTTGTCCTATCAAACATCGACGGCAAGCAATTTCCTGCATATTTTTTAATGATCACTATCGTATACAATCACTTTACGTATACAATCTGAGCGATATTAATTTTACTCTTCAACATTATGGTAGAGCACACTGAAGTTGGCAAAGTAAAATGAGCGGATCATACATGTACCACCCACCGCACCCACTACTATTGCATAAGTATCAATTAAGGCTCTTTTCACTAATTGACGTATGTTATTGCGATATGCGTCAGTGCGACTTTAAGCTATGTAGGATGTTCACGCGTGCCGTATGAACGCATCTCGCATGAATGCATGCCTGCTGTACTCACGCACGTCAATGCATCATCGTGTGTGCTTCTATGATCAGTTTCATACAAATCCTAGCTACGATAAGAGACGCACTTACGCATATCGCACCAACATGCGTCAACGTGTGGAGAGAGACTAATAAATAAATCGTTCAGTGTTTGGTTTCTGCCTAGTATTCAACTAAGACGCACACAATATTACAACCTTGGAAATCTTGGAAATATACGTCCTTCAGTGCACGAACATCATTCAACACCGTCAGATTTACAGTCTTACGGACACAAATAACATACGGTGAAAGGACCGAATCGTCTATCTCTCGGTGCGAAACTCTATTATCAGAATATCTTTTCATCGTTTTGCTCGATGCCACTACCCAGAACATACTAAACAGAAAGCATGATAGTTTCATCGATGATTACAATTAATAAAGTCTGTGGAAATACCTATACTGAATCTAAATATTTTATTTTTTCTATTAGGTATATTAGGTTTCTATTAGGTACACAGAAAAAAATGCTATAGTTGTTTGGAAGTCATTGACAAAATTATCTCCTCAACACAGAAAAAAATGCTATAGTTGTTTGGAAGTCATTGACAAAATTATCTCCTCAACGCATCCCGAAAAACTCTTGATCGAGTTTTTTCTGTAAAATTATCGTTAGTGCGAGAAACTATGGTAATGTTGGTTGTTTTGTGCCTATATCTGATTAAGGCTTTGCATGCAAAACTAGAACCTAAGCTACTTCGTCTACGAGTTTCAAGAAAAATAAACCTAAGAGAAAATCGAGGGGCTTTTCCCGCGCCCGTCGCGAAACCGCTAGAGATTGACGAAATCTGCTTTTACGACGTTTTAAGTTAAACGTTTTACCCTCTTAAATATTATGAGCACGTTACAAAAGCTTTCTTAAGCTTGGAGCTTGCTCTTTCGAGTTCCATTAAAATAAGAAACGTGGGAAATAAGATCCTCGACTTCACTCTAGTCGTTGCGTTCCACCTCCAATCCCATGTGAACCAAACAAGACTTATAATTCAGCAAAGCGCTTTGAAAAATAAACACAGCAGCTGCACAAAGACCTCATTATCCAAATATTTAAGCCCTCTACGGAGCAAACGCACGGAGCAGCACAAAAGCAGTCCCCTGTCTTGCGTTTTTTCGTACAAACCTCAAGACTTCAAAGATGGCGAGACAAAAGCTTAGACTTCGTTATTTCGCGCCTTGGCGGTCTGCGCGAGTTCTTGAGCTTGAACAACCCAAAGTGAGTGGGCACGGGGTTGCCAGACCGTTGAGACAGAAACGCAACAAAATAGATTACCGTATCGGCTGCTAACGCAAGCTCTACAAAACACCAATCATTTGTACAAGTTCTTAAAACCCACTAGAAACAAAAAACAACGTATACCCAAAGCAGCTGGCAAATGCTAATAAGACTTATAGGTTTGATTAAACCTAACCATTTAAAAGTTTAATAAATTGCGAACTAGAAAATTTTGTGAGAAATGAAACATTTTATCTTCAGTTAGGATTGCAACCACAAACGGTTTTCCATATCAGTAATCTTCCCATTGAGCCTCGGAGCCGTACCTGTCGATATAAACACGTCTTTTGGGCAAATGTAACTTGCTTGCAGCATCCGAGTGGGAGCAAAATCCACGAAATTGTTTGAAGAATCCTCATTCCACTGGCCACCCCAGCCCCCGAAGTGATACAAACGGTGACGCACAAAGAGACGTGCTCCGGGCTAGACAGAGAGGGACGTACTCGAGATAGCCTGACGACTCGCGGCCGCCGCTGGCAACACACTCCCCTTAATCTTCTAAATGGGACCAGCTGGGGCGAAAAAACTTGACTGTTCTCTTTCAATGTGTGATAAGTGTGTGGCACTTGCTATGAACCTATCCACTTGCTGATCACAGAGAGTGAAATCATGAATCTTACAGAGAAAACTTCCTTTTGAAGGAAAAACCTATAAAACACAGTACTTTACATGTACATCTCCTTTGGTACCTCTACTTACACTAAGGCGTAAATCAGCCTAAAAAAAAAAAAACGCCCCGCGACACACCCGACCCAACCCAAAGGTTCTTATGACACTAGCAGCGTTCCCCCGCTGCACCGCCAGGGAAATCCTCTGCGCCAGGTATGACCGGAACGGTATTCATAGCGGGAAGAGTGAAGTAACTCGCATCTACCTGCGGCACGACTGCATCGATAAAAAAATTATCCCGCTATCGAGTATCGCCATCTTTATAGTGCGCGATTTACTAGCTGAGACATGTTTTGGATGATGTGGGAGCTTAATCCACGCAATTTGTGAAAAACCTCGTTCCACTGGCCACCCTAGCCCCCGCAGTGAGTAGACAAATGGTGACGCACAAAGAGACGTGCTCCGGGCTAGACAGAGGGACGTACTCGAGATAGCCTCCCAGCCGCCGCTGCCAACACACCACTCCCCTGCTTAATCTTCTAGATAGGACCAGCTGGGGCAAGAAACTTGGATGTTCTCTTTCAATACTTGACACTTGCATGACTCAATTATTATTCACGTCTGTAACGCAATCGTGTTTTAGGACGAAACCGTTTTTTTTTTTCGTTCATCTCCAAGCTAATCCTATCGAGACACAACTGAAACTTGATGTCAAACGTCTTCTGTGTGTTTATTCTGTGAAAAAAAACGCAGGGTTGCTAGTCCTCAAAACCGGTTTATTTGTGGTTAATGATACGTATTATTTGTTGAAAAAAATATTATTTCGATATGAGTTATTTTCCCGCAAATAAACCGGTTTTGAGGAATAGCAACTGTGCGTATTTTTTAATCTAATAAGCACACTGATTATATCGGTTGAGGGTTGCAAACACTACTTCTTCAACTCAAAGCATTTATTTGCCTTTTCGAATAGATTACTCATCAATGATTATGCCGAAGCTCGTATTCTAAACCACGAAAAATCGCTGAACATACATGGGGTATTTTTGGATAGCCCTAGGAGCGAGGAATCAAAAAAAAAATTGGACGTCCTTATTTGGACCAGGTATGTGACGTAAGAAACTATAAAATAAAAAAAAATAAAAAAAATAATCTTTATAAAAATCGTTAGAATACTATAACTTGGAAGAAAGTACCGCACTGTTCCTTCCATCGTGGAACAAGCTAACGAAGAGCGCGCGGACTGCAGTAGGTATACTTTATTCTATGACTGCAGCCACTTCAGTGCTTCTCAGATTATACTCGCTTCATTGACTGCGACTTATTGGAAGCACGACCGAGGCTTCATTAGACCTCGCGATTGGAAATATCTTCTTCTAGTTTTTTGCCGCGTCTGTGTTAGCCTATGGTTTTTTATGCTCGCATTCGCTAGTATGGTGTGAGACGCACGTGGCCAAGCTATATGGTGAACTGTGAGTGTGAGTAGTACCAATTCCACCATTGAAACTGCTTGATTAGCCACGGATGAGTTCTGACATTTGGCAAGAAGAATCAAACTCACTCACAAAGCGTATGAATAGCAGTCGAGCTTTAAACGGCGTACTTGCATTTTTTAAATCTAAAATATAGGAACTTTTGTACACAGGGTAACGATACCAGTTCCATCGTACTTTAAACTTAAATACGTAATTTGTAAAATTTGTAAAATTAAGATTACTGATGCAGCGAAGATACAGCGAACGGAATACGTTGATCGCGTTCGATAGCATGCCGCGTAGCTAGCGGCGTAGCACCCAGCGTAGCACCTTCGTAGACGCCTACGAAAACGTAGCGGCTGCGCGGCGGCATAGTACTTCGTCGTTTTAACCACAGAATAAATAAACTGCAGCGCCGAGTGGTCTCTTCACCCTTCTAGTGTGCCTTAGTTTTTTTTTTAAATAAACTCTAGTCTAAAAAAAGTCTCCCTCAACACTAACCTCCAAACGAGCTCCAAACATTTGGGTAGGCAAAGTTTTTTGTACGAAAGTCCGTTATTGGCTTAAACTTATCTTTAGACAATATTAAGAAACTAATTTAAATATTTTTTATTTTGGTCCAGTAGTTTTGTTTTTATGCGCTAAAATGTTTTGTTCCTATGACCGCCAACAGTATGCAGACCGTCGCGTGAAGGTCATAAAACCGTATCTTTGAAACGTTGTAAAATCCAAACTACTGCACTAAAATAAAAAATATTGAAATTAGTTTCTCAATATTGTCTAAAGATAAGATTAAGCCAATAACGGACTTTCGAACAAAAAACTTTGCCTTCCCAATTATGACACCTGACATATTTGTCACTTCAAGAATAATCTGCAATATTATTGTTGCTGCATTGAAATAATAATTGGATTTAGCAAGTTTTATGTAAAACGTCGTAACTATCTTCAGATATTTTGCCATTCAGCTTTTTAGCAACAGCAAGCAGTCAAAATGAGCACGAGCAGGCAACATTTCTCGACGCAAACGCAACATTTGAAGCCGCGAGTGGAAATACAACAAGTGCAGCACATGGTCCCCCCAGCAATCAGCAGACAGGATTCGGAAGGCGCGGGCACAGAAGCAACCGCTAAGACCGTCGGGATGGCCAGGTTTTTATTCTTATACTATGCTAGTTTTCGTAGTAGCTTACCTACCAAAGTTTAACTGTGCTTGTTGTAATGTATTTTTTCTGTGGCTTTTTCAACCTAGTTTTTAACTTTTAAAGGAGTAAATACATCTGCATTGTAACATTAACAGGGTGACTTGCTTAATCACTGGCTTTTAAGATACAGGTCTCTTAGTTTAAGAGTCAGGGCTTGCTATAAACTCATTTCTTTTGATAAGTGCAATAAAGAAAATTTGAAACTGAATTTGTGAAAAAATATTGTTGGAACTTTCGAATACTAAAAAATATATTTTTGAACTACATGAGCGTTATTAGAGTAGGAGTGTCACCTAACTTGATTTTTTCACTTGAGGTCAAGTATTGGTCAACCCTGCATGAAATTAATTTAATATTAATTACTTCATAGGTTCACTCAGGTGCAGGTGTTCTAACTTTTTTTTTGTTTTATAAAAGTTTTTTATACTTATTTTCAGGTCAACAAAGTCTGGCCTCAGATTTGGGGATATGTTGCAAACATGGGCAGAAGTAAGCAACATTAACTGCTTCTCGTCTCTGCCCATTGATATGGCTAAGCGAGGTAAGTAGGAATGTATTATCTTGACAAAATGGCACTTTACTAACTTCATATTCCTTATCGTGTGGAAGCCTGCGGCTTGGTTAGCTCTACATGTATTGACTTGTTTCCTCTACACTAGACCGAAAAAGCTGACGGGATGGTACAGGTGCAGGGCAAAATAATGTCCTAGGCACTGCAGCGTTGGAGTTGTCACTTCACCCATGCTAATAAAGGCTGTATTATAAATCATCTGATGTCGTAGATGGCCTTAGCTGTTATATTTAGTTTATATTTTTTACACGATACAATTAATTTCAGGTCATAGTTTCTTGAAAAGACAAAGTATGGGTGCAGATTCTGTGGATTACCCCGAAATGCTGGACTTTCCTACCATACTGAGACTTGAAACTGAAAAGAAAATCCTTGAAGAGCAGGTAGTATCTACTCATGACATGACTCCCCACATACCTCTCACCTCGCTTCATCGTATTTGTGCAACCATTAACTCATGCCCCGCGTGGCCTCATTTGGCTAAACCTTTTGTTATTTCTATTGTTTACAAAGAAGCTTAATTAGTCCACTTCTTGCTCAGAGAGCTAGAGAAAGACGAAGTTAAGTTCGATTACTGCTCTTGCAATTAAGAAGCAGAGCTACTGATGGCTTACCATGAGCACTGAGTGACCGGTCGCAATAAAACTAAAATCAACAAATAAATCGTATATTTGATGATGATGATGATGGCCTCCTCGTCGTATCCGACGACAGCAACCGCTACTGCTTCCTAGCATGTACTCTAATGTGGCTGAACAGGCCGAACTTCGTTTTGAACACCTGATCAGTCACATTCAGCGCAGTAGAGTCTGACGTCTTTGTACGGTCGGCTACAGTCACAGATACCCCATGGCAGCTCTTACTGCGCGCGGTATAAGGGCGCCAATCGAACAGAAAGGGGTATCCTAGCGTGTGGCTGACTGTACGTGTAGGTGTAGGAAGGTTTAGGTCTGCGCCTCTATTATCTAAAAATTCCACTCAACCTACGAGCGTCAAAACACTCGAAAATAGCCCTTATTGAAATGAACAATCCTTTTTTTTTACATTTAAAAACCGTTATTTTTACGGTGCATATTATAGATAATACAGGGGCAGGTCTAGGTCTGTATTCTTTTTCTTGCAATATCGGTAATATGTGATATTTATGAAAGTTCATGGAGAGCGCTTACATTTCCTCACGATGTTTAATTTCATGAGAAGCACGCAAGTATCTAAGTAAAAGTGCAAAATTGTGTTCCCCAAGAGTACACGGTGACGTTGTAGCAACGTCAACTCCGTCTTAAGTCGCCAAATTTTCCGGACAGACGGTTATTAAATGCCTTTGAAACTCAGCAGTTCTGCAAACAGAAAATCAGGAAGTTTACCCACGTGAAATGTTCGTGTAACTTTCTCATTATACTTAATGAAATTTTTTTTCGTCAACAAGTCTTTCACCGCGCCTTCCCGGAAAACGTCGGAGAAAAATATTCGGTAAATTGCGTTACGTTTTAAATCTCGCATGAATGACGAGATCGTATACCGCCGTCAATGTTAATGTCCCATGAGTAGGGTCACATATCGTCACACCGTCTCATTTCCGAATTTTAATGCCGCGAGGGAAATTGCGGCCTCCTTCCCCCCTTTACATGAAAAAGTTATTACAGTTGTCGTTATTCAAGTTGAAATGGAATCAGTATTAGGCTTAGGATATTGTATACAGGGTGTTTCGGAAAGGTCCTGTGACACTGAAAGGGGTCGCTTGACTCACCAATAATCACCAATAATGAAAATCTCAAAAAAAAATCTGCTGCTCCATACATTTGGTGCAGTAGAAATCGAATTTTAGTATGGAGTGAGTTAATCGACCTCTTTTAATGTTACAGGACCTATCTGAATTCAAGAACCTATCTGAAACACCCTGTAGAGTAGGGAATCGATTGATGTCAGCGAAAAAAAATCTCGTTCGTGTACAAAATGTGATCGACGCATTTGCAACCATACTTTCGTAATTTGACGGATTTATCAAAAAGCGCGATTTATTATTTTGACCGTGGGGTACAGATATTTTTTTATAATTTATAAACCTATAGATATAGCCTATCTGATTCTTGTGCTAGGCCTGCATGATAATCTCTCGGTCTCTTACGTTGTCGAAACGTCCGGGCGATCTTAATACATAGTGTCTAACCGGGTTAAAGCTGAAAAAGAATCTCTACGTAAGATTATTGGCAATAACATTCGATATAATACAAGGAATTCCCGTTTGCCTCGTCACGCTATATTAAGCAGACGTAATGACAGCTATCCAACGGAAACGATTGGCTACAAATCCTAGTCTATCGCCATAAAAGAGGGAAAGAAAGCGGAAGCCAAGGAAAGGCTCTCAAGATAGAGTATGAAACGATTCAACCTTGAACATTCTGCTCCTATTAAGTATAGTATATAAAGTAGAAGAATTTGTTGCGTGACGAGGGAAAATATTAGTCACAAAATATGCCGTTTGGTCTAATACAAGGTGTTACAAAAGTACATAACTCTTTTTACAGGGTAATAGCACCCGGATTTTTTTTTTTGCTCTTTGACGTTCCGTTAATTTTTAAATTACTTAATAATATGTGAACGATGTGGCGGGAGAAAGTATTTTTTTTTTTAAATATTGTTTTTATTGACTTTCACAATGTTTTAACAACTCAAAGCTATGTAAATGCACCTACACGCACAAACATATTTTTAAATTTGAGCTAATAACAAAAACAAAAAAGTTATGAAAATTTTTCAATTTTGAGGTTATAAAATAAAAATGTTTTTTATTTTTACAACTTTTTTTAAAGATTTGACGTCCTTTTGAGCAGTAGGTTACACCCTGTAAAAAGAGTTAGGTACTTTTGTAACACCTTGTATACTAATCACGATCATATTATTATTTATTTTAACATTTTCACTTATAAAAGTGAGTGACACCGTTAATTAAATATCGGGATAGTCGATTTTCTGTTTTTGAAGCACGTTGAAACTCATGCTTATGAATAAGGCCATCAAATATTTATTCAAATAAGTAATTAAAAACGTTTACTATCGCACGAGCCTTTTATTCCAAAAACTTTTAGCGCGAGCGCGTAAACAAGCTTTAGTGCTTAGCTGACGGCTAACTTAGTTAAAGGTAAATTTGCACGCCGAAACCGCCATACTGCGTCGGTCGACTACCTAGCTCAGCCATTCTCAAAATGTACCCCACGGAGCCCTAGGGCTCCGCAAAGGCTCTGTGGGGGCTCCGCGAGCGAGAGTACACCAAATAATAGGAAAAAAAACCAGCTCTTCTACACAGGATGTCCAGTTTTCGCGATGCGACAAAAAGCGAAAGCTTGTGTCATTTCCAATAAGATTACTGAAATTTGTCATCAGAAAAATATCAACGTTTTCGAATTATTTGTATTTAAAGAAAAAATAAATACGTTTTTGCGCAGACTTTTGCCGGCCAAATGGTAGCCAATAACACTTCTTACCTTTCTGAAATATGTATTATGTATGTCTGTTTGTTTTAATTGGGGCTCCGTCAAATATTTCGGTTTCCAAAAAGGGGTCCGTCACCAAAAAAGTTTGAGAACCGCTGATCTAGCTCGACCGATGGTTATGTTGGCGAAAAATTTGCTTTTAGTTGTTTTTTTTGCGGGTTTTGCAATTGAACGCTACAGTTGTTAAGTTTTTATTGACATACGAGTAGCTACGTTCGACGGTTGGTCGAGAGCTGTTTCCTCCAGCAGCCAGCCTAAGGCCAGCCACACACAGTCGGAGTTCCGTTTCGGAATTTCGATTCGAAATATCGAGTCAGCATTTCGAACGCAGTAAATCCATACAATTCTATGGCCGTAGAAGGACCATACATTTGTATGGATTTACTGCGTTCGAAATGCTTTCACACATACAGTATCTTTCCGTTTGAGATTTTCTCCGTTTCGTATTCTGCATGGTAGCCTGTACGTACGAAATCATTCCGAGCTGAAATAAACGTATGGGTGTGATGTATTTACGAAATCCCGAATCGGTATTTCGAATTGAAATTCCGAAACGTAATTCCGACTGTATGTGGCCGCCCTAAAGCAACACTTTTCTTGCATCGCAAAATAATATAAGTACCCCTACTTTATGCTCACAACAAAAGACTCACTACCTCTACTCGTCAGTTTCCGATGAACGTGACGTCTCTGATGAATGAGGACCAGCACTGGGGCTGCTTCTTCGTCTTCCCTGAGCTCTACGAAGACATCTATTCACCCGTGATAAAGGTTAGTTATGAACCTCAGATGATAAAGTTCTGTGGTGGCATCGAACCTCCCCTACGTATGAACCGATTTTGATTGTTTTTTTTAACCTCCCACGCAAAAAGAGGGGTGTTTCAAGTTTGACCGCTGTGTGTGTGTGTGTGTTTGCCTGTTTGTGGCACCGTATCTCCTAAACGGGTAAACCGATTTGGATGCGTTTTTTTTTATTTGAAAGCAAGTTTTCTAGCGATGGTTCTTAAAAACATGTTTTATTAAAGTCGGTTCAGCCGTTTGTGAGATATTTTAATTTGAAATATCTAATTATCTTACGGCTGTTTTTTTAAATTAATTTTGTATTTATGTAGTAGGTGGTTATTACAATTATCTCAGGCACTGCAGCGCCGAGTGGTCTCTTCACCCATCTAGTGTGGTGTGAGTGAAGGTGCCACTGCAGTATGATACTTCGTGGCACGACCACGACGGATCCGAATGATTTTATTGCGGTACAAATTCATGAAATTAAATGTCCTTTTTTGTACTCCTTACCCCAAAAATTGTACTTCAATAGTTTACGAGATATAGCGTAATAAATCTTATCATTACGTAGATGCAAAGGCCTTCGTTTTAGTTATTACATAGTAAAATCTGTCATCCAGGTCCATGACGTCGATGGTGTAAAGGAGCTCGTGAACGGAGTGTTGACGGAGGAGCTGGTGTCCGTTTGCCTGAGCTACCTGAAGCGCACGCCCATATTGGGGGATCTGGTGCTGATCAAGCTGGATTTACCTGGCAAAGTTTGTTGCAATAGTCTGATTGACAGATGAACATAATATAAAAATTTGAATTGGGAGCAATCCTATTTAGTGTAGAGCTTACATTAAATATACAGGGTGTTAAAAGACCGCCAACAGAACTGAAAGCAACGCAATTTTTCGATAAATTATTGCTGGGAATGATTTTGGTTTTTCAGGTTATAATTTTGAAAAATATTTTATCACGTAATGGACGTGTTACGCATAGAAGTCATATTGCGCAAGCGTAGGTGTATAAGTTTATGTTACTTAAGCTTGAAGTGCTGATGTTTAGAATACATTGCGGGTTGCAATGTTAACGTGGTTTTTTGTAAGAAATATTCATAATTTTGGTATGGCTTCTTGAGAAGGTATGTTAAGAACTAGATACTGAATACATTTCTGCAAAAAAAAAGTTTTAAAAAGTCCGACTTTGAACCTCATCATCTCGGAAACCGTTGATTTCCCAGGCATAGTTCCTTGGGAAAAAATGTTCAGTATGATGAGGACAATACGTGGTTTCCCGCTTTGTTGGCGGTCTTTTAACACCCTGTATATATGATGTTTGGGTTACCGGTCAATGACCTGGTCAAATAAGTTCATATGTGCGAAGAAAAGGGCAAGAGAAATTCTGCTGATCACCGGCTAATCAATTAATCAATCGCTTAATCGTTAATCGCTCTGCCAACAAACTATTTACCAATTAAACTCTAATTTTTAATTCGAGTCCACGGAATGACAGTTGTTACAAAGGCTTTATCTGTCAGTTCCATACTAGCAACTGTCATTCCGTGGACTCGAATTAAAAATTAGAGTTTAGTCTATCTATTAAAACTTTAATAAGTAATTGAAGTTTTTATGCCGAAAAATTATTTACTTGCTTGTGCTTCTATTATTGTAATCAATCTGTAAAACTTTTTGTTAGATTTTGACTGTTACATTTAGCTATACAATTACATTGCTACGACGGCGAAAAAATGCTAAGACGTCTTGCAATAAATTACCAAAAAAAATTAAGGACTTCACAAAATTATTATGAGGTCTCTTTTCAGGCATTGGTGAACATACAAATATTGCAGCACTACAAGTACTTGGTTTACTTGGATCTTTCGTCAAACCTACTGACGGAGATATCCGTCCTCGCCAAGCTCCCATATCTACAATATCTCTCAGTTAACTGTAATAGACTCGATGACGTCCTAGATTACGAACCCCGTGAGTTTTGAAAGAAATCTCTAGCAGGTCTCTAGAAAGACTGATAGAGTTAGCTAAATAACCGATGGGATGAAAGGAAGACTTAGAGAAGGAAGGTGTACCCATCTGTACAGGGTACAGGGTAGAACAATAATTATCGGAAATCACATTGAGAAGTTGACGTGTTTCAGGAATAAAAAAAAGCTATTAAAAAAATACCCTGTATTTTATCCCGCTATCGACTTACGCCATCTTGCTTTAGTTCACTACGCAAACATGAATGCTTGATAAAGTGATAAATAAGTTGTGTGCTACCAGTGCAGTGCAGTGGGGTTAGGTTAGTTAGGTAACTATTAAAAACCAGAATAGCTTGCGATTCTATTTTCGTTACATTCTCATAGTCTTTAAAACGACATTTTTAAAAGATTTTTCTTTCAGCCCAATGGTTCTTATCCGAAGTTCACTACAAGTACAACTCGGTAAAGTTCATCGACGATTTGACTAAGTTTTGGTCTATTACGATACTTGACCTATCTCATAATAACATCAAAGCTATAAACGGCCTACAGGACTTGAGGTTAGTATTCATATGTTATGGCCAGTACATTATTCACAAACGTTTTGACCAAAAATGATAATTTTAATCCCCAGAACTGTAGTCAAAATCATGGTTCCTCCGACGATGCCCTACCTCCTCGAAGTGTTTGAAAATAGAGAAGGTTTTTCTGCTACTAAGCTAGAGCCTTTGCATCTACGTAATGAGATGGTTTATACAGCGTCCAGGGGCACCTTCACTCGATGGATGGATGGGTTCACTAGATGGGTGAAGAGACTACTCAGCGTTGCAGTGCCTAGAACATTGTTTAGATGGAGTAGGCTTGCCCTGCACCTACGTATATCATCCTTATAGCTTATTCGGCCTAGCCCAAAGGAAAAACAAGAGAACGTGTTGCTGACCGTAGAAAAACTATCTTAACTCCTTCTTCAGATATCTCCGCCGGCTAGACCTTTCGTTCAACCACATCCAAAAGATCGAGAACCTAAACAATCTGCGGCTGATCTGGCTCGACCTGTCCTACAACAACATATCGTGCTACGAGCTGGACCCGCTCCGTGGGCTCTGGACGCTGCTGCACCTGGAGTATCTCAACGTGAACGAGAACAACTTGACCTCCATGAGGATGTTCTCAGGGATGTATAGGCAAGTCGAGCAATAATAGGGCCATAGAGCCAGCACACGAAATAAAGACCTGGTGGTTGATTAGAAGCCCTGAGTGGTGCAGTTTTAGTTTCCTTATACAGAAATCGTTTTGTACCTGAAATCTGGATTCCATTATTTTTTCGCGCATCTTGATAAGATCATCCATCATCATTAAAGACCACATCCCATCTTTACCTTAATATGGTCATTCAAATTAGATTCGCTGACCATCAATGTGTTTTCTTCACTCTTCTTCTTCAGCATTTACTTATCTATCCACAGCTTCTCAAGGAAGGGTTAGGTGGCCACGTGACACGAACAGTCAATAATAGGGCCAAAAAGCAGACGAAACTATGAGCTGGTGGTCGATTCTTTGAGCCAAGTTTTTGATCTTTGGAATTAGGAATCTGAGAGACATACCTGCTCCCCCGAGACCATAAAAAAGCCGCCTTGCCCCACAGACTCCGAGAGCTGCACGCCCGCAACAACCGCTTCCCGAGCCTCCTAGAGCTAGCGGTGCACACGCGGCAGCTGCGGCGGCTGGTGGTTTTGGACCTTCGAGCCAACCCCATCTGCGCCTCGCCCGGGTACAAGGAAGTGCTGCTCCACACTTACCCCGTACTGCTTAACCTGGACAGCGAGATTGTGGACCCGGTGGAACATGTAATTGAAATCAATCGTTTATTCAAAAGAGACCTTGGAGGCTGGCTTGACAAAGTAGAAACTAGAGGCCTACATCCAACGATAAATCCGCGCGCGACGGGAATAGGATGGAACCTTGTCAAATTCAATCTAAAATATACTTTATTTTACTTTGACTAGGTAGCTTCGAGGCGAGTTTGCTTACCGCGCGCGTCTCATTTCCAAAAAGTCGCATCCCATTCTCATCCCGCGCGGATTATAACCAGCTTTATTCAGGGGCTAAACTAGAGTTCAGAGCCCGATATTAACACATTTGGCGCACTTTTCTGCTTTTGAGCTTGGTGGGGTCATACGACTTAAATTCGGCGATGGCCTTCAATATTTTCTTCACCGTCGCTAGCCAAGCGAAAGTTTGATCAGTAACAGCTGGAACTACAGGGTGCACTCTAAGACGATAGCGGAACTTTAAGTGGGAAATCTACTGATCGATGCAAACAAATTGTACTAGGTGCCGAAAAAAATAGAGCGAAAAAAATATCAGCTGTTTCATACATTTGGCGCAGTACTGACTCGACCTTTTGTATGGAACAGCTGATATTTTTTTCACTCCATTTTTTTCGCCACCTAGTATAATTTGTTTGTATTGATCAGTAGATAGCCTACTTAAAGTTCCGCTATCGACTTAGAGTGCACCCTGTAGATAGATCGATACATAGATAGAATACACTTTATTGTACATCAAAAATCAGGATCATAGATAGATCGTGGGGATCTACGTGGATTACTTATCTAAGGTCGTGTTATCAAACATGCTCATAGCTAGGTAGCAAAAACAAGATTCCTGCAGTAAATTCATTCGCTCAGTAGGTAAATAAAGTTCGTAAGTACGTATTGAAAGATTTACGATTGCAAATTTTAAGACAAAGAAACATACCTAGTGGATTAATGTTCGCAATTTATTTCGGAAAAGGGTTCTTCGGGAAACAAATTCCAAACTACATAGTTAGGCGCTTTCGAAACATTTCACTGTCTCGAACATTGTTGCTAGAGAAAAAGGTCACAGTTTTCAGGCCTAGGGGCGTAATGAGTCGTCAGTCCCACTGGGAATGTCTTGACGTATTGATTCCGAGAGCAAAACTTAGAACAGGGCCGGCTCTAGGTGAAAGCTATGGGCGTGGATGAAAAGAGACCCGCGGGTCATAGTGAGTCGACAGTTTCTGATAGAGTGTCTTGTCGATGTCGAGTAGATTCTGAGGGCAAAACTTTAGGCGGGGCCGCCTAAGTAAGTAAGTAAGTAAGTAAATGTTTATTTAGGCCAAAAAACTTAACATAATACAGTAATTCCGCCAAACTACTAAGTAGTTTGTTGGCAGATTTTATGCTCTTATTACAAGCTTATTATTCTAAGATTACACAAATTTTGTTAAACAACCCAATACTAAATTAAATAATTTTCAAAATTTTATCTTAAATTTACTCGAGCACTAATACATACATACATAACATGGATGTTGAATTTTTTTTAATGCTTTATCATAACTAATATCGCCAAACATCTCCCAATCTCTCAACACATCCGGTTTCTACAACTAACCAATTAATAATTTTTAATCAATGAAACACTCAAAAACCACTTCTATCTTGTGACGTCATAACTAGCGATGACGTGACAACACAGAAACACATAATTATAGAGGCTCTAGGTGGTATAAAAAAAGTCACGGCCAGAGAGGTGTTCAATTGTCAGTTAATGTCAGTTATTAATGCCTAGCACAAAAGGTAGGGCAGGGCTTAGGTGGTACTAAGATTCCATCTATGGACTGGGTTGGGTAACACCCTGGTTCCAGTTCATCGACCTTTTGGTTGATGGTTTTTAGTGAATCTAAGAGACACTTGATTTTGCCTCTAGTCTTCTTGACTTGAGACGGCCAATGACCCGAAAATTCGTAGAATATACCTACGTACGATTTGATCCACGCGTAGATTCTCTGAATCCGGCCCTGCCTCAAAGGGTCGTTGTTTAACATTCTGCATCTATCGGCTAAACGTAATTCAATTCCTCTCGGACGTCCCGAAAGTCAGCCTAACAGCCGCTTCAGAAACGTAACGGCGAATGGAGTCGAGCGACTCAACGGTTCAACACTTCGTGCTCCACGGCTTTCACAGACAATGGGTAATTTGAGACAACAACTAATTTTCCTTTTACTGCATCGATAGTTACAACGCGCCATTTAAACAACTCTGCGTGGTGTATTCAAAACCCAGAAATCCTGCCAGCTGGTAGGTCGAAACGTCAAAACAGGCGTAAAACTTCTATTGCTTCCCTGCACACTTCGCCTTGAAGGCCCTGATCAACGGGTAGGCATAGCATCTATGTAAAAAGTAACGCTTCTTACACTTATTATAGCTTTACCCTGGGACGTGCCCTGGAAACGTGTTGCTAAGTTAGTGTCAAAGCCACCAACCTTCAACCAAAGTGTTTATTTCACAGCACCCAACCTAGCCTTTTTTATTGTCATAGCAACTTCAATTCTAGTGGTTCGCCCCGAACTTTGAACTCGCGACCCCATATCTCAGCAACCCTCGACCGATTCGGCTCATGTTCGAACTTTAAAATTCTCTTTACCTTATTTACCTGCCTACCAAATTTCGTGACGATCCGACTAAATTTACTCAAGTTATCGTCGGACGAACATTCATACATACATGCATACATACATACATTCATACAAACGCCGGATTGTTCCAGTAGACTCGGAGAACTTCGCTCGCTCGTTCAATTAACTTTGCCTCTCCCTCTACAGAGAACTGCCCAAATGGACTTCAACCCTCTGGTGGAGACGTTCGCGTCGCGGCGCCTGATGCGCCTCCTCTACATGCAACAGCTTCTTCGCTCGCGCGTGCCTTACGAGATACCGCCGGCTGACACTACCGAGGTGCCAATGGTGGTACTTGTGGGCCATGAAGCTGTGGGGAAAGGTAAGAAGCTGTTCCTGATGTAAAGATAAAGATAAAGATAAAAAGGTGTTTATTGCCTCACAAAAAAAATTACAATAGGATGAAACTTATAACTAATGAGATCAGTGAGGCAAAAGGAGGTGTCTCAGCTTTTGCTGCCCCGGAACCTCATGTGACCCCGGGGAGCGCTGGTTTTCAGATACCTCCTTTCCCCCTAAGATGATAGGCGGGGGCTAACAATAAGTTGACATAATATATTATGCTTATATTAAATTAAAGAAATAACATAAACAATTTTATTAAATTCTTCACAGAAAGAAAACAAAAAATAAATATTTGAACAAGTTAAAAAACTTCTGGCATGTGAGTTGTGAGAAAAGTGTGTTTGTAAGGTAGGGTGTGCGTGAGGGTGTGTGTGTGAGGATGTGTGTGTGAGGATGTGTGTATGTGTGTGAGGGTACATATACCTATGTGATGTGTGAGTGCATGAATGGTTAAGATTTAGGTAGGAGAGATTATTGTTATTATTATTATTTTTATCTAAAAATATTTTATTAGTGGGAGATTTTTTCTGTACGTATAGATGACATTTTCCAAATCGATTTGTCTTTTTATTAGGGCTGATTTATATTTTATTTTAAATAGTTTTGGGGTAATTTTCCGTCTCAATGGGGGAGGGAGATCATTCCATATCTTTGCTGCATTAAATTTGAAAGACCCTTGTATAATGCGTGCGGGATGAGAATGGGATGGAACCTTGTCAAAGTCAATCGAAAACATACTGTATTTTACTTTGACAAGGTTGCATCGACGCGAGTTTGCTGACCGGGCGCGTCTCAGTTCCAAAAGGTCGTATCCCATTCTCATTCCGCGCGGATTGTACCTGCTTAATATTCTCTACCAGATACCTCCGGCTGACACTACCGAGGTGCCAATCATGTTGGTGCTAGTGGGCCATGAGGCCTCGTTACCAGATTGGGTATTTTTCTCGCAATTCTGGGTAAAAATTTGGCTTCTGGAGAAAATTTGGAGAAAAGAAATCTTTGGAGAAATGTTGGGAGAAAAAGAAAACACAGTGGAGAGTTTTGGGTACTTAATTTTTTAAATAGTTTTGGGTAGAAATTACGTCATAGATGAAGAGGATAATAATATGGTTGTCATGAATATATTAAATTTATTTGAATAAACTTTCTTCATACGATTTAGTTTGTTTTATGTCAATACCATAGACAAAAAGTTTATTTAAACTACAGTGAATGCCATTTGTTTGTAGTTTTACTGGTAGAACCACTAACAAAAATATTGTCTTTAATACTACCAGGCGAAATATGTTTTAGAATGAGGGAAAAAACGAGCCTTTGGGTAAAACCATGGAAAATAGTATCGTTTTGGAGAAAAAATAATTTAAATTTGGGGGGAAACAGAAAAACGCATCTGGCAACCCTGCATGAGGCTGTTGGAAAAGATAGGAATCTACTCCTGATGCCCTTCTGTACATGCAACTGATGCTGCGCTCGCGCGTGCCTTACGACATGCTGACTGTACAAGCTAACTACAGGGTGCACTCTAAGTCGATAGCGAAAATTTTAGTTGGCTGTATATCACTACAAACAACTTGTACTAGGTGGAGAAAAAAATGGAGCGAAAAAAATATCCGTTGTTCCATTCAAAAGGTCGACTCAGTACTGCGCCAAATGTATGAAACATCTGATATTTTTTTCGCTCTATTTTTTTCGCCACCGAGTACAAGTTGTTTGTAGTGATCAGTAGACAGCCTACTTAAATTTCCGCTATCGACTTAGAATGCACCCTGTAGATGCTGGCATTGCCCTCGGCATATTCGGTTCACGCGGCACTTACAATAGTCAAGCTAGTCGGCTGCAGCTACTCGCCCAAGGCCCAGGGCCACCTCTGTTGTGCTAAGACAAAAGCTGTAGAGTCGGCTTTTGTCTTCATATTTGTAATAATATCTCTACAACAGGTATTTTCGCTGTCAGCGTTTGTATGCCGAACAAGTTTTACCACGGGCTTTTAACATAAAACTTTCAAGCTACTTCAGTACATCCCCATATAATGATAATAATTTGCGTTGACCAGTAGAACGACCATCACCCCCTAGAAAAACACTTTTTCGCTATTACAATGAACAATGTGTCCTTTCGCAGGCACGCTTGCTCGTCGCCTAGCAACCGATTTCAGCAAGAATGTGGAGTTAGGGAAGCTGCACACGACGGCGAGTCACCACTATGAGGGGCACTACATCGAGGTGTCGCGGCAGAAGTTCGACGACATGCTGGTGGCTGGCGAGTTCCTTACCTACAGCGAGAGCAACGGGGAGTCTTACGGACTGAGTGAGTTGGCTTCTTGATCATTCATCTTTTAGCATTCTTCTTCAACCCTATCCAATATCGTGTGTACCTTACAATGCACGCCATTATTTTTAATCTTGTTTTTTTTTCCATTCAGTCTTCTCCTGCCACTTTGACTCGGTTCCTAGTTCTCATCGGTTGGGAACATTTCCACGCCCATTTCTAGATCTCCATCCAATACCTTTGTGCCCCATCTGGCGTAAACTAGCTCCGACTAAGTATGCTGAGAGGATCCTAGCTGGGCAAGTGGGCATGCCTACTCCATCGAAAACATGCCCAAGGCACTGCGGCGTCGTAGTGATCACTTGTCCATCTACCTGATAGGAGTGCAAAGTACTGGTAGCTGCATAAATCATGTAACATACTTAGATGTAAAGTCATGCCATAGCTCTATCGACAGGTGCCCTATAATACCTCATACGATGTAAACAACATCAGGAAAAATCTGCGACACAGGTACGGTCGGCTACAGTCACAGATACCCCATGGCAGCTCTTACCGCGCGTGGCATAAGGGCGCCAATCGAACAAAAAGGGGTATCCTAAAAAGGGGAAAGCCGACTGTACATGGCCTACCCACTTCAGCATACCTATTAATACACCCCTAGTATTTTCCCTATATTGAAGGTCTGGAGCAGTCTCTGATAACCCCCGGCAAGATCCGGCTGCTCACCATGGAGCTGATCCCGGCGCTGATGCTGGACCAGCGCGGGCGCCGCGCCATCCTGATCCTCGTCACCTGCGACAAGGCCAAGATGGCCGTCAAACAGATTCTACGGAAGAGGTACACAGTTTCAGAAACTTTTTTCCGAAATATTTTTTCCTGAATTTTTAAAAATTCTGGATAAGTTTATAGGTAGAACGGGGTTGTTCGCCACCGATCCCGGGATCAGATGGATGTATCCGCGGATTCCGGGCGAGTTGTCTCCACCGATCTCGGGATCAGTGGAAACAAACAAATTAAGTTAATATCCCGGGATCTGTGGATTCAAAACAATAAATTATTTTTTTGTGGATTTTTTTCAGGGAACGCGAATTAATAGAACGCCAGAAAGTATACTCGCCGGCGGAGAAATCGACGCTGCAAGTTCTGTTGTCCGGACGGATTGTCATCACTGGAATTCTGAACGAAATCATGTTGGTTAGTAATTCGTGTTGCACTTCACGCCCTCTTAATCGACATTGCTGTACCTAGTGCAATGAAAATGCCTCCTTTTTCATGAGCTTTCTCTGCCTTACACACATGAGGCCATTTCCGCTCATGCAACAAGTCCCTTGCTATGTTTTTGTGACAGAACCTGCCAGACGAGAAGTCACGAAGCGAGTTCCAGTTGGAACCCGAGTGCTCGCTTCTGATGGACAGCGACTCCAGGCAGGCCACGCACGACCAGGCTGACCGCGCCCCCAACTTGTCCTCGGTACGGTACACCTGAATAGATTCATTCATTCTTCGTGGCTCAGCTACCCAAAGTGGATCCAGGTGCCCGTTTCGTATAAATACAATTCATAGTTTATTATGACAATTCGATGTTCATTGAGTGGTCGGTTAATAAACAAACCTTTTTTGTAACCTTCCTCATGTCAAATCGGCTACGCAACATAAATCGAATTGTCATAATATACTATTAATTGTAGTTATATGAAACATGCACCAGCTAGGGGAGCACAATGTCACGATAAAAGTTTTGTCCCATTATCGGCTATCGCCATCTTGCTTTATTTCACCGCGTAAAGCGAGATGCCGCTACCCGATAGTGGGATAAAACGTTTATCATGAAGTTGTGCTTCCCCTGCTGGCCTCCGCGACCAAAAGACGCCAGCTCTCCCTGCCCTGCACTACCTCCCTCCAATCTTCCACCTAGAGTTCGCGCAGGTCTCTTTCCACTACGTCTTCCAGCGATACGTACGACCGGCCTTTTTTATAAGAAATACCTGAGACACTGATGTTTATGTTTTTTAAAGGCATTTATTCTTAACACTAACATTAATAACAACGCAGCGTCTATACTACGTTTGTTTGTGTGTTCTGTGTTCGTAGCGGGGCTACGCTCGTAGCGGCTCTACGGTGTAGCGGTTAGCTACGAATGTTTGCTACGATTGATTAGCGCCATTGTTTGAGTTAAAAATACTTTAGATTGTTGTTGTTTCTGTTGTTATGCGGAGTGGGATTGTTTGTATGTGTTGTAGTGTGTAGTTCGCAACGGGAAATAATAAAATATCCATTCAAGTCGTTGCTGGCCGTCCCCCTCTTATATGGTAAAGCCAACCTAACGCAAGGGGCTTCACTCCTTCAGTAGAGTTAGTTCTGTTTGACTGAGCGATGCAGGGTTGGTGTTTTTGATAAGGACTTACCTATGTAGGTTTCTACCTGCAATTTTTTACCTGTCTACTCAATGTTACTCCCCACGCCATATCTGTTATTAGCTCCTCCTTATTAACTCCTACATAAGTAAGAACCTAAATATTATAAATATTGACAAGTTGTCAAACAATGGTTCAAACATTTCAGAGCCCATCGTCGCATAATTTGGAGGACTACCGGAGCAGCCTGGGGCAGGAGGCGAGCCTCGACTCGCTGTACAAGGACGCGCAGACCACAGAAGACCCCGACCACAGCGACGTCGGCCAGAACAACTCTTACCAGGACCCGAAAAGGTAATTGTGGTTAGACGATCGAATCTTGGAGACCCCTCCAATCCTAGCGCAGTCTCAGCAGACCACGATTTAAACGTTACGATGTTTTATACGCAGGGAAGTACCAGTGGAGAGAAGTGACAACTCGGACGGTGCATGCCTGGGATATGTTTATAAAGGGTTGCCCAGTGCCTCTTACCTCCTAGGTAGGTATGTAGATACTCTCTCTCAGCTTTGTCGTTAACTAACAATAAGCCACTATGTTCACCTCCATCTAGCACGAAGAGTACCTAGGTATTGTAAGAGTAACCGCTGTCGGCTGCGGGAGAAACTGCATCACGCCAAGATTATCGTGGCAATACCCTATACCCTATGCCTACTACAAGCAACGTAACACCATGTTTTTTTGGACCGCTGTCCTCAGAAGAACTAGAATCCCATTCTGAATCCATATGCCGTTGAGCTGAGTAGGTACGCAGACGTTGTTAGTGTGAGCCACCTTTCTCACCAAGTCCCTGCCTGGTTAAGCATGGGACATTAAGCTCAGGTTCAACATTTCCAGATCAACTGCAGGAGACGCACCGCTGCCGCTGCCGCCGCAAGCTTACGACGCGGATAAAGAGAAGAAAAGCATCGATTTTAGCCATTACACGTCGTCTACTTGGAAAGGTAGTGTATTCAATCGCACCTAGCTACAGTACCTACGTGTAACGAATGAAGAGACTGCGCCTCCTGCAACTCTTTCCATCGCCCCGATGACACACTCAGACCGCTAAAGAGACTGCCGGTTTCTGAATTGAGAAATTCACTAAGCAAATCGTAAGTATCGTTCTGCCTCTGCAGATTTCACACAAAAGAACGTGACCGAACGATATTTAAGTGTTTACTTAGTAAAATTCTCAATTCAGAAATCGGGCCTATAAATCATCACTTCGGTTAAACTATGTTGTCTCAAGTCTCTTCTTTCGTGGCACGCATTGTATCTTCATAGTTTGGCCATTTGGCTGCAGCCCTAAAGAAAGAAGGCAAGAAATCCGATCACCCTAACGGATTTTTCCCCCATACAATCGATCAACTTCTAAAACCTATTGGTTGTTTCTCCAGCTCCAGAAAGTTCGAAGTCTTCGAAGTCTGTCACGTTTACTTCGAATGAACAAGAACAGCTGCCGGTGCCCAGCCCCTCGGGCCTGATGGTGGACCCACCCTTGTTGGGAGGTGAGTACATATTTCTAGCACCTTCTTAGGTAGATCGTGCGCTAAGCAGGCCTGGATATCATGACTTGAGAACTTACGCCATTGGTTCCAACAATCCACGAGCTTCTTGATCCGTTTGGCAGCCTTAAGGCTCCGTATAAGGCTAACTAGCGCCACCAATGTTGAAAAAATCATTTCTTCCTACAGAAGAAGTTTCTGAAAAAATCCTAAGATGAGCTCATGCGCCATGCTTTTCTAGATTTTTAAGTGTAGGTACCCAACTCAATTTCTAGTCTTAAGCTAAAAAAAATTCGATAACCGCAAAAAACGGCCTCTTTTGGCGGTTATCGAAAATTTTTTAGCTTAAAAGTAAATTTCGAAGAGGGTATCTACACTTAAAAATCTAGAAAAGCATGGCGCATAGGGCTCATCTTAGGATTTTTTCAGAAACTTCTTCTGTAGGAAGATATGATTTTTTCAACATTGGTGGCGCTAGTTAGCCTTATACGGAGCCTTAAAGGGAGAACTAGCCAAACTGAGTGCCAACTTCCGATAGGAGACGGCACTACAGGAAGAAGGGTTACCAGGGTCTAATCAGGGTAGAGGGACAAGCGCTTCTGCTTGAATCTATAGACACTAATTATTACAAAGCCAAAAACGGCGACTGGGGACTGTTGAATATCCAAAATAGCCTTGTAATACCGGACCATCCAGCATGGATTTCGCTCCTGCCGCGCGCGATCGGAGAGCACCGGATCGTCCGGTGTAGACCATAACCAAATTTCCCAGAGCACAAGTCAAAGATCCTGAAGTCGATCAGCACGAAGCTGCCGTGGCCTGCCAAGCTGCGGCCGACGGCGTCCAACGTGTCTTCGGACGAGGATCTCTGGCTACACTTCCTGGTGGACGCTGGCCTGTTGCACGAGAGCGACGCAGAGATTGAGGGCATGAAGAGTCCGCTCAGTGAGAATTCTTCTTTCTTTTTTTTTAACCCTTGGCAATGCACTGGTCTGTGCTTATGCCAGAGAATTCTTCTTATTTGTTAGTTCCTCTGAGACTGCACGTTTGGGTCGACTGTGCTGGGGGGTTACCCTTGACGCTATTGCGATCAAATTGAAAAAGTTTTAAAATAATTTCTCTTTGAATTCGCATAGTAATGCTTTGATTTTAAATACTTTGTAATGTTTATTCAAAGGTAAGGCTGTTTTTTTTTCAAAATGCGTCTTAATGAAAAAGTTTTAAAATTTATTTCTCTTCGAATTCGCATAGTAATGCTTTGATTTTAAATACTTTGTAATGTTTATTCAAAGGTAAGGCTGTTTTTTTTTTCAAAATGCGTCTTAATTAGTAAAATATTAAATTTTGTAAATTGAACCATATTGCGGCCGTATTGGAAAAATGCGTCAAGGGTAGAGGGGCTGTTGCAGGACAGCGATACAGTACTTTTTTTTTACGTAGCCTTGATTTTAGTGTCCCACTGCTTGGCAAAGGCCTCTCCCACTTCAGTCCAGACTTTTTTGTCCTGGGCCACCTCAGACCACTCCGGCAGGTATTTATCGAGATCGTCCCGCCAGCGTCTTCGCGGCCTACCTCGACTTCGATGTCCATCTGCTGGCACCCATTCCGTGGCGATTTACAATACTTAGTCACTAAAATTGCATCGAGAGGTACTTGAGCGCTGACACGGTAAGCCACAATTAGCGGACTCAATTCCTGTCACGTCTCTTTTGCCATTTCTCCGCCAGTGGTTGTCTGGAGGAAAGGAGCGCGCGGTTTTCTATCCTCTTAACATCTGGCTGAGATACTTTCCAACCCTATCTCAATAAGGCGCGCCGCTATATCTGTAAACAGTATGTGCCTCTGGACGATGTGGTATGTCAAATGGTTTAATTTTGTCCTTCTTCTGTTTTCAGTCTCCGATATTTACAGGATCGAAACTGCCAAAATGGATGAGATGATGTCTCTCATGGATTATTATCTAAAGGTGAAGATCAACAGCTTTAAGTATAGATAGACAGACTATGATATTCGTAATAAAATTATAATGACTAAAATCTTTGCAGATTTCCTATGACACCCAAAGGACGACAAATGTCAGAGACGTGTATGAAGATATTCACCGAAATTCTGCTGGCACTTTTTGGGATACAGTATGTGACACTCATAATTTTATTATTCATCTACCGCCCCAATGTCCAATTAACTTTTGGAACTTTTCAGATCGATTCGGATGATCCTAAAGAAGCCTACAAGAAACTCAAAAGGATAATCAAAGATATTTTCGACACGCAAAAAAGATTAAAGCCAATGTTTGACATAGACTTCCCTAACTTAGACCACTATCCCACTGTACAGAATAGATTAAAGAAAATACAAGAACAAATTGCTCCCAACCTCCTATTCCATTAAACACCATATTATAAAAGAAATTGTTTTATTTTGCAATATTATTTAGTAAATTAATACATAAGTATCATACAATAAGTGGACAAGTTTGTAAAACAGGATGAGAAATGGGATTTGCTTTATCTGCCACTGTACTATTACTATATAGCCTTAATTAACACTGATATTAGCCACACACAAGCATCATTTGAATACCATGGTGTCCAGCATTGCTCCTAGACTCTGAACAATGTTGTTTGACATCAGAACATCGACTTTCTCTTCTAAATGCCTCTTGGGGTCTTGCTTGCCGACATTCTTGATGGCGAGCTGCTCTGGGGTCATTTTCTCTTCATCTTCTAAGGCTTTGTTGTAGTTCTTAGCTAGCTCCAACATGTCTGTTACTGTTGTATCGTTGATGGAACAGTGTTCCTTGTAGTCTGAGAGGGTGAGTCCATCCATCCAGGACTTCTTGTGGAGATTGAGTAGCATTTTTTGCTCGAGCTCATTCTTCCGGTAGTTTATACTAATGGAATAGTAGTGGCGGTTGAGACCGTGGATGAGGGCCTGTACCGAGGGCTTCTGTAGGTGACCGAGGTTAGAGGTGGTCTGCCGGGGTTCCTGACCCAGCACCATCATGTTAGGGTTGATTAGGCGGAATGCATCAATGACTACTTTACCCTTTACTGATTGGATGGGGTCAACGACCACAGCCACGGCTCGCTCGGAGAGAGCTTCGAATGACTGCTGGGTGTTGATGTCTACGCCGGACAGCCAGCAACCGAAGCCAGGATGTGAGTGGTACCTGGAATTTGAGACAAATAATGCATTTTAGAAATATAGCTACAAAAGTGAGTTTTGGCTTTCATTGTATACAGAACATATTGTATGTATTAGCAGATGGTCCAAATTGTTATTTATATTGACTCAGATGGTGGCATACTAAGGGCGATTCTGTCTAAAACTATACTAATCTGACAGCACTAAAAGTGACAGATAATGTACTAAAGTGACAGATAATGTACTAAAGATGACAGCTATCTGTCACTTTAGTACATTATCTGTCACTTTTAGTGCTGTCAGATTAGTATAGTTTTAGACAGAATCGCCCTTATTGATCTACAAAAGCTAGTAAACTAGGTACAAGGAGTAAGAAGGGATAACTTACCAGCCAACTACCATCTCCGGTCGGCCAGTCTGTTTCAGCATGTCCAACATCTTAGCCTGGAACACAGGGTCAACGGCCTCCACGGACACGCCAGTACCCGTCTGGGGCATCGCGAATACGTCTATCACTCGTACAGTGTAGTCATCCACAAACTCACCTGAAAGCCATGACAGTGCAATATGTTATTTATAACCTGAATTTCTGTTAAAGTTAGCCCAAGATTTAGTCTAAAATTAGTATATTAAGGGTAGATTAAGCATAAGAAAGATATTTACCCAACATGAGACCCATCACCTCCATGGGTACACCAGCGCGTCCATGTTTTAACATCTTCAAGAGAGCCAGTGAGGAAATGTAAACCTGCTCGGCCGTGTCGACCGCTGGCGCATCGGTAGGCGGCGGAGCCTGCGACAGACCCGCCATGCCACCACCCAAACGTAGAAGACGATCCATTATTCAGACACAAGCTTGTATTTATCTAAAACAAAGCAAAATTTTGTCAGTCGACAAACGCCGGACGAAATTGCGCCAATCAACAGCGACTGAAGCGCTTTTAAGAACACAAACTAGCACGGTAACACGTAAACACTCACGCTAATCTAAAAACGTACAAATTCATTGAATAAAACTAATAAGTTTGAGAATATTTCTAGTTTTTCTAACCCAAAATGAATTCAAGAAAATGACAGGTCGTTTACGTCGAATTTGCAAGCTCACGTATGAATGAATGGATGATGAAAATGTTGCCAGTAAATTAAAATTATTCACTCGTTCATTCATTACCACAGATTAAATAAATAATGTGTCAAATATCACCAACGGCCGTGTGTCGTAGCTTTACAAAATCCATCAAAACAGCTCAAAAATTGTTAGCCAGTAAGCCAGCCAAAAAAAGATTTGTGTAAAGGCGTTTCTGTGGTGAATTCAACTATCTAAAATCAATTCCATGGAAGCTACGATGACAGAAAAAACGGTTCTACCGAAAAAGTTCTCGGATGGTCCCCTTGGGCTAGGTATTTAAGGCTTATTTAACCTAAAAAAATATACCCAGCTAATCTTTTTGTATTCCTGCATTATTCTATTCCTTTTTTTTTTATTACAGGAGATCCAAATGATAGAAGCTTGAGAAAAGTGGAAGTAGAGGTGGTGATCCCGAAGCTCATGAGGGAGAAAGCCAAAGTCGAGAAATGTACCAAAGAAGTTATGGAATTCGAAAAGTGTTGCAAGGAGGCCTCCGTATTCATGGTTGTAAAATGTAGAAACCAAAATTCTGAGCTAAAGGAATGCCTCACTGCTTGGTACCAAAATGATTCATTCAGAAACTTGTGCACAGAACAATACTTGAAGGAAAGGAGTGAATACAGAAGAACTGGAGTAAAAAAGTCCATGAGAAGAGCTTAGATTTAAAGCTTTATTTTAGTTTTTATTTGTAGTGTAATAAAAGTAACTATTTAATCAATCAATATCTTCATTTATTATTATAGGAATATTTTTTGATAACACTATTTCTCTTACACTATAGTTATGCAGTCCTTGAGGCATTTCTACTGGTTCCTTTAGTGGATCAGCCATCTTCACTTCAGCTATTAATATTTCCTGAAACATAAGAAACCCAATCAACACATGGTTCTTCCTAACACATTTCAAAAGGCTTAGCACTTTTCATACATTGTTTTACATAGTGATTTGGAAAATTGGCTAAATCATGTTTATTTGTTGGAAAACAATATGCCATTTACCGTTAGTAAATAAACTAGTAGTTCTTCCCAAACTGAACTCATGATGTGTAACTTTTGGCTTACACCATTCACGTCTCAACCGATTTGGCTCATGTTTGAACAATTTTTTTTTTTATTTCTTTATCTGCCTACCAAATTTCATGACGATCCGACCGAATTTACTCAAGTTATCGTCGAACAAACATACATACATACTGGGAGAACTTTGCTTGCTTCGCTCGCTCCTTCAATTACCTTGACTGTAGTTGAGGCCATTCGAATATGCCCAAGTGTTGTAGTCCAGTCAGATTTCTTTTTATCAGTTTTAATTACAACTATAAAATCTGCATGGTTGATACCAGGGCCTTCTTTGTACAACACTGAAAAATAAATTATTTTTAAGACTCTGGCCGAATTTATTATGTAGCGACTTATAGGATGATATACTTACAATAGTCCCCACCAAACTTAATTCCTGGCTTTACAATGTACCCTTTAGATCTAAAATAATGGTAGACCACATATTTGTCTGCGAAGTGCTTATCAGTTCCAGTGAACAGTTGCCAACATTGGGCTATGGAGAGAACTTTGTGGTCATCATCCATTATTTGTAAGCATCCCAAACCGTAAACTAGGAACAATGCCTCTTGGAGAGTAAGCATTAACTTTTCCTGTAGTCTGATCTTGTTGATGCAACATTTGGGTTTGAAATTCTCAAAATAGTTCTCTCCCTCAGAGTCACTGTTGGGAACAATCACAACCATGTCCCGAGAATCTTCATTGTGCACAGAATGGCTGATGAATTCATCAGTGGAAACCTCAGAAATGTCTTCGTCACTGGATACTAAGTCTATAACATCTTTGTTTAGCTCCCTATCACCATCAGCTATTATTTTTGCTGTTAAAATGTCTATGTCTTGAAGGAACTCATCAGCTTGCGGTGCAAGAGCTCCACCAAACTTCTTGTGCCAAAATGTCCTTTTGAGGAACTGCCGTTTCCTCATTATGTTGGGACTCCCATTGTTGTGGTGAAGCTTGGGTCTGGACCGACCCTGAGAGCTCTTCCCGAAAAACCCCATGTGGTAAAGTAAAGCTATTTCTTCTGCCGAATGTAATTCCACACTGAAGCCATTAAAGAATCCAGTAAACAGGATACGCATTGAACTATCTAACGGTAATCGTAATTCAGATTCAATAGGAAATAAGTTGTTGGACTGATCAGTTGGACAATCATCGACCTCCATAGTTAAAATTGACTGGCCTCTTTAGAAGAGTAAAAATTCAAGCAGTAAGTCATGTTTTGTGCATCCTTGTCTGTAAATTAGGGGAAAAATACAAAAATTTTAGTGTATTAAAGAGAAAATTATTTAAATCCAAGTACTATCAGAAAATATCAACATGCTTAAAAGCGTGTCAGCAGCGGTAACAGCAAGCCAAGAAGCCGCAAGTCATAGACAGAAGATAGAACCCCAAGAAGAACTTTATAACGGTAGGTTACCTTGTTATCTTCTGTAACTATGGATAGACACCGACTGAACTCTGAACTACAGAAAGTACAGAAATTCTTTGATTTTCATCAAAATCGAACAAAAACAAAGGGGCAAGGGGTACCTTAGCGTGTTGCTGACTGTACACAGATTATAAATGTCACACAACAAATGTCAAAAATGACAGTCAGCTTCTATTCTGTGATTTATCCATTATTTCTGAACGACGTAGCTTTGTATGTAGGTTGTCTTCCATGTTCATAATCAGTATCGACAACATTACCGTTATTTTGTATCTCTTTCTTTTTTAGCGAGATTGGTATTCATAAGAGAAGGTAAGCAATATAATTTAACCTCATATGTAACTAACTTCATGCGTAATAGTCACAAGACCTGTCAGCTGAGTGAGGCTGAGTTTTCGGAATTGGAAAATTCTCTGGATTTTATCCTAGTTGTGAAAACCGTGGCCTAAATTGTGAAAAATTGGCCATAATGGCTAACTACAACGAGGCTAATGTGAGCAAACTAATCCCCTCGCTGGGGGAGGATAAAATCGGTAAGTAGCTGCGCAAAAATGATGACAAAAGTTATGACGATCTGTACTTTCAATTTCAGGATATTGTTCTTGATAATGGCATGTTTGCATGGTTCACAGACATGATTGCCGCCACCAGCGTATTGCAAATTAGGGCCACTGAGATTCGCGCCCTGGATATGAACTGGACCTCTTACCTTCAGTAAGTATTGATTATTAGCACGACATCGTACTGGTTCCGTAGTATGCTACTGAACCCTGTTTTAATGATGCAGTAGTTTCATCGTAACCATCGTTTTCTGTCTCCCATTTGGAATGAAAATTTTAAAGTAACTCTGAAAATTTTAACATGTCAGAGCTAAACAATTCGGAACCCAAAGTTTTTTGTTCGAAAGTCCGTTATTGGCTTAATCTTATCTTTAGACAATATTGAGAAACTAATTTAAATATTTTTTATTTTGGTCCAGTAGTTTTGTTTTTACAACGTTTCAAAGATACAGTTTTATGACGTCACGCGACGGTCTGCATACTGTTGGCGGTCATAGGAACAAAACATTTCAGCGCTTAAAAACAAAACTACTGGACCAAAATAAAAAATATTTTAATTAGTTTCTCAATATTGTCTAAAGATAAGATTAAGCCAATAACGGACTTTCGAACAAAAAACTTTGGGTTCCGAATTGGTATAAGATTAGTCAAATGATTACCCTAAATAAGTATTACCTGCCTGCATAGTTCAACTCCTGCCCTCTCTCATACTGACAGATTTGCATGTTGAGACAACCAATAGATGTATTGAAAATGCATGACAATCTGTATCCAATGTCCAATAATACATCCCCATCAATGAAACAGATTAATTTACATGTCATATTACTTTTATTGTGAAGCTTCAAAATTCTAGTGAAAACCTCAATCCTAAGTGATTTTTATTTTTAAAACGTTTGCTCGTGTCACAACAGAATAGAGTACTATTTTCTCGATACTTGAAGGTTGTCTGGAAGAGATCGCTCTTAGCGATAAGACCGCAGTCTGTACTATTAGGTTAAGAAAATTCTTGTAAATAATTAATTTCAGGTGTAAAATAAAGTGTCTATCTATCTATCTACTCCTCGAATGGTGCTAAAAGCTAAACCAACACATTCCAGGGGCCAGATGATCACCCAGAATGACCATGACTTCATCGTGGCACTGGACAAGGGGGAGAAAGACCTTCCCGACAAGAAGCCCGAGGTCTGTGCCTCCGTGTTCATGAACCTGATCACCCACATCAGCAAGGACTATACCATCCAGTACATACTGGTGATGCTTGATGATCTCCTATCAGTAAGTTGGATATTCTATCATCAAAATAAAAAAACCTCAAATATTTTTTTTGTCTTGTACCTAGGAGACGCCTATCAGTTGTTGGTAATCAGTATGAGAAACAGGACTCAAATGTTCATTTATTTCAAAATGCGATCAAAACACAACCTATTGAGTTATGTTTAATTGCTAATCTGAACGAATGAATTAACCCTGTCCTCCATCCTTTTTCAAGGCTCCACCAGGTGCTTACTTTTGCGATTTTTCGAATTCGCAACAACGCGTAAGGCGACAGGCTCCATATAAAATCGCCTGCCCTCTCCCCCCCCTATCCTTGACGCTATTTTGTCAATATCGACGAAGTTTATTAAATATTTTCTCTCTCAATTCGCATCTTCATGCTTTGATTTGTTTATTCAAGTATAAGGCTGTTTTGTACAATAAGAACTTCTAATGCAACAAGATTTAGGAAATATTGAAAATTGCCTAAATAAACATATTTGCTGTCAACCAACAGCGTCAAGCATCGAGCGGCTGTTTGGTAACCTTTAGCGCTCTCTACGTGGAACTAATTCGATAATTTCCCCATTCCAGGAGGACAAGTCTCGCGTGAAGATCTTCCGTTCGAACAGCAACGTGTGGAAGCCTCTGCTGAACCTGCTGAACCGTCAGGACGACTTCATCCAGCACATGACGTCACGCATCATCGCCAAGCTGGCCTGCTGGAGCCCTCAGCTCATGGAGAAGAGCGACCTCAACTTCTACCTGTCCTGGCTGAAGGACCAGCTGAAGGCCAACGTGAGTTGAACGATTGACTGATTATTTTGTTGAAGGGATTTGTAAGAGGCACTTGTTATATGGGATGTTGCACTAAGACGAGGTACAAGTTAGCGCAACAACAAAAATAAGATTAAGTAAGTTTACTTTTTAAGAAAGTCTGAATATACGTGACCAATTCTGGGATAAAGCTAAGCTAGGTGCCAAAAGTTTCGGTTTTAGTGGCAACTGATGGATTGAAATTAGAAACACAAAAATTACAGTTTTTTTTCTCATGGAGCAACCCACCCAGCTGTAATCGTCCGAGATATTTTATTTTAAATTGTCTATTGCTCAACGAGATGCACATTTTAGACTTAGACAAATATGGCTTGTCGTAGTGTAATATCGCAATAACAAGTGTTGTGTAAAAAGAAAAGAAGAATAATTATTTTCCTGTTTGATAAAGCATGTTTTTTTTAAGAACTGACCATTTTGCAAAGAGTGCAGATGTTAAGTGCATGATTATTGTATGGTTGAATTGAACCCTAATATTACAAGCATTTTATTTTGTTGTGAATCCACATGCAGGCTTGAAACCTTTTCAAATCATTTTGAAATAATAGGTTTCAAAGTTGCATTGTCTTGGTTCCTTATTTAATCATTCCAATTCATTAACATCATTGCTGCTTTGCATGTGATTAACCAAACCTTAGAATATAAGCTCACTAAAGTAAGCGAGCTCGAAACTTACACGATAGAATTGGTCAAAATTGGCACTTGTAGTATTTTTGCATTCATATGCAGCATTCATAAGGTTTATAGATAAATATCTTTCAATGCAAAGCCTCAATCCCCATATATGGTTATTTTTATTTACAATGAGTTGAGTGAATCATAAAATCCCATGAAACTTAGATTGGTTTCATTTCCGACGATCTACTTATTTAGACTGTTTACATTATTTATCTGAACTATGTTTTTATGGGATTTTTTTGTCATTAGTCAGTTTTACCGTCGTAGGTTAGTTTACCTCTGTATTCCACCAAATATATTTAGAGTAAATAACGTCACTAACACTTATCATACCAATTATTCTTAGCATCCAGTAAAACGTACATTAGTTTACTAGTCATAATAATGAAAGTTTTAACAGAACAAGAGGCATGTTCTCTTCATACTTTTTTAGAACAAAATTTTAAGTTAACTTATTGTTTCTAAACAAACTAAAATGTGTACCTATAAAGAATGTCCATATATTCTCTGATGGCTAAGCTTTTTTTTCTTTTTCGTTGTATTCTGACCTTTTGTATTATATGTACCTATTGTATATGAACAATATTCGGCATTCTCTGTGTCCAATAATCAACATTTTATTTTGAAATGCACATTCTTGTATGTATAGTATTCTGGTCAAGCTTGCTATTTGGTTCAATGAAAGTTTAAACTTCATTAATAAAACCAAATTGCAACTATCCGGTTACATTCGTTGTTTACTTGTAAATTCTTCGTTATATTCGCTGAGTGCTATCATCTGAATACATAAAAATAATAAAACTTGTGAGAAAAAGAAACTTAATCGACAGAGCTCATTTGATAGCCCAGCTAGTATTACCAAAGACTTTATTTCCCGTCTTGCCAATCGGCGGAACACTGTTTCCTTCAGTTTCGCTTCTCGTTTGGGTCGATTCTTGAAACCAAATTCAATCGTAGCCTGAGTATAAAATCTGGAGTCACTTTAATTCATGCTTGGCCGTAGATTCTTATTCATACTACCCGTCTGCTTCAATTTTGACGCTGCCTCGCCGCGCCCTTCATCGCACTTCGCTCCCATGATATAATCCGCGCGCGATAAGAATGGGATGGAACCTTGTCAAAGTCAATCGAAAATACACTTCATTTTACTTTGACAAGGTAGCTTCAACGCGAGTTTGCTTACCGCGCGCGTCTCAGTTCCAAAAGGTCGCATCCCATTCTGCGGATTTTACCCGGCAACCGGGTGACGCGGGCGGTGAAATGCGAGGAAACCCGGGAGTAGTAAGTGTAGCAGACCTGTAGTAAGTTCTAAGTAAGCCTGACCTTGAGATATGAAAAACGTATTATAAAAGAAGATGTACAGGCCCAGGTTTAAATTGGTTAAAGAACGCCCCTCGGAAGTGCCACGAGGCTACGCGCACAAGCTTTATCAGCCAGCATCAGTCACTACAGTAGTTGGGGCGTGTCGGTGTCACGTTTGATTCTGAGGTTTGTTTTCTCGCGGAAGGCGGAGGTTATGTCCGAGGAGCTAGCTCACGCCACGCAGGTCATGTTGGCGCATGACAAGCCGGCCCATTTCATCGATAAACACCATAAGCACAACAAGGACAAGCCCGATGACGTCACACAGAAGTACTCGAGCCTTTACAGCTCCTTCGATAAGCTGAAGCCGCATGAGCATCTCCCCCCCGGCTGCAACAAGGTACCAGAGGCGGTGACCTCACAAGTACCCTTTTTCTACGTTGTCACTAAACGAGAACTGCTAAGATCGTGCTAACGAATTATGTTGTAGTACTAACATGTTGTTAACAAGTTTTGTATTTAATTTGATGAATAGATGGTGGACGAGGGCTTTTGTTGTTGTATTTACCTACTTGGCAAGAATATGGTTGCCTGAAGAAAATCGATGTCGTAATTATTGATTTAGGTAGATTATTTGAGGTCACATTTATGCAAGAACAAGTGAGTATGAAACTACCAGATGGTAGGTAATCGTATGAGGTAGTGGCCACCCCTGGTGTCAGAGTTTTTAGGCCACCCAAAGGGTCTCTGACATGGCTTAACGATTGTTATTAATGAACAACAACCGGGACCAACGGTATAACGTGCCTTCCGAAGCACGGAAGCGCTCAGATATTATTGCCACTAGCGGTCACCCATCCATGGACTGACCGCGGCCGTTGTTGCTTAACTTTGCCAATCGATTAAGAACGGCTAGTACAACTAGGCTGTGAGCGCTTCAATAACTACCAGATAATAGTTGGAGAGCTGGTGACCAATCGAGATATTTTTCCGTACAAGGCTGGGAGTTAGTAGGCTGATAGAGTAGACTTCGCTGAGTCTGGGAAAAATATTTTTTTGGTCCGGTCGCGGTTGAAAGTTAGATTTTTTCCACTTTGAAAGTTTAAATGTATGGGTTGAGTCATTTCTTTTTTGTCTACAAGGCTGGGAGTTTTTAGGCTGCCTTTTTAGTCTCCGCTGATCACGAAATCACTATTTATTACTAGCCAAACGCGGTAGAAATATTGTTTTTTATAACCTAGAAAGTGTGAATTTTTGGGTTATAAAAATCCAACTTTCAACCACGCTCGGCCAAATAAACAAATATTTTCTTGTTCAACGGAGTCTCAACAACTAACCTAGAAGTTTCTAGCCTTGTTCGACAAAAAAAATATACTGAACCCATACATTTAAACTTTCAAAGTCGAAATAATCTAATTTTCAACCGCGACCGTACCAAAAAAATATTTTTCCCAGACTCAGCGAAGTCTACTCTATCAGCCTACCAACTCCTAGCCTTGTACGAAAAAATATCTCGATTGGTCACCAGCTCTCTAACTATAAATAATAGTAACTAGTAAGGTTAGCTTGCATGTCATAGTTTATAAAAAACCTATGTTCAGCCAGTATTGTAAAATAATCCCGCACTTTACTACTCGTATTACACTATTTGAGTACATAATGTAGTTATTTTCCAGAAACATGTAAGTATCAAATTAAAAAAAAACAAAAAAAACATAACTACATATAATTTTATTTCTATTGTAAATGTTGTAGTTTAGAAAAAGACAGACAGACTTAACTTTCAAGATCTATCGGTTCACTTTGTAATTAACGTTCTATTTTCCAAGCTGTGTTAATTATCTCAGACGCCAGTCACGAAACTTTTGGCCACTTTTGGCGTGAATCGATTGCATTCTTAAGTTCTAGGACCTGGAATCCAAACCTAAAAATAGTTAAGCCTCGCGTTGAGAAATCGCAGGAGCGTTTTTTGCTAAAAACGCATCCAAAAAGAAGATATGATTATTTTTTTCATTGGCGGCGCTAGTTGTGCGTCGTATTTCGTCTTAAAATATTTTGCCGATTTTAGAGGATGGGTTAGCTTGAATAAATGCTTCCATGTTTTTTCGTTCGCCGCGCCGGTCCACTACCAAACTGTCAAACTGACCAAGTATGCCCGTCTCTGCAGAACAATGACTACATCCAGTCAGTGGCGCGCTGCCTCCAGATGATGCTGCGTGTTGACGAGTACCGCTTTGCCTTCCTCGCTGTGGATGGCATCTCCACTCTGCTGTCCATACTGGCATCCAGGGTTAACTTCCAGGTAAGGCCGCTTTTTTTTAATCTGGTGCTCTGTATCTAACACAGCCAGTTTCATGTTGATATCCATAACAGATTGCTAAATATTTTGCTTGAAAAAAAGTACGCCGCCTATTTTTTTTTTCAAGCAAAATATCTTCAAAACGTTTATGAATGTCAACACGAAACTGGCTGTTTTAGATAGGTCTCACCTAATTCTAGGGTTTGATATGTGAACATTTTCAATATGTTTAGTGTATTTGATACAGGAATCGATTTTGTGCATATTTCTTTGCGCGCGGGCGATTCACTATGCACGGAGCCTTAAGGTTCAGCTAATGTAGCGTGGCGGGACCGCCCAAATTTTTACAGTGCAGTGTTTTCAATTTTGTAGGTTATTTGAGCTATTTTTGTTCAGCGATAGTAAAATAGCATTATCTTCATTATTCTAAACTACAGTGCCCAAAAAACTAGAATAATGATAGAATTTGATGGCATTTTGTCGACTTCACAATGTACACACGACAGCACGTCAGACTGTACACTTTTGTTGTAAAGTCGCCCGTAACGCAACCGAGTAGAGTGCTAGCGTGTAAAGGTCAACGTGCTGTCGTGTGTACCACCAAAGCATCGACTTGTATAATCCGCCCGCGATGAGAATGGGATGAAAGTCAATCGAAAATATACTTTATTTTACTTTGACAAGGTTGCTTTGACGAGTTTGGTTACCGCGCGCGGATTATAATACAGGGATTTCAAAAATCAAAAAACAAATGGTTTCGCTCCAACCTATTATGCAACCCCTGAACCTTTTCCAGGTGCAATACCAGCTGGTCTTCTGCCTGTGGGTGCTCACCTTCAACCCGCTGCTGGCCGAGAAGATGAACAAGTTCAACGCCATCCCGATCCTGGCAGACATCTTGAGCGACTCTGTGAAGGAAAAGGTCACTCGCATCGTCTTGGCCGTCTTCCGCAACCTGATTGAGAAGCCTGAGGACTCGCAGGTGAGACTCTTTCTCTCTCTCTTTTTCTCTCTCTCTATCTATTTCTTTCTCGCGACAGGGGGCGGTATTTTAGGCACGAGTCGAAGGACCTCGCTGGAAACGCGAGCGTGGTTTTTGCTCCGCCATAGTTGCTGGCTCCATGACAATGGTGACTCCCTTTGACTCACTCTATCTCCATCTGTCTCTCTATGAGAGGAGATGGACAAGTTCAACGCTATCCCGATCCTGGCGGACATCCTGAGTGTCTCTGTGAAGGAAAAGGTAACTCGCTTCGTCTCGGCTGTCTTCCGTAACCTGATTGAGAAGCCTGAGGACTCGAAGGTAAAATTGTCCGACTCGCACTTGGCCGGTTTTAAAGATGTTTTGTTATGGGTGCCACAAAGTCCAAAGCTACTGAACTACGCGTTGTCTTTGATGACTCTAACTAACCACCGTCCAACCCCGCAGGTTTCCAAGGAGCACTGCATCGCCATGGTCCAATGCAAAGTCCTGAAGCAGCTCTCGATCCTCGAGCAGAAGCGTTCAGACGACGAGGATATCATGAACGACGTGGACTTCCTCAATGACCGCCTGCAGGCCTCCGTGCAGGACTTGAGCTCATTCGACCAGTACGCCACCGAGGTCAAGAGTGGACGGTACGTGTTAACAAACATTGTATTATACGTACAAATAAAGCTCAAGTTTGCGCGCGACTCGTAACGTCGCTACCACGCTACTACTATTACAAGTTGGCGCGCTCTCAGGACTGTCGCTACTACACTACACGCTGGCATGTGGACAAACAAACTATAAATAAAGATCAAGTTGGCACTATCGCCGGAAGGAACCTACTTAGTTTTGCGCTAGAGCTGACAGACTGCCTTAGATTCATGTTTTGTTTACGCGTCTGTCTACAGTTTTATTCAAAATCACTGGGTAAGGTAAGTATAGACAAAAACACGGGGTAAGGTAAGCACAGACAAAAGCGAAGTCTATGGCTGCCATCTTAAGCCTACTGAAATATAGTAGGTACATATGTAGATGCTGTAAAGCTACCTATTTCATATAGCTGGAATGATCGCATCTGGCAAGGAATCGATAATTTTTGAGTAAGAGAGAAGTTTCCGAGCTTAGACAGCGGGTCTTTTTTTTATCATCACTGATTTCTCATCTCCACAGTCTCGAGTGGTCCCCGGTGCACAAGTCGGCCAAGTTCTGGCGGGAGAACGCGGCGCGTCTGAACGAGCGCGGCCAGGAGCTCCTCCGCACTCTGGTGCACCTGTTGGAGCGCTCCAGCGACCCCGTCGTGCTAGCCGTGGCCTGCTACGACGTCGGCGAGTACGTGCGACACTACCCGCGCGGGAAGCAGTGAGTATTTACTTCTTCTTAATCTTTCTCTCTCTCTCTTTCCCTCTCTATGTCTATCTCTTCTCTCTCTCTCTCTCTCTCTCTCTCTCTCTCTCTCTCTCTCTCTCTCTCTCTCTCTCTCTCTCTCTCTCTCTCTCTCTCTCTCTCTCTCTCTCTCTCTCTCTCTCTCTCTCTCTCTCTCTCTCTCTCTCTCTCTCTCTCTCTCTCTCTCTCTCTCTCATTCTGTCTTAGGGTGCCTCTCTAACTCAGCGAAGGTTGGCGGTCAGCTCCGCTTATTTTTCTTTGTCTCTCGCGAGGTTAGCTCGGCAGCACTCGCGATTGCGGTCCACGCCCGTAGGTTTCTCAGCCAGCATTTCCTCCTTCGGCCTCTAAAGCATTATGGTTGTAGCTAGAAGCTTATCTAGCTCTTTAACTAGGAGCACTGGTCGGATGACATGGTCACAGCGGCTGAGGATCCATGAATGCGGATGGCTAGGGACCGTGAGGGGAAAAAGTCCTATTTCCAACAATGGGCAGAGGTGCTGATGATGATGATGAGGGGCTTCTGACCTGCTCAGCGTTAGTGCTTTATAAAATACAAAAAGAAATGTATGAATTTTATTCGCAGCATCATCGAGCAGCTGGGCGGCAAGCAGCGCGTCATGTACCTTCTGAGCCACGATGACCCCAACGTGCGGTACGAGGCCCTCCTCGCCGTACAGAAACTCATGGTCCACAACTGGTATGTACATCCGTCTATCCTAAAAGCTAGGATACCGTATCGCGTGGCGAGACCTAGTCGCCGCAACAGACAAAAATGACGATGCACTCTCATTGATCGAGAGGATGTGCCACTTGAACGCAAGGAAAATTGCCTTTTTGTTCAACGTTCCTCACAAATAAAAACGTACACACGTGTAAACCGTTTTATCCCGCTATAGGATCTTGCTTTGGGATAAAAATGTTATCGATGCATCCGCAGAGGCCAATCTAGTCGTGATCTCTCTTCGATTTGTATTATTCGTATTCGTGACGGTAAATGTTTCCGCAACTCTACTACTGATGAGCCTATTTTGCGTGAAAGCTTAGCGAAAGCGAAAAAGAAACAAAAATAAAGCCATGCTACTTATGCCATCCCGGCTCCTCGAGGAAGTCCAGCAACCTTCGGATGTCTCTGCAGGCCTCCTGAAGCGTCCCTGGGCTTCCGAGTAGGGTCGTTTGTTGTGTGGCCACCCCTGTGCATTCCACTAGCACGTGGGTCTCCTCTGCCTCCATGCATGCTCTGCACAGAGGGCTGTCTGTAATTCCTAAGTTGAAAAATGTTTGTTATAATATGTTATAATACCCGTGTCCTGTGAGGGCGCCCTTCGATTTGTATTAAATGTTGTTTATCTTCTCCAGGGAGTACCTCGGCAAGCAGTTAGAGAAGGAAATCGACAACAAAGGAGGCGTAGTCATCGGAACCAAAGCCTAAGCTCTGAGCGAACACCTTGTTTATAATTATTGTTATTACCTAAATATTACTTCTTGAAAGTCGCGGTTTCTATGTAGTAGACATTGTTGTAAGAACTTCGGCGATCCTTCCACGATCAAGGCAACCTCTGCTGTTATTGGAACAAGGTACAGTTCTATTCAAACTTTTTAGCGGCTGAAAAGAAAGAGTGGCGTGGCGATAACACATTGGACTTTAGCAATATGGGCGATATTGAGGTGGGGCTTGACTGTGTACCTGCATAGATCTGCCCTTTCACAACCGTCAAAATGGTTGAATTTAACTGTACCATGGAACCCGAGGGTAGTGTCAAGTTAACCGTTTTCCTTACAATAATGTGTACAATCTGCGTGCGATCCAAAACACTATCGACCTGAAATTGTTCGACTGAGTCAATATGCCACCTATACCCTGCGCGCTCGCTTCACAATGTAGCACAGTCGGACGTTACAGCGATGGTATGGAACCTTGTATCAGCGACTTCTTAGTTCAAGTTTCAGTATGACAGGGTTCCTTATCATAATTGTCGCACGTGATTTGTACTCGATAATTATTATTGTTACTCGACGGTCGCTGCCACCACGGCCCCCGTGTCACAACTCCTGTGTGATAGTCTAACTGTATATAGCTCCTTCAAATGGTTAATTTGTTATTCAACACCATAAATGTCAATGTAATGTGCTTGTAGTGAAGTCCAGAGGCATTGCGACAACTTTAGCGGCCGAAGTATGCTACGGATAACTTTCATTTACTTATGTCAGCTACATTTTGGGAAATCCGTATTCCTTTGTGATTAATGTAAATAAATAAAGCGTCCCATTTTGTTTTCAATTGAATGAAGTTATATTGAAATTGTGTATGCTTAGTTGCGAGCTTTTCAGCTACAATATTCTACGTAAACCAGAAACTTATGCCTTGAAACTAACAATTTTGATTATTTAATAACACATTCCTAAGCTAAGAAAATCTATTATTGTTGTTAAACGTTAAATTGTATTGGCCATTATAAAGAAATTATGATATTATGTATCTATTCGAAACGTAGCAGAAATATGTGGCTGTTTGAGACTTGTGACAAACGAGCTACAGTCAGTATTGAAATAAAAAATCATGAATAGATTATTTAATTTTGTTGTTTATTTGACTAAAATTAATAAAACTTAAGTAAATAAGTTAGAAGATAAAGTAGGTATATAAATTTTTAAATCCATGCTTATGAACAAAGATTGGGAAGTATAGCAAGTACGGTCGGCCACAGTCCAGAATACCCCATTGTAGCTCTTACCGCGCGCGGCATAAGGGCGCTAATCGAACAAAAAGGGGTATCCTAGCGTGCGGCTCACTACATGGCGCTGTGTAAAGGTCCCACCATGTGAAAAAAATGTGCTGAACTCATCCTCTAGTATAAAAATTCTCTTTGGCATCCGCGCAACATTGTTAGAACAACCTCTTAAAGTTAATGACCAGACTGTTCTGGTCACTCGGTTCTCATTCAGGATCTTCGAGACTCTTGCACGGGGGATACTCCCTCGTGCCACAGCGGAGAGGCTTGTCAATCCGGGGCAGCCTCTCATGGGCGAAAGGGTTGCTATCCATCTGTGAAGCCGTGAAGGTAGCGGGCGCGGGCCGCTGGTACTTGCGTGGCGGCGGTGCGATATCGGGTAGCGTACCGCGCACCAAGTTGCGCAGTGCGAGGTTGCGCTTACGCAGCTCCACCACTTCGTCGTGCAGGCGGTCGCGTTCTGACGGCAGAGGAAGTAGGCCTTAGTTAGACAATGAATAAATTGGTACTTCCAAAAAAGAGGATGCATTCAACCTTCGATGGGATCGTCTAACGGATGGAGGCGCCAGCTGTGCGTTTGTTCTATCCCCACCACCCAAACCATTCTGTATGTTAGACGTGTATCTGGACGTGTATCTGAACGAAAAAACATCTTTTTGTTTTTAGAGATTTTGTCGTGCAAGATCGTCCGACAGAGGCTGGGTGAAGGATTTTATCGCAGGCGTTGGTCTGTTCGGGTCTTGCCCCCTTAGAGTGATTCTCATAGTATTTGTAGAGATTTGCCCCGTTTAGAGATTTATCTATGACCGCAGTTACCTATGACGTATTTACGTAGCTTTGTGTCCATGCCGCTTAGGTTTAGAGCCGCTTAGTGTGTATAGATATTGCAAAGTTGTATGTATACCTTGCAGTATATTGAGATAGTTGGTGAGACCGTCCAGAATGCCGTCCCAGAAGCGTTCCTTCTCGGCGGAAAACATGCTCTTCCACTGACCCCAGTACTGTTCGATCTCAGTGCGCTTCAGTAGGCGAGAGGGCGTCGTGAAGTTCGGAGGCTTCAGGTCGTCTCTGCGAACAAGTTTAAAATCACCTGTTGGTAAGCGCTCACAGCCTAGTTGTACTATAATGCGTGCGGGATGAGAATGGGATGGAACCTTGTCAAAGTCAATCGAAAACATAGTGTATTTTACTTTTACAAGGTTGCATCGACGTGAGTTTGCTTACTGCGCGCGTCTCAGTTCCAAAAGGTCGCATCCCATTCTCATTCCGCGCGGATTATAGCCGTTCTTAATCGATTGGCAAAGTTAAGCAACAACGGCCGCGGTCAGTCCATGGATGGGTGACCGCTAGTGGCAATAATATCTGAGCGCTTCCGTGCTTCGGAAGGCACGTTAAACCGTTGGTCCCGGTTGTTGTTGATTAATAATAATCGTTAAGCCATGTCAGAGACCCTTTGGGTGGCCTAAAAACTCTGACACCAGGGGTGGCCACTACCTCATACGATTACCTACCTGTAGGTAGCTGAAACGCTGTGTTTTCACAGTCAAAGTGCGCAAACAAGGACTGACGTGGCAAGCTAATGGTAAGAGACAGCCGGGCCGTTCCCGTACTACCTGGAGGCGAAGCCGTTGAGAAAGAGGCTGCATCAACTGAACTAGGTTGCAAGGAGCTTGAGACTGTCGCGCAAGACTGAGTAAAATGGAGATAAATTGAGTTACTAGTCAAGGTATGTAGCTCTCTAGATACCAGCACTACATGGTGCACTCTAAGTCGATAGCGGAACTTTAAGTAGGCTGTCTACTGATCACTACAAACAACTTGTACTAGGTGGCGAAAATAAATAAGAGAAAAAAATCTGCTGTTTCTTACATTTGGCGCAGTACTTAGTCGACCTTTTATATGGAATAGCTGATATTTTTTTCGCCACCTAGTAAAAGTTGTTTGTATTGATCAGTAGACAACCTACTCAAAGTTCCGCTATAGACTTACTGTAGATACCAGCCGTAGTGTCGGCCTAAGACTGCGAGGAGAAAATGATAAGGAAGAGATAGTTGGACGAAGTTCCTTACAGTATGTCGCAGAGTTTCTCCTTCTCTGGCGGCACGAATGTCGTTATGAACTCGCCGAGCGCGGTCAGCACTTGCATCGGCTCAATCTCTAGAGAGTGACCCACTGCGAAGTAGAAAAAACGATCGATTTTATTTTGGTCCCGGCAGAATACCAGCGTTACGAGAAGTTCCACCTTCTCTGTAACACATGCTGAGCTGAATCCATTTCACAAGCGCAGTACATTGGCATTATTTTGCTTTTGTTCACTTTGTGACCAACCTGCTTACTTGTGTATTTTTAATTCTTAGCATCATTGTACTGTGTTTCATCTTGTGAATAAATATCTTAGTTACTAACTTACTATACATATATCGAAGGTAATTAAAAAAGCGGCTCTGCAACGAAATTGGATTACGTGATAAACAAAAGGCAGAGATATGTCAGAATCGTGGCCCTTTGAAGCTACCAAACGAAACAAGAAGCCCGTGGTATGTTTAAAAGTATAAGTTATCAAGACAATTATTTTGGGTCTTCCAGGTTAGGGCGAGGCCCCATTGGTGCGTTGCGTTGCGACGTCGCATCGGATCGACGCATTGTATGCCACATCTGCGTTGCGACGACGCACGACGTCGCGACGCAAGAGGGTATACACGCCGTCGCATCTGCGTCTCACTTCAGCCTTCGCAATAGACAGATACAAACGTGTCCGCAACGACCACGCAACGCAGCGCAACTAAAGCAAGCGTAGACAAAAGCCAAGTCTACAACTCTCATGTTAAGCCTACAACAGGCCTCATTCTGTCTTATGTCCTATCCTTGGATCATTCTGGATGGATGGATGATACAAACTTGCACACAGATAGGGGTTGAGAGTCTTCGGTTCGGCCATCACGGAGCGCTGTGACGTCACGGTGACGCCGCGCCCTCGCTTCAGAGAGAGCGCGTCGGTCGCCGCCACGCGGATCGAGTGGTCCACTGTAGAAGTAGAAACGAGATTAGGGGAGTAATTGCTGCTGCTTGCGTCATTCTTCTTCTTCGTCGTCGTTACGCTCTTGTCAGAGCGGTCGTGGTCCACATGCAGTACCATTACCATCAGTGATGTTGCGCGACTTACGCTTGCGTCATAAATCGACTCTAATATTATAAAGAGGAAATGTTTGTAAGTATGTATGTAGGGGTAATCTCCAAAACTAGTCATCCGATTTAAAAAAATCTTTTAATACTTAAGTAATTGGAAGCTACGTTATTGCTGAGTGCCATAGGCTTTTTTATTGTGATAACGGGGGAAAAAAACTAAGTCTGCGCGGACGAAGTCGCGGGCAAAAGCTATTAAAAATAAAAAACATCTTTCATTAAACTCAAAAATCTCAATTGATCCTACCTTTAGGATCACCGCACTTTTGTATAATCTCGTCGGCTTCCAACATCAGCTGTTGATCGGACGCTGTCATATCGTGGCCTCTGTGTAGAAATATTTATTTGATTAAAATCGTAATGCCCGGTAGGTAAGTAGGTTAAAAACAGAGTTAAAACCTATCGCTTTGACTGTACTAATCAGAGCGAGAGGGTGAGTGTTTTGAAGTTCATCCTATTTTTTCTTTAATGACACGGGTTATAGGTAATCGAAGCTTTACAAAGCAAGGTAGTTGTTGGCGAGTTTTCTTGAAGGCTGCTTTCAAAAGTAGGCACTCGAAATGCGAAACAGAAACAGTGCTTCTTTCCAAGCAGCAAAAAAAAAGTAAAAGCTGTTTTATCCGATTGGAAAAGTGTAAAAGTATTGTAGCCCAATAGAACTGTAGGTATACTGCAAAAGATCCTAAGGTTATTCATGATACCAACTTGAAAGCAATGTGCGCAGAACGGGAGGTGCTGATGGAAATACTCCGAGCGATGCTGGATCGCGGCCGAATCGACATCTTGTCGACTGAAAAGAAAAGTAATATTATGAAATGTCACCACATAGGGCTCATAACATATACCAGGCAGGCACTACCGAGTGTGAATGATCACTTCACGTAGCACCCATCCAGTGTGAAACCAGCGCCTCTATTCTCTAAGGAATCTACTCAACCTTTGAGCGTCAAAACACTCAAAAATAGCCCTTGTTGAAATGATAATCTTTTTTTAAAAACCGTTATTTTTACGGTGGATATTTTAGAAAATACAGGGGCTGGAGCCACCAAATGCTTGTAGCGACCCCTATCGGTCGTACAGGAAACTGCTCCATACAGTTAGGCAACTACAGGTCGCGTCACGAGTTATGAGCGCTGACCTTGAATGCGCAGAACTCATTTTTTGGGTCTGTTTGGCGGGGTACGCGGGGGGCGACGGAGAGGCGCGATCGCCGGCGAGCGCGGGCGCGTGATTGGTAGATCAGTCGCTCTAGCCTCGGGGTACAGTCGCACACAACGTTTTTTTATTTCCTCGCAGAAAGAATGCCAAAACAAAATGTTTTAAAAAGACAGTTCAGAAAAAAGTTATTGAGAACAATACATATTAGATTGAGATTATTTTTCATTGATTGTACACACCCGTTTTATCGTAATGTCCGAATAATTGTTTAGAAAACTATTTAAAATATAAAGAGTGCAAATTCCGCAAAGAATACTTTAAATCGTTAAGTTTAGTCAGTTTCTCCGATTTTTATAGCATCTCACTCAACTATAGTTCAGCTCAGCGTCAGTCTTAGATCCCGCGTGGATATTAGACATTTTGCGCGCGATTGTACACACTTGCGCAGAAATCCCCACCGTTTCGTCGAGCGCTCATAACTCGTGACGATACCTGTACTCTGCTTGCTACTAATCCTGCATCGCGCCAGCAAAATATCTTTCGTGGCTGAGTATATTATATACAACTTCCAACCATGGTCGGTTGGACCCGGCCGGGCCCCAAGCACAACATCTGCTTGGTGGGAAATTTCCCTTTATAGTCGAGGAGCATGATCACCCGCTCCTCCTATAGCTATAAAATAAGATTTAAATTTTATTTAATTTCTCTTATCCACTCAAAAATGGAGCTGAACAGTGAGTCTTTGGGATATTCTTCCATCAAAAGTCCAAGGATTTAAATAACAGTTCTCACCACGGCTGACCCTCGCGGACATGAGGCCGCCCTGCGAGTCCGCGGCGAAGGACGAGTCATCCGCCATGTTGGAGTCGCCCGTCTCCATGCCGACGCAGATTGGACAGAACGCGTACTTGAGGAACGTTGTGCACAGCAGCTCGATGTCCTCCTCGGCTTGGATTTCTAGCGCCTGAGAGAGAAAGAGACAATGTAAAACCGTATTCCACTGGATCGAGGCTCTGGGGCTTTGAATCTATCGCGATCCCTTTCAATTTGACGTTTGAAGGGTGCTCACGAACTTCACACTGCATTTATTTGACACAAACTGTCATTGAAAGCGATTGAGATAGGTCTATGGACTCGATTTTGATGGATATTGCGTGAAGAAAATAGCAATATCGTTAAGGCGTTTTGACTCATTCGTATTGTTAGCGATTGTGATTTTAAAACTTAGAAAAGTCGCAATCACGATCATGATCCCGAATCCCGATACCATTTAAAGGGATCGCGATAGATTCAAAAGTTAGACAATTAAGCCCTTTGGTCAAGCGGCTAGCATGGCTGGAGTGGAGCCTGTGCCAAAGTGGAGACCGTTATTTGTATTGGTTCGAGGCCGTGATTCGCGAAATAGCGTACTTTCAAGCCAACGAACTTAAGTAGTTACGGGTACCTTTTTTTTGTTTCAGCTCAATTTTAAGGTTGTAGGCGAGTTACCCATATTATTTGGTCACCCCCCGAAGCAAAACATTATTGTCACCTCCAATTAATTATTTACATTATGGTTTGGACCAAAAACACTAGCGTTAAAAATATTTGGACTAAACTTGGACGTTAGGTATTTACCATAAAGATGGCGTCCAGAGTGCAAAGGTTTCTGGCATCTGCTTGGTATTTTTCAATGAGCTTAAATAGACGGTCCTCGATCAGGAAACCAGTGTTGTCGGCCACCAGCCGCAAAATATGACGAACCTACAAGAAATAAAGATTTATTACTTACAAACTTATAAAAAAAAAGTGGACTTACGGCCCTTTTACACGGCGTTTATTTTACGCGCCATTGACACGAGTTTGGCGACAACTTACCAGTTTGTCCTTAGAGTCCTTAGCTTCTTTGGCTGATATCGTATATGCTATTGGGCTTTCTTTTACGGCGCTTGTGTGGCCCGAGTTTTGTGTTACTACATTCTTGGCATTGTCACCTTCGTCATCCTCTGTGAAATAACAATTCATAAGGGAGACCTATTAACTGACATAAAATTCAAGGGCCTTTATTTTGGACTGTCAGAACACTTGAAAATAGGCTTTATTGAAATGATATTTACGGTGATTATTTTAGAGAACACAGGGACTGAGATGGAACCTTTGCCAGCTGCCTTGATCTTCAAGGGGCTCTTGGGCGGTGGTGGCGGCGGCGGTGGCGGTGGCTCCGCCAGTATCTGGGCGTGTAAAGCCACTTCAGCGTCACGCAGCTCCTTGCACAACTCGGCGCATCGCACCGCCGTCATCCGCCACACTTGGTTGAACTTGTAGTCGTTCACCTGAGAGTGAGAAAGTAGTTAGTTTTAGAGCCTGCGCAGACGACGCACAGCGGCGCGATCTAATTACTACAGTAATAAGGTTGCACTTTTTCCTCGTCTTGCCTGGCGGTATACGCAGACAGAGGCCACCTAATGAAGAATGTCCGTGGGTCGGTTAAATCACTTGAAACTTTATGACCGTGTAGACTACAAGTTCAGAAATACGCCTGTTTTTGTTTCTTTCAAATCAAGCCAGTAGTTTTAAAGTTACGACGGTTTTAGTTTCCGTCCTTTTGGAGTTTTTCGCGCGAGCGCGGCAAACTCGCGTGACGTCACTAAACAGCTGGCACCCGACACATACACCGTAACACTCATTCAAAGGGCTGTATCTTTGGAACCGTACTAGGTAGCCAGTTGAAATTTTCAGAGATTATGTTTTATTATAGTGGATTACCCAAGAAATAATAAAAATAAAAAAATATTAAAAAATAAGAGGGGTCCCCATACAAAAAACGTTGTTTTATACTTTTTGCTCTATAGAAAAAACGTTAAGGCATACAAGCATCAAACTTGGTATGATTATAGAGCTTATTCCATAGTATACCAAAAAAATATAAAAAACGGTCAAGCGCGACTCAGACTCACGCGCCGCGGGCCCGTATAACCAGTTTTTTTATTGTATGGCGGTACGGAGCTCTCAGTGCGCGAGCTTTTGCGGCCAGTTTTTTTGGGTGTTTAGTGAGTGTTACAGTAGTTTTAATATAATATTACTTATTTATAACGTTAAAAATTCGCTAGGGACAGGTTTTTAAGCTGCCAGCTATTCCCTAGCACGGGTTAGTTAGTGCTATAAAAAAAAAACGTATATTATTACTTAGCTATAGATGTGGATGACGGCTTTGAAACATGACAATCCAATATAGCTTTATGATAGAAGTAAATTAATATTAATAAATAATAAAACCAGTATAACCTAGGCATAGGTACATTTTTAGTCATTAAAAAATTGTGGGCAACCATTAACTCGTCTGTTTTAGGTAAGATTGTCATTTTTCAAAGCCGTCATCCACATCCATAGCTAAGTAATAATATTTTTTTTGTTAGTTTTAAAGCACTAACGTACCCGTGCTAGGGAATAGCTTGCGGCTTTAAAACCTGTCCCTAGCGAATTTTTAACGATATACATAAGTAATATTATATTAAAACACTACTGTAACACTGACTAAAGACACAAAAAAACTGGCCAAGTGCGAGTAGAGCTCGCTCACTGAGAGTTCCGTACCGCCATACAATAAAAAAAAAAACTGGTTATACGGACCCTCGGCGCGTGAGTCCGAGTCACGCTTGACCGTTTTTTATATTTTTTTGTTATACTATGGAGTAAGCCCTATAATCATACCAAGTTTGATGCTTTTATGCCTTACCGTTTTTTCTATAGAGCAAAAAGTATAAAACAACGTTTTTTGTATGGGGACCCCTCTTATTTTTTAATATTTTTTTATTTTTATTACTTCTTGGGTAATCCACTATAATAAAACATAATCTCTGAAAATTTCAACTGGCTACCTAGTACGGTTCCAAAGATACAGCCCTTTGAATGAGTGTTACGGTGTATGTGTCGGGTGCCAGCTGTTTAGTGACGTCACAGCAGCTGAGGACCGCGCGCTCATCGCACAGCTAGTTTAAAATTAAATATCTCGGGAACTATAAGACGCATCAAAAAAATTTTTTCACCCAACGTTTCCATTTTTAATAGAGTGTATGGTCAGGTAGAAATCAAAAGTTGATGGTATTCTTCATTACTGTAATAATAAGAGGGCGCCGCGGACTTTATGTCCGCCACTGTGCTTCGTCTGCGTAGGCCCTTATGAACACACGGCCGTGACGTTTATTTCACATTGTTCGTTTCTGCGAGGGAATGAACTCTGTCTACCACAATAAAGATATGATGGAATTTTTTTTTTTTTTAAGTCGAGTACAATTTTTCAATCTCTTTGATACTCGCTTACGGACGATGGGGCGCCATCTAGTGTGATAGTTTGCACTTATCTTCACTACCCAATGCGTTCATCTTCACAGACGAAATGCTCATTGGAATTTGATTTTGCCATTTTTTGTATTTTCTAAAGCAGTAACCCGTGCTAGCGAAAATTATAAAGATATTTTATAAGGATAAACAATTCGGGACAGGACTTCAACCCGCAACCTCTTGCACGGTATGATGATGATGGAAGGCCTAAGAGGTAAAAAGGCGCTCTAGCTAAAAGTTCCATCTCCTCACCTGCGAGAAGTGGTCCGACTTCCGCTCAATATCGTCCATGGCCTGCATAAGCTTCAAGATCTCAGCATCAGCTCTCAGCTCCTCGGCGGCGCCGTCCTCGGCGGCCTTGCGGATCTTGAGCCGCAGCGCGTTGGCCACGTCAGCCATCTTGTTCAGTTTGCGCTTCTGTTGCGAGCGCACGAACACGTTCTCTTCCTCGCGCTTCTTTAGAATCTGGCGGTGAGATCATTTGTAATAATTTATAACTAGTTAGCTGGGCATCTGGCTAGGCGGGAGGACGGACGGTGGACTAAGGCAGTCGCGGAATGGTGGCCTAGAATGGGTCAACGGTCGGTGGGTAGACCGAAAGCTCGTTGGGTCGATGACATTGTCAAAACAGCGGGAAGACAATGGACGAGATTGGCATTAGACCGAGGGGGTTGGCGTGAAAAGGAAAAGGCCTATGCACAGCAGTGGGCTTTATTTATGGGCTGGATAGATAGATAGAGATGCACTAGCGGATTTGGGGGGGCTAAGGAGCTCAAGCCCCCCCCCCCCCCCCCGCTCAAAAGCATCTGAAACCGTCTATAAAACTAAATTTTGTATGTTTTTTTTTATCTTTAAATCCTATGCTCATTGGGTTCAAGCCCCCCCCCCAAACCAAAATCCTGGATCCGCCACTGATGAGCTATACAAGGTGTTACAAAAGATGCTAACTCTTTTTACAGGGTCATGGTACCTGATGATAGGGATCACAACAAAAATATTTTTTTAGCTCTATGACGTTCCGTTGATTTTTAAATAATTAAAATGTAAGCGCTGTGACGGGAGAAATGTATTTTTAAAATACTGTTTCCATAGACTTTCACTATGTTTTAACAGCCTGAAGCTATTAAAATACAGCTAAGCAAACAACCATATTTTTTAATTGGAGCTAAATGGAAAAACAAAAAAAATTTTAAAATTTTACAATTTAGAGGTTATAAAAAAAAAAGTAGTTTTATTCAACTTTTTTTTGCAGATTTGTCATTATGTTGACCAGCAGGTTACACCCTGTGAAAAGAGTTAGTATCTTTTGTAACACGTTGTATAATCAATCAGCAAGCGATGAGAATGGGATACAACCTTTTGGAAGTATGACGCGCGCAGAAAGCAAAAGCTACCTTCCCAAAGTAAAATAAAGTAAATTTTCGATTTACTTTTACAAGGTTCCATTCCATTCTCAGCTTCGCTGAACGCGGGACTCGGTCTTCGGCCTTCTGAGAAATAGCCCGGCCTTCGGCCTCGCGGATTGGGGTGTCTGATGGGAGCGTTTTAATCCGAGCTTCGCTCTCCGCGGGACTCGGCACGAAGCTCGGCCATCGGCCTCGCTATATTACGGCCAACGCCTCCAGCCTAAAAAGAGACCGAATTTCCCAAAAAGCAATATTCCTCCGACATACCTATCTATAGAAGAGAATTTCACAGAAAAAAGTTTTGTATATTTTGTGTACACAATATAAAGTAAGAAGATACCTACCTAAATAAAGTACTTACTAAAGTAGGAAGAGTAATAGTACCTACACATTGCGACTCACCTGATAATTGTATCCAATCTTCTCCGTGTTGATGATGCAGGTGGCCTTCAGTTTCTCCAGCTCCTTCTGCAGCTCCTGGATGAGGGTCTCGAGCTCGATCTTCGCCTCGCGGTACTTCTCGTGGTGCTCCCACATGATTGTGTCGATCTGAGTCTTGTGCTCCTCCAACTGAAAAGATTCGAGTACCTACTTACTAAGATCGGACCAGCCCCCGATTCCCGTAAAAAACTAAGGCCTTTGCATCTACGTAATGAGATGATTTATACAGCGTCCAGTGGCACCTTTACTCACACAAGATGGATGAAGAGACCACTCGGCGCTGCAGTGCCTGGGACAATGTTTTAGATCGAGTAGGCTTGCCCAGCAGCCGTAAAAGTCGCCTAACAAACACCACAGACAAAAAAAGTTAACAGCAGGATAGCACGCTAGAGTAGCTATTTAATATCTTACTACTACCTATACAGTTTTGCTGGAGAAGAGTTACCTTGGGTACTCTACCGCTAGGTCTACAATACCTATTGTATTCCTCAGGCTTTAGTTAGAGTAAGGAAGTTTGGTTCGACTGTAGGAACTTATCCGATACTTAGCTCCGTTAGAAGATCTCTGGCAGGATGGGCCAGATGTCGCTGCAATAGTCACTTGCTGTTTATGCACTCCTAGAAACATGAACTCCTTTAAGTCTTCGGCAATGTCAACCAATTAGGTACAACTTCAACGCACCTGCTCCATCTTATAATCCATGTGAGCTAGTTCTTCCTTGTCCCGTTGCTTGTAGAGCGCCTCCCATCGCTTGTTATTGTGTTCTATGGTGGCCTCTCGCTCGATGCTGATGGCTGTCTCGACCAGGCCAAGTTGGGTCTCGTACGCGCGCTGCATTATCGTCACTTGGCGCTCGATGCGCTCCGAGAGCTCTTTTATGTCTTGGTCCTGGGGAAATAAATATGGGGCTTGGGTGTTGTATGTTATGTATGTAGATAGAGCAGGCATAGCCCGGAAAATAGAGCAATCTCTCAAGATCGGCCACACAGAGCGCTATATTAATAAGTGGCTGAGGAGCGTCTGTATTCAAATACTGCCCGCGACTTCGTCCGCGCAGACTTCTTTTTTTTTCCCGTTATCACTATAAAATTAGCCTATAGCACTCAGCGATAACGTAGCTTCCCATTAGTGAAAGAGTTTTTTTAAATCGGATAAATGGTTTTGGAGATTACCCCCTACATAGATAAATACTTTTCCTCTTTATAATATTATTAATGTACATTGGTCCAGCGTAGTCGACGCCGGAACGTCAGTTATTTTCTCGGACATTCACACTAAGGGGACAGCAGCCTCACCTGCTTTTCCAAGTCATCGTAGTAGTCCAGGTCCATGGCCTTCAGGTCGGCGCGGAGCTCCTTGATCAGCGCGTCCTTGTGGTGCAGCAGCTCGTCGCACTTGGCTTTCTGTTCGCCCATTGCCAGGTCTATGTCCAGAGGGTCCTTGATGGCTAGTACGGCGTCCCAACTGTTGGAGATAGCTTCGTACTCCTCTTGGGAAAGCGCCGCCTCCACTTCGATCTTCTCTAGGTTGTCTGGAAAGTTTCGATATAGGTATACATTGACTCATTTGCAGTGTTGGTTGGATTGGTTGATTTTGTTCTAAGAACTTTGAACCCATCGCAAAACTACTGTCTTACAGAATAAGGGCCCGTTTTGTTTGAAAGTTGCCTAAACGTAACCAAGTAAAATGCCACCGTGTAAAGATCAACGTGATGTATGTCATCAAGCGGTGCAGGTCTCTGCACATTCACACCAATAAAGTTAGTGTGGGCGGACCCGAGTAAGTCGCGTGCCACTCGCACGAAGCTTTCCTTCACAGTTATAACACGTGCCATTAAAGAAAACATTTAGGATGGACTTCAAAACACTCGCCCTCTCGCTCGTGTTTATTTGTAAAATGTTTTCGTTTGTGCAATAAAGAGTTACTTACTTACTCTAATTCAGTGGTTCTTAACCTTTTTTGGACCACGGACCACTTTGATATTTTTTTTCTTAGTGCGGACCACCAGATCCAAGGTACATCGTGTTTCACATGAAATCGTTTCACCTGACCTAAAGTATAATGTAATACAGGAAATGAATATGAGCCGGTTTTGGAACAATGGAACATACACGAGAAAATTCACCAATTTTACTAAAACTATTATAGAGATTTAATTAATTGGAAGACGATAGCAATGCGCGCGCAGCGCGCCCGAAAATTCACCGATTTTTCCCTTTTTAAGCCGCAAGATGGCAAAATCAGATAATCTTCCGTCAATAACATCAAGATTTCATTTGTTTACAACGGCGCCCGCAGCGCGCCCGAAACTTTTACGATTTAACTCTTAAAAATCAAGTTTTCCTTAGCAGGTGTAGCAGGTGCGTGAAAAATGCGCGCGCAGCGCGCCCGTAAATTGATTTTTTTTTTCCCTTTTTAATTATATGATGAAGATTTATTTAGCTACCATTTGAAAAAACGCACCCAGCGCGGCTGAAAATTAACTTATTTAAGTCTTACATTTCATAATGGAGAATTCCTTTGTTTTGAATAGAACACACGCGCACAGCGCATTTGAAAATTCATAGATTTTAACCTAAATAGTCTACGTGTGGCTTGGCATAGGCTAACGACATTATACTATGAGTGAGCACTGATTACTCGATTTTTAAGGGTTTTGATACTACAATTTATTATTTTTTGCGTATTGAACTGAAGACCGCAACTTTACAATGGAGCCTGCCGCAGATTACTTATAGGCTATTTATTGTATTATCCTGCAAAATCTGGCGCATTCGGTAATTCCTTGGCGCGATCTGCAGTCACGCGGATCTTTGGAGGTTAAAAATATTTTTCAATAGGGAGTAAGAGCGCGCGCTAGCGCGCACGAAAATTTCAGTTATTTTATTCATTGGGAACTTATTCAAACATAACTTTCAAAATCAACATTAAATTTTATTGACAACTATCGCTATGTGCGCTGGACCCTCCCGCGGACCACTAGCGAGGCCCTCGCGGACCACCAGTGGTCCGCGGACCATAGGTTAAGAACCACTGCTCTAATTAATACAGTCAAAGCGAGACAACGCTAGGTTTTTAACTCCGTCCTAAATGTTTTCTTTAATGACACGGGTTATACTGAAGAAACTCTTCCACGACCTTCAGTAACAAGTAACTAGGTACTAAATTAAAATGTTTAAATACTCTCTCCATTTTAGCTTCAAATAAGCATATCTTATAAACGTCTGAACCGATTTTGATAAAAACAACTAAGAACACTCGCTAGAAAACCTGCTTTCAAATAATAAAAACCGCATCCAAATCGGTTCACCCGTTTAAGAGCTACGTACGCACAGACACACTTATAACAATCCTCTTTTTTGGTCGGAGGTTAAAAAGCCGTTTCATACTCAGCGTGTTCTGGCTGAAGATGGAGCGGCGCGTGACCTCGCGCTCGTCTGTGGTGACCTTTACGTTGGTGACCTTGGCAGCGCCCTCTAAGGTCAGCCGCTGCAGGTTCTCGGCCGCCAGCGCCGTGGCCTTCTCGATGATTGTCGGCTCGTCTTCGGCCGTCGCTTCTTCGGGGGCTTGTTCGGCCCTAAACCATATAAAAAAATTATTGTCCCGTTCATGTAATAGTTCTCTGGAAGAGGACGCTCTTAGCGACAAAGCAAAGTGTAAAAGACAGTTAGTTGGCATTATGTTTTGTGCAAGAAAATTTACCTTAGATCAGGGAAGATTAGTTCCCTATTATTCCGGGCGCCACTTTCTAAGCCAACCAAGGTTCGCCCTCATTTTCCCATACAAACGTAGTTCCGGTTTAATTTCTAAACTACAGACTGGATTTTGCTGAAACTTGGTTTATATCAGTAAATGACCAATATGGAGGTTTGCAAATAGTTTTTATAAGAAAAAAAATAGCCTGAAAGAAATTAGAGCGCTGCGTTTTTCGCGCCGAAAAAGGGGTTACTTTCAGCTATTATTGACTTCCATTATTACACTGTCTATTGGAGTCTAACTTCCTTGGGAACATCAATAATGTGTTGTACTTGTCAGAAAAAAAAAATTTTGGAAATACCTAATAAAATGTAGAAATGGCAGCTGAACTACGAATTTTTTTTAGGAAAATAGACCTATTACATTACAACTACAACTAGATACTCGCGAAAGGACACGAACACACGTAGACTCATACAGCCGCATTGCCTCTCACTTTTCCCGCGCCCCGTCTCGCTCTGGGTGAAACAGCTATAGAAAACAGTGTTTCACGCGCTTGGCCGTCACTGAGTTCCCACGGTCCTGAAGGGGCCTCTTAATACAGCGAGAAGCCTTAATTTTTCTTTTCGCCGTGTAATATTTAACTTTATTTCAATCAGATCAAGTCAAGAAGAAATAAGTACCTATTGAAAGTGGTATCGCAGCGTTGGCGCGATCATTGTTAGATACCTACGTAATCAAGGTCCGGCTTCCCATAAGATTTGGGAATAACCGATAACCTCGCGGTATCACGTTCGATCGATACACTGTTTTCATCTGAATAGAGCGCTTAGGTATCAACCATTCACTGGCTGTAGGTAAACCTCGATTCGGCTCGCCAGCTGAGATAGATAATCAAAACGCGTATGTAACGTGATGTGAATAAAAACGTTGTTGGGTAACTTATTAATACAGCGTATACTTCGATAAAATAATCCAATTTAGTAATACAAATGTGTGGGCGTGTGGTCTTGGTGCGCTCCAGGGCTCCAGTAAGGAATGCCTCGCAACGGCAAAACAGACGTAGGGTCACAGTTTACATAAAAAACAGTATCACAGCTCGGGCGCCCTAGCGCGATAGATAGTGATAGTAAGAGACAGCTAATAATAGGTAACATATGTAGGTAGTACCTACTAGGTAAAGTCCGTTCGCTTAGATAGTGTCGTAAGTGTCGGTACACACGACGGCAATCTTGGTTCTTGGGATACCAACTATTTTTGAAGTATCTGTGATGGGCGCAGACATATTCATTTCAACACAATACTGATGAACATTAACTAGAATTTGCTTAAATGTTTTACAAAACCTTCGTGTTTTAATTTTGGGTCATTCGAAGTTTCGTCTAGAGGCACCTCGCTGTCCTAACGAACGAAAAAACATTTTATCTACACGCAGCGATCGACACTCAATACAAAATACTAAGTCAAAATTCACAAGCACAACCTCTCAATACGACGCTTCTTTGACGAGCGGCGAGCCAAATTCACTGGCGTTTTTGCGCCGCGTCGGCTTCCTTTAATTTCTTTTGTGAAAAGCCGCCGCGCGCCAATGCGGCAAATATCAAAGTGACACTATGATAGCGAATGGACTTTACATAAGTATGAGTGTGTGTAACCATCTGTAACACATACTTACCTTTTGATAGCCTCCTGTCGCCGCTTGATGCGGAGCGCGCGCGCCGCCTTCCGCTCATCAGGATCTTGCGACGTGACCTGAGGCTCTTTTGGAGCGAGCACATTGTCCTCATCATCCTCGAAATTGCCGAAAGCACCCGCCATCGCAAGGTTAAAAAATATAGAAGTAAAAAACTACGGCCAAAGTGACCGTAGTTTCAACAATCAGTCAAAGTGACGGGTGAAGTGTTGACGTTGCTAGGCAACGTGAGCTGGCGTGACGCCGGTTTTCAGTTGCTATGCTACGAACGGGTATATGGCATGTGAAGAAGTGCAATGGCGACACTTCCCATTACGACTTGACCAGCGAACTGGATAACAGACTTGACTATATTTTAGTTCGTAGTATTTCCGTCAGCCACTATTTTTTGTAACAAAGAGGCAACTTTTTTTGTGCGTTTTCGACTGGTATGATCCTGCGCCCCTAAAACTCAACCTCCGAGCGTCAACACACTCGAAAATAGCCCTTATCGAAATAAACAATTTTTTTTTTTGTCATTTTTAAAAACGGTTATTTTTACGGTGGATATTTTAGATAAGGGGCTGAGGACTCATGCCGATTTCAGCACTGTTTTTACGACAAAGTGATCCTGTAATATACAAATTCACACTGTATTCTACATCTGTAGGCAGAGACTATGGTAGGGCACTTTAGTGCGTGCCACTTCTACCGGAGACAAATAAAATGCAGATGCTGTTGTTAATTTGTATATTTACTTAGTTTACTTCGCTTTGCTGTTAAGGATGATACCATCGTATTTCTGTTGGAACCACTTCATGGCATCCTCCTTTGTCAGACGGTGGGCGAACCCAACTTTGCCGGTCTTGCGTCTCCTGTGCGCAACGTTGAAACCTGAAGAAGAAAACACAATAGGTAAGGTAAGTAAAGCCATTTTTGGACAGGAATATAAATAGGAAAGTTTGTTGGGTTACTTATTGGTTCATCACAGATGATTGGCGGGCCACATAGCGACAGACAACATTTTCATGGATGGAAAAAATATTGTTTCTGAGTTAAACAATACATACACACCTCTTTTTTCTTTATGCAATTTATGTTATAATTTTTTCATGTGTGCAATAAAGTAAAGTATTCAAAGACGCGGGCAACAACTAGTAGGTACTTAAAAATTAAGGCGCGAATTCAAGTGAAGCGGTCCACTCAGTATTTTACGCACCAGCGTGACCCATTGCAACAAACGTATAGATCTGACAGTCAAGAAGAGCCTTACTTTATTTCTCTAGTCACATTATCGTGATGTCAGGCTTAATTTATTGTAGGTTAGCAGTAAGGTCAATGTTCCTATATCTTAGTAAGAATATTATTCAATAAATAAAATTCTCCCAAGTATAGTTTACTCTGGCACATGATTTACAGAGTGAAGACAATAGAAATAGTCTGCACTCCTGAACAAATGTGCTGATCTTTCAAGACCTTTCAAGCTCTTAGGAGGTAGAAGTCTATTGAATATACCTAAAAGTACCCGTTTTTACAAAGCCCGTTTTTCTTACTGAAAAAGCTTGTTTACTCTCAGTCTCGTTAATAGAGCCAGTAAATCAATATAAAACTTTCCCAACAGGCTTAAAAATTGTGTTTATACATGCACTAAACTATTAATTGTAACAGGTCTAGCACATCTCAGGAAGTTGTTGTTACGAGGGGTGGTGGCATCACATGAATTTGGCTTTAGTGATTTTGACTTGAATTTTCAATCGTCATTATGTCAGCCCTCCCACACCACTCCACTAGTGCAGGAATTTACTCAACTATGCACAGCTAAGATTGTAAGTCTCTTACCGGGCCTGCCCAGCACTACGTAGAAGTCAAGACCGTAGATACCGATGGAGGGGTCGTATTTGATACCCAAGTCAATGTGCTCCTGGATGCCGAAGCCAAAGTTGCCGGTGGCAGAGAAGTTGTCACGTCGCAACTCGTATTCTCTTACCTGGAAGAGGGTAAAATAGAAGTCGTTATTTAAGTCAATACACTGCGTTGTTCCTTAGCTCACTTGGCCACTATTATCCTTTGCTTGCTTGGTCACTAAAATGTGTCGCTGTGACTAATCAATATACTACAATTCATACCTGGCGCAGAGGATTTCCCTGGCGGAGCAGCGGGGGAATGCTGCTAGCGTCATGGGAACCTTTGTGTCGGGTGTGTCAAGGGGCGGTATATTTGGTTAATGTTGTTTTTGATATACTACAATTATTATACTTAGTATGTAAACTTTCCATATTTTTGGATTATAGACCTCACAAGATCTTCCCTCCTCATCCATACATTCTTGTACTGGGACAACTCAAACATCTAAAGTGCTAGGTAGGTAAAGTGCTGAATTAAGTTTACTAAATTTACCGGGAGTGTAGCTTGAGGCTTGAGTTAACGAAGGAGTTGCAGGGATACATGTAAATTATACAATAATTAAGATCTTTTTAGTAAATTGGGCAGTTGTAATGTAGTTGTTATTTCTGCGAGTATTCTAAGCAGTAAGTAGGTAGTGCCTAGAAGTTGCAAATGAGAAATAATAATCTTGCATGAATTTACTAAGAAGCACACAATTTATGTGAAACTTGAACAACACATGCGGATAATAGTAGTACTAACCAGATCCTTCATTTGAAGAATGCTTTTAATTTGAGGAAAGTGTCCCGATATACCAATTTTTGGGGCGTGATTTCCTAACAAAACCACTTTCTCACACTCTCAAAATCATTCTTTAAAGATTCACTCAAACTCTACTGCATCGCTAAGGCACTTCTAACAGTTGGCATGTAGTGCTACTCACTTTAAGACCCCTCTCAAGGATCTCCTCAGCCTTAGCACCACGGACCGTGCAGTGGACAGCAATCTTCTCATTACGACGGATACCGAATGATCGCACGGTGTAACGAGCCTTGGAAAACACGGGCTGTTGGCCAGTCAGCTGTTCCAACACCTGGAAATCAAAGAAAATTGCTTGATTAAAGTGAGATATCAATGCCTAAAAAAATAGAAGACATACAGGTAGTTGAGATGTTATTTCTGCGAGTATTCTAAGCAGTAAGCAAGTAGTGCTTAGAAGTTGCAAATGAGAAATAGTAATCTTGCACAAATTTACAAAGAAGCACACAATTGTGTGTGAAACTCGAACAATTTGTGCAAATAAATCATAAGAACATAAAGAATCTTGTGAAAAGCCTAGTAGATTAGAATTTCAACAAGTTAGGAACAACAGAAACTTTGTATATCAATTTACTAACTAGGGATAGGGTAGACAATGACAGATTAAATAATTTTATAACAAATACTTGTGCAGATTAGACAAAATTAATACTTTAAATAATAACAGGTACCTATTCAATGAAAACTTTGATAAACTTTGATGTGTAAATAGACAAGAAACAGTGATGAAGCAATAGTTGTTATAACAAGCACACCTAAATGACAATACTAGAATTAATCACATTTGAGAGGTTAGGACGCGTATAACCTAAATTTTTTTAAAGCAATAAATAACACAAACTTCAATAGTGTTACAATGTTTGAAAATGAAGACCATACCTTAGCGGCACGGGTCAGTCTGTCACCAGATTCTCCGACACAGATATTCAGGCAGAGTTTCCTGATGTGCAGATTCCGCATAACATTCTTGGAGGCATCTTTGGGAGCTTTCTTCTCCTTCTTGACCCTCTTTACCTTCTTCGCCGCAGGATTCGCTGGTGGTGGAACACGCTGAAAAGCACAGTTTTATTTATTACATCGCTCTTCGAAAGCCACACACAAACAATTTTTGATCGAAGACTGGATTCGGTGGACCTCGGGTAATGTCCATGTTTAGGGCAAAATATGGGGTAAACGACGAAAATTTTGTCACATCAATGTAACTGATAAAACTCAGAATACATTTCGTCCATTTGGTTAGTGACAATGACTTTATTTTAACCGATGGAGATGGATTAATTTATACAAAAACACAAAACACCCACCGCCATGGCTGAAACTTTGAAAAAGAAACCACAGATAACGAATCTAGAGTGACAGATTCACAAACGTCAAAAAACGCCATAATATTCTGTGAAAAAGAAAAAGGTGGGTGTGAGAGCGTTCAAAATAACTTTTTTCAAAGCCACGGGGGGCGGTACTTTTAGGGGGCGGCAAAATATCACAATAAAAGAAAAATACAAAAGATTTATTGAGAGTAAAAATAGATATCATCATCATCATTAAAAATTTTGGAAATGTTTTAGGTCCTGGGTCCCAATCCCAACTAAAATAAATTACCACCAACTACAGGGTGCACTCACTTGTAACGCAACAAACAACTTGTACTAGGTGGCGACAAAAATGGAGCGAAAAAAATATCAGCTGTTTCATACATTTGGCGCAGTATTGAGTCGACCTTTTGTATGGAACAGCTGATATTTTTTTCACTAAATTTTTTTCGCTATCTAGTACAAGTTGTTTGTATTGATCAGTAGATAGCCAACTTAGAGTTCCGCTATCGACTTAGAGTGCACCCTGTAGAAAAAAAAAACTAGTTGGTGATTTTAATCACAGCGTACTAAAGCCGCTTTTCACGGTCCAAGTGCGCTTATCAAAGTCAGCTAAAGCTTCTGATTGGTCATTTTCATAAAAGTGCACTTTGTTGGAATGAAATCGAAACGTGAAACTAGGACCGTGAAAACGTGGTGACCGGTGTACACGATCAACCATGGAAATGGCATGTTATATAGCAACGAGCGGAAGATAACATGGTAGTTACTCGGTTAAAGCGCACTTTAACCTTGAAAACGCGGCCAGATGAAAATGTTCGCAAAATATCCGAAAAGGATATTTTTTTATTGCAGTATTGTGCTCGACAATGCCTTAATATTTTTTTGCATTGCGTTTTCACGGTCTCAGTGCGCTTTGGCAAGGTGCGGCGCTGCCCGTTAAGCACAATGCTTTCGAGAGCACAAATGGTTGAGGAGGTAGACTGAGAAAAAATGCTTACTTAAACGGGCAGCATGGTAAGCCCGAGATAGGCTCTTCTCTATGCAAAACTGTCAACTTGTCGGTCGGGCTCGAGTTGGCTCTACGCCAAGATGGCGATGGAGACAAAAATACAACATTTATGAAAATGGAAATAACTACTTTTTGCTCGACATGACCCTAACTAATCTATTGCCATCTCGAGTCCCGCCTGCCATGACATGGCACGTCTGTCACTCGAGTTCGAGAGAGTGTCAAAACGACCATGCTAAGCATAATCTAATCGACGCGCTTGTCTGGAGAGGCTCGCAACAACGCAATAACGCTAGTCCGATGCTAAACCTAAAAACGCAAAGTCGCAAAAACTCGCTTGTTGTAATCTGACCTTTACATTCTAATCTGTGAACCAAAATGACAGTTGACTGACAGTCAGATGATCGATCGTCAATCGATTTGTTTTGTTTCGTGTTTTTGTGGACTTGTGGTGTGTATTGTGGGTAGACGAAAGTTTTCTTCGTGTTTGAAAGATTTTACCGCAGTGTACTAACCGGAGTTTAGAAGTATTGTTCGAGACAAGTTGGAAGGAAAGTACCTATTAGTTAACACGAAATATGGGAGAAATTGAGAGTGACACCGATAATATGAGCAGTAAGAAGTTCAAAAAGTTTTACTGTCGAAGCTGTAGAATTTTCACAAACTCGGAAAATCAATTAAACCAGCATTTAGAAGGTATCCGCCACAGGGATAAATTACTGTGTCCGTCGTCATGTACTCCAACAGCCAGCATTTATCTTAACGAGTTTCCAGAGTGTAATTTAACATTCTATGTCCCTGTCTTTATTGCGATCGTCATAACAACTTACTTTTATTGCATTATAATAGTTACTTTCGCACCATCGCAATAAACATAGGGACATCGGTTTAAGAATTTTAATTTATGGCTTAAAACTGCCTTAAATTTCGCGCCATAATTTTAATTGGTGGAGAAGTCGTCCCAAGCGTTCTCGGCTTCTATGCGCACGAACGAACGCGCAGAACAATGAGGTAGCAGCCATTTTATGTCGGTGTCTAAAAGAAAAACATTATTCGAATGGCCAATCTTACCAAAATTGTGTAATTAGTGATATAATTTATGTGATTCTGTATACGCCATAATATAATAAGTGATTCTTTACTTATGTGAGTAATTTCCATGTTTTCATAACAAATGTTGATTGTTATATCTCTACGAATTGAAATCATTATTTCTGTAGAAAGATAATGATTAAATCTATCATAATCATTACATTAGAGCGCCTAACACATTGCTCTACCATTTATAGACGTCAGGGGGGCTATTGTTGTTGTTTACGGACATAAATTAGCGAACCGCGAACTGTCGGCCGTATCTAAGATGCCTACTATGACATAACTTTCCGTATATTTTGTCGTAAAGTGTATTTTAGTGCGTGTTTTGTTTACACTATCGATATTTAGCCGTCAGTGGTCGGCGGGAGCCGTCAGCCGGCGTCGCGCAGCCTCGGCCTGCAAGTTGGGGACAAAATTCAATAACGAATTGGCCATTTTATTGATGGCCGAGGGGGGAGGCTGGGTGGAGATTGTCGGGTGAGCTTCCGCCATTATTTCGCTCTAAAAAGGCATTAAAATTTGTGCATTCATTGTTTACATTGCTCGGTAGTTTTTCTGTTTAGGATAGTTAGGTATATCAAAGCAAATCCTTCCATAGATACATGTAAAATACATAATACGAAACGAGACAGATAAGCGCGCACGATATACAGATGTATAATAGCTATAACTTCACTGTGTAAGTGTAGCTATAGGACTTCAGGGTAAGCAGTCAATGGCCTGTGTTGTGTATTAAATAAAATTATGTGCATTACAGTGCAGTAATGAGATTAAGCAGAATATAAATGTGTTTGGTATTGGTTCTTGCCTTATTGTTTTCTTTGATTATGGATGTACCTTATTGTTTACTTGTTTTTTAAATTTCTGAAATAAATATTATGTTTTTGTGTGCTAAATCTTTGTTTTTATTTATATTCTCATCTTTATATATCAACACTTATGTTTTCTTATCTGTAATAAATTCTATTCAACTCTTATTTTCTTAGTAATTACAACACTTTTCTACTTTATACCTACTTAGTTTGATATGTAATATTAAAATTTGTAAGTGTGTTAATTTGTTCTGTTAGAATATTATTGTTTCTGTAATATTTGTATACCGATCTGAAAACGGATGCAATTCGAACAGGTTCAAATAAAATTATTTGTGAATAGCTATCATAGTTGGTTATAAAAATAAACAGACAAATTGTATGGTCAGTGACCACCAAACTAAAAGATCGAAGTCAGCAACACAATGAGATAACTACGCCGCTGATGACATAACTAAGCCGCTGAGATACCCTTATGTTTGATTGATAGGCACTTAGAGAGCAGTAGCAGCTGCCCTGGGGTAACTCAGCATGCCACTGCTGATTTAATATGTCTCTTTATTTTTATAATTCAGCATGTTGTAGATACCTTAGTAGACTGTCAATCGGCTCAAGAGTCAAATTAGAAAAGTAGGAAGTAATGACTAAAGAAAAAATTCTCAATAGAAAGTAGGTACTTATATCTTAAAACTAGAACTAAGGCCTTTGCATCTCAGTAATGAGATGATTTATACAGCGTTCAGTGGCACCTTCACTCACACTAGAGGGATGAAGGGACCACTCGAACGCTAATTCCTATTAGACTAATTGTAACTCGGTCCTAAATATTGCTGTGCATAGTTCCTATAAGATTCTAATATATTTTTTGTATACCATTTGGATCAAATTCAGAGAATATAGGGAATTTATTCTTTTGACATCAATGGGTTGTTTTCTCCAAGTAACAAATTAACTGTAACCCCAAAGGCGAATTTGCTACCACTTTGGTTTCAACAAACATTATTTCTCACATTTAAAATCCAATTTGATTATTGTGATTCCAAAATCCTATTCTGAAACCATTTGGAGATAATCATATTAAAAAAAATACTCAGTACAGTTCTCTATCTCTCTTTGTCCCTTCCCTCTCACTTTCTCAATCTCCGTCTCATTCGCGAGTCTGATTCCCTTTTAACTCGTCTTTTTCGCACGCAGGTGGTATTGAGAATGGGGGCGCCACATCGACACCGCCATTAGTTTCCCGGCGCACTGGGGCGTGGGCGTCGGGGGCGTGGCGCGGGGCGTGGGCGTCCCCGTGCCACCCCCCGGCGACCTCCTCGCCACCATCTCCATGTTCGAGCAGCAGATCAAGGCTGAGCCTATGAGGTGACTATGCTGCCCTGATACTTTTTCCTTCTAGCCAACCTCTGACATATTCACATAGTACAGTTTTAGGTTGCTTCTGTTCTTACTCCTACTCGCCACCATCTCCATGTTCGAGCAGCAGATCAAGGCTGAGCCTATGAGGTGACTATGCTGCCCTGATACTTTTTCCTTCTAGCCAACCTCTGACATATTCACATAGTACAGTTTTAGGTTGCTTCTGTTCTTACTCCTACTCGCCACCATCTCCATGTTCGAGCAGCAGATCAAGGCTGAGCCTATGAGGTGACTATGCTGCCCTGATACTTTTTCTTTCTAGCCACCTTCTGACAAATTCTTATAGTACAGTTTTAGGTTGCCTTCCTGACTTCTCTACTTACTCCTCCTCGCTACCATCTCCATGTGCGAGCAGCACATCAAGGCTGAGCCTATGAGGTGACTATGCTGCCCTGATACTTTTTCTTTCTAGCCACCTTCTGACAAATCCTTAAAGTACAGTTTTAGGTTGCCTTCCTGACTTCTCTTCTTACTCTTCCTCGACACCATCTCCATGTTCAAGCAGCAGATCAAGGCTGAGCCTATGAGGTGACTATGCTGCCCTGATACTTTTTCTTTCTAGCCACCTTCTGACAAATTCTTAAAGTACAGTTTTAGGTTGCCTTCCTGACTTCTCTTCTTACACCTCCTTGACACCATCTCCATGTTCAAGCAGCAGATCAAGGCTGAGCCTATGAGGTGAGGTGACTGCTGCCCTGTTACTTTTCCAGCATAGGCATCTGGTTGCTGAGTTATATTTTCTTAGATCGCTATACCAGCACATGGCGTCTCCAACGTCCTGAAAACCTGAAGCCTGAAGCTAAACACTTTTTTTTAAGAACTGAAGCCATAAAATCAAATTATTCTTCCTGTTCAACCACTAACAGCCCCCTCAATCCACAGCTTCTACACCCACCCGCACGTCCATTCGGGGCCTGGCACAATCATCCGCTCCGACTCGGGCCATGGGATCCTCAACATGCACCACCCGCAGGAGGACTCCAAGGACAGCCTCATTGTGCAACAACACGTCCAGCACCAAGACTTGCTCGACCACACGCAGCAGGAGATGCAGCAGCATGATCAGGATGAGGTATGTTCCTACTTCTTCTTTTCACCATCTTAGCTAGTCTCTGACGTGTCAACAAGAAGCGAAAGCTATGGAACACCATCAAAAATAGAAAGGTTGCATATCTGGGTCATATGTTCAGACACGAGAGATAAAGCCTCCTGCAACTTATAATGGTGGGAAAATCCTGGCTAAGAAACCTACGGGAGTGGTATGAGATCGCGAGTGCTGCCCAGCTATTTCGCCACGCGAGAGACAAAGAGAGATATGCAGAGCTGACCGCCAACCTTCGCTGAGTCGGAAAGTCACCTTAAGAAGAAGAAGACAAAATGTGGCGAAGTAATATTGCAACTGCGTAATGGCGGGTCGACAAACACCCAGTTTATTTACACATTACGAACATACGCTAACAACGAGGCATGATGTTTATGTTAGGTACATAAAGCAGGGACTTTCTTTAACTTAGAAGGAGTGAAACTTCCGCATGTCACTACTATTATTTATTCTATGTTTAGGGACACACTGTTTGTGTAGGATAACTGTCATGTAACAGCACAAATATGGATTGAATTTTAATTATGGTAGGAGTATGGTGTGAAAAACAAAACTGCATTCTGTAAACACATATTTCGGCAGATATACAGTGTCAAATCTCTAAATTTCTGACTTGATCATCACATTACTATTACAGCCCATTTATATTAATCCAATCTATCTTCCGTCACCCTCCCTCGTTCGTACAGCCACTGAAAATCTAGAGCCAAACCATCGAACTTGGCTGCTAACATGTGGTAGGCAGGGTAGATAATCGTATGAGGTAGTGGCCACCCCTGGGTTAGAGTTTTTAGGCCGCCCAAATGGCTAACATGTAAAACCATTTAACCATTAACATTTCTTTTACAGTTGAGCTTCAAAGGAATGGAAGATGAGGGGGTTGAGATGGAGATGGACAGTAGACAGTGTTCTCAGGTAAATATATCGAATCTATTCTATTCAAATCTGCCTTCTGGTTGCCTTTACAAATAGCTCATTGAAGTTTTGTTATCAAATAGACAGGTACTTCTAAAGGAAAACCACATCATGTTAAACAAGTAATTTGTCTTTTAGGGGATGGGCGTCGACATGGGATCGGTACAAACAAAAATGGAAGTGCCCAATGGTGGTACCCAGTCCGCGCCACGTTCTAAACCGCAAGCCTGTAAGGTAAGCAAACAAATTAAACCCCAAGTTCATATTTAGTAGGTCGGAATTACGTTGACAAGTGTGCAAATTATAATTTGTATTTTTTCTCAGGTTTGCGGCAAAGTACTATCATCAGCCTCCTCATATTATGTCCATATGAAGTTGCATTCAGGAAACAAACCATTTCAGTGCACTGTAAGTATCAATTTCATTTAGACATAATATACTATATACTAATCAAATGTGTAATAAATGTCAACGTGATTTTACTATCATTTTTCACCAATCGCATTGTTTTGACTACCTCGGATTTATAGTTTTCTAGGTTTTGTGTTTTTATGTCAGCGACATTTTTCTGTGCTTCCAATTCCCAAGTTGGTCCTTTGGTCCAAAGGGACCAAAATGTGATTTGGTTGTGTAGGTAGACGTCACTTCGTCATATCACCAAATACGTCCACTGAAGCTGGGTGGTTACCCTTGACGCTATTGCCATCAAATTGAAAAAGTTTTAAAATTAATTTATCTTTGAATTCGCATAGTAATGCTTTGATTTTAAATACTTTGTAATGTTTATTCAAAGGTAAGGCTGCAAATGCGTCTTAATTTGTAAAACATAAAATTTTGTAATTTGCGCCATAATGCGGCCGTATTGGAAAAATGCGTCAAGGGTAGAGGGGCTGGCCTGTCTCGATAGGAATGTGTCCCATCACCCTTAAGTTAACTTGTCATTCACAGGTTTGCGACGCGGCATTTTGCCGCAAGCCATATTTAGAGGTGCACATGCGAACGCATACGGGCGAGCGCCCCTTCCAATGCGATCTGTGCCTCAAACGCTTCACGCAGAAGTCCAGTCTTAACACGCACAAACGGGTTCACACCGGTGAGTTTCCTTTACCACATGGGCCCCGTAACTTTCACTCACCAGGGACCATTGACACAAAATCATCTTGGTAAGGCAATCTACTTAGCCAAGCCGAGAGATTGGAAATGGGATTAATTGGGACATTTTACGTAGTGAGTAGGGAAAAAAATTACTGTCCATTCCATCATTACAATAAATTACGTCGGTAATTTTGACTTTATAAGGTAAATAGAGAGATATGAAATCTCGCAAACCAAGATAATTTGAGCAGTATCAAACTTGTCGAGGACAGTACGCAACGTCTTGGCTAACTGGACTGTCTTATCGAATGGTGCAGTGTAAAATGATCCATACAGTCGCCTTTGCTACCAATTTGTTTTTTGCACAGAAATGTCTACACAGAGATGGAGCCCGAACGTTTGTAGTTTTCTGAGATGGAGTAATTTTTTCATATTTTTGTATGGAGAATCCAGTTTTTGTTACTTTCATAAAACGATGCTAATGTAAAAAATGTGAAGATGATTTTGTGTAAAAAAGTATTGACAGAAAATGCGAACTAAACTGACCCCCTTTTGAGAGCCTTATGGGTAAATCTGGACTATTGGGTGTCTCACTCTGTCCATTGTTGTTGTAATAAAAAAAAAAGACATGGTGAGACTAACAATACGAATGATTACTGATTGTGAATCGGACTTGGATGTGTCAAGCAATTTTTTAACAACTATCTTGCTGTTAAATTCTTAGCTTGATGTAATCTCGATAAAATATAAATGTGATATTGTATAGCAAGCAATAGATTGGGTCTTTAACATCATCATAATATGTGTAAATAAAATAAACTTTCAAACAATCTCTATAAGAACTCTATTGTTTCTGCAAATATGATAAAACAAAACAACAGTTGAAGCCTTCAATGGTTCTGGACCCATTCTTCTTGCCGCATACATAATTGTTGTAGACAGACATGTCCATATGTGCCTATAGAAAGATAATATTATCAAATTGATGGTTCTTGGAATTTCTTGTCTACAAACTTGATATTCGCAGAAATTCCCCTAACTTTGTAAATGACCAAAAGTGATGTAATTTACTGCAGTAATGTTGCATTACTTTTAATTACAATCAATTAATGTAATTTCCATATTACGAATGAATTAAATAATTGCTTATTCAGAAACTTCGAACTAACTTAGACGTGCTACAGGCTTCGGTGAAAAAAAAATTAAGAAATGCAACTACGAAATAGTCCATTTACGCACTTATTGCGTTTAGAGTTCATAGGCAATTTTTGTTTTTATTTATGTTTAAATTTTCAAGGGATGGAGGTATAAAGTTTTATTATTTTGGACTTATATGGAAGTTACATTACAATAAAATAAACCTCTGAGATATTGGTAGAACTTAAAAATAAATCCCATGATAAATACCACGAGGGGATTGCTAAATTAATAATCTGGGACTTAACATTACACATAATAATACTCCAGTAAACCTCCTCCTGTTTCCACAAATTCGTCTTTAAATATTATTTTCTATTTTTTGCTTTTTTATAATGAGAGAACAATTTTATCATCAACATTGTAAATATGTTATTTATTATTTAACGCCCTGATAAATTGGAATAACATTTCAAATTGGATAACGCCTAAAATAAATATATTGTCCATAATTTACAAAATTAAATGAAATAATCATTTATTTATTTTTATATAATTTGCCCTTGATTTGATCTGTCCTGTTATTCTAACGCCTACAAATCCAAATTATTTTTATTTCTGCCCCTTCCACAAATATTAACTTCTTTTCTTTAGGCAAATGAGAATGTACATCTAAGCTTTTATTTACTTACTTGTTTATGCTTCCCAGCAGCCTCCAGTAAATATTTCTGTTTACTTATTACCTTCTTATACCGAGCATAATATCTACGAATAGTACACCACACTGGTGCGCCACAGTGATCCGATAGAAAACAATACATATGCCTAACATTAAACTGTGAATAGTTTTTGAGTCGTGTTCTAGGACTATTAGCGAGAGTCCAGATAGCAATCAGGGCGTGAAGAATGCTTTGTTGATGTGTAGTAAACAGGGGGAGGGGAAGTACTCACAGCGGGCACGCGAACCTTGTGCCCCGTGCCCCTGTGCGTGCTTCCAGCGATACAAGGAGCAAAGGGTTTGTGGCCTGGCTTCTAGATGAGCACATGCGGTCACTGATGGTGAAGGACCGGCCCTACCAGTGTGAGCTCTGTCAGATGCGCTTCACTCAGAGCTCCAGCCTCAACCGCCACAAGAAAATACACACGGGTGGGTTACCTTCCTCGCACCCGCTAACTGCGCCTCTCACGATTTATCAATCTCCTCACCCGCTCCGGCCGGCACCCACCCGCCCCCCCCTTACTCGTAGTTGTCGATTAACGTGCTGTCCCTGGTTATGTTGGTTCAGAGGAGCACAGGCGCGCGCTGCTGGCTAAGGACCGTCCCTACCAATGCGGCGTGTGCTATGTGCGCTTCACGCAGAAGTCGAGCCTCGGCCGACACGGCAAGATACACACCGGTGGGTCCTAGTTGATACGGAGTGCCTAGTCCGGAGCGAGTAGTCTACTTACCTCCCCCTGAATGTGTGCGAATGTGAGCGGATGGAGTCGCTAGGTACTAACGATTTAAGTTTTTAGTTGACACGCGTGTGCGGTGATGCTATATCGTTGTGTGTATATTGTAGAGGAGCACAGACGAGCCCTGTTAGAGAAAGTGCGGCCGTACCAGTGCCACATCTGTTTTATGCGCTTCACTCAGAAGTCCAGCCTGGGCCGACATGGGAAAATACATACTGGTAGGCATTTTGCCCTAACAATCCTTTCTAGTAGACAATTATTTGATTTATTTTATTATTTTCTAGTCCACACTATAATAGGCACTCTATGGACAGTTGTCGAGAACCTTTGCTGTAGCTGAATTTTGTTGGTATTTCTAGAGGAGCACATCCAATCGCTGATCAACAAAGTGCGCCCCTATCAGTGTGACATCTGTGACAAGCGGTTCACGCAGAAGTCGAGTCTTGGCACTCATAAGCGTATACATACTGGTGGGTCCCTTCATTTTTCCTTTTATTTTACTTGTGGTCTCTGAGCCGCAGCACTTGATTGTGACTACACTCGACTGCTGGGACTCTGACGCCTGTGTTTTGTGAATAGTTTTAAAGGGCTCCCAAGGACATGAAGGCTTTGTGTTGATTGCAAGACGGTTAGCGATTCGGACGTGTTTGTCGGACGGTTTGTTTGTTCTGTTGTCTTACTAATTGTCAAATCAGTACCACCCAGGTTGCGCACGCTCAAAAACTATTCACAAACAGTTAAAGCATGTGTACGTTGTGAGATGATTTGAGTTTAAGTGATAGGAAGTTTGGATGGACAAATAAGAGGCTCGAGTTCCCTCTATGTTAGAGTGTAGAGTAGCTAGCGCCCCCGGGCACAGTTCTTTAATGAATTATTTGTCCATCGTGGTTTTGTTTTGTTTCTCTGTCCCCCCGCCGCCCGCCCCCCGACCGCGGCGCAGGGGAGAGACCGTTCCAGTGCACCGTCTGCCTCAAGTCCTTCACGCAGAAGTGCGCGCTCAATTTGCACGAAAAAATACATACGGGTTAGTAGCCCACATATATTATATCAGCTCCCACTCTTGACTCGTGCAATAGCTCCTTCGACTCGACCGACACCTCGCTCACCTACTCTCATTTAGCATCATGCTTTACTCCCGTTTGCGTTGCCTAACCCGTTCAGTTTGCGATCCCACCAGTTAGTTAGCTTCACACGAAGTAATAGCTTCCGACTAACAAACATCTCGTTAACTCATCCATACTGCGCGCTTTAACATACCTACTTCTGCACCTAACTAGATAGTTTCCAAGCCACATACAATTTACATACAAATTCCATTCTCTATCTCTCTGTGCCATTACTTCACATTGTATTCCATTGTTGACAATCATTATTTTCTTCGTGAATATTAATTTGTTCACAAAAGCGGTAATGCAATCGCCGCAATGACGCATAATTGGCATTCCAAATTGGGGTTCGTACTGAGGGCCGCCGCGCGCGGCCCCGGGTGAATTGGCAGCGGGCGGGCGACAAGAGCGCAGCTTTGGCACAAGTGGCCAGCTCACGGCTCGCGTCGGCGACGTGCGTTACTCGCTTTTGTGTGTGCACTGGGCGCAGTGCAAGGGCGTCCTTTCACGTGCGGGCAATGCCCGGCGGCGTTCGCCCGTCGACCCTACCTGGACATTCACACCCGCACGCACACAGGCGAGCGGCCCTATCAGTGCGACGTGTGCCTCAAGCGCTTCACGCAGAAGTCGAGCCTCAATATACATAAGCGGACACACACAGGTGGGTCTCGCCGCGGGGCGGACTGGCGCGAGCTCGCCCGCTGCCAACCGACCGACCGACCACTCCCGCACAAGCTCGCTCTCTCTCTTAGTGCTTTGGCTGTAGACTCGCGTGCGCTGGATGTTCGACCGAGTGGTATGTGCTGACAGTTGGGCTTGACACCACATAACGTCCGATATTATTCGTCCTAATCGAAACTTTTCCCTCCTTTTAAGTCACTTAGGTCCAACCACTGGGAAACTCTGGTTTCCAAATCTCAGTTCTCTGAACGTAGAACCGCCTCTGCCTTCAGCCCTATTAGCCCAGTCAGCGCAGCCCACTCTCGCTCTTGGGCTTGCTTGTGCTCGGGTGTGGCTGGCGGGCCGCCGTCCGCCGCGCGTCCAGCGGGCGGGTAGCGCCCGGCGTCTCGCCGCTGCTATAATGTGTGTGTTGGGCGCCAGTCCAGGGCAGACCGTTCCAGTGCCTGTCGTGCCCGGCTGCCTTCACCTGCAAGCAGTATCTGGAGATCCACACGCGCACGCACACCGGCGAGCGGCCCTATCAGTGCGACATCTGCCTGAAGCGCTTCACGCAGAAGTCCAGCCTTAACATCCACAAGCGGACGCACTCAGGTATGTGGGGGCTTAAGTTAGACGATCATTCAACAACACTGGTGAGGCCGTCCTGAAGCGTACTCTTGATGCGACATAGTAAGATTGGACAATCGGAAGTAAAGGATTTGTCATGTCCATGCCAAGTAACTTAAGAATCCAACTCTCGTAGCCTGGAAATTACTGAGTAAAACGACTATTACTTACTAACATCTAACAGTGCCAATGTTCATCCGGAGTACGCTTCTGGGCTTGCACTCGAGCAGCCAATGAACCTAGTCTCTGGTGTGGGTATGCGAGGGACGAATGAACGATATGTGGGCTACTACAGACCGATGCGTGGATGCGGGAGGTGGGCCCGAGACGCTTGTTGTAACATATCTCTGCCCACAGTGCAGGGGCGGCCGTTCCAGTGTCTGCAATGCCCCGCCGCCTTCACCTGCAAACAGTATCTGGAGATACACAACCGGACCCATACAGGCGAGCGGCCCTACCAATGCGATGTCTGCCTCAAGAGATTCGCGCAAAAGTCCACACTCAACATACACAAGCGAACGCACACAGGTCAGTGATGAAACTATTTTTGTATTCTGATGATAATTGATTGATTTATTTTCTCATATGCCATTGATTAACCATGTTTTGTATGAATTTCATCAGCCCTTATCAAAGTTGTCGGTGCCACATTTTACATTGTTATGTAGACAGTGAGTACGCCAAATTAGAATCTAAGTTTTACCTATAACCAATACTTATTGTGTAAGAATAGGACACTGAGCGCTAGAACAATCGGTGTGCGTATTACCAAACACTTCATTTTGTCCATTAGAAGCTAATGTATGTGCAAAAGGAGACGACGTGTTTCTATTTGCTCATTTGCACTCGATGCTACACTAGGCTTGATCATCGATTCCCTTCCCCTCGGTTTCGACTGTTGAGTTTAGGTCCAAGGTTCAGTTAGATTGTTTCTTTAACTAAATTAATGGAACGTAATTCAAGTCACGAAATATTTAATTCGTAGAGTAGAGTCATCAGGAGCTGTGAAATCCCATATAATCATAGAAAACTTTTAATTAAGAAACATAACGCCCGATCTAAAGGCTACAAATCTTCGGATTTAGTTCGGTGCTACAAATTGATATTTGTGGTAGGTTTTCATTCAGAAACTACATGCTTGACCAAAATTAAAACGCTACAATCGAGATTGGTAATTAAAATTAGGATTTACGTTTTTTCTTTCTTTTCCAAGCCTATATCTAAACATGTCCCATTGGTTACTTCAGTAGTTTGAATGGAGCCACTATTGGACGCGGCCTAAGCATTTTTTTTCTCTTTTGTATGCGATCAGTTAGATTGTTTCTTAACTAAATTAATGGAACGTAATTCAAGTCACGAAATATTTAATTCGTAGAGTAGAGTCATCAGGAGCTGTGAAATCCCATATAATCATAGAAAACTTTTAATTAAGAAACATAACGCCCGATCTAAAGGCTACAAATCTTCGGATTTAGTTCGGTGCTACAAATTGATATTTGCGGTAGGTTTTCATTCAGAAACTACATGCTTGACCAAAATTAAAACGCTACAATCGAGATTGGTAATTAAAATTAGGATTTACGTTTTTTTCTTTCTTTTCCAAGCCTATATCTAAACATGTCCCATTGGTTACTTCAGTAGTTTCAATGGAGCCACTATTGGACGCGGCCTAAGCATTTTTTTTCTCTTTTGTATGCGAGTTCCATTACCCTTGAGACCTTAGTACCCCGGGACCTTTAAAAAGCTCGTTCTCTTTCCCGGGCCCAGTGCAAGGCCGTCCAACAATTGAGAAACGTCGAACCCTTGAGATCTTAGGGCCGATTTACATTTCATTATGTACAAGTTAAGTAATAAGTTGTCAAATTTACTTAAGTTCGATAGACGTCGATCCTATTTTTCGGCAAGTCAAGTGCGTAGTCCACTCCCGCGCGTCCGCCGCAACCCCGCCAACTTAAGACGCCATACGTCTCACAACTAGCGCCGCCAATGGAAAAAAAATCATATCTTTTTTTTGGATGCGTTTTTGGCAAAAAACGCTCCTGCGATTCCTCAACGCGAGGCTTAACTATTTTTAGGACCTAAGGTTTGGATTCCAGGATTGGATTTACTACGAATGCAATCGATTATTGCATTCTTAAGTTCTAGGATCTGGAATCCAAACCTTAGGTCCTAAAAATAGTTAAGCCTCGCGTTGAGAAATCGCAGGAGCGTTTTTTGCTAAAAACGCATCCAAAAAAAAAAAGATATGATTTTTTTTCCATTGGCGGCGCTAGTTGTGAGACGTATTTCACCTTAACTGGCTACTGGCCAGCGCGCCATGGCGTGTAGACGGGCAAGTTGAGTACAGTACAGCTGTAGTTTTCGTCGCAGAACAGGGCCCTTAGCCTGTAACACAATGGTGCCAAAATCGGCTTCCGGTTGACGGTTTTAATTACGATTTATTGATGCTGTCGGTCCTTTTAATGTTATTGTAGTACAGCAAAGAATATTAAGAGTCTAATCCTAGAGGATTAGTTCGCTGGTTGTAGGAGAGCAACGAAAAAATCCCGGTTTTGTCCTTCTACCTAGGACGCCATTGATACGCCATTGTGTTACAGGCTAAGGCCCCTGCTCGCTTACCGGTGTGTGTGGACGCAACTTATAACTTAACTATTAACTAGCAACTGTAAAACAATCTCGCTGCTGTACTTATTGAAGTGTAAATAGGCCTTTAGTACCCCGGGACCATTAAAAAGCTCGCTCTCTGTCCCGGGCCCAGTGCAAGGCCGTCCGTACCAATGCATGGAGTGCCCCGCCGCGTTCACATGCAAGCCGTACCTCGAGATCCACAACCGCACGCACACGGGCGAGCGGCCCTTCGAGTGTGACGTCTGCTATAAGCGGTTCACGCAGAAGTCCACGCTCAACATTCACAAGCGCATTCATACCGGTATGGGCGACAGACCAGTGGAGCTTTAAGAGCTATGAAACACTCTGGGAGACCGTGTGGCGCAGCTAAAGTCTATTCTCAGATAGATAGGGTCGCGTTTTAAATGGCGCCCCGCCTTGACACAGCGACACTAACACAGTCTGAATGGACTATAAATGGCAGCATCTGACCAAATGTATGCAATGTGGCCGACCGAACACATGGGTCTTCAAAAAACAGAGATGCTCATTTCTCTTTTTCTTTGTTCTGGGCTCCTTACAAAACTACCTACAGTTGGTGGGTGGCTGCAACTTGGTAGCGCCACGCGGTGTCCCAAAGTAGCACTAATATTTCAATCGCCAGTTATTGAGTAACATTTGAGAGCATATTTATCTGTGTCGCGAAATTTCTTATACGTTCCACGGATAAAAAAAAAACACAGTCAAAAGTTACTCAACAACTCGTGATTGGAGTATAGAGTTACATACCGCGAGTTGTTCAAATCTGATTTAAAAAATTTATGTGGCGCGGCTCTTGGGCAATGAAGAAGTTTAGGCCCTTGATAAATACAGTATGGATATTGGATAAGATAGTTCAACTTGCGTTATGTATTCTCTAACTGGTGTATGAAAGTGGCAAAGGTCTGCCCAAACAAGGCGTGGGCTCTGGGAAACATACTGTCGAACAATGGCAATAAATAAGACATGCATTTAGCTCAATTCCAGCCCTGAAAACCTTGAGGGATTCGCATCTGCTCCTGTTTGGTCAGGCCTAGTTTAATTCGAGGAAGTTCAGTCCAAAGTTGACTGATCTCGCTAACAATATTTGCTTGCCTAGCATATAAGATTTGCATATCAACTTTGCTAACTCGTTACATTGCGTCCTGCTTTTCTATACACGTAAGAAAGGGATGGTAAACTCTAATTTACAAACCGAGTCCATGGAATGATAGTTGCTACTGTCAGATAGAACCAAACCGCACCCAGTTGGCTTTATCTGACAGTAGAAAATGTCACTCCGTGGACTCGGTTTTTAAATTAGAGTTTAGAGTTCGACTAGCTGGAGGAGGTCACATTTTTCACACACATGAATTACTTACATAATAAAAATAAGTAAAACCCTTCAATCAAATAATGTGTGGGCGTGACCGATGTGCCTGAAGTTAGCAGATTTGGAAGACGGCAAGCTGCGACGTGAGGTATTCACTTTAAATTACTGTAAAAACTTTTCCTCAATGATGTGGCACCGACAATTTTAATCTCATTCCGTACTCATCAGCTGCATCATCATTCACTGTCATTTTTCCTATTATGATTTCAGACTACCTTGCATCTTGCCGTCTTTCCAATGTCATTTTGCTTCTCCATCGATTGATTTGTTCAAAAGCATTTCATTGTAGTAGTTTAGAAGAGTAGTTTTCTTTGTTAATTTTGTTACTGTTGCGATAATAAGCTAAATTATTTCGCAGGGGAGCGTCCGTATGCCTGTGATATTTGTCAGAAACGCTTTGCCGTGAAGAGCTATGTAACAGCACACAGGTTGGTTCACTTCTTATTTTCTACACTAGTTGTATTCTTTCACAAATGAATAAGATTGTCTTTAGCCAATTTTTATGCAAATCTACTTAATATCGCGCGCGATTAGTTCTCGATTGGTTCGTGGCGCCACTTTCTTTCCCAAGCCAGCTAACCACAGATTATCATGGGCGAACTTAGAGTTTTGTTGCAAACGGTACAAGGGTGCTGCTAGTGCGATTACTGCAAGATACGTAGGAATCTGATCAAGGCATTGGTAGCTCAAAACTAAAGTTGTGCTGTGTGGTGACTCGGGAGATCGAGCGCTCCAGAGCTTACGCACACGTAAGCTAATCGTGCATGTGCATCTAAGATCTGTAACAATATTGTTCCTGACCACCTCTCCGTTTCTCCAGATGGTCCCACGTGGCGGACAAGCCTCTAAACTGCGACCGCTGTTCGATGACGTTCACGTCCAAGTCGCAGTTCGCGCTCCACATCCGCACACACTCGAGCGGATCCTGCTACGAGTGCAGCGTCTGCGGACGCACCTTCGTGCGGGACAGCTATCTCATACGGTAAGCAGCTTTATTGGATTCGCCGTAAGAGCCACATTGGCTTTAATGGCTGCGGCTGGCGCAGCTAAATGAAATAGTGACTGCGGGACAGTTATCTCCTACGATAATCAGCTCCATGTGCCTTGCAATAAGAGCTACAGTCGCAGTTCGGGCTCCACATCCGCATACACTCGAGTAGATCCTGCTACGAGTGTAGCGTCTGCGGGCGCACCTTCGTGCGGAACAGCTATCTTGGATTGGCAGATTAATATGATTCGCCGTAAGAGCTACATTGGCTTTAATGGGTGCGGCTGGCGAAGCTAAATGAAAGAGTGAAAACCTCAGTCTGTAAGCTTCGCTTCAGGTGACTTGAATTTTCGTTCGAGCTGAGATTTGAGATCGCGACCTCTGGCTCACCGTGCCAGCGCTAAAAAACTTAAATATCGATCAAGTACCCGTAGATCCCATAAAAATTCTGAAACAATACTGATTTGAATGTAAAATCCGCTCATTTGAATTTGTGTGATGTATAAAACCTGCTTATTTGAATTTGAACCATCCACAATCGTGATGCGTGTAACATCCGCTGATTTGATTTTTTATTTTCTTTGCGTGCCTGACTCGGCGAAGGTTGGCAGTCAGTCAGTCTGCTTCGCATATTTTTCAGTATCTCTCGCGAGGCGAAATAGTGGGCAACCCTCCCGTAGGTTTGTACATTTAGCCAAGATTTCTTCCTACGCCTACGCGTCTATCGCCAGCTACTTTTCCCATCATTACAAGTCTTAGGAAAATAGGGTTTATAAACACCTCTTTACCTCCACAGACATCACAACCGAGTGCACCGCGAGAATCATAGCAACGTCTCCGCAAACAGCATAGGAACCATCAACAGCGTCGCAACCAACACCAATAACTCTAACAGCAACTACGACTCGCCCGGCGTTTGTGACTTAAGGTAAGGGGTTAAGGTAGCTATTTGTGTGGCTTTGTTGCCGATAGCGATAGCGGATTTTATCTACGCTTGCTGTAGAGACAAATTAAGCAAACGCAGAGTGTAAAGTGGCCCACTTGGACCGGCACCTAACTTATCTGTAATTGTAGGCGAATCGTGCTTACATAGTTTAAAAATCCACTGACAACTGCTGTTTTATTTTGTTACAGCTTCGTACCCATGGTAAACCGATACATGACGTCACAGGGTACTCAGGTATCGATGCAAGATACAAGCAAGATGTCGGCAATGTCGCCGCAATCCATCGCTTCTATATGTAAGTACAGTACACACTATATCCTACCTACACTTACCGGGACACACACCGTTTTGAGACGTACGTGAATGACTATAAAATAACAATAGACCATGTGCGTGACCCTCATTGTGCAATTTTGTGCAGCGATTTTAATCTGCATAAATCACACTCAAAAATGGGTTTTCTCAAAATTAACCCCGGATCATTAACTGCTTATGTTACCAAGGGATATACAAGGTGTTGTTTTGTAAAGTTACACTCGACTCAGGGGTGATTATTTACACGATACTGAAGCCAGAAAAAATATAAAAAAAATTAAAATATTTCAGTGAAAAATACCCAAAAATCATTCAATTGTGGCCTCCCTTACTATTACACTAACGCTTGCGGCGAGTCGGGCGCCACATCGCGCGCGCGCTTTGACAAAACGGGGGTGTCCGCACGTCGCGGTTATTATAGAACAACTTGAACAAGGTAATATGTCTATCAAAAAATTTTTTGAAAAAGTATAAACTTATTTTTAGTTTCAAGCGTTACTCAAACTATCGTCCCTGAGTCGGGTGTCACTGACCAAAACAACACCCTGTATAGTTAATTCAGTTACTGCCACAACACCCCCTGTGCATAACGTGATGATAATGAAAGAACAATAGACCATTTCTCTCAGTGTGCAATATGTATTGTGCAGAGTAATATTGTATCTACATAAATTACAAAAGGTTACCAAAAGACTAGTTATAGTAACTGGAAGTCTGGCGTTGGCTGTACACTCGAAAAGCTCGAAGGCACTGGTCTGAGAAAACCCTAAACTTTACAATTACAGTGGTACTGCCGAAATACTAGTTTTATGAACAGAACACATAATCTGCTAAATTATTGTTGTACTGTTGTTTGCAATAATGAAAAGAATACTATTTTATTGCAGTGAAACAAAAAAAAGCTCAGTTTAGCTACAAAATTTAAAAAACCTATGAAATATTTGCACTTTCCGCCACGCTACTTTCGTTGAACTTTAACATCGTTGTGTTTTGTAAACAGCTTCGCCACCTCCCCCGCACACACCGACGCCCCAGCCACAGATGTCGGGACAAATGCATCTGGCCGACTGATCGCCAGAGGTAAGCTATATTTATTTTTAACCCCCTATACAATAACTACTAAATAAAAATTTAAAAAACTGACATTTGAGCTTTGAAATAAGAATATCTCATAAACGGCTGAACCGATTTTGATAAAACATCCAAGAACACTCGATAGAAAATCTGCTTTCAAATAAAAATAAAAAATTTATAGCCAAAAGTGGCCACCTTTTATTCGTAGGTTGTGGCCACTTTTGGCGATAAAAGATTTTATTCGTAGATTCTAGAATCTGGAATCTAAACCTTAGGTCCTAAAAATAGTTAAGCCTCGCGTTGACGCAACCTAATGACGAGTTTGTAGCAAAAAACGCATCCAAAAAGGAGATATGATTGTTTACCATTGGCGGCGCTAGTTGTGAGGACATGATGCCTCTTCAGAGTCACGCCCCACCTTCTCCCGTCCCGTGCTTGTCTTGTTAACTTTTACCAGCTACTTGGCCACTTTTCAAACTATCAAACTTAGAAAACGTTCGCGTCTTTTTCAGCTATCGGTTGACTAGAGCGGCCGCAAGTGCAATACGGATTGATGGCAGCCATCGTGGGCGGCGCACGGAATGATATAATCAACACCACACGACGGCGGGTGGGTGAGCCGCCATGGACAAAAGCACAGATTTTTTAAAATATTATTAATTTCTAGTTATTTATTTACCCGCTGTTAAGTTCTTCCGCCATGACGTAAAAGCTTAAGATTGGAGTCGGAGGCTCGAGGAGCGATGGGGCGCATTTATTACGTTACGCTTCAGGAATCCCTCGGAGACACAGGGACATCACATAAGGACGTAGCTTTAGTGAGGTAGCGAGCGGTACCGCCTATGACATGCATTGTGATTTATATATCCAAGCTGTGATTTATTTATACCATCACAAATTATGATAGGCTTCGTGGTGGCATGGTAGGTAGGTAATCGTATGAGGTAGTGGCCACCCCTGGTGTCAGAGTTTTTAGTCCACCCAAAGGGTCTCTGACATGGCTTAACGATTGTTATTAATCAACAACAACCGGGACCAACGGTTTAACGTTGGTGGCATGCATAAATCATTCAAGTCTCATCATTTTATAGATTGTAGGCCTAAAATTTTGATCTCATAATATCTAATTTGCTTAGTAATAAAAAAAATATAAAATGAGAAAAGTTTGGATCGTGAATGGTAATACGGTAATACCTACTTCGACTAAATTCTAAATTGTAACGTTCACCATCTGCTTGTCATGTGTACATCTTCATTAGGTGTAGTGAAATTGTAACAATATCTTATTGCGATGCTTTAACTTAGAAGTCGTCAGTGTATATGGAGTTCAATAATTTTATAGAAATGTTACCTCGTAGGTGGATGGAACTGAGGACTCTTTAAGTCGCGACCGAACCGCCGCAAGCCGGCCTGTGCTGGCATCATAATATGAATAATAACAATAAGTACAAATAAACCGTTAACTTGCAGAGTCCTTCTGAGGCATTTGAAAGCTTCACAAAGTAATAATAACTTTTAATAATGAATCTATATTGGAGTAATCCAGAAAAGTGCCTGTTGCAACATAATTTGGCAATATTTTTTAAATGGTGTTACTTTCTGAGTAAATAAAAGTTAGGTTCAGTGTTCAATGTGTGTGTCAGTCGCATGTTCACCTCAGATGTCTCTTCCTGAGACATGCCTTCGACAGAGTTTGTGTAAAGATCACGCGGAGAGGCGTATCATTTGTGAAGCTTCTTACTAAACTTTGTGTGCCTTCTAGCGGATAGCGACATTAGGCAATATCAATCAATCATAACACCATTCATTACACCTCATATACATACATAACATACATTATTTACATCTCATCGCTGATGTATTTTATGATCATAATTTAGTGTGATAAAGCACAGACATGAATGTGTAGAAAGGATTTCTGCTTGTCATAAACATCTGTTCATTCGTATTCACTGTACACGTAATGTTATTGTATGATAGAGTATAGCGCAGTAGTCTTCCAAAACTAACCGAATGATGCAGCTGAAGCGAGGTGGCGTCCCGCCGTCCGCTCCGGGGTTCCTTATGGTTTGCCATTATGATATCAAAGATAGATTGGTGCCATTTCTATGTAACTGATGTGGTAGCGTAAGTTAGATAAGTCTGCTGGTCAGGGTAGAGTTGGAAAAAACGATGTACTAAAAAAAGTACTTTTTCATTTCGTGGGGAACTCTTGTACAGATACAGAGCCATTGCTATGCATATGTTATTTTATCTGAAGTTGAGTTAGATGTTATATTTTTTCTTATTATGATATTGTATTTTTTTTTGTTATTGTTTTTTCACAGTATACTATTTTATTTCCACGTTGCGTGTGTCCGTGTGCTGGGTCAAAAGTGTAAATATTGGTAGAAGTTATTTATTTAAAAATGAGAATGATAAAAACAATTCAAAAGATACTTTCTTAATTGTTGAACTGAGATAATTGGAAGTACCTACTGTATAAGAAAAAAATCTAACAGAACTATAACTGGGTATTGTAAAATCTAACTCCTCGTAGATGTACATAATATAAATATCGTTTGATAGTCCTCAATATTTTTTTATATTTTGATAGTTCTGTATTTGAATCCTATTTGAAAGAAATAAAAAAGATAGGCCAATATCTCACTATCATTTGGAAATAGTACCTACATAATAATTAATTGGATTCACAAGTAATTACATCATAGATATATCGCATTTAGTACACAGGTTGAGTTACAGGTAGGATAGTTATATTCACTTATATTTCGAATATGCATACTATTAAACAATAACAGTAAGAAGATTTTACCGAACTCTTGAATTTGCAATGTTAGTTTACCAAGCCATTGACAACAGTATTATTTAGGAGACCTAGAACTTGTATGAGTTTATCAAGTAGTGATACAATTCAGCTACCATTTATTGAGAATAGACAGTCCGAACACTATTTAAATTTTAAAAGCATAGTTTTACAATTACAATAGTTCGTAAAGACATTGCGAGCACTGCTTCGAAGTGCTTCTGATGTTGTACTTATCCATTAGAGGTAATATTAATGGAAATAGAAAACACCAACTTAGGAAGTAGGTACATAAAGTTTCTTATACATAAACACTGTATACCGTGATCAACTACTATTACTGACTTGCCCAGGATGAGTCCTTTTCTATAAAATGTAGTGACGCCTAGTTTTGTTAATGTCTCTTTCTGTTGCTTATCTTCCCTGTCCTCTCACTGGACAAGAGAGTAGTAGTTGAGATCACATAATAAAGTCTATTTGGTTTACGAGCGTATTCGGGGTCCACTGTCTTTTACATGCCTTGGACGCGAATCTCAACGGATTGGCTCGTAAAAGAATAAGATTCGTAGAAACAGTGAAGACACAATATTATGCGATCCATCAGAGCAATTTATTTAATATACCTAGGTGTACAATGGATCTGTAAGGTGTGTGCCTTCGCTGTCGTGTCTATTTTACATACCGATGTTAGTTATATATTTTAAGAAAAAATAAGTAACACTTGAGCCATTTGAATTTACGTAACAATAGACTGTATTGTATATCTCTTCGTAGATACTCCGTGATATTTTAGCAGTTCGATAGCCGATACTTTTTTGTTCAATTCATTTCGTGACAAGTCCACATGCATTGTTGTGTGGAGAAGTGTTCATCGTCGCGCATTGTTCAACCAAATTTATTTGTATGAATGTACAATTTTATTGTTGTACGACAGTTATTTAACTGAACATTTTCGGTTATACTCCTAAAATCTCACGGTTTATATTGCATTAGAATTTCTCCTTTATCTACTTGCTTTCAACCATAGAAGACTGAATTTCTTTTTAAAAAAGAGAGTCCACAACATTTAGAATACTCACCAGTGTGTTGTCAGCGTAGAGACAAAGAGATGACCATCGGGAAGGTTGTGGAGACGGACCAACAAGCTTTTTAGTAATCCCATTTCGATCCTTTCTTCAGTTAAGGAAACGTACATATCCTAACCCGTGAATGTAATGTATACTTCCCTTGTATCGAGGCAGGCACTAGTCCGGGGCCACAAGCCCACGTAGACTCGACGTCGTAGATTTATGAGCAAATAACAGTGAGCCTTGTGTAATCTTAATGTCTAAGGTACATAATTATTTAGTTTTATTGTATCATTAGTGTTACGACAACTACCGCTTTCGCCAACATTATTGCGTTGCTTACATTATAATCATTTACGAGAGTACAGCCTAAGGATTTTAACTCTTTTTTTTTTATATGCTGAGAGCTATTTCTAAGTCACTTGAGTTTTTTACATTTTATAGTAATATATTATACCTACTAAGTGAAATTTTACTAATAACGGCTTTGAGCCATACATAACCAAAAAGGTTTTGACGTATTTTACATCCTTTTAATTGGATTTTTTTACAAAAATTTTCTCTAAGCAAACATCATGGCATGATGTATTTTGGTATGTTCGTCATTTAGTTATAGCTCTTCAGAGTTTTTGATGACCAATGTATGAGTTAAATGAAATACCCATTTTATTGTTAAAATTTTTAGGCTAGTTTATATATATTTTACATAAGTTAGATTTGTTAACTGTGGTGTATTAAAACTGCACGTGGAATCAGCTGTTACGGCCTCCTCGGCACTGTGTTACTTTAGTCTGATGTCATGTGATATTGCTTATAGTGGTTCGGTTTAATTGCGTTGTGGGTGCGGTAATGCGTTTCTCGTGGACGTGTATTGATTGGTTCCTTATTGTTTGTTTGTTGGTTGGTTGGTTTGTTCGGTTGTTGTCCGCGGTTCCGAGATGGCCCGGCCCTCCCTTGCGTCGTGTACACTAGGAGGCTGTATCAGTGTTTATGTAGTCAGCATTATGTATATGCTTTAATGTGATTTTTTAAATGTACTCTTTATTATATAGTCTCATCAATCAATATGTAATTAATTAGCAAGACTAACAAAGCGATTTATTTCTTTTTCAGTGCATAGCGATTTATATTGAAAAGAAAGAATCAAAATACAGAGTTTATTTAATTTTATGAAAATTATGTATACTTAAATCTGAACAATTTATAAACATTGTAAAATTATCGTCTGGCTCGTGTCGCTGGGCCCTATTCTATTTGAGAAAAAAAATATTATGTGAAATGCAAAATGACAGTCACGATTCGTTTTAGAGCCATGTAGTGGGGAAAAATAAACGTGCCATGATATTTGTGGCTACTAAACTTATGGCTTTTATTTCTGAAAATAGTTAATCCTTGTGTGAAATGAACGAGAGTTTTCAGTCATCATTTTCATTTATTTTAACTTAGCAATCGACTACAATTTCCTCTTTAGCAACGTTCGCGTCCCCAGCTGGCGCTAACGTGTTATCAATAGCAGCTGGACTCTTGAAATACTTATTACTGGCATGATGTTCCTTCAGGTACTCTCCCCCCATCTCATAGTACTGTTCCTTACTAATGCAGCGGTTCTCGAAGTCGTTACTGCCGGCAAAGTCTCTGGCTCCATACCACGCGTCTAAACTTGGATTTTTTGCCACAATGACTTTGTGCGTGGATTGGAAAGGTCGCATTTCTAGAAGTTCTCTCTCTAATCTTTCTTTTAGTCCTGAAACGCAAATTGGATGATTCAGTCTTCCTGTGGAACAGGCTGGCTAAGTTGAAAGGATGGTATACGCGATGAGCAAGTCTTCTCCATCTACATACAATAAAAGGCATAGGCACTCTTGCGTCTGACTGAGTCGACCAGTATGACTGGTGACTGGAGGTACAGTTGAACGCTGTATAAATCATCTAAGACATCAGAGTTTCTCTATTAGACAAATCTTGTTTTTGTAATCTTGCCTACGTCGTCGCGGTAAATAATAATGTGCACATAGAAATGCATACCTGGGAATTGAGAGCATCCTCCAGTTAGGAAGACGTTGTTCGCCAGAAGCAGCTGGTCTTCAGGGCTGAAGTGTTTGAAGACGTACTCCATCGTTTCGGCGAGGCCGGCTTCCAAGTTGCCCATCATAGAAGGCTGGAACATCAACTCGGGTGCTCTGAAACAGATATAATTTGATTTACTGTGATAGAAATGATGCTTCTGTCTACCCCTAGCGAGATGTGACGTATTCTTACCGGAACCGGAACCATAGATCTTTATGCTGTGTGAGTCAACCAAGTGGCAACACTACCAAAGCGGCCACAGATTAACGGCTTCATATTTCTATCTTGTTGATGTTGACCACAGATTAGCTGACATGACATTTGTTTATTTTGTTGTTGTGATTATTGATTGAGAGCGGTGTTTTCCTTTATTCTCTAATTTATAAGTGAAATGGCCCCTATACGCAAACCGTTAAGTGTCCAATCAAAAGAAATACTGTTCAGCTTGAACGAATACTTCAAGGAAGCCAACGAAAAGGACAAGTCTAGTGTGATCACATCGACCCAGTTGGTCTCTACGTCCACCGGGATCCCGTTCAGTTGTGTAAAAAGGGTTCTGAGAGAGGGAAAGCTATGTCTGCAGCAGGGAGCCGAGCTAAAATTCAAGGCGCCGAAAAAGACCAAGTGCCGCGATCGTTCCGTCGTCATAGGTAACTGGGAGAAGTCTGTGATTCGAAGAATCATTTATGAAGGGACGCCTACGATGAACGTTTTATATGAAAAAGTAAAGGCAGAGATAAACTACCAAGGCTCGGTTTGGGCACTGCGCAAAGAAGTATCGCTTTTGGGCTTCCGGTGGAAAAAGATCGACACTAAACACAGCATCCTCCTTGAGAAACATGACATACGGTACCTTAGAATCAACTTCCTTATTAAAATTGCCGAATACCGCGCACTTGGTCGGCCTATCGTCTACACCGACGAAACTTACATAGACACATTTCAGACAACGTCCAAGTCCCACTCGGAACGATTAATAATTATTCATGCCGGTGGAGTGGACGGGTTTGTACCCTATTCATTGCACATGTTCAAGGCAAAAGAAGCAAAGGGCGATTTTCGCCAAAATATAGACAACGAGAACTACACACAATGGTTGAGAACACAACTCATACCGAACCTAAAGCCAAATAGTGTTGTAGTGGTAGGCAACTCATCTTACCACAACATGTTGATAAATCCTGTCCCAAACTCAAATGCCCGGAAACAAGATATGATTGACTGGCTGCACTTCCGAAATATTGTGCATTCCACAACGATGCTCAAGCCCCAACTTTACCAATTGATAACACAGCATAAAGAAAGATTTACTGAATATAAACTAGACAATTTGCTCAGAGAGCACAACCACAGCGTTCTCCGTCTTCCACCCAACCACGCAGATTTTAATCCATTGACAAACATGTATGCAACAATCAAAGGATACATAGACCAATGTGGGTCAATGAATATTGAGAATATGATGAGATTGGTGATGGAGAGAACTTATGCAATCACTGGACTAGAGTGGATGAATGTTTGTGAACATGCAGTAAATGAAGAAAAAAGATTTAACGGTCGAGATGCTGATATTGACGCCATGACCGAGGGAATAAAAAACACTGGCGATACGTCAGAAGAGAGTGACGATGAGGATGATGAAGATGTCAGTATGTCAGATTAAATGTATGAGATATGTATGTATAAATAAGTAAATTATGACTAATGTATAAGTTAAGTGAGATAAAATATTGTACTATGATGGCAATGGGCGCAATAAATATATGTAAAAGGTTTCTGTGATTTTTTTTTTGTTTACTGTTAACTCTAATTTTTAATTCGAGTCCACGGAATGACAGTTGCTAGTATGCTACTGTCAGATAAAGCCTTTGTAGCAACTGTCATTCCGTTGACTCAAATTAAAAATTAGAGTTTAGGTGCAGTATACAGGTTCATCAATTTAATTAAAGACTCAATACAAGTCTGTATGCATCTCTATCTATACTTATAATAAAACTCTAAATTTTTGTCTCTGTCTGACTCTACCTGTCTCTCTCTGTCACACTGTCTGTCCCTATGTCTGTGTGTTACCTCATCACGCGAATACCGCTGAATAGTCTTCAGTCAAACAGTCGTACCGTGATAAGTCCTGTTTCCCGGCACAATCTAGGCTATATTATATCACGCTACGACTTTTGGGATAAATAATAAAAGTTGAAATAATAAGCATTGTCGGGCGATACAGGACCATCCCATTTGCCATGGTAAAAAAAAACAATATGACTGTTATTCGGAAAACAGATCTTAACTTTTTACTTGATAAGGTTGTGTTTTGCATACATGCGATCGGCATGGCCAACTCGATTATTTCATTTTTCCAGTATTTGTAAAAACGAACTAACCTAATATGTTATAAGGTTGTGTTTTGCATAAATGAAAAAAGCCATGACCAACTGGATTTCCTCCCAAAAGTATTGCAAGAAAGTGTTTGCATTTTTCGTCAGGTCCCTATAAGTAACCGTAGCTCAGGCGGTACTGGTTTGGCTTCGTGGCCGAAAGGTTCTGGGTTCGAACCTAGGCTTGAATGATTTTTTTATTTTTTTATTTCGGTAAGCGCATTTTTCTTTTTGTATTTTTTTTGTTTTTTAATTGTTAAGAAAAAATCTTAGATTTTGTTACTTAGAATTCAAATATGTTAAAACTGTATTTTTTTTGTGATGATTCTTTTTTCAGCAGGGTTTGAAATTATCAAGATAAATAGCCCTTTGATAATTATCCGATAATTATCAAACAGATATAAACCTAGCAATCCTTTTTTAACTGATATCGGATAGGGCTCAAAATGGTGAGGCCTTTACCCAGCAGTGGGACAGCGTAGAGGTTACATAAAAAAAAACTTAGTTTTTTTTGTTTCGGCCACACACAGACAATACAAAACGAAAAGAAAACCCGACGATGCGGGGAATCCCCGCTATTGACGGTAAGGGGCGCGTTCACAGAACAATATTGGCGCGTATAATTATCAACCTATATTTATCTTGATAATTATCACTTCGAACCCTGTTTTTCAGTCTGTGCGAGCTTTACTAAGCGCAATTAAAAAATATCTTTCGTGAAACCCTCCCAATTTCTTAAAGTATAGCATTTTTAGAACTAGAAACTAACCACATTTTAATTTAAAGTCTTCATTCGTTCGTGAAACTTTGTCTTCTTAGCTGAAACGCTAAATGCATTTTGCAACCCTAAATACTAATACTTACTTAAATCGGAGGTTTCCGATTTGTGGGGTACTAACATAGACATAATATTCTATAGGTATGGGTTCTCTATCTGCCGGTTTCTGATTTGAGAAATTCGCTAAGCAAGCACTTAAATATCGTTCTGCCTCTGCGGATTTCTCACAAAAGAACGTGACAGAACGATAGTTAAGTATTTCCTTAGTAAAATTCTCAATTTAGAGACCGGGCCTATGTCGTCTCCAATGGTAGCAAACTTTGCACCGAGGGCGTGTGCCGTTAAAGTGACCCGCAAGGATACCCTCTACTGGCTTAGCATAATAATGGGTTAGACCTTATCTATGGGCCATGTGCGTACTTATAACTCTATCTGTCCCACTCTACGTCGATCAAAAGAGTGAAAAGCATATAAACTCCTTAACTTCTTAAGCCATTCTAATGCTAAGCTTTATCATGTCTAAACAATACATTTATAAACTCGCCGCGTACGTGGCAAAGTTCCTGCTTTATTAGAAAATTTATAAATATGTCGTATTGTTTAGATTAAGGATTTTAAGGCATAAAAAATGCCTAAAATAAAAAGAATTATTTATTTAACAAAAAGGTGTATCCTAGATTCCTAGCGTTTTACGTACTCTATTTATTGTTCACTTTTGAGCCTTGCTGCCGCAAGTCATGAAGTAAAAATAGCCTTTCTTTTGAGTTTTCCTCCACAGTCGGATTAAAATTAAATGTCTTTGTAATTGTAGTAATTTTGCGTTCTAGACACTCTGAGACTACACCTAAAAAAAAAAACGGGTCAAGTGCGAGAAATATTCGCGAGGAGAGGGTTCCGTACATCCAAAGTTCATTTACGCACAAATGTTGAGAAACCATACAGCGATCCGCGATGTAGGACTGTAGAGCGCCATCTGTTGGCTTATATGATCATTTTCCTATATTATTTTATACACCGTGGACTTCTTATAGATTTTCCTGTAATCTATTATGTATTATAACATGTATTTTTTTCAAAATTTTACGGCAGTAGTTTCTTAAATAACTTCAAAACTGTTTATTTAAAAATGATTGAAAAAATATTTGAGATCCTCACAACGAGCCCTTTCAACTTACTTATGTGTCCCAAATTTAAACACGATCGGTTCAGTAGTTTCGGAGTAAATTGGCTGTGTGTGACCGATGGACAGGCAGAGGCACGAGTAATCCTGTAATGGTTCCGTTTTGCCTTTTGAGGTACGGAACCATAAAAACGCATACGAAGTCGCGGGCACAGCTAGTTCCTCAATAAAGCCAGTCCATGCTCAAAGTTTCACCACCATTATTTTGAAAGGGACAGTAAAATAATGAAAATAAAAATATATTTATTCATTTTTGTCTTTTCTAAAGGACTAACCCTTGCTAGGGAACATTACGAGACGAGTATCAATTAGGTTGATAAATTCGTATCGACAGTTACTTGATTGACTTGGTAGCGCCTGCACGGTATCCAAGAGTTCAAGTTATGTCCCGAAGAACGAATTTTGCATTTTTTTTTAAATTCTTTATATTTATTCATACTTACTAAAAATTGTCACAGACAGTACTATAGGGTTGTTGGGATGCTGTGACGCTGACCTCATATCCCTTATCAAGGACATAGGCCTCTTAGCTCACCTCAAAGCCTCGATAGCCACGTGCAACTGGTGGTGCCGCTGCGCGGAGGGTGCTGACGCGGGCGAGTGCTCGCGCAGCGCCTCCTCCAGCTCCAGAATGCGCTCGCCGTCCGCGTCCGAGTCCGAGTCGGCCTCGCGGCTGATGCTGCGGGGTGAATAGATAGGAATAGAGAACACTCTATTGTCTTCTCCTTCTTCTTGGCGTGCCTCTCCACTAATGGAGGTTGGCCTTCAGCTCTTCGTATTCTTCTCTGTTCTTCGCCAAGCGAAATAGATGTTCGACGCTGATGGCTATCTCCGTCCATTCCTTGATGTTTCTGAACCACGACCTTCTTCTTCTACTAGCACGCCTCTTTCCCTCTTCCATTCCCACACTTTATTGTACACCAGGAAAATGAGATTTACAAGAATTTTCTTAACCTAAAAGTACAGATGTTATCGTTTAAGCGATCTCTTCCAGACAACCTTTCGATGGACTGGATAAGTAAAATTGTGAAGGAATAACAATAATTAGATTACATAAAGACAGGATATAAATTAATAATAATACTTAGAATAGATAGGTTAGGTGAAGCTTTCAAGAGTCACAGTGTAAGTATATGGCGGCATCTTGGTCTGGGCGCTTTTGGCAAAAGGCCCCAGCCCCAGACCAACATATTTTTTAGGGCGCCAAAATTATTTAAAAAATCTGCTGTTCCATGCTATAGGACTTTCCTCTATGCTTTGGCTCAAGCTCGGATAGAAGGCAACAGGGTTATTGGTTGTCAGTTGTTACGTTTGCTCGGTCTTCCATTCGGGCTTCGGTCTACCAAGTCTTCCGAGTCAAGTCGAGGTTAGTTTTAGCTTTTATTTTTTAAGCACTTATTTAATAACTAAAAAAACAACCATGTATTGAGGGATTGTACGTGAACCCAGAACCTTTGGCTTATTTTTTGTAGTTTTTTCTGTTGGGCTGAGCGGCGTTCTATAGATTTAGAGTGTCCTCAGTTGTTGCCGGTACAGTCCTAACTTGGGGTAGGTCTTCGGCAAGGTTGGAGGCCGCGGCGTATTGGATGGATTGTGTCCCGAACTCATCGCCTGAGGCTGCTAGATGCGATATAACTCGCATGCGTTCTGCCGCGGCCGCCGTCCGCCTACTCGCCATGTATAAGGTCGCGGTTACTGAATGAAAGGATGGTTAGCAGTTAGCTAATAATAAAGTACCTCTTGTAAGCGTCCCAGTCCGAGTCCTGTGTCCCAAATTCATCTCCCGCGGCTGCCAGGTGGGATATAACTCGCATACGCTCCGCCGCCGCCGCCGTCCGCCGCCTCGCCATATCAGCGCGACGGGAGCGCCTCGTCTCGCGGCGCGCTATCAGGTCCCGGTACTGGAGGGAAGAATAGTTAGAGGTAGCGTGACGAGTTATGAGCGCTGACCTTGAAGGCGCAGAAGTCATTTTGTATGGCAGACAGAAGGCGATTGTATGCGCAGATAACCCCCACCACTTTCGTCGAGCGCTCATAACTCGTGACGCTACCTATATCACGATACAAAGATAATAAAGGAGGACTTGGAATTCGTTTGCTGAACATTTACGGGTCTTTCTAATCATCAGTTAGGCGGAATGTAGGTAGGTATTTTGTTTCGGGAAAGAGGCGAGGGGAAGTAAGCAACGGTGGGCTGATTACTTACATCTCAACTATCTTTTACAGAGCACACAATAAAATATTGGCGTCCAGCCAGGCTTGGTTTAGTCGATATGCCTTCCCCGGCCGCCGCCGCGATTCGCTGACGGTTCTTATAGGGAGGTCAGTTAGTAACTTGGCTCTCAAGTCATCCAGCCAGGCTTGGAAGGCCTCTGGTTCTTACGGCGCCTGTAGGGAGCGGGGGATAGCCGGTATATCTTCTATGTATAGGGTGTTCAGTTAGTACCTTGGCTCTCAAGTCGTCCAGCCAGGCTTGGAAGGCCTCCGGTTCTTGCGGCGGTTGTAGGCGCCCAGTAGGGCGCGGGGGCTCAGCCGGTATATCTTCCCCCGCTGCCGCGGCCGCGATCCGCTGACGGTTCTTCTCTATGCGCGCGTGCAGATTGGACATTTGACGCTGAAAATGGAGACAGACTGGGTTATAATAGCATTCAGCTCATTGGCGTTTTTTGGGTGTATGAAATACCACTTTAGAGAGTGTAGCCATAGAGCAAAGTAAGTGTAGGCAAGTCAGGCGAACCTCCACGAAAAATGGTTACATGCCGCCCCTAGCGTCGATTTCGTATAAAAAACCCGCCCCGCGTGCGCGGCGTAAATGTGGGGCCATAATTACGCCTCGCCTCTCCACCTCACATTCTAACCTCACCTCACTAAGTTTCGGTCAGGGGCGGAGGCCGAAGGCCGAGCTCCGTTTAATGAGGCCGAAGGCCGAGTCCCGCGTAGAGCGAAGCTCGGGTGGGCCAAACGCATCCACCAGATACCCCAATCCGTGAGGTACAAGACCGAACTCCGTTTCACGAGGCCGAAGGCCGAGTCCCGCGTCCCGCGTCAAGCGAAGGTCAGAGCACGACAACACTCTCTTCAGACACCAAAAAGGCCGAGCTCCGTTTCAAGAGGCCACGCTCCTACTAAAACCAAACACTACCCTTGAGAGGCCAAAGACCGAGCCGTCGCTCTTGCGAGGTCCTCGACCGAGCCGAGCGAGTGAAGGGGGCGTAGCCACTTATAATCAGAATGGGATCAGAATGGGATAATACCTTTTGGAACTGAGAAGCTCGCGGTCCTGTAGCGTCAGCATTTCTGCAAACACTAGTTGTCTATGGCAAACTCGCGCCGAAAACTCGAAACTTGCTTGTGTTTTCTGTGCGCCGAGTTTTATTCAATTAATGCAATAACATTGAATCCTTTTATATTACAAACATTAAAAATTTTTGTGTATTTCCAATTTCATAACCCTATGATAGAACGTAGAACTAATTTTTTTTTACGGACGCTACTCGAGAACTGTCATTTTCGATTCAGTTCCGAAAGGTATTATCCCATTCTGATTCCGCACGGATTGTAATTTCTATTAGGGTGGAGCCACATTCGCGCCCATCGCCGTAGAAGTCCCCCTACAATTCCAGAGGTCGCCGTCATCGGATCACGATGAAGAGGACACTCACTCACTCATCATCATACAGACCTGCAGATCCTCGTAGCTCTTGATGTCGAACCCTCTCAGCGCGTCGTTGAACTCGTCCGCCGTGCCGTCCTCGACCATGTCGTTGATGGACAGTAGTTGGTTCAGTTGTTCCTCGTCCTCGGCCAGTCGAGCCGAGCGCTTGCGCGCGTTGATCTCGAGCAAGCGGCGCGCCATCTCCTTCTTACGCTCCTTTTGGGCTTCCACTGTAACAGAGAGGGAGGTGTAATCGTCAGTTCCTGTCTTCCCTAATCAGGTGCAATTCAATCCGTTTTCCATCGGTTGATGATCTTACTTTAAAATTAAAATCCAACCTATTAATTTGTCAGCTACATCGGCCTAACAAGCCTACAAGGCCTAGGAATAAGCACAAGCCTACAATTCCAACTCTTAGGCTTAAGAAGGCTAGGAGCTCATTTCTCGGCAACTGTATACGCTTCTATAATAAGATCCCAACAGATATCCTAAGTTTACCAGAGGCCCGATTAAAAAAATGTGTAAGGCACACTTTGTGCCAAAAGGCCTATTACAGAATAGATGATTATCTAAATGACAAAGAAGTCTGGCATTAAACCAGTTCAGCTCACGATCACCACACTTACCGATGTGTTATTCTTTTAAGTACCTACCTGCATTACAAAATGTATATTTTTTTAAGCACGAGATCCTTGGAGTTTCTTTACCATGCTTCTTCTCCAAGAACGATCAGAGCTAGTGAAGCTGGAGAAAAAAAAGAAGCTAGATACTTAGTATTAGATAGTAATAAGTGTCTGATTTATATACCTTTTTTTACTTTAGATAATATTTTGACGTTCAATGTAAATCATTTATTTATGGAATATTGAATAAAAATAATTGATTCTGATTCTAATTCTGAATCCAACCTATTACTTTGGAATTTATTTGTCAGCTACATCGGCCTAACAAGGCAGTGGCTGTTGTAGACCTTCTCTCTCAGAGGCAGCTGTGTTCTACGCCACGTCCTCTGAAGTTTTGAAGACTTGAAGTTCGCGCAAATTTTCGAGACTTCATCAATCCAGCGATACTTCGATGTCCAGAGGCTTGCTTCGTATGCTTTCCTTACTCCCCGATTCTCTCCCATTCTTTCCACGTGCCACGTGCTAATAAGAACAAAATTTTAAATATCCCGACATTTTAGCTTCAAATTAGCATATCTCTTAAACGCTAGAAAACTCGCCGCATCCAAATCGGTTTACTCGTTTAAGAGCTACGGTGCCACAGACTTACACACACTTAGCGGTCAAACTTATAACACCCCTCTTTTTGTATCGGGGGTTAAAAATTAAGTCGTTTGCAGCACTGACCTGACAGCGCGGTGGCGAAGGGCGGCTGCACAAATGGCATTGTAAGACACAGTAGTAAGACACAAATGAGTGTGTTACTACTGTTTTTATTGTATTATTTTTAAGAACTATATCGAAAAGAGATCCTTGCAGTTTTTTACCATGCTTCTTGACGAAGCAAACAAACCGTAGCTAGTAATGTCAACCTTCTCCCTTCCAGTCTTGCTATGAAAAAAAAAATCCAGTTAGTAGATATAACCCGTGTCATTAAAGAAAACATTTAGGACGGAGTTAAAAACCTAGCGTCGTCTCCCTTTGACTGTATTAATTAGAGCGAGAGGGCGAGTGTTTTGAAGTCCATCCTAAATGTTTTCTTTAAGAGGGAACGCGGGTAACCTCAAATCCATACAAAAGGGGAGACCTGTTTCCTCCCTGGATAATTGTTTTAGAAAAAATATGTCTATGCCATTCAATCTATATTTACCTCTGCCATGTCCCTATGTTTTCCTTTTTTTATTATTTTAATTATTGAAATAAATGTTATTAAAATAATTAAAATAATAAAAAAAGGAAAACATAGGGACATGGCAGAAGTACATATAAATTGAATGGCATAAACATATTTTTTCTAAAATCATTATCCAGGGAGGAAACAGGTCTCCCTTTTTGTATTTTTTGTATGGAGCAGCCGGCTACCCGCGTTCCGTCTTAATGACACGGGTTATAACAATATTTTAAGCAGCACTGACCTGACAGCGCGGTGGCGACGGGCGGCTGCACAAACGGCAGTTGCACGCGCAGCACGTGGGCGTCGTAGAACTCGCCGCTGGCCCACCGGCGGATCTGCTCCTGGTAGTCCAGCGCGATGGAGCAGTGCTCCTGCAGCAACTCCTCGGCCCGGGACATGGTTATCGCGTTCACGTGCACCGGATACTTGAGCTGGAGAAGCTTGTGGAGGTAGGAGACCATTTCGCTGCCGCCTGCGAAGTTGGGGGATACGGATTAGGCCTTCGGACGCCAGAAGTCTACTTCTCAAATGGCCAACTTCTCATCATACCTTGTTATCTGTTTGACTACTTCACATTCCACCTACTTCTCAAAGTGACTACTTGGCATACTGCCTTCTCTATTCTGAAAGGCTGGTGTTTGAGCAGTTTTTATCGTGCTATCGAGCAGTTTTAATTTTGGTTTACGTAAGTAAAATGAAGCAAAGTGGCGCTAGTAGGAAGCAGGATAAATCCAAGATAGAGGAATAGTCACTTTTGTCGCAGTTCTCTCCGCAAAAGGGCAGATTTAATTCTGTTTTTCATTGTATAAAAAAATACAGAATACAGTTAATATTAAATCTGCCCATCTGCCCCACATGTTCTCAATCTCCATATTTTACACTATGGCCAAAATTACGACTTTGTTAAGTTTACTATTTGCTTCATGTCCAAGCTGGCTATGATTTATGTCTATCGTCTATCAAACCTATTCAAAGGAATGTAAAAAAGCATGACAAACAAATTAGACAAGGTTTCTCTTTTATGTTTAAAGGTTCAAGGCAGAGCATTTCATCGGAAAAAGTCTAGGGTTAGTATTATTATATTAAAAGCCAGTTTCCAAACTTCCATTATCAATAAAACTTACCCAAATTAATCCTCCTAGCATGTTCAAATATGATTGTGCCTCTGAGGACAGGTATGAGATGTATGGTGTGATATCCACAGTTGACTATAAGTGCATTCTCGCCAATCTCATTCTTGTACATGCTGAAGAGGGAGTCTACTCCATAGCTGACTGCTGGCACTCCATAGCCTTCAAAGAGGAGCTCAGACATTACTGAAAAAAAAAATTTATGGCCATAACGGAAAATTCAGTTTGCTGCTTTTCAGTTGCCATTTCATACAAATTTTACTATGACAATTTGATATACATTGAATAGCCGATTGGGTGTAAACTACTGACACAAGAAAAAACAAGGTCACTATAATTGCTAAACAATGTACATAAAGTTGTCATAGACTATGAATTTATTTTAGCTTTATGATTATGGCCCTTGGTGGCTTTTCTTAACTTTTTTTCTATGCATTTGATTTGGACAGCCTTATTCCACAAGCAACACAATGGTTTTTAAGACTACTTACATTGTCTACTGTAGTTAGGTGTGACAAAGGCCTCGGTCATGACTATAGGGTGCGGCACACTGCCTTCACTGTCCACACCCAGATAGGAGAATATGTAGTCGCAAACTTGCTCTTGGACTTCAAAGTGGGTAACCACATTCTTATCAAACTGCGTTTTGAGTTGAAACCTGGAACCGGATTGGCATTTAAAATGACTTCTTGGGGGATGGATATTTTTACACCTCGAGATCTCTAGAAGAGTTTTGTAGCAACTTAGCAGATGCTAATGGTAGAGGTTTGCTATATTTGGTAAAAGTTTCGAAGTCTTCAGTTCCTGGATCCCAATGATTGGCCTCAGGCCTGGGTTATGTTAGGTAACTCTGTATTTTTTGTTTCATGTGTGATACATAAATCTTCGGCCTCTAATGTTTATTGGCCCCTACACTCTTATTACAAAGCTAAATAATGTGTCTTCTTCTTCTTGTAGTGCCGTCTTCTATCGGAGGTTGGCAATCATCTTGGCTCTTTCTTCCTTTGAGGCAGCCCAACGGAACAAGGAGCTCGTGGATTGTTGGTACCAATGGCGTAAGTTCTCAAGCCATGATATCTTGGGTCTTCCAGGTCTCTTCCTGCCTGGTATCTTCCCTTGGATGATTAGTTGAAGGAGTCCATATTGGGTATTGCGGATTATATGGCCAAAATACTCAAGTTTGCGTTTTTTGATGTTCTTCATTACTTCAATGTTTTTTCTCATCCTCTGGAGCACGGTGGTATTGCGGACTTTTTGTGTGTTAGCATCAAAATAAATTGTACAGTGATCGCTAACCTCCGATAGGAGACGGCACGCTAAGAAGAAGAAGTAGTCATGTATAAAAGCAAGGTCCAAGGGACCAACCAGAAGAAAAACATTCTTTTCTTTTGGCGTAGAGGTGTAATACTGGGCAGGGTTTTTTTTATTACATACCTGACTGCCTCAATATTTACAATATCATTGCCAATTTGAATAGGGGGAGTCACCGGAGGCTCTGCATCTTTTTTGCTGCGGTCTTTTCGTGGTCTTGCTATGAGATTTTTGAAGATCAAATTTGGTTCGTCACTGATAGACCAGCCAACTCTACATTGATAGGAACCTAGAACACGGAATAAACGAGACAAAATAAAGTTTGTATAAGCAAGAAATATGCATACCAATGTTTGGACTTACCATTGTCAATGACTAAGGGTATATGGCCGTATTTTACAGTAGGGCTGTATTCTTGGACAATATCGGGTGTTGTTTTATAGTCTTTGAGGACCAGCACATTCTCGTTTTCCATTGTATTATTTATTTCCTCGAGGAACAAAAATCCCGGTGATTTTTGTTTTGACTTTTTATCTTTTTTTAAAATACCTATTCATTTCAGTTCACAGAGTGGAGGGAAGTCTTTTTTATTTATGGTAAAAAAGTGATTGATCGTGTATTCAAGTAAAGCTGTGTATTCAAGTAAAGCTGTGCTCTCACGGTCAAAGTGCGTGCGTCGAGTGTCAACAAAGTCAACCTAGATCCTAGAGCTTCTGATTGGTCAATTTCATCTGAGTGCCCCTCTTTTTTACGACCAGAGAGAGATATCCGCATAACGGTTACTAAAGTTTTATTTGATAGCAAAACTTCAACTTTCTATGTTGCTGTCATTCTTTTTGGAAGTCTCTAGTTGCTTACATTCTTTTTATTAATAAGTACCTCCTTTTTGTTTCGCATGCGACTTGCGTAGACCTTCACCCGAGGTTCAAGCAGGGCCCTTAGCCTGTAACACAATGGTGCCAAAATGGGATGTCAGGTGACGACTTCAACGCTGTCTGTCCTTTTAATGTTTTTGTAGTACAGCAAAGAATATTTTGATTCTAATTCTAGAGGCTTAGTTCTCTGGTTGTAGGAGAAAAACGAGGGGAGCCCGGTTTTGTCCTTCTGCCGGGACGCCATTGACCCGCCATTGCGTTACAGGCTAAGGGCCCTGTGAGATAAGCAGGCGGACAGAGAGAGGCCGCTAGCTGCAACTGCAGCACTATTTTCAGTAATCTATGAGCAATATAGGATCTAGGAAATGCTCTTCGTTTCTCGATTTCTAAAGCACTGATCAAAGTGATACGCGTAGCGTAGCTGTATGCTCAGGGGCTCAAAACTTTCTAGAAGAGTGTGGAACGGGCATCAAATCAAAGCTTGTCTCTGATTGATGGATGGGTGACAGCTGTCAAACAAAAGTGTAAAATTTTATTCTGTGATCCGAATTCGGCTGGTTGGCGTTTGGCGTTGGTTCGGTTAGTTTTTGATGATTTTAATCGAAATTATTTAATCTAAACAATTATTGAATGAATATACAGTACAAATAATTTGTAATTGACAGTGTGAATTGATTTTCAGGAGGTGTCCTAGATAAAAAAGCGTCAAAATGTTTTTGAGAGTCATTTTTCATCTTGTTGGGGCTGTACATTTCTTTTACGGCTGCTACTTCGACTATGTCTACGTCAATATACCCAGCACATCAAGAACCGTGACCCCCTATGGTGGGAAGTTCAAATATTTGACTTACCTCGATGCGGTAAGTAGTTGGTCATCACTCACAGCTTATCGTCTATTCGCTTCTGACCTTTGAACTAATATGCCGTTAGCGGCATAAATTAAGCCGCGTAACTGGCTCACGGTTAGCATCTCCTAAGTTGGTGGTAATGACATTGTTTTGTTTCAGATGATACAAACAGCATACTTTACAATTGCATTGATTAATGATCTGGTTGGCAGCAACGAACCTTCACCCTCACAGAAGCCATTGATCCGACGCTTGAAAGATATAGTGTTCAGTTCTCTAGCATTTCCACTGGCTATGTTTGTTGGCATCTCATTCTGGGCCATCTATGCTGTAGACAGAGAGCTTATTCTGCCACGAAGCTTGGACGCTTACTTCCCAACATGGTTGAACCATGTAATGCACACTAATATTGTGATTTTTGCTCTCATTGAACTTGTGTTCTCATTCAGAATGTATCCACGGAAGAAAGTGGGTTTATCCATTCTATGTACTTTCATGCTGGGGTATGTTATTTGGGTACATGTCATCTACATTAACTCTGGCTTTTGGGTGTACCCAATTCTGAATGTCCTCAACTGGCCAGTCAGAATACTCTTCTACATATTCAATCTGATTAGTGTTTGTGGCATGTACTCTCTAGGAGACAAGTTAAACTCTGCTATCTGGTCCAGAGAGGTTGCCAGTACTGTCAAATCAGGCAAAAAGAAAGCTAAGTAAACAATCAAGTTGTTGCTAAGCCTTCTTACTTTATTAAGGGTTTGGGTTAGTTAGTTCTTGACCCTATGCTGGTTGATAAGCAATTTTAAAATGTTCTTACACTTAGATTTAATTAAGTTCAGTTAATGACAATAGCTAATGCATTTTACTCTTTAATCTTGGGATTTCTTGGAATAACGACAGATAATTTAAAAGGTAACAGTTGAGAGCCACTCATACAGTGATAATACTATCTAAAGTCCTGAGGACACAATGTCACAATTATTTATACTGTCGCCACAGAAATATGATAAAACTATTAGGGACTGTTGGTCACATACCATTTAATTGGTTGTGATTGGTGTTATAGAAATAAAATTGTTCTAAATTTTAGACATGATGGCCTCTAATAGATAATACCTTTTTAGATGTTATTTGCAGTTAAGATCAGTTTAGATTAAATAGACGAATATAAATAACAGTACTGTTGTAATAAATAGGATATGAAATGAGCAAACATTCCAAATACTAGATTACTTTTTCTTATACATACTGTGTATGTATTTCCATTGAGTAGGTACCAGTAATAAAAATTCCATTGCTAACAAGTATTTCAACATAGATTATGTCTCACAGTTGCATAATTATCTGTAAATTGGCCCTTGACTCCATTATCATAAATGAGAAGAATAATTATATGCTTTGTAAACAATGAAAAGTTGTGAAACGTTTTATAATAAATCTTAACACAGTGAGGCATAGGAAATTAATCACTCGATCATTATTATCTTCGCCATATCTGTGATTTATAAATAAATAGGTAACTTGTGGACTTTAACAAGTTGACTGTCATTTGAAACCTAAAGCAATGTGTTTGTTATGTGCTTTTAGAATAAACTTGTGTATTTATTCAAAACCAGAGCTGGTTGTTATTGCAAAGCATTTTGTAATTAAAGTTATCAATATAAAAAACGGTATCTTATTTACTCTTTCAATGAAAAACAGATTATAGTCTTACATTTATTTACAAAACTTATCAAATAATGTTATTATAGTATAACGAACTTCATAGCCTTTAATTACAATGTCTCAAATTTCAAACAAATTCATCACTATATTTATTCGACTAGACTTCATTTGCATATAATAGTCTTACGCTTATCACGAATACATAGGTGACACGAATTATAATTCAAAATTATATAAAAGCTACACACTTGTGTAAATATAATGCTTGAACTTACAACAGGTAAATATTATAGTCATCACAATATAATAGAAAATGTGCTTAGCAATAATAATAATAAAATCATATTGTACAATACTGCCATGGACCTAACGCAAGCTGTGCTACGACGGGACCTCCTCTATTCTTTAAAATATCCAGCGTAAAAATAACCGTTTTTAAATGTAAAAAAAAAGATTGTTCATATCAATAAGGGCTATTTTCGAGTGTTTTGACGCTCGGCGGTTGAGTCTTTTTTTTTTAGAGAATAGAGGCGAGGTGTTCTAGTGCATGGGTATAATAGTAAACGACCGAAACTGAAAAGTTACCTAACTATGTATTTGATCACTACTTTGAATTTGGTAACTGGCAAACTTTACTTTCTATGGATGCGCGAAACGTGTACACTATTGTGGTTTCTCGTCGCAGCGTGATTTTTAACGATTAAGTACATAATAAATTATTCCCGATGTCTCAGCTTGGCCCCCACTGCCAAATAATATTGTAATAAAATAATTCTCACAGTCCACCTAGCAAAAGAGCGAACTCTAAATAATAAAAACGTGCTATTGAAACAATGAGACGACGAAAACGACGTAAACGTTTTTAAGTACGATTTAGTTTTAAGTGGTTTAGTGTACACACGACAGCACGTCAGAGTGTACACTTTTGTTGTAAAGTCGCCCGTAACGTAACCGAGTAGAGTGCTAGCTTGTAAGGATTGACGTGCTGTCGTGTGTACGTCGACGGCAGATTCAACATAATAATATGTTTAGCAATAGCGGCGCTGACAGCAGATTCAACGTATGTTTTTGTTGCTAAGTCGCCGTCACAAGCGAATAAGAAAGAACTCGTGTATAGGAAGGTACAGGTTGATGTGCCGTCGACTGTACTTAACTTACAGTGTGTCCTATTTCGAGCGATATGAGTTGAGTATGAGTAATCACGGGTGGTTTAAGATATCTGTCAAGAACCTGGGTCTTGAAGTAAATACATTTTCTTACAAGGAAGAACCGCCTAATTTCATCGTTAGATTGAAATATAATTAGATACAAATAATGTACAATCGGCGTCACTAACATTTTTGCTCTCGCAGAGGAGTTTGTACTAATGCGTGTGTACAATGCGATTAAGTGCCGCTCCGAGGACCCAAAATTTGTAACGCAATGTTGTTTCAACAGGTTTTCAGTAAAGTTGTTAGGACAAAACCAGGTTTTCCTCGTTTTGTCCCCTACAACCATCTAACAAATTCTTTAGCATTCGAATATTCACGACAGCACATCAGAGTGTACAGTTTTGTTGTAAAGTCACCCGGAAACGTAACGTAACCGAGTAGAGTGCTAGCGTGTAAGGGTCGACGTACTGTATGGTGTACTAGAAAAACATTATAATTACAGACAGTCCTATTAAATCTGTATCGAAGCATACAACGATAAACGTATCTAGAGACAACTGCGTTACTTGACTTGAGGCCCAGTTGAGTAAAGCCGGTTCACGATACGTCCAAATGGATGCATGCCAAATTTTAAGCCCAAGGTGCCTCCACCTGAGTCTGTAACGCAATGGTGCCTTTATACGCTCCCAGCAGCGACCGGAAGATAACAAGTTATAGGCTTCAATTACGATTTATTAATGCTGTCCGTCCATTTAATGTTATTTTTTTTCTAGAACAGCAAATAATATTCTAACTCTAGAGGATTAGTTCGCTGGGTGTAGGATAAAAACGACGAAAACCCGGTTTTGTCCTTCTACTGGAAACCTATCAACACGCCATTGCGTTACAGATTGAAGCCCCAGTTCGAGATATACCGTGGTAAAGAATGGACGCCGTTTTGGGCATTCACGTATGGGTGACTGCATCCAAATGGCGTGGTGCGTCAGATTGGAAGTACTCCGACTTAAAAATGGACGTCCTTTTCACTACGAGCGGAATTTGGAATGCCACCACGCCATTTGGAGTGTTGGACGCATCGTCAATGGGGGGGGGGGTTTAGACCGTCAACTCCGTACAAAGAAGACGCGGAGCGCGGTCCACGGGCGCTGGCCCTACGTCTTCACCTTACGCGAGCCCTTGTAGTGTCCGTTCTTCTTCCATCCGTTGTTGGGTGGTTCTCCGTTCAGGACGCGGGTCGCGAAGGATGTGGTCTTGCTCTTCGACTCGAAGAGAACGTCCGAATCTGTTTCCGACTCGGAGAGGTCTTTGCCTGTGACTGGAATAATGGAAGCGTTAGTTGAAGAATGGGAGAAAATCTACATTGTTTGAGCAACCTATTAAATCGTTGTTTGTTTGTTAGGTTTGTTTTGCTTGATAAATAAAAACGAGATATAAAAAGTTAAATATACAGGGTGGATTTTTGAGACGGGGCAGTAAGGGCCAACAACAACTCACAGGGCTTGTCCTCTAGCTCGGTGTGCGGCGGTAGATGGTACTGCGGCTTGGGGCGCGGTCACACACGGCGCGTGGCTCGATCATACAGCGAGTAGGCCCCCTAGAGCACTGACCAGTCTGCGAGTGTCAGTTATATAGGTAGTGTGGTGACTACTTGCCCCCCATACCCTGTGTGCCCCCGTCTCAGTAATACATAGATTCTAGTAGAGTGCACAGTTGCACACGTGTCGGCTCGGTCACACAGCGAGTAGGCCCCCTACCCTACTCTGACCAGTTTGCGAGTGTCGGTATACTCACAGGGCTTGTCCTCTAGCTCGGTGTGCGGCGGTAGATGGTACTGCGGCTTGGGGCGCGGTCACACACGGCGCGCGGCTCGGTCACACAGCGAGTAGGCCCCCTAGACTACTCTGAGCGAGTGTCGGTATACTCACAGGGCTTGTCCTCTAGCTCGGTGTGCGGCAGTAGCCGGTACTGCGGCTTGGGGCGCGGTCACACACGGCGCGTGGCTCGATCACACAGCGAGTAGGCCCCCTAGACTACTCTGAGCGAGTGTCGGTATACTCACAGGGCTTGTCCTCTAGCTCGGTGTGCGGCAGTAGCCGGTACTGCGGCTTGGGGCGCGGTCACACACGGCGCGCGGCTCGGTCACACAGCGAGTAGGCCCCCTAGACTACTCTGAGCGAGTGTCGGTATACTCACAGGGCTTGTCCTCTAGCTCGGTGTGCGGCAGTAGCCGGTACTGCGGCTTGGGGCGCGGTCACACACGGCGCGTGGCTCGATCACACAGCGAGTAGGCCCCCTAGACTACTCTGAGCGAGTGTCGGTATACTCACAGGGCTTGTCCTCTAGCTCGGTGTGCGGCAGTAGCCGGTACTGCGGCTTGGGGCGCGGTCACACACGGCGCGCGGCTCGGTCACACAGCGAGTAGGCCCCCTAGACTACTCTGAGCGAGTGTCGGTATACTCACAGGGCTTGTCCTCTAGCTCGGTGTGCGGCAGTAGACGGTACTGCGGCTTGGGTCGCGGCGCGCGGGGCGCGGTCACACGGCGCGCGGCGCGCACGCACAGCGAGCACAAGCCGCAGAGCGCCCCCAACACCGCGACGCCGCCCAGGGAAGCGTACACTACCGACCAGTCTGAGGAGTAACGGATGAGGTGATTACCATTTTGTTTATCTGCAATAAGTGTATTTTTCTTTCTTCAATATTGAAGGCGCAATGAAAAAAAAAACAAATCTTCTTTTTGGATGCGTTTTTTTAATAAAAACTCTCCTGCGATTTCTCAACGCGAGGCTTAACTATTTTTAGGACCTAGGGTTTGGATTCCAGATCCTAGATCTTAAGAATGCAATTGATTCTCGCTTAAACTAGTCACTTTTGGCCTGTAAATCAGTTTGGAGCTAATTTACAGGGTGCAGTCCAAGTCAATACCGGAACAAAAAAAAAACGCTCCATTTTTAGGCACCTAGTACAAGTTGTTCGTATTGATCAGTATCAATACCGGTACAAGTTGTTCGTATTGATCAGTATCAATACCGGAACAAAAAAAAAACGCTCCATTTTTAGGCACCTAGTACAAGTTGTTCGTATTGATCAGTATCAATACCGGAACAAAAAAAAAACGCTCCATTTTTAGGCACCTAGTACAAGTTGTTCGTATTGATACTGATCAAAACGAACAACTTGTACTAGGTGCTCGTATTGATACTGATCAATACGAACAACTTGTACTAGGTGCCTAAAAATGGAACGTTTTTTTTTGTTCCGGTATTGTTCCGGACAGCCTACTTAAAGTTCCGCTATCGAATTAGAGTGCACCCTGTAGTACATTTGGTGCAGTATGGAACAGCTACCAATGAACCAAAACCTTACCGCAGTCCGGCTGCGCATCAGGCCGTAGCGCGGCGAAGAGACTCTGCATCCAAAAGGCATCGCACCTGATGAAAGAACATACATCCATTTAACGACACGATACTTAGAAACTTCAATAAATATCTAAGGCAAGGTTTCTGAATTGAGAATTTTACTAAGCAAATACTTACGCATAGCTCTGTCGCGCTCTTTTGTGAGAAATCTGCAGAGACAGGACGATACTTACTCATTTGCTTAGCGAATTTCTCAATTCAGAAACCGGCAGTATGTATCTATTCAGACCATGACTAAAGCCCACTGTTGGGCGTAGGCTTCTTCACGCCAATTGCCTCAGTCTCAAGCTTATCTCGTACATTGCCTTGCTACTGTCTTTACAATATTATCGAGCTTTTACCCACTCACCGTCGACCCATTCTAGGCCACCATTCACCAAAACTTATGTACTCGTAAATTAAAGATAAAAATATTCTTTCTCATAGAAATACACTGAACTAAAGACTTTTTATTATATCTGCAAGCACACGCCTCACCCCGAGCAAGCGCTGAGACATCGCACGGAGCGGAGGTACTAATGAATTAGATTATACATACATTAAATGAATCAGATTATACAAAATTCTTAGGCTTAACTATTGACAAGTACTGTAAATGGAAAGAACATATAAATGTAATATGTTCTAAATTAGATAGATTTGTCTACGCACTACGACGAATAAGATATGTAGCATCTGAAAATGCTGCACTTCTCGCTTACCATGGCTATGTTGCCTCACTCCTGCGCTATGGCATAGTTCTATGGGGAAACTCAGATGACAATAACAGAGCTTTTAAAATGCAAAAGAAATGTATAAGATCCGTTTGTGGAGCTCGCTATAGAGATAGTTGTAGGCCACTATTTAAAAGATGTAAAATATTGCCGCTACTCTGTCTGTATATATTTGAAATAAGCTTGTTTGTGCGAAAACATCCATATCTATTTAAAAAAAACAGCGATGTATTAATTAGAGAACAGACTAGACGTCCAGACAAGCTCTTTGTGACGGACCAGAGACTTGTTGTAAGTCGGGAGAATGCATTCGCAATGGCTATCCAAATTTTCAATCACATACCTGCAAGCCTTAAGCTATTAAGTCTCTCTATGTTTAAGAAAAAAATGTTTGACCTTTTATTAGATAAAATGTATTACAAAGTGAGTGAATTTACTAATGAGAAATTTTAATATTCAATTAATAATTTTATGCAATGTTTATTCCATTTAACATTTAATTTGACATCTGATTATTATTATTATTATTTACAATTTCTGACACTTTAACTTATAAATAATGTAAATAATGTTTGCACACCTACAGGTAGAACATGAAGAAACTTTTGTTATTGAACACCTTGTACCTTACCATGTTCTGGCAAATAAATACTTTTTACTTTTTACTTTACTTACTTTACTAATATATTGATATGTTACCTGCAAGCCCTGGTGGCTTGGTCGCACACGCCTCGCCCCGAGCAAGTGCTGAGGCATCGCACGGAGCGGAGGTACTGATATATTGATATGTTACCTGCAAGCCCTGGTGGCTTGGTCGCACACGCCTTGCCCCGAGCAAGTGCTGAGGCATCGCACGGAGCGGAGGTACTGATATATTGATATGTTACCTGCAAGCCCTGGTGGCTTGGACGCACACGCCTCGCCCCGAGCAAGTGCTGAGGCATCGCACGGAGCGGAGGTACTGATATATTGATATGTTACCTGCAAGCCCTGGTGGCTTGGTCGCACACGCCTCGCCCCGAGCAAGTGCTGAGGCATCGCACGGAGCGGAGGTACTGATATATTGATATGTTACCTGCAAGCCCTGGTGGCTTGGTCGCACACGCCTCGCCCCGAGCAAGTGCTGAGGCATCGCACGGAGCGGAGGTACTGATATATTGATATGTTACCTGCAAGCCCTGGTGGCTTGGTCGCACACGCCTCGCCCCGAGCAAGTGCTGAGGCATCGCACGGAGCGGAGGTACTGATTTATTGATATGTTACCTGCAAGCCCTGGTGGCTTGGTCGCACACGCCTCGCCCCGAGCAAGTGCTGAGGCATCGCACGGAGCGGAGGTACTGATATATTGATATGTTACCTGCAAGCCCTGGTGGCTTGGTCGCACACGCCTCGCCCCGAGCAAGTGCTGAGGCATCGCACGGAGCGGAGGTACTGATATATTGATATGTTACCTGCAAGCCCTGGTGGCTTGGTCGCACACGCCTCGCCCCGAGCAAGTGCTGAGGCATCGCACGGAGCGGAGGTACTGATATATTGATATGTTACCTGCAAGCCCTGGTGGCTTGGTCGCACACGCCTCGCCCCGAGCAAGTGCTGAGGCATCGCACGGAGCGGAGGCGTTGAACGCCCGCGCCGTAGCCACTTGTGCCCGCGCCACGGACTAGACCGAGGGCGCGGATACCCTCTACGGCTTTGCCCTGGGAAGAAAGATAGGGACTGTTAGATACTAAGTACGTCAGGCCTAAGACGGCGTCCTGGCACGAACATATTGGTACAAAATTGCGATGAAAAATGTGTAATCTTTACTGAATGTTCAGTTAATTGTTTCTATCTTTTTGTCATAATTATGACCATGTTGACCTTTTTGTCGCGCGAGGCGATCAATTTTATCAACGTTTATGTTGGTGAGAATGAGATTAGAAGTTCTCCCATGAGTACAGTTGGCTCTGCGTGGCTGGCAACTGGTACTTTGAGGGTCTTCCTTAGAAGAAAAATTACTACGAACTAGAAGAAAATCAGCTGCGTGTTTCCGGTATTGATTTCCCCTCTGACTTCCGTCACATTCACTTTAATATCCTCCTTCAGCCAACAGCGCCATTTTCTATTTTCTGCACCAATGAGTCCAGCTGACTCTGCGTAAAGGTGGCGACTGGTACCTTGAGGGTCGTCCTTATAAGGAAATTTACGGAGTTAAAGAAACTACGAACCTCTTCAGATAAGAAGAAAATCAGCTGCGTGTTTCCTGTATCAATTTCCCCTCTGACTTCAGTCACGTTAACTTTTATATCCTCCTTCAAAAGCAGCGCCATTTTCTGCACCAATGAGTCCAGTTGACTCTGCGTGAAGGTTGCAACTGGCACGTTGAGGGTCAGCTCCAGAAGGTTAAAATCCAAGGGGTCGGGCTTCACTTGTACGCTGACGGTGTCTCGATCGGACTCGCCTTGGTCGTCGGTCACGGTTAGCTCGAAAACGTAGCGGCCGGGCGCTATGTCTGTTAGCTGTAACAAATACGAAGATACTTTTAGGGTTTCACGACTTCCCAATCAGTTGCCATTAGCTTATGCGGCAGATAACTCAATAAATTTCTGCAAGATAGCGCTCATTCGAAACTTGTTAAATGGGACCTGGCCTTAGATTTTAATTTTTTGGCCTTTGTTATGCCCAACAGTTTCCCACGAAGTTTTCCTTCACATTTAGCGAGAGTTAAGTAATTACATAACGAAATAAAGGGGAACTGAACAAAATCAGGTCCATTTGTTCATTGCGCATTTTTACTTCTGAAAGGAGGCCTCATGAACAAAACTACTGAAAACACAAAAAGTATGGGCAAAGTAAAGAGTTTCGCCTCGCGAGAAACAAAGAGAGATATGCAGAGCTGACCGCCAACCTTCGCTGAGTTGGAGAGGCAGAAGATGGGCAAAGTATTTTTTACATCAAGAGCATGAGGTGGGCATACTATCGGCTCGGATACACAGCCCGTGTATCCGAGCCGAGTATGACAGTCCAGGGGCCTTAGCCTGTAACGCAATGGTGCCAAAATGGGCTCCCGGTTGACGGTTTCAATTACGATTTATTAATGCTGTCGGTCCAGTGTCGGTCCTTTTAATGTTTTTGTAGTACAGCAAATAATATTATGAGTCTTAGGTTGTAGGAGAACAACGAAAAAATCCCGGTTTTGTCCTTCTACCTGGGACGCCATTGACACGCCATTGTGTTACAGGCTAAGGCCCTAGTATGACAAAGCGGGAACAGTTAAGTTTCAACATTGGAAGTGCAAGTGAGTGAAGTCCTTACCATCAACACGGGCTGTAGGTCCGAGCCCAGTACGACAGTCCCGGCGGCGAGACCGGAGGCCGCGCGCGTCCACCGCCATGACACAACTCTGAAGTCGTCTGAGGAGCGGGACCCGTTCAGTTTCAACACCGGAAGCGGAAGTGAGAGCACCTGGTCGCCTCCCGCGTCCGCCTTTGGCTTGCTGTTCTTGTCTGTTGAACATATAAATCAGCAAATATTTTTTTCTCACCCCTGCTTGGGAAAACGTGGAAAGATGGAACACCTTTTAATACAAAATAGACCAGTGCCAAGAGAAAGTAAAATCTCTTTGGATCCATTATGGATCTAGCCACTGGATCCATAGGGAACTAAGGGTTAAACTCAAATGTTTAAATCGAGTCCACGGAATGACAGTTGCTACAAAGGCTTTATCTGACAGTAGCATACTAGCAACTGTCATTCCGTGGACTCGATTTAAAAATTAGAGTTTAGGTAGGTAGAGACTATTAATGGTCATTTACGACAATTAAAAAAAAACCAATTCTCTTCATATATTAGCAATGATAGGTACATTCTTAGACTACATTTCATACGTGGTACTATCTTTAGTAATAGCCAGAGTACCTTTATAATAAAAAATGGACGGACACCTCCCGTTTCTTGGATTTAGATACCACACGTTTCATGCGTTAGTTACCAAAGTAGGGAATGGTTATTGCCGCAACCTAGAAATATATTAACAATAGTCCCACACAAAATACAGGGTGTTAAAAGACCGCCAACAGACCCGAAAGCCATGCATACTAGACACCAAAACAAAGTACTTTTTCGATAAATTATTGGTGGGAAATGATTTTGTTTTTTTAGGTTATAATTTTGAAAAATATTTTATTACGCAATGGACGTGTAACGCACAGAAGTCATATTGCGCAAGCATAGGTATAAGTTTATGTTACTTATACTTGAAGTGCCGATGTTTAGAATAAATTGCGGGTTGTAATTTTAACGTCGTTTTTTGTAGGAAATATTCATAATTTTGATATGGCTTTTTGAGAAGATATGTAAAGAACTGGATACTGAATACATTTCTGCAAAAAAAAAGTTTTGAAAAGTCCGACTTTGAACCTCATTATCTCGGAAACCGTTGATTTCCCAGGCATAGTTCCTTGGGCAAAAATGTTACTTATGATGAGGACAATACGTGGTTTCCCGCTTTGTTGGCGTTCTTTTAACACCCTGTATAAGGCGAACACTTACTCTTTATTATAATCCGTGCGGGATCAGAATGGGATAATACCTTTTGGAACTGAACCGAAAATGACAGTTCTCGAGTAGCGTCAGTAAAAAATTTGTTAGTGCTACGTTCTATCTTAGGGTTATGAAATTGGAAATACACAAAAATGTTTAATGGTTGTAATCTGAAAGGATCGAATGTTATTGCATTATTGGAATAAAACGTGTTAAAACTCGAGCAGACACCCACGCGCACAGAAAACACAAGCAAGTTTCGACGCGAGTTAGCCATAGACAACTAGAGTTTGCCGAAATGCTGACGCTACAGCTGACAGGCGGACCGCGAGCGTCTCAGTTCCAAAAGGTATTATCCCATTCTGATTCCGCACGGATTATACAGTATACACCGTGTAATTTTAGTGGTTTTAAAGCCGAAGGTATTTAGTTGTACTCGTGATTCTGAGCCAAATTCCAAAATTGTACTTCAAAACGAGCGAAAAAAAAAACACTTCCCAATACAAACGGCTATCCGTATACTCCGGAGTATACTCCGTGCAATTTTAGTGGTTTTAAAGCCGAAGGTATTTTGTGGCACTGGTGATTCTGAGCCAAATTACAAAATTTCATTACAAAACGCGCGAAAAAAAAATTCACTTCTCCATACAAATGGTGTCGATTGGCGATAGCCGTTTGTATTGGGAATTGTTTTTTTTTTCGCTCGTTTTAAAGTAAAATTTTGGAATTTGGCTCAGAACTACGAGTACAACTAAATACGTTCGGCTGTAAAACCACTAAAATTCCACGGTGTATGGTCAAAGTGAACCTGTATTGTTTCTTCTACGCTTTTGTAACCCTAGTTCTGTGCTATTCTGTTATGCACTGTGAATAATACTTACTTTGCGTGACAGTAACAAGGACATCGTCGCTCGCCGAGTTTCCATTATCATCCAATACGGTCAGCGTAAACTTGTACTGTCCTTTCGTGAGCCCGGTAGCGTTGGCCACAGACTCGTTGTATTTGAGGATAGTGGAGTTGGTTGGTCCATCAGCACAGCGCCAGGTGAAGGCAACTATTCTGTGGTCGTCACGTGATACGGACCCGTTGAGCACCACCCAAGTTTGTGGCAGTGATATGAACTGGAAGGTGGTATTAGTGGGGTGTTAGGGGGGGAGAGTTAATCAGGGTGCGTGGTATTGTTTTAGTAGGAGAAGTAGAAATGCAGCATCATTAAATACCAATAAATAAAAATGCAAACACGAATTGTGTGACTTAACGATTACATGCGGCCATTATCCCAATGTTTTATTCAGTCTCATGCAATGTACACAATGTAATCGATGCTGATAGAAACGTCCCACTTGAGTAACATAACTTTGAAATCAAATGTTTTAAAACCATACAGGTAACCTCTACTGGCTTCTAAATTCTAATTTTGAGATGGATTGCACTTAGTTTCTATGTTGTTTTTTAAATGGGTTACTGTTCGTTTCAAGCGCATTCGTGGTAAGGAAGTCTCAGTACCATGAGGTATTCTGGAGTTAACGTGTAATCTCTTTACAGCATTTTTTCTTTCTTTTCCCCTTAGAGGACATTTAGAGGTGACGTGTAATCTCTTAAGCATTTTTTCTTTCTTTTCCCTTATAGGCCCACAGGTTACTTATTTACATAGCAACATTTTAGTCGACAACGTCTCAAAGGCAAACACTCACCACATCGGCGCCAGCGCTGGCTACGGGCGGCGTGTTGGTCGGCGGTTTGACGAACACATGCACCTCCGCCGTCGAAGACTGGCCGGATGAGTCAGTGACCTTTAGCACGAATGTGTACATGCCTTCCGATAGGTTTGATAGCTGGAAAAGGGGGAAAAAGAGTGGTTACAGAGTCGCACTGCTTTCGACCCGAAAACTCTAACAAAATTCGGATTTCGCTTGCGCACTGCTTCTGCTTTCAAATTCTACAAGTGCCGCTCTTTAAAACATATACCCAGAGAAAAAATATACTTCATAAAGACTCGTGCCTATTCTTACATAAACAATGCTCAGCTTGGTTCCTGGCGCGAAGAAATGAACGTGCATCCCCCTGTGCATTTTACTAAGGAGCTATATTTTTTGGGGATCTACGATAATAATAATTCATATTACCAGCATCGTTTGTTACCTTAAGAATTCATATTACCAGCATAGTTTGGTATCTGAAGGTAAAAGTGTCAGTTTTCGATTTGGGCCCACATACTCGCAGCCTAGTATACAGCGAGCGTGAGCGCTGCACCAACGCGGCGCTGTCACATCAGGCTCAAGTCAGCTTATTTGAGCCATCTTAAACCAAGGTCCATAAAGTCCACAATCCCACCTGCAAGTAAGGCGAGTGTGTGTTCTGCATATCGACGGCCTTGTTCTCGTCTTGCGCCGCTTTGGTCCACTCCCACAAGGTGATTTCGTGGTCGTCCGTCGAGAGGCTGCCGTTGAGAGTCAGCTGGTTGTTTGGCAGGTAGATTATCACGTCTTGGCCTGGGTGGTGAGAGAAGAGCAAGTTTATTCGACACTTTTAGTTACATATGCAATTGATTAAGAGAGAGAGGTCGGTCAGTCCAACATGAAGCAAACTATCACGGGGTAGACTATCTGGGCTTGTGTGGATGGCGCAAAATCGGCTCGAATGGAAAACTGGTTTGGGACTGGTCTGCGGTTGTAACCGCATGGGTAGAAAGTTTCACTCTCAAGCGGAGGCGCCAAGGTACGAATTCATCCTTCTTTTTGGTTCACATAGTCAAGCATATTTGAGAATTTTTAGTGGCCTGGTTGGCATCAGGTCTATTCTGTGGGACTAAGCTATAGGACTGAGTATGATATATGTAGGTGCTGACCAATCTGCAACTTCTGCATTAGAGTGCCAAAATCACGAATCTGTCTCAGCCATATACCTCATGCCTACTTTGGCCTCGGGCGGATAGTCGGTGTGGTTGAGCATGGTGATGGATGTTGGCCGTGGTATAGTTGTTCTCTCGCTCTGTTGGACTGTCTCTCTCTCTCTTACCTGCGTTGGCCTCGGGCGGATAGTCGGTGTGGTTGAGTACGGTGATGTTGGCCGTGGTATAGTTCTTCACGTGGTCGGAGTCCTCAACCGTTAGCTTAAACGTGTAGTTCCCGGGTTGCTTCAAGTCCTTAAGGACTAGGGTGGGGCCATCTTGCAGCGGCGGCTGGTAGCCTATCGGGCCCGCCGTTAGCTCCCAGTGCCACGCGATTATGGCGTCATCGTCCTGGCGGCAAGGCGGATAGTTGTGAACACGCGTAGGTGAGAAACATGCTCTACTGCCAGTTAATAAAGCATAATCGATAAGGCATTTAAGGAATAATTTAAGAACGAATCCCATTTTGGGAAGGGGAGCATTGGTGTTTCCAAGTATTTTTTACTGTTTCCGTGTATTGAAGTGGCAATACTGTGTCCACTCCAAAAGCCATGTTTTTATTCAATATGATAGATAGGTACGTTTCTTCTTCTCCAAGAACGATCAGAGCTAGTGAAGTTGGATAGAAAAAATACTTTACTGCATTCTCGAACAAGAAATAAGAGATTCAGTGCAGTGGCAGTACAGAATTAGGACAACTATACAGTCTGGGAGAAATGGGGGTTACCACTTTAGGTATTACCTTGCTTGCACTGCCATCAAGTACAGCCACGGAGTTTGGCAGTTTCACGGTCTGCGTTTGCGGTGTAATGACCACTTGTGGCGCCTTGTTGATCCGCTGTGGGGGCAACACTGTGACGTTCGCGTATTCCTCGCCATAGGCGCCGGTGCCGTTCACTGTCACTTTGAACCGATACTGACCCTCTGTCAGGTCTGTCAGTGTCACCGTCGCGCCATTTTGGTTCATATTGCCTGTGGGATAAGAGATGTACGAGTTAGAATATTTTTTGGAATATACAATTTTTGTGTAGTAGCCTAGTATTAGGCCATAAAATTTGCTAACGTTAATGATTTTATTTATTAAAATAGACATTATACCGTAATTCTTAATTTTCGCCACAGTAGCTCCTAAGGCACGCGGTATAAGTGCGAGTATTGAACAAAAAGGTGTAGCGCATCGTGTCATCGTGTGTACTGTGATAATTATTGTGTTATCAGTGCTGCCATCAAGTTTATACTAGCCAATGAAGATGTATTTTCATCGATTATTGATAAGGTGAAGGGATCAGATACCTGTAAATCCACCCTTAGGTTGATCAACTAGAGTCCAAACGTAATTATAATGGCTCATGGTTGCCTTTTCATCTGGTATTGTGTACGCTGAGAGAGTTACCTCATTGTCTGGTAACTGAACCTGGAATAAAAATAAACATGCACATCATTATCAATGATAACTTAATTATTGTTCATAGAATAGCAACATTTTTGTTTTTGATTACACACCTCTTTGGATAATATAGAAACCGTCAATTTTTGTACAGCATTTGGTGATGAAGACTCCATTAGTTTTGGCTCAGTTCCTAATTCGTCACTTTTCTTAGCCGAATCTAAGTCTGTCGGTCCTTTAGCATAAGGTCTGATACAAGCCCCTTGAGCATTCTCCTCAGTGCCAGGAATACACTTGCAAAGGCCATTCCGAGTCTTTAAGCTCAGTGGTATACACTCAGCATTGTATGGACAGTCATCAGTGGCGCCAACTTCGCAAGGTACTTTTTCTAGAAACGTTGAAGCATCCATGATCATATCACCATCATTATCTCTATACTTCTCGTAGCTTCTTGACCCTTCATCGTCGTCTATCGGTAGTTTGGAAAGAAAACGCGAGAGGAAGTTAGTGTCTACGTCATCTGTTAGAAGTTCATGGTGGCTGCCTGTGTAGGGGGCGTAAATGGCGTCGTCCTCAGGTACGTAGTTGTTGTTGGTCTCTCGGTAGCTGGACTGATCTAGCATGTCTGACCAGTTTTCTGGAAAATGGTGAAGTGAAGATTGTTATTATGGATTGAAATCTATCTCTATGAAGGTGGTAACATAGTTTTCAAAGGAAAGGAAGTCCATGTTGATTACTACTAATGATGGTAAGTTTGAATCAGTTTAAAAAAATATATACTTTGACTGGCACTGCTGTATGTGGCATTTGAGTAATTTTAATTCTACTGGGCTGGCTGGAAGAAATTACTATACAAATAAGTCCTCCATTGTACATAATGTCACATCTCTTTTAGTTTAGTATATATTTTTTTAGCAATCAGTGTAACAAACAAAAATGAAAGAAAAAGATACCAATTGAATGATTTTACTTTTGTTTCTACTTTGTAACCATAACAAAAGAAAATATGCCAAAATAACAGGAATAAACACAAACTTGTTCTTATTTCTTACCATTAGGCAACACTGGCTTCACCAATATCATGGAGACATGAGACTCCCACTTCCTCTGGCCGGTCCGGAGCAGCGGCAGACACAGCTCGTCACTGACACATTCGACATGGAAGCACCGCCCATTCAGCATGAACACAATATTACATGACTCTGCTACGCAGCACGCCATCACGCACTGCCGTAGCCCTTTTAGGTTGGTCTTCTCGGAGTAGTTGCCAGCAGTCAGGTTGCCTGGTTAGATGTGAGATTGTTGTTTTAGCCACTTTTGCAAACATTTGTTTTTTATTTAGTCATAAAAAGAGGATAGTTTTTAGTCTCTATGGTGGAAAGAAAAGTTGAAAATACTCACCCACGGGCGCATAGTTTTCGAAATTCTTTGGATAAAGTTTCGGACATCGATTGCTTTCGTATTTCTCGTTCCATGGTTTGTTGAACTGCGACAGGCAAACTCTGATGTTTATGAGCAGCACAAGGAGCACAAAGTTCGTGCACAAGTTATTTGAAGCCACTTTGACCGTCCCGAAATGGGGCATCGTGTATTGGAAGCAAAATATGATAGAAATCTAGCGAAGAGCATCAAGAGAATGTAATGCGGACAGCAATACTCGGGATATTTGCGCGCATGATAGACATTTATCGCATTTGGATGAGCAGAACCGTTCCTGATATCGTGTATTATGCGTGGGTGCCGTGATAAAACTTTATTTTTGTGCTAAAAATTAAAATACTGCAAATTGATTTGTTTGATCATCAATCATCTGACATTGACGTTTGTGTTGACGTTTTAATTCTTTGTTTGTGGTCTGTGCCATCACAGATTAACATTTTATAGTGATGTTCGACTTTGCCGATTTTTGGTACCGTTATTTTCGGTTAAATACCGTTATGATATCATTGTCTTTGCTTTTACCGGAAGTCTATAAATCTATGGTCTTGAGCATTGACTGGCCTCTTCCGGTCCCGGTTTTCCTTTACGAACAACAACATTGAGAACAAACCACAATGCACTTGCCAATCTTGCCATACATCGTATTTTCCCGGAAGGAGTAGGCACAAGCATCAAGTTTTGCATTCTAACGCGAAAAGTTACATGCTTAGATGTTATGAGGGCGCATTTTCACGATGTTTTTGGACAAAAGGTTACGTCTCTATGTAAAATGCATGGGTACATATGGGTTGGGGTGGAAAGGGAAGGGAGGAGGATTACCCGATTTATGGGATGAATGATTCATGGCTTGAACCAAGATCCCGTGAATCAGAACTTGAGCTCTTATAGCAGCGCCCGCCAACACCACTGCTGAATTGTGTTATCGTGCGTACCTCAATAACTAGCTAAACTTAAAATATCCGGTAGCTAGAGCATAGTTTGCGCCTGAATAACTTTGTTATGATTCTTTCTCCACACCGTTAAATTAAACCATATTGGATATTACTACCTATTTCCTTCTGTTTCTTTTTATTTATGGTGCCGATTTTGTTCATTTGTAAGTCGCTGAAAATGGGCGCCGGACAAATCGGGGGCATTGCCCCACTATGTAAGTAAAAGTATCAAGCCTACAAGGTACACATGACAGCACGTCTACTCGGTTGCGTTACGGGCGACTTTAGAACAAAAGTGACGTGCTGTCGTGTGTACGACCCATAATAATGCTGCATAAGGATATTTGAATGCTCGATTCATACAACGCTGTGCATCCCGCTCTGGGTCTTGGACCTATACCTAAGCTCTGGTAGATCAACAGACTGAGTGAGAGCACTGTTTTGCGCGTTATTGAGGTCCTACGTGCTAGACGTGCAGGCGTAGCTTACTTAAATAAATGTAAAAAAGCGCAGGGGGTGTCTGTTTCTTTGCAAAAGTCTATTAAAATTATCGTGAGGAAATCTGAGCGCCTGTTAAGTACATACCTATCTCTCAACGCGAAAATCGCCAATCCGCAGTTGGCTGGCACGCGTGGTGTTGGTGAACTCTCTCTTTCTTAGACAAAGCTTTGCCCAGCTAGTGGCACACTGAGTTTGGTTTATATGAGTTTTTTTTTGTTGCAGTGGATGTCGATTTTATGAATGCTCCCGGCTTCATAGGTAACAAGGCTGAAAGTATCGAAGGGAATTTTATGGTAGGTGAATAACTCTTAGTGCCTCATACTTTGGTTCAATCGCCATTACGACTTCCTTCAACCGTTAGTTTACGTCCTAAACGACCTCGATATAAAAGCAAATACAGCGGAGACATGTTGAGACCCTACTGTGCTTCTCCAACTATTTATATTTTTTTTCCGCAAATAAGCGGGTTCTGAGGCCGAGCATACGTGCGGTTTTTTTTTACAAAATAATCACACTGTACCCCTTACTCTTGTGCCCAGGTATATTTCCTATCGCACGCGGTATTATTCTGCTCGGGCGCTCTGATAGAGGCGCACGTGATATTGGCCCCAGCGATATGCATCGACGGCTGGGCCTACCAGTTCCCAGTATTCGCTGGCACGCACCATTTCCTGGAGGGCTTCGGGACGCCCGGCACCGTGGAGAATGTCTGCGTGCATAGAGGTACGAACAGACGTAGACGTTTTAAGTACTGTCTTAAGACTATGTGTGTCTTATGTGTTTACTGCGCTCACTCCCATACAAACGGAGAAGCTGCCCCTAAATATTATCCCACCAAAAACATTTTCATGTTAAAAATGTTGCCAAGACGAGATCATACACCTCGCACTGTCAAAAAGCTATCAGTTCTCATGTAGAGCCAAGTTTCTAACTCCATACGCCTTAAACCTACAAGCTCTAACTTCACAAACTCTATGGCCCGGTTTCTGAGTTGAGAAAATCACTAAGCAAATGGGTAAGTATCGTTCTGTCACGATCTTTTGTGAGAAATCTGCTGAGACAGGACGATACTTACCCATTTGCTTAGTGATTTTCTCAACTCAGAAACCGGGCCTATGTGGTTTGGCCATTTCGCTATGGACATAGGTAAAAAAATATTCACGGTTCATTACTTTTCTTTTAGTTCTGTACAATTGTTAGGTACTCAGGGCACACCTTGACCTTGACATACTTACCCTATAGCACACTTTACCAAAACCCCTAAACTTTAAGGTTAAGCCTAGGAGTCCCTTACAACAAATCGTATTTTAACACACCACGTAGTCTTGCTGTAAAATGGCCCACAAATTTTCAAAGCCGCAGGCGTTTCCAGGCTACAACAGAACATCTTTCGAAAACAACATAGCGCTGCTGGTGCTGGGCAAGCAGTTCGGCCTGCGGCATCGTGAGGACAACGCCGAGTACATCATCAAGCGCGTCCGTTACGGGCGGCCCAACGACGGGGCCCCGTGGCATGTGAAACCCGGGACCATGTGCGAGTTCTATGGCTGGGGCAGCAGACGGAACGTGAGTCTGATTAGCCGATACGGCACGGTTCCAACCACAGATCACAGCCATTCTTTCAGAGTTTCTAACGTTGTCTGGAAGAGATCGCGTTTTTCTATAAAAATAATAAAGAGTTCTCATCTGTCTATCGATCTCCTTAACGATGCGATAAAGTTGTTGTAGAGTACGAGGTAGAGTACGAGAAGTACTTCCATAAGCTGTGAATTTTGGCGCTTTCCGCCAGCGTCTCGTTCCGCCTGCGTCGCGTTTTCTTGGCGACGCGTTCTGCCTACACCGCTCAAATATTTAAGTATGCATGCATGAGCTAAGGTTATGGTCTCTGCTAATGTACTTAACAAAATATACCTACTCTGGAACGTCTGGCGAGTTTCATTATTCACTCTGATTGATACGCTAAAGAATATAAACGCACTTACGTTGTCGCCTCAGACTTGCCTCAGACCCATAGAATGACAGACCGATCTTCAATTCTGTAATTTATTTTCAGGGGTTCTTGATTCCGATGCTAATCCGCAGCCGAAAGGTGCAAATGAGACTCTTGGACCCAAGCAATTGTGACCCTATGTGGAACTTCAATGGAAGCTACCTTTGTATGGAACAACCATCTTGTAGGGTAAGGCTCTCACTTGGAAAATATTGTCATATTGTTCTTCTTTTGTTGGGATTGATCTAAGTTTTCTTTTTACAGAGCGACAAGTATGGAGCACTTTGTCCGGTGAGTTGTTGTTGGAAAAAGTAGTTGTTGTAAAGTAGTAGTAGTTGTTTGTAGTGTGAAAAAAGGAGTAAAAAGGCGGTGCATGTAAATAGTGTCTGTGACTGCCAGCAAAATTTCTAACCTAGACGTTCAGTTGGACCCAGCCACAGCCTTCTAGAAGGCTGTGACCAGCGAGCGGAAGATCTGTGACCCAGCCGGTCCCCAAACATAACATAACTGCTTGGAGGAAATTTTCCTTTATAAATAAAATTTCCTATGTTTTCGTGTGCGTTACCTCAGCAAAATCTGGTCGCCAATGTTAACAAACAGAGATTTGAGTCATATAGAAAATTGTCTCCTGAGACGTTTGTAAATAAAGATTTTGCTGGAGTACCTAACGCTATTTATAAACATTTACAAGAGCCAACACACTAATTTATTTATTAAGCAAGTCTTATCTTGATTGGCGACAACATTTTGCTGGAGTAACGTTCAAAATCTTTATTTTGTATTTTTTTCTGTAATTAAAGTATACACAAATTTCATCTCTTGCTAACATTTAAAACATGATTAACAGGAAACGATGCACTAATTTTCTATGTGTATCAAATCTCTGTTAGTTAAGATTGGCGACCAAATTTTGCTGGGGTAACGCACACACGTTTTCGTTACATTTAGAGCGTTTTAACTGCTGTTACACCCAACAGGACGACCTGGGCTCTGTGATGGTGTGCGACGGGTACGTGGCCGGCCTCATGGTGGCGCGTCTCGCCGACCGTCCCTGCGGCATCGGTTTCCTCGACCTCTCCAACTACAACAAGTTCCTGACCTGCGGCGTGGACGACGCGGACGAGGTCTACATCGAGAACGACGGCTACTACCGCCTGGACCTCACCACGGCGAGGTACCCGCATGAAGAGGTGATTTTAGAATGATTCAAATTCATTTTTATTATTCTGAAATGATATGATAAGCTGTCAGTTAGCTGTCAAAAAACTCCCCATTGTTTTGATGAGCTCAGCAACCCCTTTCAGTATTGCTGTAACATGCTGCAGAACTTTTGTTTTTAACCGACTTCAAATAACTAAGAACACTCCCTAGAAAACCTGCTTTCAAATTTAAAAAACCGCATCCAAATCGGTTCACCCGTTTAAGAGCTACGGTTACGGTGCCACAGACAGATAGACATACACACACATAGCAGTAAAACTTATGCCTAAGACCCCTTTTTTTGGGTCGGGGGTGCTTTTTATATATAGTCGATACCGCCCATGAATGACGCCGACGTTCGCCAAAATTTAAGAAGTGACAGAGGATATTGGCAATTTATTTGGCATTTTTTTTTTAATCCTTTAATAATTACCTATTAACTATAGGTCAGTGCAATCTCGACGGTACAGTCTGAAGAGACAGAGACGGAACCGGAAGCTCCCACCTCGGATCTCCCTGAACTTGTCACCAAGACCGATCTTCCTCCACTGGTTCCTGGGAGGCACGACCAAACATGGTAGCTTGACTATTTTGTATGGTGTTCGGGAGTTATGAAGAATAAATATGGAATAATACCAAATGCTCTCCGTTGCAATACAGAATTTTTTTGATTGTATATTATTTAAAGTAATGTAAGTAAGTATACCATTAAAAAACGAAGCCAAAAAATTATACACGTTGATAAACATATCGGCGTCAGAAATTATCTTTAATGTGATATATTATAATTACAACTTTACATAGCTTTACAAGTCCGTAAAGCACCAATACTTTAAAAAGTTACAAAATGCCTCATCCTAAATACTTAAATAATTTAATAAAATATTGCTTATCTTCTAGTTACTTTAATCTGGTGGCCCCTGATGGGGAACAGAAGCATCTCGATCTTGAGTCGACCAATCTCGTCAGCTTCAATCTTGTAAGTCCTCAGCACACTGGAGACAATGCTCTTCATTATTAGCATCCCGAAGTTGCGACCTGCAGGAAAGTACATTTCAGGGTTTGGTAATCTTCGACTGATGTTCAATCAAAATTAATTACATCTATCACAGAACAGAAAAGGCGTTGTTAAAATCAAATAAAATCCGTGATTGACAGACAGATATACAGCAGGAGGGGCATTCTGTCCAGCCCCTCTACCCTTGACGTATTTTCCCGATACGGTCGCAATATGGCGCATTTTACAAAATTCTATATTTTACAAATTAAGACGCATTTTGTGTTTTTATTGAATAAAACAGCCTTACCTTTGAATAAACATTACAAAGTATTCAAAATAAAAGCATTACTCTGCGAATTCAACGAGAAATTAATTTTAATACTTTTTCAATTTGATCGCAATAGCGTCAAGGGTAACCCCCCAGACATCTGGTAGGAAGGAACCCATCCGGGTCAAAAGCGTCATCCGCGAGGGCTGCACTGCTTACTCCGATAGGAATCGATGTTATTTGCGTTCTTTTCTGTTTGTGTGTGCAATATTGTTTTCAATGCGTGCCACGAAAGAAGCGACTTGAGACACCCCGTGGTTTGACATATTGTGGTACTGACAATATGGAATAGTGACGCATTCTAGACTCATAGCTAAATGATACGAAGGCGGTTGGGTGTCGATGCGCCGAGTGCTCCGGCAAGAACCTCCGCGGCGCTTCCCCATAGGACTTGGCTGCGCTGTAGGGTAAGCGCTGCCATGCTTAGTCCCATAGGAACCGATGTTATTTACGTTTTTTTGTGCAATAATGTGTTTGGAACAGTGACGCACCAATGCAGTTCCTAGACCCGTAGCTGAAGGGTATGAAGGCTGCCGGATGTCGGTTAGCCGCGTGCTCCGGCAGGAACCTGTCAGGGTCGAAGGCGTCCGCGGCGCGCCCCCACACTGCCTGGCTGCGGTGTAGGGTGAACGCTGCCACCACCGCGCCCGCGCCCGCTGGCACCGTCACGCCGCAGCTGGCTGTGGAGGTAGACTGCCGTTTAAAGTCGCATATCCATGACCATCTTTGAATTCATCATTCATGATACTAAACATAGTGAAGCTAAAATATTTTTATTGATAAGTTTTATCGGTTAATAGCATGTACACACGACAGCACGTCAGACTGTACACTTTTGTTGTAAAATCACGTAACCGAGTATAGTTCTAGCGTGTAAAGGTAAATGTGCTGTCGTGTGTATAAAGGATATAGCAAAGGTTTTAAAGTAGGTATTGTTAACCTGGCAAACGGACTGCGCTCATCATGTGCATAATGTGTATTACAACCAAACAGTCTGTGTAGACTGTTAGGTAGACGAACAATGAATTTGTCTGTCGGTGAAATTTATATTCTTATGCATATAATATTGTGATTGTTCAGAATGAAACTGGTGTAACAAAACGGTGTGACCACGAGTCTGCAGCGGAACTTTCGACCAAATGACCCATCGGTCTGGACGGAACCCTTTTGGAAAGCGAAATACTTGACGGAACCCTACAATAAAACAATAGTTTTTACCCGACTGACCCAGAGGGAGGGTTATGTTTTTCGAGTGTATGTAAGTAAGGGTGCATGTACTATACTAAGTTCGGCTGCTCCTCGTGAATCGTGATACGCCGCGGCAGAACCGTCTACCAGAGAGGTGTTTTGAATATTTTTTTCTAAATTCTTGCAGAACCCACTTTGAGTATGGCTGCGATAGAGATAGAGAAGCAAATAGATAAAGGCAAGTAAGTAATGAAACTCACGTAAATAAATGTCCTTGTCAACGGTTCTAGCTATGATGGGGACAACTGTGTAGAGCCTCATGCTTTCCTTCAGGACCCGCTCTAGGTAAGGCATCTTCTGGAGATCCTCTTTCGTCGCCCCGCATTTTGAGTCACCGAATATTTCTCGCTGTCTGAAATCAAACGTTTTAGATTTGAGTTTATCGATTCTGTGTAAATAATCCGCACAGTTGACTAGCACTGCAACTGTGCGGATTTTTTAAACAGAATAAGCACACTGTACTGTTCACATGTGCATTCGATGTTACATTTTTAGAAGGAAAAATAAACGTTTTTACACGTTACAAGTAAGATCCTATGCAGAGGAGCAAAGATTAAGATAATATTATGAATCCTACTTATTTACCCGTTGTATTTTAACGAAAAATAGTTTGTAGAAATGAACTCATCTAAGTAGAGCTTTTTTCAACAAAGACAAATATTTTCTTAAGGCAAAGAAAAAAAATCTTTTGAAAGTGTTGTGGACGCGCGTTGATGTCTTTTGAAAGGGGATTATGTAATTAGCTTCTTTGTAACTGTAACAAATCTTGGATTAGATGTTTACGATGGTATTTTAACCATCGTAAATGTGAAACCTTGCAAGTCTTTCAACTGTGTGTAATTTGGATCACCATATAATAATTTACTAGAGAGCTGATCTGATGATGGACACAGTAGTACCTATCATAGGTTGAACTCGATCACTGATTTCTAGAACGCGACTTGATCTCTGTTTAAACTCAGTTTAAGGCTGGAAGATAGCAGCGTGGCGGGAAAAATGTAAAAAACTGTGAAAATTTTGAATTTTCCGCCACGTTGCTATCGTCCACCCTTAAGTAGAGTTTAGTAGTGTCGACTGTCGATAAAACAGTGCATGTTTTGATTTGAATATCCCTCCCTTCATATCAAAACATGCACTGTTTTATCGACAGTCTGAACTCTGTTTAAACTCAGTTTAAGTATCGTTCTAGAATACCACTCTAAGGCCCGGTTCTGAGTTGAGAAATTCACTAAGCAAATGGGTAAGTATCGTGCTGTCTCGACAGATTTCTCACAAAAGAGCGTGACAGAACGATACTTAACCATTTGCTTAGTGAATTTCTCAACTCAGAAACCGGGCCTTAATTTTGTTTTTTTGACAAGCTGTAATAAGTTCTTACTCGCGATAGGCCCGCTCCTGCGCATCCTTATGTACTCCAAGCAGAACCAGCGTGTAGGCGATGACCAATGCAGTGGTGTCATTACCAGCGATGGTAATAGAGTCAATATGCTCGCGCAGTTGCTCGTCTGTGAACTCTATCTCACGCCCGAACAGCAGGTCGAGGACTGACCGGAGCTTGCCGCTTTCTGTAAATTGGAGATGCTGTTTGTTTTTATCCGCTCTTTATTGAGAGACTATTTCGCTCGTGTCAGGACTAAAACGGCACTGTACGCCAGAGGCTGCGAGCTCATTTTTCGACTCGAGCTTCGGCAGTCTCAATACGTCTATTGTTTGGTGAATTTGTGGTTATCTTTACCAATTATTTCAACAAAAATATATTATATTCTTAATTCATGATAATTTTTTGGCCAGTTTTGGTACGTATTTTGTAGAGTCGTTTGTCTACTGTATGTATTTTTGTTGCTTTCTTGATTTTGTTCCCTTATTTTTTTGTAGTGTATGTGTAGGTGTTTCGTTTGGTGTAAGTTCTCCACGTCGGTGTGAGCTGTGGTGTAAGTTACATGCTTTGCTTGTCACTATAAATGAAACAATTGTTCATTCATACTCGTAGAATGAACCACGGGTCAGTATGGAACCAGACGAGGTGTCAGTCAATATCGAAGTCATTACCATAAACAGACCACTCGTGAGCGCAATAGCCATCACATATGACGTTATAGCATTCGCTACGCTTTACGCTACAATGAATGTTTAGGTATTCTGGTAAACAGACCACAATAGTCTCAAAGTGTCTATCAAGAAAGATCTCTAGGTAGACAAAGTACATGCGGTCTTATGGCTTTTTGGAGTTGACCCGTGAGTAACTTTCGTGAAAATAAAGCACGGTACTAAAGTCAAATTTTGTGTGTTGGTTTTGTATTTTGTTGGTTTGTAGAGTTCAACCGGAACGGCACTCTAAAGAATTGTGTGGTCGAGTTTTGATATGTAAAGATGCCGCTAGAACTAGGATGCAACTCTTCTCATCAAACCAAGTCGTATATTCTGTTTTATTCTAGATTGCAACTTAGTAAGTATCCATTAGTTATATTGCTGTCACCACTTTGTTAGTTTTACGACATCCATTGAGCTAAGCGAGTAAGGGACATATTAAAGAGCTACACAAATAGTGCTAAAATCAACACTTCATCGTCTTAGAACAATGCGTCCTAAAAGCTGTTTTAATAAACACTGTGAGAGTTAATCTGCGTTAAAGAAGTCTTTACCTGAGCGAATGTTGTCGTTGTTGATTCTCTTTGTATTATACTCCGATCGCCGTTTTTTCACTACCTAAAACCATAGAAAAATACATAATGAATCTGTGGAGCGAGGTACGAATGATACAGATTAATGCTGTTGTTGGAAGTTTTATATCTAGCTATTGAATTATTACAACAAGACTGTACCTACTTGGTCACTAAAAAAATAAAAGTTCGCTTCTTATTACCTATACTCCGAAAGTATATTCATAAGTACTTGCTATCCGCACACCGATGCAAACATCAAACTTGTTATAACTTCAAAGGAAAGCCACGCAACACGATTCCTGATTGCATTGTTTTCAAATCAAACTGACCTCGTCTGTGAACTTGTGCGTTAAGTCAATATTGTCCCTCTGCTGTTTGGCGTAAGGTGTCAAGTTGAACAGGCAGTCCGGCTGCAGCCACACTTTGAAGAGCCGCATGTTAAGGATAGTCATCACAATGTTGCGAGCCTTCAGGTAGGGGGTCTCCGGGCTGTGTTGGACGTCCATGCGCTCCCCCATTGCGGTCTCTGAAATGTTCGGCTTGGATATAGGAGGCTAGAGGCTTGTATTTTGAGGAGGTTTCAAATGCCTCTTCTCACGGCTACATCAGCTTTTGATTAAGGTAACCTTCAAAGAGTTGACTTCAAACTTGAATCAATAACTAAAGAAAGTAAGATCTTGCCTGGACAAGGGCAAAGACCTTGTCTTCAAAGAGAGATTTCGGGTTCTCTCTCCTTCGGAAATCAATAAACGAATATCTAATCTTTTTATTTTGTAATGGTGGCAATACACGCTACGAGAAATCGTTACGATCAGACTGTACAGTTCGAACGGTACCAATAAATCGCTACATGTAGGTATGTCATAAAACTGTACAGTTTCGTCCGGTTTTTTAAGACTGTGCAGTCGAACGGAACAATACGAAAATTTCAATTGATTTATCGGAATCGGAAGAACTGTACCGATTGATCGTAAATTCGTAACGTGTGTGCGCTTGTTCAGTTTTCATGTTCAGTTTCAGGGCGAATATTAATCTAATAACTGCTAAAACGTCGTCGTCCGTCGAAGCCATTGCTGACACGTGTGCGTCGGCTCCGTTTATTGTACCGTCTGATCGTAACAATTTCTCGAAGCGTGTATAGCTTAGTATGCCATGTACACAAGACAGCACGTAGACGCTTACACGCTAGTACTCTACTCGGTTACGTTACGGGCCACTTTAAAACAAAAGTGTACACTCTGACGTGCTGTCGTGTGTACGATAAACTGTACCGTTCGAACTGTACAGTCTGATCGTAACATTTCTAGTAGCGTGTATTGCCACCATAAGATCGGAATTACAACCTTTACTGCGAGAAGGTTTGAGCAGCTTTTTTACACGTATACTTTATGCTCATCATTCGAGAGAGCTTTATCTGTAGAGCCAAAGAAGTTTGTTCGACAGCATAGAACAACTTAAGTGGATAGGAAGTTTTGAATTATTCTTACCAAAAACAATGTCCAGCGTGCAAGCGGTGACGTACTTCAGGACATCGAATTCGCCCTTCTCCGCTTGCTCGCCCAGCCGCTCCACCAACACATCTGCCTGCTCGCCTATAACGCTCACGAACTCGCCAACTATCTTGTTGTGGAACACTGGCAGCAGGACCTTTCTGTGCGACTTCCAGAGGCCCACTGTAAAACATGTCATATTTTGTTCTTCTTTTTTGTGATCTCTATCAATCTTGTTTGTCTTGTTGCCTGTCTGTTCGACTTTCGGCCGTCGGTTCGGTGTTTTTATTTTTCTGTCCCTGTGTTGTTGCAAGGATAGAAAAATAAGAAAGCACCGGCATCCTATTTAGAATTAACTGCCAGAAAATGACAAATTACCTATGGTTCCCGGTTATCAGTATCTACCTACTACTGGTGACTGGAGTGGTACTTAGTTTAAAATTAACGCGTTAATTAGCCTATCTGTGTTCAACGCACAGGCTAGTTAATTCTGAGCAAGTTTTGAATCCGGTTTCCTGAAGCGCAAATTAGTAGGAATCAACGGCCGAGCGCAGCCACTGAATCATTTAATTGAAACCATTTAATAAGCTTCAAACTAGTGGTATACATAAACTTGAACAACAATTAAGTACGTGTAGATACCTAGACCTTCTGTGATGTCGATTTAGTTGACGAAGTAAATAAGGCAAAGTTAAGTAATACTGGGAAATGTAAACATTCTTGTCGACATTGCGCCCTACCATAGTTCCATTTGAAGTTACCATATATTTTTTGCACAAAAACTGTAATAACATGTCCCTCGTTGGATAACATCACATCATCTCAATATTTGCTCACGTGAACTCTTTACACGAGCGTTTGAAGACGTCTGGCTGTTCTCAGAATGTTTGATGGTATACCTTTATATTTAGATGATAAACCCTAAACCCTATTCAAGGAGAGTTTCACCCGTCATAATTGGTAGAGTGCTATTTGCTTCGAAAATTGTAGGGCGTAAACTGTTTTAAAATCAGTATCATTCACTTTACGTACTATACCTACTATAGATCGGTAGCCGGCAATATGTAGATTAGATATTCCCATAGATTCACATACTATTTAAGTACCTAAACAATTTATTGTTAAGCAAGCACACGAATTCTAGTTCATGTATGCTAGATTATTTTACTGTTTGCGATGTTCATTGACACGCATTCGCGACACATAATATTGAGCAAACAATGCGCTCGGTTTCCGAAGGTTTGTACTGGGAAAATATGCCATAATATGTACTTTGCACAAACAAACAGTACCTGATACATAATACTTATATCTTAGTTGATGGAGTGCCCTTTGTGGCTTGTTTCTAGAAAGCTAAAACTAACCCCTTGTAATCATGTATTATACTCGAGGAAGGCTTTCGACAACGCCGAAATCTCAGCGACTCGAGTTAGTCAGTTACCTCATAGGTACCTACTGAAGGGAAACTGGGGACCAAATTTTCGGGATTATCAAGTACGTCGCTATCGAAGGAAAATCCGCCATCGTTTCGTATCATAGTTCTACATTCTTAGGGCCTGCCAGACTTCTTCACAAGCGAGAATAAGATATTAGGTATATTTACGCCAGAAAGGCACGCAAGACGACTCAGCTAATAAAAAGATCAATGATAAAATTTAAGTTATCATCGGCTATAGATAGCAAGGAACCTTTTCGTTTACAGCAACTGAACAATGTAGTACCTAAACCCCTATTTCACAACTTGCCAAGTTGAACTTGACTCATAATTTATATCTCAATTCGTTTATCGGCGAAGCCAAGCTTTCCGAAAAGAATACCTACGTTATACAAATTTCAGGTTTCTTGTTTATATTTCAGGTATTTGGTGGGATATACCTAATATTGATTAAAAAAACTTACATGGTGCAATAAAGAGTCCGTGACCTAGCCACGGTCTCAGGAAGCGATAGACCACATCCTTATCCAGACAGTTGTCCAGAATCACTTGGGCGTCTTCTGGGTTTGCTATAGCTGTAAAAATAAGATACATGAAAATCTGACCAAATTTAAATTAGAATTTTTCATAAACGGCTAAACCGATTTTCTCTCGATCAAGTTTCCTTTCATCAAAAATAAACTGAATCAAAATCAGTCTACCCGTTTGGGAGCTACGTACGATGCTCAGACCGACGCAAAAAAAACACAGAGATACTCTTTTTACGTCGGGGATTAAAAATTAAGTTTCTATGCATGGGAAAGTATTCGCTCTATACTATATAATATAATAAGACTTACCGATGTAGAGTTTTGGGCCCAGCCATATTTTCACGACGCTTTTGTGTTGATGCGCTAACTTCGCTATGTCTTCCAGGTTTTGAAGCATCTCTAAAAAAAACAATATTATTTCAATAGATATTCTTTCGGCATTTACAAAAAACAAACGAGCCCGGAAATAAGTAATTATGACTGCAAAGTACCGCATTTTTAAATTTACTTATCCACTTTTCTAATCCTTATTGTTCAAAAGTTTGTCGGCCTTTTAATGGAAAAAGCATTGCTGGAAAAGTTCAGCAAGGAACCTAGGTACACCTATATTATAGCGCTCTATATTATAGATGAAATGAGAGAATTGAATCGAGCGCTATCCCGTAGAATATGGTGGTCGAGCAATGCCAGTACTCACTCTCAGCATCTCCAATGAAGCTCAACGCGTGGCCCAGCACAGGGACGGCGGGAGGGCTGGGCAGGGTCGCAGTCATGTGGTCCATGCGTTTGGCTTTGTGAGACCAGTAAAGCCACCAAGCGGCCGCCAACGCGAATAGAAGAGCCACTATTATCATTTTGAAAACTAGCACCTAAAAAAATAAAAACGACACAAAAATAAGTCAAGCTAATGCTCTTGGACACAAGTCTAGCTAGACTACCATGAAAGGGGTGGTGGAGGGAGAACGGGGGTTGCCCTCGACGCGATTCCATTCATACTAACAAAGTTTTAAAATTAATTTCTCTTTTACATCGCATACCTAGTCATCCTTTGATTTTATATACCTAGGTACTTCGTAATGTTTATTCAAAGGTAATAACTATTTTGTTGATTTGTTTTCCTTTTTTTGCTGATTTTGTTTTTTATTCCAAGTAATTAATTTGGTCTACGTAATGTAGGTACGCCTAGATAGGCTGTTACGATGATGTGTTATTGTAATTAACTAGAGAAACCTATTATTGGCCTTACTATAAAACACTTAACATTAATTAATACTCTCTGTTACGCTGTTGGTTTTTTAAATAAAATAAAATAAAAATACTTACCCTACACTCAAAATTTGGTTAGGAAAAGGATCCTCGAAGGAATAAGTCCAAGAAAGGGTCCAATCAAATGTTCCACGCACTAGGATGTCCGCAAGATAAATCGTTCACGCGTGACTAGTGAACCAAGTGACAAAAGGATGAGCACTGGTTGCCGTACAAGCCATCGTACCAGATTTGCTTAAATCAGTTTACTCTTCTATGACAATATTTGGAGTCGCGTTTACGCAAACTATTGTTGTGACGGACATAAACGCACGAAAAAATATCAAGTTAAAACTAAAAACCTGACCAAAACTAAGCAGAGGTACTATTATCACCATTGAACAAATAGGGATAAAAACATATAAAATAATAATATGTTCTACGAATCGAAGTTATTCAGTACCTTACATAGTTTATTATTGAAAAGGTCCTTTAGGCCCGGTTTCTGAATTGAGAATTTCACTAAGCAAATGGGTAAGTATCGTCCTATCTCTGCAGATTTCTCACAAAAGAGCGCGACAGAGCGATACGTAAGTATTTGCTTAGTAAAATTCTCAATTCAGAAACCGGGCCTTAGAGTTTAGTTTAGAGTTAGCCTCTAAATTTTAGAGGCATCGAACTATAATTTGACTTATAAGTACTAGTTGGATATAATATTCATGTCGAATTGTAGATGATATGGCGTATCACTTCGTCGATATGAACGCAATAGCGTCAAGGGTAGCCCCTCGGTATTTACAAGGAAGTTTCAGGAAAAAAGCTAAGTATTTAAAAAATGCCCTGTCTGAAGAAAGTAAATCGTATCTGACGAAAGTAGATGCCGTAATGATTTAATTAACACGTCAAGGGTAGGTAAATACAGACTACTACAAGTCTAATGTGCACACATCGCGTCAGTATAAATTATGTAGGTACGAGTATAAATCATCCACCCATTCCGTGGGAGTGCCAGTTAGGAGAAAGACCTTGGCACACCTACTTTGGTTTCACAGACTTTTGAATTAAAATATTTAGCTTACCGATTTTAGGAATTATTGTTCTTCACGAAATTAAGTATTCTCTTCTCTTTTCATAGTCTTAATATTTTCCTATTGGAAGACATAAGTAATGTTAGGTGTATTAGTAGTGGTTTTGGTGTGTATAGCCTACTTTGTGGGCTTCAGGAGAAGTCGCAAGTTGTTGTACGAATTGAGCGATAGCCTGCCAAGTTCCGGAGCTCTCCCTGTCGTTGGACACACACATTTGTTCATCGGGGGACCTGAACGTAAGTTTTTACAACTTTCGTTTATGATTATCTCTAGCTTCTCTTCTCTACATACTATAAAAGATAAGACATTTTTCACGGATGTTTATAAGTATCTGCAGTTTTTTTCTAAATTGCATCGGTGCGAAGGGTTGCTACTATGAACTACTATCTACATAATAGCATTGGACTTCAGACCCGTGTCTCCCCTGGTAGACCCCGCAGCTTTACTCACACTAATGAGTGAAGTTACCTCTAAGACGCTGCAGCGCCTGGACCCTGCACTTTATTTTCGTTGTTATTGTACTTAGCGTATTAATTTTCATGCTTAATTTCAGGACAAATTATTGCTATACAGGGTGCTTATACATTTTACGAGTTGAATGTTTCTCTGAACTCCTCTGAAGCATTGCGGATCATAATTAAGGTTTAGGAAACAAAATTAACTTTCCGATAGGTAGTCCTCTGGTTATGATGTCTTTCAATCAATTTGAATGGCAAATTACCCATGAAGCAGAGTATTACGGGGCCTGCCTATACTGTAACACCCTGTATAGCAAGAGTCTTTGGCCGACGAAGAGGCAAAAGTAGGTATCGGTAGTAGATAGAGGAGTAGTGAAACGTATCGCTCGTAGATAAAAATATTGTTCATTTCAGAAATACTACGCTCAATCGAGGGAATTTGCGACAAACTTGAATCTGCAGGTGGAAATGGCCCAGTTTGGATCGGACCCGAAATGTTTTTAGGTGCGTTTTCCACTGGCATATTTTTTTTGCAGGTGGTAATTTTTAGTGACTCTGTTGTGTGACCGGGCATAGTGTCCTAATTATTTCGATCCCAACCAGAGACAGTGGGTGTAACATTGAGAGTCTGAATTTAATACCTTTTCAGTTGTAACAAAGCCTGAAGACGTACAGCTGGTTCTGGAAAACTGCCTCCAAAAGAATTCTGCGTACAGATTCTTGAAGGCCTGGTTGGGTAACGGACTTTTTGTATCACCAGGTTAGTATCTTGCAGCCAACTATTGTAAAGCCCAAAGTAAATTCTTAATCCCACCAAAAACATTTTCATGTAAAAAATGTTGCCAAGACGAGACCACACACCTCGCTTTGTCAAAAAGCTATCAGATCTCATGTAGAGCCAAGCTTCTAACTCTACACGCCCTAACTTCACAAACTCTACACCTTAGTCAAAATATTATTACGTGGCTTGGCCGTTTCGTTAGTAAAAGAACTTTCAATAACAGAAAAGTAACCTTTCACCCTTAGGACGGTAAGTTAACTTTTTATGTTTAATGACATCGACCTAGACATCATTTCCCGAGAATTTTGTTGATATGGTGTAATCCAAACCCAAACGACGAAGCGCTTCGAGAAAAGGTAGTAGTGTCCCCTTGAGCTTCGCTGCTCGTCTTGGCGAGGCCACTAGCGTGGCCCCAGATTGTTTATACGGGGTGTTAAAAAGGGATGTTAAAAGACCATCACCATACCGGAAACGCACGCACTTACTCACCAAAACAACTAAGAAGAAAAATATACTGATTGTGAACCTTTATCAGTCTCGACATTAAACCTATCTCACTAACCGTTGAATTCCCAGGAGAAAAAAATCTTATGTATGATGTAGGCATTACATGGTATCCCACTATGGTGGCGATCTTTGAACACCCCATTTACATTGACGCTTCTGTGTTAAAATAGTTTGATTTATATTTGTACGACCACCTTGTACTTCCTTCTAAATAGATCACTGCTACTTTCCAGTGTACACAAGCACGTCAACCCTTACACGCTAGCGCTCTACTCGGTTACGTTACGGGCGACTTTACGATAAAAGTGAAAGCTCTGACGTGCTGTCGTGTGTACCATAAAGAGTTCTCTATATATCCAGTAGATAACTGTACTAACTACAAATTTCCTAAGTATTACATTAATTTATATCCTGTGTTTATGTAATTTAATTATTGTTGTTTATGTACATCTACTACCTTTTCTATTTTTTACTTGTCCAGCCCGTCCGAAGGTTCTCTGGAAGAGATCGCTCTTAGCGATAAGACCGCCGTCTGTACTATTAGGTTAAGAAAACTCTTGTAAATAATTAATTTCTGGTATACAATTAAGTGTTCTCTATCTATGTATCTATAACTTGACCTCTATTTACTTCCGTAAACAATCCTCAAACCTCTTCCAGTGGACCTCTGGCGCCACCACCGGCGGCTGCTGCTGCCAGTGTTCCACAACCGCCAGATCGGGAACTTCCTCCCCGTCTTCGGAGCCCAAGGGGCTGTTCTGGTAGAGAAGATGCAGGAGAAACTGGACGGGGGCCCCTTCGATGCCTTTGAATACGTCACTCGGTGCACTTTGGACATTATGTTCGGTAGGATGCAAGAAAAACCGGCCAAGTCCGAGTCGGGCTCGCGCACTAAGGTTTCCGTACCCGCCATGGAATTTAAAATAAATTTTAAAAATATAATGGTTCCGTTTTTCCCTTTGAACAATCTATTACCCTGAAAACAATCAGGGTTCCGGACCTGAAAACCCACAGCCTTCTTTATCATGACACTGTCATAAAACATCTGTCATACTTAATCCTCCTTGAAGTTTCAAGAAAAAGGTCCACAACTCCTTCTTCAGTACCAATCATTGATTTTCCTTCGACCGTCGGCTACCTCCTTTCACAGACAGATTCCTTTTGAGGTCCGTAACCCTAAAAAGGTCTAGATTTTCAGCTACAAATATAGGCATGTAGCATGTAGCCCAAATGTAGCCCATTAGGTACTCATATTTATATCTAGCTCTATACCAAGTTTCATCCAAATCCGTCCAGCCGTTTCAGCGTGAAAGAATAACATGCTTCCATCGGATTATACAAACTTTTGCGTTTCTAATATTAGTGTGATAGCTCGATACACCTATTTACTGCTCTATGCAATGTAGGTAGATCAAAGGAGACAAGAAAAATCGTATCCATGTAGACATGACATGACGCACGTACTTACGCTGGCTGGGCGGGTTCTCAGAGAGGTAAGTACGCCGTTTGAGGAACCGTGGCTTTGACTACCGCTCCGGGGCATTTCTGATGCAAAGGATCACCTTAGCTATTCAACGCGGTAACGCGGCAAGCGTTATGGGGAACTTTGGGTCGGAGATGGCTCGGAGTGGTTTATTTGGTTAAGGTATGTGAGGGTGTGTGTTTGTGTGAGGGTGTGTGTGTGTGCGTTTCTGATTGTATTTTTTTTTCTTTGTGACATGTTTATTTTATTTTAATTTATTGATGAAGCTGTTTTAAAAAAAAAGTACTGCAAGATTGGTGGTTTTCGCGTTTAGGGTACCTATTACCCTGAAACCAGAGCGTCTGAGGAACATTTTCTTCAGACGTTCAGATTTCCTCAGGCTGCTTAATTTACTTTTATTTTCAAAGCACCTATCCCAAACCCACAGAGACGGCGCTAGGTGAGCGGATGGACGTCCAAACATCGCCGGCGTCGCGTTACGTGCGCGCGCGCAACACAGTCCTTCAGATCATCAACATGCGAATCTACAAGGCGTGGCTGTCATGCGATTGGCTCTTTAACTTAACCTCATATGCCAAGGAGCAGAGGGAAGGCATCGACGTCACGCATGAATTCGCTGATAAGGTAGAGTTTCCGTTACTCTATGTTACGACACAGCCCTTCAGGCCATCAACATGCCTACAAGACGTGGCTGTCCTGAGCTCATTAACCTCACCTCCTACGATGCCAGGGAGCTGATGGAAGGCAGTGAGGTCACGAACATAACCTCGCTGATAATAAGGTAGTGACTCCGTTACTCTTTGTTGTTTACTCTCCACCCGCAAGATAGACGGATACCGCCAAAGCTACAAAAAAAAAAAAACTTGCACTGGCTGATCCGCATTGCGAGTGATGATCTCAACAGCCCCTCTACCCTTGACGCATGTTTCCAATGCGGCCGCAATATGGCGCAATTTACAAAATTTAATATTTTACAAATTAAGACGCATTTTGTGTTTTTATTGAATAAAACCGCCTTACCTTTGAATAAACATTACAAAATATTTAAAATCAAAGCCTTACTATGCGAATTCAAAGAGAAATTAATTTTTAAACTTTTTCAATTGGATCGCAATAGCGTCAAGGGTAGAGGGGCTCTCCACCACCTTCATTCAAGTGGAAAGACATGATAGATGGACTCTTTGTTCCATACAAGTTAATAGTGTGAATCGATTTTCGCTTTCATTCTTGTCCATCCAACGGTTGTCTGGAAGAAATCGCGTTGTAAGGCCGCCATTTGGATGTCTAATTTAAGAATTAATTTGTGAAACGTGTTTTAATCGATGGGTAGGTAGCTACAACAGTGAGTGCACGGACAGAAAAGTAGCTCTCTACTATGTTATTAATGTTATTAAAAAAAATATATGATTAAAATAATTTGAAAAGACTTTCGTGAAGTGGCTAACGTTGTTTGTATTTCAGGTCATCAAGGAAAAGCGACGAGCTTTCGAGAGCAATCTATTCAATGACAGTAAAGGTATGTATTATAAAAAATACACAAGGGTGGATCACTACGTGACTACGTCACATGATTACCTACCTGCTTCTAATAAATCAATGTACACACGACAGCACGTAGCGAAGACGCTTACAATTCCGTTGCAGTCACCCGTAACGAAACTGAATAGAATGCACGCGTGTAAGCGTCTTCTACGTGCTGATTTGTGTACCTACTTACTACGTACGAGTAGGTATCTACAGGGTGTTAAAAGACCGCCAACAAAGCGGGAAACCACGTATTCTCCTCATCATAAGGAACATTTTTGCCCAAGGAACTATGCCTGGGAAATCAACGGTTTCCGAGATAATGAGGTTCAAAGTCGGACTTTTCAAAACTTTTTTTTTGCAGAAATGTATTCAGTATCTAGTCCTTAACATATCTTCTCAAGAAGCCATATCAAAATTATGAATATTTCTTACAAAAAACGACGTTAAAATTGCAACCCGCAATGTATTCTAAACATCGGCACTTCAAGCTTAAGTAACATAAACTTACAACTTCGCTTGCGCAATATGACTTCTGTGTGTTACACGTCCATTGCGTGATAAAATATTTTTCAAAATTATAACCTAAAAAACCAAAATAATTTCCCAGTAATAATAATTTATCGAAAAAGTACTTTGTTTTGGTGTCTAGTATGCGTGGCTTTCGGGTCTGTTGGCGGTCTTTTAACACCCTGTATATGTATGAAGGTACCTTACAATGTCCATGCTGCAGTCATGCTAAATAGTGTTCAAGTATTTACCTACACATAAATTATATTGTATACATAGGTTGCTACGAGTACATAAGCAACTTTATACATACATAGAAATGAATAGGTATAGCTAAAAATACCCTGTTTAATAGACACAGCTAAAAACCCTTTCGGAACGTGCTATCCGTTGCCCAATACACCCATTCCCAAAACACCCGTTCCAAAATAGGAGCAGTTTCTTTCAATAAACGTAGGCCAAAAGATCCGTTTCTCATCGCATCTATCTTTCTATCTATAAGTAAAGTTCTTGATTACAATACTAATGGTTTCTAATTTATGAAGAAAATGATCCCACTGCCTTAGGTGTTCTGTGTTAGATATAACAGAATATATGGATATGTTAAAGGTTTAAAATAGAATTACTCTATCGGAAAGTGCGGTTGCCAACAAACTCCTATGCTACTTTTCTGTATGAGATAGAGACATAGCCCTTACTAGTTAGCATGGCACTAAATCAACCATGAGTTCATCATTATCATCATCATGATCACTAGCCTGTTAACACCCACTGCTGAGAAAAGGCCTCTTCATGCTCACGACCCTGTACCAGACGAAACCTCTTCTTTCCGGCTGCTTGCGCTATGGGTTCAAGTGTTTTTATTTCTCTCCTTGTCTCTCAAGGTCCTCGCGACATCCTCGAGCTGCTGCTGGAAAAGGACAACAACTTCACAGACGTACAGTTGCGGGAGCACATCGACTCCATCACTTTGGCGGGAAACGACACGACTGCGCTCGTCATATCGTACGCGCTGGTGCTACTCGGAAGACACCAGGATGAGCAGGAGAAGGTTTATACAGAGTAAGAAAGCAAGTGGTAAACTTTAAAGAAATGATACTTTCCAAAAGAGGTCGTTTCAAGACGTGGTGATTCCAAATTACGGTCGATTTCCAAAATAGGGTCAATGTAGAGTGATAGAGTCAACGTAGAGTGATGTAGGCCCGGCTTCTGAGTTGAGAATTTTACTAAGCACATACTTCCGCATCGCTCTGTCACGCTCTTTTGTGAGAAATCTGCAGAGACAGGACGATACTTACCCATTTGCTTAGCAAAATTCTCAACTCAGAAACGGGGCCAGAGTCAATGTAGAGGCGATAAAGAGTCAATGTAGAGGCGATAAATGAAGAGTACACTGACTGTACGATTCTACATAGAGCTTAGACATGGTCCAAGTTCGATACCACATCATATATCTACCACCTGTAACACAAGATGTGCCATTTGACCACTAGTGATTTTTGAAGCGAACAAGAGTTACTAGAATGTGTGCCAAATGACCCCTAGTATGTTTTTAAAGTGTCAACTGGCACTAGTGCCACATTTGTTATGTGCCAGTTGACGTCCACTTCTCGTCCCCGTGCCGATTTCAAAAAAATATATAGTAGAAAGAAATTTTTATTTGTATTTTCCGACACCCGGATAAACCGGTTTTGAGGGCTAGCAACTGTGCGGATTAGCTAGTTCCTAGTTCTCAAAATTCAGTGTGCTTTAAGAATAAGCACAACGAACTATACAACGGTCCAACAAATCATATCAAAACAACTCAACTAGTATGTTGAGCCACTAATAAAAAAAACACTTTTGAGCAAGTAAGCAGAGGAACGAATCCGTTAAATCCTTTGGACTTTTGAATTTCCGTAGCATTTTCAATTGGTACATACCTACTTAATTTTGTATGACTACAAAATACTACAATGGTGAAACCTGGCTGAAACTCTTTACAGGAAAATGGGCTTAGACCTTGAGTAGATATAGATAAAACTTTGACTTCGCATTACAGCCTTTCAAACCATAAATAACAATGTAGAGCATGGAATATTTTTTTGGCACTAAAACAAACAAACGGCCATTGCGTTGTGTTGTGGTGGCTCGTCAGTTCTTACATCATTCGACATTCCAATTATTTGCCTTGTATTGTGGACTTGGCCGAGGTTGCCGTCAGGTACAGTCGGCCACAGTCTCAGATACCCCTTTTTGTTCGATTGGCGCTCTTATGCCGCGCGCGGTAAGAGCTGCTATGGGGTATCTGAGATTGTGGCCGACCGTACATACTTAGTTAGATAGATGTGTAGGTACACTCTACGTCGCTTTCAAGGAGTTCGAACAATATGTACTTATCGGACATAAAAAAGCTAAAAAAGTTTTGGCTTCTAGTACCCAAATATTCCTTTCTACGTCATAATTTCATCCTAAGATAAATACTCAAATCTAACTCAAATATGTACTTACCCATAGGTAGGTAACATAACGTAGATGGAAAATTGTGATAAATAACTATGTTGTATAATGAACAATCGAATAAGGTATTGCAGCTTGAATTTTGCCCTTTTCAGACTGCGTGGTATTTTCGGAGATTCTCACCGGCTGGCGTCAAAGGAAGACCTCAACAAAATGGAATACCTTGAGAGGGTTCTAAAGGAGACGATGCGACTCTACACGGTTGTGCCCGTGATGGGTAGACAGACACTGCAGGAGATAAAACTTTGTAAGTGGATACAAATCCCTCTACCGGAACTCACTCTCAACTCACTCTACCAAATAAAAGTTGGGATTTTTTTTTCTCCTCATTCGGAAGGCAAAGTTTTTTGTTCGAAAGTCCGTTATTGGCTTAATCTTATCTTTAGACAATATGGAGAAACCAATTTCAATATTTTTTATTTTGGTTCAGTAGTTTGGATTTTACAACGTTTCAAAGATACGGTTTTATGACGTCACGCGACGGTCTGCATACTGTTGGCGATCATAGGAACAAAACATTTTAGCGCATAAAAACAAAACTACTGGGCCAAAATAAAAAATATTTAAATTCGTTTCTCAATATTGTCTAAAGATAAGATTAAGCCAATAACGGACTTTCGAACAAAAAACTTTGCCTTCCGAATTAAGTATTTACATCCGGCCGGTACTTAAAACTTAAGAACTTTTGAAAAGGTTGGAAGTAGAAGTATTTTAAACATCCTGTACCACTCTCTCCAATATTTAGCTTTTCCAACATACACACTATCTTTGAATAGACAAGGTGTGGTTATATGAACGAAACCCCGAACATTTTATTGTCTAACTAGGTAATAATTATAATATTATGTCTGAAGGTAATAATTATATTATGTACTTACACCTTTCTGTTCGATTGGCGCACTTATGCCGCACGCGGTAAGAATTACCATGGGGTATCCTAGACTGTGACCGACCGTACCTAAGCATTTCCTTTTTTATTCCAGCTAATTGCACAGTACCAGCCGGGGTAGACTGCGCGATAATTCCCTTCATGATGCATAAATCAGAGAAAATCTGGGGACCAGACGCGAAGTTGTTCAATCCAGATAGATTCCTGCCCGAAAACAGTGTCGGGCGACATCCCTGTGCATTTATACCGTTCAGTTTTGGATCCAGGAACTGTATTGGTGAGATCATCAGTTTATAGTTCTATGTACACACCACAGCACGTCAGAGTGTACACGCGACAGCACGTCGACCCTTAGATACACGCTAGTACTCTACTCGGTTACGTTACGGGTGACTTTACAACAAAAATGTACACTCTGACGTGCTGTCGTAAGTACACTTATGTTGTAAAGTGACCCTTAGCTGAATTAATGCATAGATTGGCGGTACGGAACTCTTGGAGTCCCACTCGCATTTCCCCGTTTTTTTTTAAAGCATGAGCCCTCAGAGCATTATTTTAAAGATAAAAATAAGAAGGTGTTTATAGCCTCACAAAAAAAAAAATACAATAGGATGAAACTTATAACTAATGAGATAAGTGAGGCAAAAGGAGGTGTCTCAGCTTTTGCTGCCCCGGAACCTCATGTGACCCCGGGGAGCGCTGGTTTTCAGATACCTCCTTTCCCCCTAAGATGATAGGCGGGGGCTAACAATAAGTTGACATAATAATATGATTATATTAAATTAAAGAAATAAAGAAACAATTAAATTCTTCACAGGCAGAAAACAAAAAATAAATATTTGAACAAGTTAAAAATCTTCTGGCAGGTGAGTGGTGAGAAAGGTGTGTGTGTGTTTGTAAGGTAAGGTTTGCGTGAGGGTGTGTGTGTATGTGTGTGAGGATACATATATGTGATGTGTGAGTGCATGAATGGATAAGAGTTAGGTAGGAGAGCATTTTTTTAATCTAAAAAGTTTGATATACATTCAAGTTTGATAAGACCTCCATATAAAGTCTTCAATAACTTCTACTTGTTTTAAAAGTCCATTTTAATTAAAACTCTCCACTTTTTCTTATTACAATGCGACAAGGACTATTATCGTTCAACTCAAGGGTAATGTTACGTGAAACCTATTCTACTTTACTTACCAACAAATGTCATTGTTACTTACCGTACTTTCTTTTTTCAGGACGCCATTTCGGAATGTTAGCAATGAAAAGTATTTTGGCCAATGTTTTGAGAAGCTACAAGATTCACGCGAACTCCTGTGATCAGTTAAAAATAGAAGTGCTCCTTTTTCCAGTAAAAGGTCATCAAATCTCCATAGTAAAAAGATAATTATGTACCACTTACCTACTGCATAAAACAATGTTTATACAATTTATATAGAGTTGTATAGTTGTAGGTATACCACCTATCTATCTATCTATGAAGTATAATATTATTATTTTTATTATGAGGTTAAATGAAATCAAATAGATACGTTGTACCTGGTTTAATAAATATTACCTTAACTTATTTTGATCTCCATAGTAGTACTTATAAGGCTCAACATTACAATGTGAATTTTTATAGTTAGGAGGCTAGGTATCCTGCGTAACAAGTCTCCCTAGTGCAGGCACCATCTCCCACAATAATCAATGTATCTCATACCCTATATGTACATTCTTCCTGTTTTATTGTGAAATAAACGAATTTTATTATTATTTTATTAGAACTGTATTTTTTTATTTAGATAAGTTATAGGTACTCGTATTGTATGTAAAAGGGGTATCCATGGGGTATCTAACCCCATGGAAGCTTTAATCGAGTTTCACAATCGGTACCTATTCTTCTTATTCGTGTGAGAGGTAATGTATTTAGGTAGGGTTACCAGCAGGGGAAGCACAACTTCAAGATAAACGTTTTATCCCACTGTCGGGTAGCGGCATCTCGCTTTACGCTGTGAAATAAAGTAAGATGGCGATAGCCGATAATGGGATAAAACTTTTATCGAGACTTTTGTGGTTTGGGGTCCACTTTCTTGATTTATTTAGCAGGTTTTCGGAGAGATTATTTAATAAGAGAGAGATATGATTAGCTTGATGAAGTATTTGTATTTCCATTAAAATTAGAGCTAATAACATCAGCACAGAACCGACATTTTTCTCACACACGAATTGACAACTCTTTTTTTTTTTTGTTGCTAGTATTAAAAATATAAAACAAGTATGTTTTCGTTAGTAATTTGAAACATCCTCCAAACGCAAAGAAAAAGTATTTAACCTTTTTAACTACTCACCACTAGATGGCGTTTACACATACTAAATAAAAATTATTAATCAGTTAAGTTTTGAAAATTTTCTACTCATCGCTAGATGGCGTTTACACAAACCAAACAATTTGATCAAAAAGTATTCAACATTTTCTACTCGCCCCTAGATGGCGTGATATACAAAATTCAACATGTTTGTTTGACTAGGTCACAAATTAACGTTTAATGAAATTACATCATTTAGCTATATTTTAAAATAAACAGTTACACAATTAGTTAGAGTTTACTTTAACCTTACAATTTATTAGATTATAATAGCATGACACAACGACAATAATACAGGAAATGATGAAATCTCTTTTTATCAGACTTATAAACTAACAGCATCTCACATTTATATTACCTTACTATTATCAACAGCAATATTAACATATTATAACCAATTAACATACTATAACATTTTGTTTCATTTTCAGTTATAATAAGGAAACAACTTACAAAAGCTTTTTTTTCTAATTATATAGTTCAAATTATAATATAGAAACAACTTACAAAAGTTTTGATCGAACCATAAAATCTCTGAAACAGATTTAAATGATGGGATGGAGTTTGTTTTTTACCTGTTGGGTTCTGACGAGGTGTTGGGGCACTTGGTATGCCAGGAATTAAGTTTGTGGCTGGAACTGGTACATTGCCCGAGATTTCTAACTTATACAGGCGTTGTACTGGTCTAATTTTAATGCCCATGGAAGTTCTTACCTCTGCTGTTCTTTCTATTCCATCTCGTCCAGGAATCAGTCTTTGGACTAATCCTAATGGCCATTTGATTCTCTTCTCTGCAGTGTCTATTAAAACGATATCACCCTCGGCAACAGGAAAAAGTGTTTTTTCCATGCCCTTTTGTATTAGAACAGTTAGGTATTCAGATTTAAACCTTCGACGGAACTGTTCTCGGATCACTTGTAAATATCGTAATCGACTATTCATGTTATTAGCATCAATGATATCGAGATCAGTTACATCCGAGTTAGGTATAGACTGTATAAAATGCGCTGGCGTTAAGGGCTCTAAACATTCCCCGCTGTCGTCGTTGATGTATGTCAAGGGTCGCCCATTCATGATCGCTTCACACTCGCATAATATAGTCTGTAACTCGTCATATGTTAAGCATGCCTTACCAATTATTCTGCGTAGTAGGTTTTTCATGACTCCTATAAGTCTCTCCCAAAAACCACCCCACCAGGCCGCAGTAGGCGCATTCATCTTCCACTGAATACGATGTATAGTAACCTCTCAGAGACGTTGTGCTCCCCTAGCAGGTCGTCTAACCTAAGAGCCGGACAGACCAGGGCCCTTAGCCTGTAACGCAATGGCGGGTCAACGGCGTCCCGGCAGAAGGACAAAACCAGAAGAAGGCTCTCCTCGTTTTTCTCCTACAACCAGTATGCTTAGCATGGTCGTTTTGACACTCTCTCGAACTCGAGTGACAGACGTGCCATATCTATTGTGCGAGCATGGCAGGCGGGATTCGAGATGGCAATAGATTAGGGTCATGTCTAGCAGAAAGTAGATATTGCAATTTTTTATAAAAATGTTGTATTTTTGTCTCCATCGCAATTTTGGCGTAGAGCTGTCATAAATACGATTATGTCACTGTCATAGCAACTATTTCACGCGTCTAATGTATCCACAAATCTTTAAGTAAATTAAAGCTTTGCTTTCTAAAGCGTGTCTTAATTATATCAATTTAATTTACTTAAAGATTTGTGGATACATTAGACGCGTGAAATAGTTGCTATGACAGTGACATAATCGTATTTATGACATTCACCCCCTTCCCCTTTTCTGACCTACCCCCACTATCAGACTTCGTAATCCCTTAGGTACGCCGGAGCTCGTCTCTCTCTTGTTGAGCGGCGTTGGATGGGACGTTATGGCAAACTATCAAGCTCTCTCTTCGATCTCAAGGATTGGATACTGAACATTGGCAGCGTGTACTACCGGGCGCGCTTTACTCCATTCGGTCCTTACTCTGCACGGCGACGAATGCTACGCCACACGAAAGACTTTTTAGTCATCCAAGGTAGGATGAGCACAGAAGAGTCGAAAACGGCCATAACAAGAAACATGTTCCAATATCTGAGACCTGACAGATTTGATGTCGAACCGGGAACCGCCGGTGCGGATACAAAATGGATGCACTGGATTCACACGTTCCATAACTTCGTATCTGAAGAGGATGCAGACGAAGGCACAAGGTTTAAGCTCCTGATCAACCACCTGTCGCCATCAGTCTTCGCAGTAGTGAGAGACTGCCCAGACTTCAAGTCTGCGATAAAAACCCTCGAAAGAACGTACGTAAAACCCAAAAACACCATTCATGCACGACATTTGTTGGCGACCCGAAGACAACAAGCTGGAGAAACGGTCGATGATTACATTCGTTCACTTAGAAGCCTATCTCTGGAATGTGATTTCCAAGACGTCTCTGGTCAGGAATACAGGGACCAGTATATAAGAGACGCCTTCATATCTGGAATATCGTCGAACAAAATACGACAAAGATTACTGGAGAACCTCAGTCTTACTCTTGACGAAGCACATAACCAAGCAAATTCTTTGGAAATGGCTGAAAGAAACTGTCAGAGCTATGTCACTGCACCTAATATGCCACAAGCTTTATGTGCAGTTGAAAACAGCACGCAACCGAGTCAATCCACGCAGAGCGAGAAGAAGGAAAGCGGATGTGCTGCTCAACCTCAGAACAGCCAAAAGAAGTGTTTCTTTTGCGGGAGTGGCACGTTACATAAACGTTTGAAATGCCCGGCTCTGAAGGATGTCTGCCAAAGTTGCGGGAGAACGGGTCACTGGGCCAATGTATGTCGAAACCCAAAACCTATCAGTGCGAATACAGTCATAACAGATAATGCTTTAAACGCTGCTACAAACCTCATAATATCTGCTGCATCCCCGCATTGCCTCGAGAAAGCAACAGTTTCAATAACTATCAACGAAAGCCGAGCCGTCGCTTTGATAGATACGGGGAGCTCTGTGAGCTTCATAGACCAAGAGCTAGCCTATACGCTGGGTCTCAAAAGCAAGCCCTGTCGGCAGTCTATCACAATGGCATCCTTAAGCCACACATCCACCGTAAAAGGAATTTGTACGGCTACGCTCCAACTAAAAAAACACACATACAAAAACCAACAGCTACTTATCATACAAAATTTGTGTGCCGACGTCATCTTGGGGCATGACATCCTGATAAACCATTCCTCACTCGAGTTGGAATTTGGAGGCAACAGGGAACCTCTAAAAATATGCAGTGTCTTGCAGGCATCAGTGCCACCCGCAACGTTGTTTTCGAACCTATCAGCGGATGTAAAGCCGATCTCAATCAAGTCTCGAAAATACAGTGAACAAGATAGAAAATTTATAGAAGAAGAGATCACGAAACTAATCGAAGACAACGTAATTGAACCATCAGTATCACCTTGGAGAGCTCAAGTACTGGTGGCTGGCGGAGGGATGCACAGAAAACGTTTGGTGATCGACTATTCTCAAACCATAAATCGATACACGGAACTCGATGCGTTTCCACTGCCAAGCATAGAGTCGATCGTTGCTAAAGTCGCAACATATGACCATTTCAGTCAGATAGACTTAAAAAGCGCTTATCATCAAGTGCCAATCCTTCCAGAAGAAAAGAAGTATACTGCCTTTGAAGCATGCGGGAACCAATATCAGTTCACACGAATTCCATTCGGGGTCACAAACGGTGTAGCTGCTTTCCAAAGAACGCTGCATCATATCATAAAAACGGAAGGGCTCAAAGCCACTTTTGCGTACCTCGACGACGTCACTGTTTGTGGCACAGACAAAGAAGACCACGACAAAAATTTAAAGGAGTTCATGGCCGCTGTGGAGAAGTACAATCTTACGCTAAACGAAAACAAATGCATATTCGGCGCTAGCGAAATAAGTTTGTTGGGCTATACAATCTCTAACCATAAGATAAAACCTGACGAAGCTAGATTAAAGCCGCTTATGGATTTGCCAGTGCCGACTGACGTGTCGTCATTAAGGAGGGCACTTGGCATGTTCGCGCACTACGCAAAGTGGATTAATAACTTCTCGGAGAAAATTAACCCACTTTTGAACAAAAAGGAGTTTCCTCTGCATGAGGCGGAAACACAATGTTTCCAAAAATTAAAATCAGATATATCTAAATCTTGTCTGATAGCTATAGACGAAAATGAAACCTTTACTGTAGAAACAGATGCCTCGGAGCATTCTCTAGCGGCCACACTGACCCAAAAGGGCCGTCCTGTAGCATTCTTCTCAAGATCTTTAAATGACTCTGAACGCCGCCAAAGTTCCATCGAAAAGGAAGCTGCTGCCATAGTGGAAGCAATTCGAAAGTGGCGACATTACTTGGCAGGCAAACACTTCGTCCTAATCACTGATCAACAGTCTGTCGCGTTCATGTTTCACAGGACACATACAAGTAAGATCAAAAATGAAAAAATTGAAAGATGGCGTTTAGAACTTTCTTGCTACAGATATGACGTAATCTATCGCCCAGGAAAGGAGAATGTTGTCGCTGACGCACTATCCAGGGTTTGTGCCAGTATTAGTCTAGATAAATTGGCTGAACTTCATAAACTACTGTGCCACCCGGGCATCACAAGAATGCTACATTGGGTAAAAACGAAAAATTTACCATACTCACACGAAGATGTCCGAAACATGACTGCGAATTGTCAGATATGCGCCGAGATTAAACCGAGATTTGCTCGAAATCAAGGGACACTGATCAAGGCAACATCGCCATTCGAAAGACTCAATATCGATTTTAAAGGCCCATTACCATCGAGCAACCAAAACAAATACATTCTTACCATCATCGACGAATATTCAAGGTTCCCATTTGCATATCCGTGCAAAGATGTATCGACGCTAACTGTCATTGCATGTCTACAGGACCTTATTTCTACTTTCGGGACCCCGGCTTACATCCACTCAGATCGAGGTTCATCATTCGTTTCAAAGGAACTAAAAGACTTTTACTTGTCCCGCGGCATAGCGTCAAGCAGAACTACGCCATATAACCCTCAAGGCAATGGCCAAGTTGAGCGGTTAAATGGGACGTTATGGCAAACTATCAAGCTCTCTCTTCGATCTCAAGGATTGGATACTGAACATTGGCAGCGTGTACTACCGGGCGCGCTTTACTCCATTCGGTCCTTACTCTGCACGGCGACGAATGCTACGCCACACGAAAGACTTTTTAGTCATCCAAGGAGGTCTCCCAATGGAGAATCTCTCCCCACTTGGCTCTTATCACCAGGTCCCGTGTTAATGAAGAGAAATGTAAGGAATTCCAAATATGAGCCGATCGTTGAACCTGTAGAGCTTCTGGAAGCGAATCCTACCTACTCCCATATTAGGTTGCCGGATGGTCGGGAGACCACTGTTTCAAATCGACAGCTAGCCCCTCTGCCAAGATGCGAAGACATCAATAGCGGATCCAATAACGAAGAGATAATAGATTCTGGTCCTGATGATGCAGAAGGCTATGAGACTGCCCGGGAGAATGAAGGCACCGCCACAGAGGATGCCGAGACCATCCAACGCCGCTCAACAAGAGAGAGACGAGCTCCGGCGTACCTAAGGGATTACGAAGTCTGATAGTGGGGGTAGGTCAGAAAAGGGGAAGGGGGTGAATGTCATAAATACGATTATGTCACTGTCATAGCAACTATTTCACGCGTCTAATGTATCCACAAATCTTTAAGTAAATTAAAGCTTTGCTTTCTAAAGCGTGTCTTAATTATATCAAGAGCCAACTCGAGCCCGACCGACAAGTTGACAGTTTTGCATAGAGAAAGACCTATCTCGGGCTAACCATGCTGCACGTACAGAGAACTAATCCTCTAGAATTAGAATCAAAATATTCTTTGCTGTACTACAAAAACATTAAAAGGACAGACAGCGTTAGCAAATCGTAATTGAAGTCGTCACCTGACAGCCCATTTTGGCACCATTGTGTTACAGGATAAGGGCCCAGCCAGTTTGGCCGGACATTTGGGTAAAAAAGCCGGACACCCTAAATTATTAAGGATTTTCTGTCTTAGCAATAATACGACAATTTTTTTTACGTTATACAAAAATTTTCTTGATCATTTACCATAAAACTTCTTAAATTCTAATGAAATAAAATAAAATGTATACATACGCATACGCAATAATCTAGCGCAGTGTTGCCAGGCCCATTTTACGAAAATCGATTTTCAAAAAACGCTACCGAGGTGCGAGGTAAAGCCAAAAGCCGGACAGGCCGGACACCGTTTAATTTGGCCGGACACTCGATCAAAAAGCCTACCTATGTCCGGCTTATTTATCTTAGCGAGTTGTTGACTGTATGTGTATCTACTTGTTAATAGAATGTTAGATCCACGATCTATCACTTCCACTTCCAACGCCTATTCATGAAAAAAAAAGTAATAATATAATGCTGTTTCAATTAAAAGAATACAGATTTGATTAAAAAAACTTTACTGCAATAAATCAAAACGTTAAAAGTCGATATTTAACAAAACCGCGGTAAAAAGTTGGAAAGAAAACCTTTGAATATTTCCGGTTTTCCGGCTGGAAACGGAAATACAGATTGTTTTTCTTGTCTATGGTATCAATAGTGTTGTCTATTTCAATATTGCAAGATTATTGTATAAAAATAACGGTATTTCGTTTTGTATAATCGGTTATTGTAGTCGTCAATCACAGAGCCCATCACTAAATAACAACATGGCTGACGCTTTGTGGTTTCTAGTGCGTTGAGGTTATTTGTGTCCGTTTGAAATATTTATGCAGAATTCAAGCAATAAACTTAGGTGTAGTGAATGAAGAGATAAATTAAAGTGTATTGTTAAAGAAAAAGTGAAGAATGTTATAGCAGGACTGTATACAAGGTGAGATTTCGTTAGCACTATAAAAATCTGGGCTTTTCTGTTTCTTTCACTTTTATGTGTAAAGTAAATTATATTTTTCTAATTAGGTATCGAAGTAATTAACCATGGAATTCGGGCACCCCCCGCCGAACATGGGCATGCCGCCTCCCGGCATGGGGATGAATATGGGAGGGCCGGGACCTGGGGTCATGGGCCCGCCTATGGCACCGCCTATGGGTCCGCCTATGGGTCCGCCGATGCGACCCCACATGCGCCATAACTTTAGGCCTTACAGCTACCAGATGCGCTTCCCCTCCCAAGGGCCTCTGAACATGACTCAAGACGACTTCGACGGTAAACGTTTACGTAAATCTGTTATGCGAAAGACTGTAGACTATAATGCTGCTATTATAAAAGCCCTAGAGACCCGCGTCTGGCAGCGAGACTGGCGGGATAGGCACGCTCTGCAGCCCGACGCTATGTACACTCCAGATCTGATGCCTCCGCCGTCTTACCCCGATAACCCAATTAATGCTGTGACTACTCGGTTCGTTAAAACTGCAACCAATAAAATGAGATGTCCCATTTTTGCCGTGGCCTGGACGCCGGAAGGTCGGCGACTAATTACCGGTGCGTCGTCCGGTGAGTTCACTCTGTGGAACGGGTTAACTTTCAATTTTGAGACTATTCTTCAAGCTCATGACTCCCCTGTTAGATCCATGGTGTGGTCTCATGGAGAAGGCTGGATGGTCACCGGAGACCACTCAGGTTTCATCAAGTATTGGCAGAGCAACATGAACAATGTTAAAATGTACCAAGCTCACAAAGAAGCTGTCCGTGGCATCAGTTTCAGTCCCAGTGACTCAAAAATCGTTACCTGTTCCGATGATGGAACACTGCGCATTTTCGACTTCTATAGATGTCAAGAGGAAAGAATTTTAAGAGGCCATGGTGCCGATGTAAAGTGTGTCCAGTGGCACCCAACAAAAGCCCTGATAGTGTCTGGCAGCAAAGACAACCAACAACCCATCAAACTGTGGGACCCAAAGTCTGGCACGGCACTGTCTACCCTCCATGCTCACAAATCGACAGTCATGGACTTGAAATGGAATGAAAATGGCAACTGGCTGATCACTGCTTCCCGAGACCATCTGCTGAAGTTGTTTGACATCCGCAAGCTTAGCACTGAGCTACAGATATTTAGAGGTCACAAAAAGGAAGCCTCCAGTGTTGCCTGGCACCCCACTCATGAAGGACTGTTTTGTTCAGGCGGTTCTGATGGAGCCATCCTTTTTTGGAATGTTGGCACTGATAAAGAAGTAGGATGCATAGAAGGCGCCCATGAGTCTATTGTGTGGACCATGGCATGGCATCCTCTTGGGCACATCTTGTGCTCAGGCTCCAATGACCATACTTGTAAGTTTTGGACAAGAAACCGCCCTGGAGACCTGATGAGAGACAAATACAATCTGAACACACTTCCACCTGGAGTACAAGATGACCATGACCTGGATGAGCCAGCTGTTATTCCTGGAATGGGCCCTGAGGACAAAGTGGAGATATTCCCCACAGATACTGACAAAGCCATTCCTGGTTTAGATTTAGATACATCAATCTTACCAATAGACTTGGAAAAGAAGGTGAAAAAGGTGCCTTATAGTAAACCTATTCCAAGAAACTTCCAAGCTCAGTGGAACCATGGCCCCTCCAATGACACTGCAACCAATGAGGCCTTAACGCAAGCTCTTGTAGAGTCGGTGCCAGGAGCTGTGCCACTGCAACAAATAACTCCAACAGCAATATTTATTTATGGCAAATTGATTGGTGTGGAGCCCGGCTCCAAACTAGAAAATGCAATAATGGAAGGACCTATGGCCCTGAAAAAGTATGTAGCTACTGGTGAGATTGAAGAGTTGCATGATGTTATGCCTCATTTAGAAGATGATGCTGACGAGGAAAGTTTCACTCCCTTTGAGTACCCAGATCCAGACAGAGAGGAAAATGAGTATGATGAAGAGGATAATAACCAGGATAATTACAATGACGAAGACTACGACCATGAGATGCGAATGGGTGACCAATGTGACGATGAACATAATGACTACAATAACAGACCACACATGAATAACATGAACAACATGAGACCGCCAATGGGCAATATGGGTCCTATGGGAAATATGAGACCAATGATGGGCAACAGACCTCCAATGGGTAATATGCATGGAATGCGCATGCCGCCGCCCATGGGTCCTGGAGGTCCTATGGGTCCTGGTGGTCCCATGGGTCCTATGGGTCCTGGAGGCCCTATGGGTCCCGGAGGTCCCTTGGGGCCTGGAGGGCCAATGGGTCCTGGAGGTCCAATGGGTGGTCCTGGAGGCCCTATGGGTCCCGGAGGCCCCATGGGTCCTGGAGGTCCCATGGGACCTGGGGGTCCCATGGGACCTGGGGGTCCAATGGGTCCTGGGGGACCGATGGGCCCACGACCGCCTTTCCACGACAACGGATTTAACAAACCTCACTTCAACTCTGGATACGACGACCAGTCCTATTCACAAAACAATGACGAGTACAACGAAGAAGAGTCGTACGATCAAAGTTACAATAATGAGGATGAGAACTACAACAATGAAGAGAATGAGGAGGGTGACTATCGGAACCAACAGCGGTGGTCTGGCGAGTTTAGGAGAGGTCAGGGTCGTGGCAGAGGGCGAGGTATGAACGGACACGGTGGCCGTGGGAACTGGCGTGGCAACAGCGGGCCCCGTGGGGCCCCGTGGCGAGGACGCGGCGGTGGCGCCAACAGACCCTTCCGACGAGGCGGGAAACCCATCCCCAACTAGAAGATAACAAGTTTTCCATTAATCAAGTTCCAAACTGAGTGATTGATAAGTGTAAAAACAATTGTGGTCAGTGAAAAAGTTGTACATATTTTTTTTTATTTACTGCTTGTATTGTAAACTTTAAGGAACTGATAACAATAAAATACATTATGTAAAAAAAAATTGCGGGTTCCTAACCGGGTACATAAATTAACAAATTTTTTTTACAGCTGAGAACTGGTGAGTTGTCTGTCTTATTTGTAAATTATTTTGGAAATGTGTACAGTTTCAAAGCGCCTTTTGTATTTTACAGGTATTTTTGAGTTGTGGATGGTAAGGCTCTGTGCATGGAGTCTGCAGCTCTGACTGGACTTCGAACTGATTCTGGGATCCTGTTTGAGACACGGGCGTTCATCATTTGGTAGCATCACGTTGCAGCAGCCATCAAGTCTTTGGCGGTCAACAGCAGCCTTATAGTAAGACCCTGGTATTTTTGATTTTGTCTTGTCAATAATTGAAATAAAGAAAAGAGAAAAAAAAATCTAATAAATAAAGAACCTTTACCATAAGTTATGATTATAACAAGTTTTGTCGGATGAGATTTGAATAAAAATAAAGAAATTAATTAGCTACATTTAACGTTCGTCCAAGGAATCCTCTCCCTTTGCATTTTATGTTGCATTTAAGAAAATTTTAGAATAAAATATACATATTTAGGTCATGGATTACCCACACAGGTTATTTATCCTTCTTTATTGCTTTGCTAGATTTATCGATTTATCATTCAGCAAAAAAGCTAGATTAGAAAACTTAGCCCTTTTATATGATTTGTACCTACTATTTCTAGTTGCAACTTTTACCTGCACTATTTACGATCTCGTCAAATACATGCCGGAGTGGTCTGAGGTGGCCCAGGACCGAAAAGTATGGACTGAAGTGGGGGAGGCCTTTGCCCAGCAGTGGGACACTAACACCGAGGCTAAGTAAAAAAAAAATAAAAAATTTACACAGTACATGGGTGTTGTGACTACACAACACAGGGTGTACAGTTCCTGGAATATGTTGTTTTTTTAGTTGGAGACAGCTTGCTGATTAACCAATATTCAGTATGTTACATAGAGCTTAGAAATTTTTCTTTTTATAAAAAAATTCTAGATTTTAGAAAATATTGCGTGCATCTTGAATCAAAAAAATATATAAAAAAAAACTGTCATGAGCACGCCTTTAGGCAACTTTTGGCTGTAGCAGGATTAAAAAAAATAGGTATTGTATAGGGTGGTACAAACATAAAGTCCATAGAAAAAACTTTGTATATTTGGACCACCTTGAGCATTATTTTTGCAAACAGTTATTTTTAGCGCACCTTAATTATCATTCATAATATTTGCACCATACATTTACCCCATGACCTTCCTCCTCCTTGGACGTTACTTAGATTTTATGATGTGTATAAAAATAAAGGCTACAAGCTACAAGACACTGGATTCATTGCGATACATCTTGTTGTAGACTCAATAAAATTTTGCCATCACAAGGGGTTTCATTTGATCGCCCTCGACCTCAATAAAGACTAATTTGAGAATGGAAAATGTAGTTTTAATTTATTTAGTTTTTTTCGTTCACCTGCAACGTTGCTTGCGGCGCCGAGTACTCACTTCGGTTCTCTTTTGTTCCAGATGTCCTTTGCGCGACGGCTATGTTGGCTGATAACGGTAACACTATGTCACTGCAGCCACCAAGGCGGTGGGGAAAAAAACGCTTTACCCGATACGAGCGACAATGCTACAGAGCGCCTGGAGCCGATCAGCGGGACGCCAAACTTCCGACTGATCAAACCTGACAAGGGGACCCAATGGTTCCCCGAACGCGAGATGAAGCTGGACAGCTGCGTGCGGCAGGCGAGATGTGAGGTCCTGCGTAACACCACCTGCCTTGGCGCGAAGCTGCCCTACGATCACAGCAGTATACACCTCACATTCTATGACAATCAGGAGCAGATCGAAACCCAACTGGAACTGTACAGAGGAATCATAAACGTGCCAAAGTGCTGGGCCGTCATTCAGCCACTGCTCTGCGCTACGTTCAAGCCGAAATGCGAACGGATACTTGGCCAGGACATGGTCTATATTCCGTCGTACGAAATGTGCAAGATAACTATGGAGCCGTGCGCTATTCTGTACAATACGACGTATTTCCCGTCCTTCCTCAAATGCAATGAGACCCTTTTCCCGCCGAAGTGCGACAATGTGGCGACGCGGGAGATGAAGTTCAACACGACTGGGAAGTGCTTGCCGCCTCTCATTCACACCGACAAGGCCCTTCACTTCTATGATGGTAAGATTCATACAAATTCTTAAATTCCCTTTCTAGATTGCTATCTTTCAACCTCTTCATCTAACAATTTTTTTCTCAGGTTTTTTTCCCATTCAGTTTTCATACATTTGACACGCCGAGCGAGGTTTCAACTGAAAACACATTCCTTGTCTCGTCTCCACTGACAGTTGCGAGCGAGCGAGTACGGCATGAGCTATTTATTGAACGTAGGGTTAGTAAGGTTTTTACTTGACAGAGTTCTAAACATCATCACTTTTTTAACACCCACTGCCGAGTAAAGGCCTTTTGATGCTCACGCCACCTCTCACGATCCTGTGACAGACGCAACCACCATTTTCCGGCCACTTCGGCTATGTCGTCGGACCACCTGGCAATGTTTTTCTATTATATCACGGTTTTACTCACTTGTATTTTGTCGGTGTAGCCGACTAGTTTCGGTTCTCATTCGGAGACCCAATGACGAAATGTGTAGTGCTCACGAAAGTTTAAGTTTAAAAATCTGGCTAAATGTCTGCCAACCGATCTCTTCCCCTCCCGAGGACGTCATTCCGCAATGGACTTTGTCTGCCACTTCTAGCCAGGTGTCCTGCCCACTTTGCGTTTTCCGCCGTCTCCACTTTTGTGCGGCTTCTTATTACCAAGTCCGGTACTCCAAGAGCTTAATACCGAGGAGGTCTAAAACCGGTCTTAATTTCCAGGTATCCCAGGCTGCGGGATCCCGTGCCGCGATCCTCTCTACACGGAAGACGAGCACCAGCAGATCCACCGGCTGGTGGCGTGGGGCGCCGGCGCGTGTCTCGCGCTCAACCTGCTCACCGTCGCCACTTTCCTGATAGACTGGCGCAGCGCCAACAAGTATCCCGCCCTGGTGATCTTCTACATCAACGTCTGCTTCGCTGTGGCTTCTATGGGGTGAGATTCTGTTGTTTGTAGATTTTCTGAGTACGGAATACCACGCTACGCCCAAGAACAAAAATCGCGGAGGTTGGAGCTGCAACCGCTAGACTGAAGTGGAATTCGGAAGGCAAAGTTTTTTGTTCGAAAGTCCGTTATTGGCTTAATCTTATCTTTAGACAATATTGAGAAACTAATTTAAATATTTTTTATTTTGGTCCAGTAGTTTTGTTTTTATGCGCTAAAATGTTTTATTCCTATGACCGCCAACAGTATGCAGACCGTCGCGTGACGTCATAAAACCGTATCTTTGAAACGTTGTAAAATCCAAACTACTGAACCAAAATAAAAAATATTGAAATTAGTTTCTCAATATTGTCTAAAGATAAGATTAAGCCAATAACGGACTTTCGAACAAAAAACTTTGCCTTCCGAATTGGGCTGACCACGTACGCCATATGGGTCCAGACACATGGGCGAAAATCGCCACTGACTGGAATCCACACGTGGAGCGACCTCCCAACCTTTTTGCCAGATGGGCCAAAATGGGAAAGAGTGGAGAACAAAAAGGCCTTTGCGCAGCAGTTGGACACACAAGAGGTTAAATAATAATAAATGGTTTTAAGTCGCATTGTAATTTCGGAGCAAGATAAAGTAAGACTTAAACAACGAGTCTCATACTCTGATGAATCTAATTTCAGTAAACGTGCCGTAAACAGCTTATTCGGCGTTTTGCGTATAGTAATTACGTTGCAGTTTCTTATCTTACTTTATGGTGAGCATGTAATTGAAAACGTTTCTACACGACAATAATAATTTTGTGAAACCTTCAGCCTTGACCAATTAAATTTTTTATTGCTTACATGAATGAAAAATCCTTTTTATTTCTACCGAAAGCGCAACATTGGTTCCGCATGCATAGGTCAGTCCTCTACATCCGAAGTGATGCAATAATAAGAAATAGTTCTGTAACATTTATAAGGCCTTCATAACAAATTGTTTTTTTTCAACAGGTGGCTTGTGCAATTCGGCGTGGGATCCAGAGAAGACATTGTATGTTCCAAAGATGGCACAAGACGTCAGGGCGAACCTTCGGCTGAAGAAAACTTATCCTGCGTTGTCGTATTTGTGCTGGTGAGAAATTTTCTGAATTACTTAAATACAAAAAAATTAAGTAACTTTTAAAATATCTAACGTTGAATAAAGCCAAAATGCTTACGGAGGATTTTAGTAAATAAATATCTCTATCTTTGCAGGTGTACTATTTCATGATGGCTGCCTGCGTTTGGTTCGTCATATTCACATACGCGTGGCATATGAGTTTTCGTGCTTTAGGTAAGTGGGTTTGTCCTATTCTTATCTCCTCTTTCTGGTCACGGTTTAGCACAACAGCTAATGTAGCCACTCGGTATCCGTGAAGGAGAACATAGTGAGGAAACCCGCGGCTTAGTTGATCTAAGCCCATTCCTGTGGCGGTGTCACTACAAAACAACACCTTGTATCGGCTACAAAAAAAAAGTGTCAAAAATAAATGAATGCAAAGGGCTAAAATTTACACTGTATGTATATCTATCTAGCCCATAAATAAAGCCCACTGCTGGGAATGGGCCTCTTCCTTTTCACGTCAACCCCCTCGATCTAATGTCAATGTCGTCCATTGTCCTCCCGCTGTTTTAACAATGTCATCGACCCCTCGAGCTTTCGGTCTACCCACCGACCGTCGACCCATTCTAGGCCACCATTCCGTTACTGCCCTAGTCCACCGTCCGTCCTCCCGTCTAGCCAGATGCCCTGCCCACGTTAATCAATTAACTTTAACAGTTTCCACTTTAATCTCCCACGTCTTTTGGTCTTCTGCCGAGATTGATACAATCTTTAAAACTTAAACTTTCGTAAGCACTGCACATTTTTATATCGCTTTAACGGTTTCACTTACTTAAGCGTAAAGGTAAGCGGGCGGGGCCAGTCACCCCCGCCCCTCCCCCCCGCACCGGAGTTGTCCGCGCGGGCGCATCGTCAACGAGCCCGCAGTGAGCGGATGAACGCCAAGACGAACGCGTCGTCCATCCCTCCTCCATGACTAAGACTTCCGGACGAAGTCGAAACATGTCGGCTATTCCGACAAAATAAAAGTAAGTGAAACCGTTAAAGCGATATAAAAATTGATACAATCCTTTCTAAAGAACCCCCCCACCCCTTTCCAGGCAAAATCCAAGACCGCATTGACAAGAAAGCCGCCTACTTCCACCTGGTGGCGTGGTCCCTGCCCCTGGTGCTGACCATCACCACCATGGCGTTCGGCGAGGTCGACGGCAGCAGCATCACCGGTATCTGCTTCGTGGGTTACATCAACCACCCCATCCGGGCCGCCATGCTGCTGGCGCCGCTCTGCGTCGTGCTGCTGTTAGGAGGGTACTTTCTTGTTAGAGGTTAGTGTTTCTTCCATTTTTGTCTTTCTCTTTCGCTTTCTCTCTTGCTCTCTATCTATGCTTGTGCTTGCAACGAATCATACAGTGACCAAAGGCCAGCGGCACATAGAAGACGGGGGAATGTCTTTATTTACGTGGAGCTACGCTGACTCAGCGTCCAGAGAAGCAGAGTTATTTCTTCGTGTCAAACAGCATCACAGATTACTCGTTGATCTACCTACTCGTATTAGCCAAAAAAGATCACCTCGGAATAGGAAGGCCGAACTTGATAGTTATTGCAAACACTGTAAGATAATAAGATCCTGGGGCCTTAGCCTGTAACGCAATGGTGCCAAAATAGGCTCCCAGTTGACGGCTTCAATTACGATTTATTAATGCTATCGGTCCTTTGAATGTTTTTGTCTACCCTTGCCGTAGGTGAGTTTATGGCTGTCTTAGCCAGGCAGTCAATACGTGTTAGTTACGCGGCTTAGTTGGCTCCACACGTATTGACTTTGTCTTTCCTGTGGGCTAGGCCGACTAAGCTGTCAGGATGGTAGGTATAGGTGCTGGGCAAGCCTACTCCATCTAAAATCGCCGAGTGGTCTCTTCACCCATCTAGTGTGAGTGAAGGCGCCACTGGTCGCTGTATAAATCATCTCATTACGTAGATGCAAAGGCCTTAGTTTTTTTTAGCCAGGCAGATATGAATTTCTTTCATAACAGGAAAACATAGGTTTGCTGCAAAACCAAGTAAAAACCCCCTATTTCATTTGCCCCTCGCAGGTGTATTTTCGCTGATCGCCGTGCGAGTGTCGAGCAAAGACGTGATCTCTCCGCGCGCGGCGAACAAGATCCGCCAGACGATACTGCGCTGCTCGCTGACGGCGGCGCTGGTGGCTGTCTTCATCTGCGTCACATGTATCTGCCACGTCTACGAGTTTAGAAACGCTGACGCGTGGAAGATCGCCTTCAGAAACAATATCATGTAAGTTTCTCGTACTACACTAGCTGAACCAACATTTTCAAACGCAAAAAACATGTTTAGGCCAGACACATACAGATGGATTTTTTCCGTTCGGAAAAACGAAACCAATGCAAACTGATGCGTACTTGATCTATGAAAATTCCGGACGGAAAAAAAACCGTATGTGTGTGGCGGTCAATAGACTGTATGCAGTCACTGCGTTCGGAATCCCGATTCGTTTTTTTTTTCGTCAGTAATTCCGTCTGTGTGTGACCAGCCTTAAACTATGTTATTATGTATGTCAATGTTTCTATGCCGATTATTTTTCTCAAAAGTAGGTTTTTCTATGAAATCACCCCAGGGCCTTGGATAGATGATATCTTCGCCGCTCTACATCTACATAATTATGGCCAACATGTCGTCAATCCAATTCGCCGGTTACCTGCCTACATTTCAGCTTTTCCAGTAGTTTTTGGCTCATTTGTGGAGTACCTCTTCGCTTCGGGTTATGTACCTTGGCTATATCTGCCAACCTAACAACATTGTATCTTCCCAGCTGCCGCCTAGAGGCGATCCACACGGGCGCGCGCGAGTGTAGCAGCGGCGCGCGGCCCTCGGTGTCGGTGCTACAGCTGCGGCTACTGAGCGTGTTTCTGGGCGGTGCTCTGATGGCTTCTTGGACCTGGACAGCCGCCGCCGCCGCCGCCTGGAGGCGCTATATGGCGAGGTAAATACACCTTTGGGTTGGACTACTAGACTGGTAAGTAGGTAAGGTCTGTTCAGGTCTTGCCCCCTTTCTGCCTTTGTCCCCTTAGTATGATTCTCATAGTATTTGTAGAGATTTGCCCCCTTTTTTAAAAACCCTACTTTTTATTCGAACTTTGCCCACTTTCTGAGTTTGCTCCCTATGTTGACTAATCGAAGTGGCCACCTGACCACCTCTCGTGTCAGTTTTGAGGTCGCCCAGACGGTGCCTCTGACATGACCTGACCACCTCTCGTGTCAGTTTTGAGGCCGCCCAGAGGGTGCCTCTGACATGACTTAACGATTGTTATTAGCGCGCTCAGATATTATTGCCGCTAGCGGTCACCCATCTGACCGTGCCCGATGTTGCCAATCGATTAAGAATGGCTAGTGCTTTATAGCTCCGACAAATAGCGTTAAAAATGTGGAACACACACGTCATTTCACGTTTGCGAGTCGAATAGTTGCCTTTCAAAAGCAGCTCATGGACCTGAAAAAACGTATAACAAATAGCGTTCCTTACGCGCGAGTGGGTTCTTGAAGAGAAAATAATGTTTAAACGTTTGTTGTTCCCAGAAAGTGCGGCTGCAGCGTCGACACCGACAACAGCCGGCGCGCGCGCAAGCACGAGCTGATCGCGCGCGCTTACAAGCGGCGCGGCGAGTTCGACCGGCGCAGCCGCGTGTCCATCTCACTCGGCGGGTCGCGGCAGGACCCCGTCGGGCTGTGCATCGACCACACCGCGCCCATCGACTACCCGGACGATGCCAAACACGAGAGGTAAGCTAGGTGAAGCTAGGAATAGGCTGTAGAAACGGATTGAACGTTTGAATCTTCTAACACACACAGCAAGAGCTAGAGTTGAACACTCGCGAGTATAACAGGCGCGGCGTGTCCATCTCAGTCGGCGGGTCGCGGCAGGACCCCGTCGGGTTGTGCATCGACCATACCGCGCCCATCGACTACACCGCGCCCATCGACTACCCGGACGATGCCAAACACGAGAGGTAAGCTAGGAACAACTATCACAGACCGAGTCTGCAAGGCTATACACAGCCATACACAGAGTCGAATGGCGTCATATCACAACGCCACGCTGATATCGTAAGAGAATAACGACCCTCAACATTGACAGACATCTACTTGCTTGCAGTCAAAGGATTTCAGATAGTAAGTAAGGCCCTAAGCAATTCGGAACCCAAAGTTTTTTGTTCGAAAGTCCGTTATTGGCTTAATCTTATCTTTAGACAATATTGAGAAACTAATTTAAATATTTTTTTATTTTGGTCCAGTACTTTTGTTTTTATGCGCTAAAATGTTTTGTTCCTATGACCGCCAACAGTATGCAGACCGTCGCGTGACGTCATAAAACTGTATCTTTGAAATGTTGTAAATCCAAACTACTGAACCAAAATTAAAAATATTGAAATTAGTTTCTTATAATAGCCAAAAGTTTTGAATAAGCCAATAACGGACTTTCGAACAAAAAACTTTGGGTTCCGAATTGTCTGAATCTTATTGTGTGTGGTCCACACATCGACCACACCGCGCCTATCGACTACCCGGACGATTCCAAACACGACAGGTAAGCTATGTGAGATATCAGCTAAACTATGGGCTGCGCGTGCCAACCCCCGGATAGGCGAGCAAAGGGCATCTGGGTGTTTGCTGGAAGCGTTTGACCCACTCGTATTAGGCAGTTATTTCGTCCCCGAACAATACCTCATGACGTAACCCTTATTTTCACCAAGACTTCATTATCATCATCAGCCTACCTCCGCCCACTGCCTATAGGGCAACTAAACCGGTTTTGAGGACTAGCGACTGTGCGGTTTGTTTTTACAGAATAAGCACTTTGAAGCCTATGATAACTCTTTTCTTTGGTAATGGTAGAACGGGTTGTTTTCCGCGCCTATTTTGCGTCAGGTGGGATTTTTCATCCTTGCCAACCCAGCTCCTCCAAGAAGTCCAGGGGGGTTACCCTTGACGCTATTGCGATCAAATTGAAAAAGTTTAAAAATTAATTTCTCTTTGAATTCGCATACTAATGCTTTGATTTTACATACTTTATAATGTTTATTCAAAGGTAAGGCTGTTTTATTCAATAAAAACACAAAATGCGTCTTAATTTGTAAAATATAACATTTTGTAAATTGCGCCATATTGCGGCCGTATTGGAAAAATGCGTCAAAGGTAGAGGGGCAGCAGTCCACGAATGTTCTGGAGCATTTCGGGGGAGCGACCCCGGTGAACCGAGGTAGCCCGGTAGTTTGTCAGCTCCCTGCATTTCAGCAGGACATGAGCGGCTGTTTCGTCTGTCTGTTTCGTCTGCAGGCTCTGCACAGAGGACTGTCGGTGACACCTATTAAAAATAGTTGTCTAACTCTAAATGTAACACTACTTTATTCATTCAAAAACATATTTACATGTCAAAATATAAAACAAATCCACCGCAAGCTTCGTCAAACTACACACACACACAATAGAGTAAAAAAAACAACAACAAAATACAAAAGACAAATACACAAAATACCTAACTAAATAACCCGCCCCGGGCCACCTCCGATCCAAAGGTCCCCAACACGCTGGCCGCGTTACCGCGCTGCACAGCGAGGGAGATCCTCTGCATTAGAAATGCCCCGGAGCGAGAGTCAAAACCTCGGTCCCTCAAGCGACGGCCCAGCTCCCCAACAAAAGATCTTCCTTGCGCTCCCCACACTCCCATCGTCTCTATGGCAAGAGGAATAAAAATATACCTCCCCAAAAGTGGGCTGTATTTTAGGCACTTTTGCCTCGCTGCCGCCTCTGCGGCGCCACCGGGGGTGAACACGGTCGACGTCAAGTGGGAGGGAGCAAAGGTACACACACAGGTTGCATCCCAAATCAAGCAACGGCCCCTTTCCCACGGAATAAGAGTACCAAACCAGAGTGTCTAACTCTTATCTTTGTTATTGTTCCAGTTGCGAGCTAACGAACTCGTGGGCGGCGAACCTGCCGCGCTTCGTGCGTCGCCGCGATGCGCTCGTCCTTCCGACGCACCCGCACCACTCGCTCAGCTCCACGCCCGACCGACGGAACTCGCAAGACTCGCAGATCAGCATCAGTCTACGACACGTCTCCGTAGAGTCCAGGAGGAACTCCCTGGACAGCCAACTATCCGTAAAGATCGCCGAAATGAAGACAAAGGTTGGACGGAGGCGCACAAAGCACGGCAAGGCCAAGAGAAAGGCGAGGGCCAGCGCCAGAAAGGAGTCCACGCCGTCCATCGAAAGCCAGATAAGCAGATATTGGCTCCAAGCCCTCACGGCCAACAATGACCCTTCTCGTGAAGAAGTGAAGTTCAGTTTCGACTAACGAATCTCATCGTTTTTACTATAGTTCGTAAGTTGAAAGTTCAAAATAGGGATATCGAATCGTCCAAAGCGTATTTTTATAGGTATTTTGAACGAGGCTTGTTTAGTTTTCGTATATCGATGGAATTGTTGCAGCTTGAGTCTGATTTAGAGGTTACAGAAAGTTACAATTCGAAAAGAACTCGTTACCTATTAATTCGTATTGTGTTGTATTTTGTAAGACTGATTCGAATCTCATAATTATTATTGCAATAACATGACAATATACAATATTATTATCCCAAACAATAAAATACGATTGTGCCATATCAGAGCAAGAAATAAATCTTTGTGATTTGACTGATATTTTTACGTATTAGGAACTAAGGTCATTAATTTTAAGAATCATTTTATAACACACTTGCACTTGCACTTGTAATATGAAATACCAATGCATTTTGTAAACAAAAATACTCTCAACTTGACTAATTAAGTACAGCTTGATGTATAGTAATCAAACGTTATTGTTCGTAACAAATGAAGGTACAAATTCAAAATGGTTGTGAGCTTTCTACTCTCGTACAAAATTTTGCACTTTTGTAAAATTAAATATAATTTTATTATTATAATCAATGCTCTATCCATGTTGTGTATTTGCGAAATGCCTCATTTTGTCTCAATCATGAATCTATGTGTCTATAGCAGCTTTAAATTTTGTACATTTTATAGATATGTAAGATTTTTTTATCTAAGTACCAGTATGTTAGTCATTAATTTTTTTGTATGTTTTTTTAAATAAATGTCTTTCTATGTACCCATGTAATTTTATTTAGAAGATTCCGGTTGGGGGTGCGGCTGCATCGACAACTTTTACTTATTTTCACTACGTAAATGTGATTATAGCAAGATTATACATATTGTACAGGGTGTTAAAAAACTGCCAACAGATCCAAAAGCCACGCATACTAGACACCAAAACAAAGTACTTTTTCAATATAGTATTGCTGGGAAATGATTTTGGTTTTTTAGGTTATAATATTGAAAAATATTTAATCACGCAATGGACGTGTAACGCACAGAAATCATATTGCGCAAGTTTATTTATAAGTATAAGTTTATGTTATTTAAGCTTGAAGTGCCGATGTTTAGAATACATTGCGGGTTGCAATTTTAACGTCGTTTTTTGTAAGAAATATTCATAATTTTGATATGGTTTCTTGAAAAGGTATGTTAAGAACTAGATACTGAAAACATTTCTGCAAAAAAAAAGTTTTGAAAAGTCCGAACCTCATTATCTCGGAAACCGTTGATTTCCCAGGCATAGTTTCTTGGGCAAAAATGTTCCTTATGATAAGGACAATACGTGGTTTCCCGCTTTGTTGGCGGTCTTTTAACACCGTGTATAACGGGATAGAAACGTTATCGATGTGGCCGACAATTAAGGGCCTTATAAATTAATTGATTGTTGGAATAAAATCACAGATGTAAAGAAATCTGCTCTTTAATCATCTACAAGGCAAGAAAATTGTCACAAAATAAATTAGTCCCAGTATGTATTGTATGTCATGTGAATGTAACAATACGAAAAAAGAGACCAAGATGAAAACAAACAGGATTAAAAATACACACGATCTTAACCAACGCACAGGGACGCTGGGACGAACTTATTGATTAAAACTGCATTATTATCCCAATGTGTTGTTGTAAAATTTGCTATCTATACAGTACAATATTATCCCTCAAATTCTAATATGAATTCCTAATACATTGACGCCTACATCTAACGCTTGGCAAATATCTCGATTTTCATCTCACAGTCAATACTTTAAGTAATCAAGTTATTAGGTAGATGCCGACTAGACGAAACGATTAGCAAAAAAAAACTGTTATATTCCAAAATGTCTTCAAATCAAATCGTCTAATCCTCATTTACCTTGTCACTAGTACTGCAGTGTACACACAGGGCCATAAATTTAAGTGCTAAGATTTAAACGATAGTCTTTTCATGATAGTCCAAGTAAGCGAAGGCGCCAAAAAGGCATACCATTACCGATAATAATCAACTGGAACGGCACAATTTGACATTGCTTTAAAAAAATTTGATCAGAATGGTTCTCTACTCTTTCGGTGCCGGCAATGCTCTTGTGGATCGCTGGACTATGCGTGCAAATGACAGTGAAAATCGGCTATAGCTATACTCAATAGACTCTTACAAGTTTTAATCGTAAATAACCACAATATTTATGACCGATTCATTGGTTTTATGCGATGCAAGTTAAGGTATCATTAAGGTACTACAATCACAGCTGCAACAACACGGAGGCAAAAAACCTACTGACGGAATGCATATTTGCTTAGATTACAATACTTGAGAACTAAAGTAAGTTTGAAAACAATTTGTATGTGATGTGTTTTTAATATAGGTTGTGAAAGTTGGAAATCAGTGTCCAAACCACAAAAAATCGTGTCCAAAATTACTTGTGAATACACTATTTACTCGTAAAACTATGAACTGTCTCCCGGTTTGTAACTTACTGTAATGTAAATCTATTGAAAGTAAAAACACCAGAAATTATTAAACTAAGTAGGTACCCTTAAACATTATAAGATGCTGACGAGCATGCAAATTAAAACAAGTAACAAAAAAAAAACATATAGATAAACGATAATCTTAATTTAAAAAAGAAAACATCTTTAAAAATATGCCAGTGTTTAACACTTAAATTAATAACGAAGTATCTTGAAGATTTGGTTGAAGCCTAATACTAGTTGCATAAAATTGCACAAAACATAGGAAACCAGGTTCTTTGGATCTTACAGCTAAAATTATGTTTTAAATCATCACAAAATAAATTCAGTGCTGGAAATCATGACAATATTTGCTTCTAAAAATATTCACTTTAGCAAATTGACTTTCAGACAGGTTTCGTATTTAAAAACATGTCTGAATGTCATCCACGTTCCAAACCTAAAAAGAGAGAGATGCCTAAAAATCACAAAAAAACCTACCATAATATTATGCGTTAATTATGCCGTGACCTAATGTAACTAGCAGCTAATGCACCGACGAACAATCGCCTCTATCTACACTGAAATAAAATCTTAAGTTTCATATATCACACTAGCAGCCTTCCACAGCTTACGAGGGCCTGGCCTTGCGTATCTTCTGTTTCTCGGCCTCGGTGAAGCCGAGAATGTTCTCTATCGCGTTAAGATGGCCTTGGTGGTTCTCGGGGTCCGTAAGGAAATAATATACGGCGGACTTGAGAAACTGCAGAGTTACCTCTGGGTCAACATAGGATTTGCTCCCCTTCTGCGATTCTACAATGCGACGGTACATGGCCTGGAAGGGAAGTAGATTTTGGTTATTGCGGAGTCTGGAAGGGTTTTGTCTGATGGGTGACATGCGGATGCATCTATGACGGCCGTTGACAACAAGGCATTCGTAGGCTTACTGTGGGTGAAATTCCGTAGATTTATTGAGAACGGACGCAGATCTACAAAACTGAACTTTTTTTACTTTTCAGGATGCTAAAATAATAAAATAACTTTTTAAAATATTTTTTTACTAAACTATTAAAAAAAGAATTACATATTATGTTGTACGAATAACAAATATCTAGGTCATAAATACTAACGTAAGTACGAGTATAGGTATACTACCCCTAAAATATATTGAACACTACGTTCAACCCACCTTACCTGTAAATTCCAATGTGCATCTTACAAACAAACCCCCCAAAAACCAAAAGAGGCTGTTTCGTCTAAGAAATATCATGCAAAGCGTTATTGAAGCTCAGTTGAAAATTATTGATTGATTCATTACGGATTAGTTCTGCTAAATACAGGTAATGAGAAAATGTTGCTAAGGGATACTGTTAGTCAAGTTAGTGTGAAACTTTTATGTACAAAATTACTGTAAAAAAACCTATTTTATAAAATAATAAGCAAATCGTCCGTTAAATCGATCGCCGATGAATTAATTGAATTAAATATACCCCAAATTACTTGCTTTGAAATTTATTTTTTTCTTTTCGCTGTTCTCCAGTTATATACACAAAAAAAAACCCAGCAAACATAATTTTAGACACAGGACCTACAGCATCACTTCCTCATCCACCAGTGTGCTTGGAAAAGCTAGAGAGTGTATTTAAAAAGTTAATAATAAAAAAAAAAACATAAAAAGAACAGAACTAGTGACGTCAGTCCTTGGGGGTAAAGTCCAACCTTTCTCGCTCCTAGGACCCACAATGAAACAGCCTCCTTTGCACTGAGCAGTGCCTGGGAGTCTCTCGACCTCTCTTCACTGTACGCGGGGTCCTGTAATGCACTACAAGTTAAAGCGGGTCCCCTGCACTGCACGCGACGTGGTTTCACTGGTTTTAGACACTAACCCAGGGGCTCCATAGGGTTAATTAATGCGACAAATAAAAAAAACCTCTTTAGTTTTGCCTTGCTTTAAAAAATCTCAATCCTTTTAGGCTGGGACTACACCAGACAGCTACTCGATCTACGACATGCAAGCGATCGAAACAAGTAGTCAAAATTCACGTTTGCGGCTACACTGGTCGCCGCAAATCACAAGCAAACATAAGTTTATGTCGTTCTTCCTGTCGCATCGCAAATAGCTGTCTGGTGTAGCCTCAACTTTAGGGATCAGACCCGGCGCCACGACGCAACGATTCACATTTTTATCTCTATCGAGCGGCGCCATCTTGCTTTACAACATTGCTAATGCTAAGCAAGATGGCGCAATCTGATAGCAGCAACCGTAGCATAAGGCTGGGTTAGACCGTATCCATGGGTTTATAACTCTAGATATCTTGCTCTACGTCAAACAAAAGAGTGAGAGTTATAACCCCCTTATAACCCTGTCTAACCCAGCCTTATGATACACTTGCAGGATAAAAAAGGTTAATCGCATGCAGCCCCAGCATAAAAAGATTATTTTTTTTACCTTCATGTAGCCCCGGAATAGCGAGTAAGGAAAGTTGGTTATTCAATCTCTTGTAAGTTGCAACTGGTAAATTATTAGCTAGTGGTAATTACAGGGTAAAATTACCCATTATTCACGCATGGAGGACCCCATGACTGCAATTTAGAGAATAATAGAGTACAATATTGATAACAAACTAAATTAAAATACTGCTACAACCTAACACTTGTACAGGGGCCTTAGCCTGTAACACAATGGCGTCTCAATGGCGTCCTAGGTAGAAGGACAAAACCGGGATTTTGTCGTTGTTCTCCTACAACCAGCGAACTAATCCTCTAGGATTAGACTCATAATATTCTTTGCTGTACTACAATAACATTAAAGGGACCGATACTGGACCGACAGCATCAATAAATCGTAATTAAAACCGTCAACCGGAAGCCCATTTTGGCACCATTGTGTTACAGGCTAAGGGCCCAGGTGTAACGCTTATCTCAGTAGGTTCCTGCATGGGGTGACATTGACATGTGACATCTCGCCTATACTAGTGACATCGATGCTTTCGCTGACCAATATCCGGGACAATCCAGCGCGCTCCGATCGCGCACTGCAGGACCAAAATCCATTTTGCTCGCGCGATCCGTGCGCCCTGGGTCGTCCGGTGTGGACAAGGCTAATGAAAACACACCCCACCGCACTGCTCCACTACCTCAGTAACCTACTAAGATGAGTGCTTTGTCTGTAATAAAGTAATTTTGATGTATTTTAACTATTAGTATTGTAGCGACCCTTATCGGTCGTACAGGAAACTGTTACATACAGTTAGGAAATACTCTACTCGCTACTAATCCTGCATCGCGCCAGTAAAATATTTCTCGTGGCACAGTACATATAAAACTTCCAATCATGGTCGGTTGGACCCAGCCAGGCTCCAAGCATAACGTCTGCTTGGTAGGAAATTTCCCTTTAATTCAATAGTTTAGTTTCGATAATAGTTTCAATTATTGTATTCATGTGTGTGTTGTGGTGTTTAAATAAATGATTATTCTATTCTATTCTATTCTTTACAGTGAGGAGCATGATCACCCGCTCCTCCTATAGGATCTTTACTACACAAGATTTTATACATTTCTCTGTCTTAAAAGCGCTTTGAAATGTGAGTACAAAATAACCAATTCAGGCCCCGTTTCTGAATTGAGAATTTTACTAAGTAAATACTTAACTATCGTTCTGTCACGTTCTTTTGTGAGAAATCCGCAGAGGCAGAACGATATTTAAGTGCTTGCTTAGCGAATTTCTCAAATCAGAAACCGGAAATTACTCTACTTTATATTTAAGGCGCTGTGCATAGTGAATGGCCCGCGCGCAAAGAAAAATGCACAAAATCGATTCTTGTACCAAATACACCAAACAAATTGAAAATGTTCACATATCAAACCCTAGAATTAGGTGAGACCTATCTAAAACAGCCAGTTTCGTGTTGACATTCATAAAGGTTTAGAAGATATTTTGCTTGAAAAAAAAATAGGCGGCGCACTTTTTTTTAAGCAAAATATCTTCCAATCTGTTATGGATATCAACATGAAACTGGCTGTGTTAGATAGGTCTCACCTAATTCTAGGGTGTGATATGTGAACATTTTCAATTTGTTTAGTGTATTTGATACAGGAATCGATTTTGTGCATTTTTCTTTGCGCGCGGGCTAATTCACTTTGCCCAGCGCCTTAACACGCAGTCATAAGCCAAGAGTTTGGATAACCAACACAATAACACGTCAGTTTCTCTATCGGAAGATACAGCATTGGCTCGCATGCCGACCGTGGCGTGCTCGCAGGACCCAGTTAATCGCCACTACATGCACACAACGCGCGTGGGTGTAGCTAGTAGCCCGGTTAATGATCATTCAACTACGTAATTATGAGATCAGTCTAATAATTGTCCTGGAGCCTCGATATTTTTTAAGAGAGAAGTTATTTTTAGAATCATACATCCATATTCAATGCGAAATTGTAAATTTTATGACCACTGTGCCAATTTCTAGTAAAGTATTCTGCCCTCATAAGGAAGAAAACAGTAACCCCAAAAAAGTGCAATGTCAGATCCCTATGAATTCCCCTAACATACAAAAAACTTAAACTTTATTTGCGACCGAAAACCACTTAATTTTGTTGAATGCTGTTATGGAGCTTATGAAATATGCTCAAAAGCACTCATAGATGGCGCCCTCATATATAACCCAATTTTCCCAAAATTGTGGGTTACTGTTTTCTTCCTTATGAGGGCAGTATTAGTACCTACAAAATATTGTATTACCTTCAAAGATCTCTTCAATCGTTTGGATAAAGACATAAAAATTTTCTTGGGCTCCAGGAACTACAGAAAATTGTTAGAAATTCAATAGAAAGACAAGGAACTAAGTGAATGATGAAGTTACTGTTACACCAGAAAATTCAATTTGTTTTGCAGTTTGCTTTCAAAAAAGATAATTATATTTTAACATTTTCTGATATAACAGACAGCAGAGTGAAAGATGAGTGTTACAGGTACATCTCAAATCAAACTCGGACAGTGTACCAGAGGTCATGTTGGTACTCACTCGGACGTTCTCAAGCTCGGTCTGTGTAATCTGCAGTTGCTCGAGCAGCTCCTCTACGGACACCCGGCTGGCCGACCCTGGCCGCTGCGATGGCTCACCCTCCTGTAACACATTTGCAACCTTGTTACATTAGATTGAAGGTTTTTTTTTGCTCTGTGATAAACTAATCACTAACCAATGAATTCATGGAACTTATAATGGTATCCAGAGTATATTCGTGAAGCTAGTTATAAGGGCTATTTCAAGGCTGCTAAGCTGAGGCATTTGTATACTCTAAGTTTACTCACATTCACTGTCATACGAAATAGAGAGCGTTTTGGCACACATAATTCGGTACGCAAAGTTTTTTGTTCGAAAGTCCGTTATTGGCTTAATCATATCTTTAGACAATATTGAGAAACTAATTTCAATATTTTTTATTTTGGTTCAGTAGTTTGAATTTCACAACGTTTCAAAGATACGGTTTTATGACCTTCACGCGACTGTCTGCAATTCTGCATACTGTTGGCGGTCACATTTTAGCGCATAAAAACAAAACTACTGGACCAAAATAAAAAAATATTTAAATTAGTTTCTCAATATTGTCTAAAGATAAGTTTAAGCCAATAACGGACTTTCGAACAAAAAACTTTGCGTACCCAATTGCCAGGAGCAGTGAATAAGTTTTAGGGCTATTGTTATGATGTAGTATTGTATTGATATGCATGCTTCGATAACAAAGGGAACCTTGCCAATAAACAAAGTAATGATAAGAAAATATACCTTATCCAACTCAAACTTGGCTGCTTCCACGCCTTTGTTGTACATTTGAAGGTACACGGACCGGTGCCTACTTTCATCATCCTGGAGTTGTCGACTAGCCTCTTCCAACTGCTTCTCAAGTATGTGGATCCTTTCCTTAGCCTGCTCATAATTGGGAAGTAGCTCACAGTAACGGGTGTTCACATCAGCTAACTTCTGAAGCAAAGCCTCAACTTTATCATTGTGACACTTCTTCAACTCTTGAGTCTCTCCAACATGGGCTCTCATCAGATCTTCTATCTTCTTCTCGTAGTAGTCGATCAGCTTGCGTCTGTCCTCTTCATGCTCACCTAAATCAGTCATGCATGATGCATCGTGAGTGTGGAGAGGAATAGACTCTTTGGAGTGCAAGGAAGAGTTTGTGAGATCATCAAAGTGGCCGGAGTCAGTGAAGGAACCTTGCATTTCTCCGTTGCGGCATCTTATTGGTGTCTCTTTGAACAATGGGCTGTCGGTGACGTCATAGGAGGAGCTACAGGCATTCTGGTGTTTAGGGCTCTCTTCTTCAGCACCAGAGGCTTCTTCCGCATTTTCTCTTATCGTTACTATTTCACTGGAGTTTGACTTCTCATCGGGAGAGCAAATTGAGGCTTTATACAGGCGCAGTTCAACTACTTCTTTGGTTAAATGGAATATTTCACTATCCTTCTTGTCTAGGTCCTTTTTGGCATGGCAGAGGAGGCTCTTTAGTCGACGGATCTGTTTTTGGGCTCTCTGGGTGGGAGTGAGGTACTCCTCACCAGAGAGGCCAGCATGGGAGGAGCAATGCAGGACATAGCGCATGGATCTGCCACTGAAGGTTGTGCCATTGAATGGAGCATAGTCAGCGCCGACGGAGGCTGCGGTGGCTGCACTCCCATAGCTGTTGAGGGACTCATCATCGGGCAGATCGTCCGGGGACCCCGGGGGAGTGTGTGCAGAGTTCGTCGGGCTGAGCTTCCTATCCATGTAGTCTTGTGATTTTAGGCAGGATTTGCTAGGCCTGTGCTGCACGGCATTCGAGCTGAGTGACTGGAAACAGAGCATAAACGCGGAGTAGGTATGTGGCATGTGCAAACACTGGCGTTACTAAAACTTAAATACTTTTGTAATGTAAGTGCCTATACTGAAAATAATTTTATGCACACTTGATAACCTCGGAAAAAATGGTCTGAATAAAAAGACGATGCGGAAATTCCAACGCAAAAAACCCTCCCCACTCGGAAACGACTGTACTGAAACTAGTAGTGGCTCGAGTAGCCATGGTAATGTTTTGAGGCATTAATTATTCAGGCGACGCGCAACCGGCATGTTGACTCACCTGGCTCCTGGGGCGATTGTTGAGCTCGAGACGGGCCCCATCGCTGCGATGTTTCTGGTGCGAGTTCTCCGTGATTATAGGAATTAATCTCCGGGTGGACAGAGGCGACCGCTGCACCATTTTTTCACCACGCAGGCGCAGGGACGAAGCGCGGCGGAAGTTCCCGTTGACATTTCCCGCGCAGCAGAACTCATCGTGGAACTCCGGTCTCCTGATTGAATTTCTGCTCATTTTCTTCAATGATCCTCATCAAAGCCGCACACTGAAAAACGAACCAGCTGTTGCCAAATACGCACGACCACGACGCAAACAAAAAAAAAAATGCGTGGATTTTGTTGACATTTGCAAACTTTTGAGTTTTTGACATTTGTTTTTTTTTTGTCAGCCGGCTCAGATTTTTACGTAGGAGCCAAAAGGTCAGAGAAACTTCTTTTTTTCGAGAGAGAGGTCGATACGCCGGGGTTGCTTCCGCTGGGTCAGTTGTTTTTTGGGATTTAGCTGTGTTATCAAGGTGTTATCGGATCGCCACAACTGCCACACACAATCGACATCGTATAAAACTCCTGCCAGTTTTACAATAGCAAAAACTATCAAAAACAATACATCAATGCATCAATGTGGGCTGCAAAAATCGAGAGCAACGTCCGCATTCACGCTCGATCCGAACGTAATAAATACCGCTTGCCTAGACGATTTATTACGTAGCCCGTCAGCTAAGTTGTGCAACTTCACAAGAAGTAGCTGAGTTGAAATTGCGAGAACGCTACGTACTTTTGAATACCTAGTTTTTATGTGGACCATTCTTTAGGGTCTTTTGTTTCACCGGTTAGCCAATATTCGTAAAGCGTTTAGTGTTGAAATTGTAGGTACTTATTAGCAAAAAAACCGGACAACTGCGAGTTTAACTCGCGTTGAGAAGGTAGAATGTACAGTCAACAGCACGTAGACGCTAACACATTCGCTGCAAAGTCACTCGTAACGTAACTGAATAGAGTGCACGCGTGTAAGGGTCTACGTGCTGTCGACTGTACTTAGTACAGAGCAATTTTTAAAAAGCTTTTTTCCTGTCATACGTCTGATTTCCAACAACTTTTGTTCTACGACTTTTCGAAAAGCTCGTAATCGTAATGCTCATAAAGGTAAGTAGGTAATTCAAGAAAGTTCCTAGTTTGATTGACTCTGCCTGGGATTCCCCTGCCCACCTAAACAGAGGATCATGAACATGACGTAATGGTATGCCTAGCTAATACAATAAAGTGAACTTGGAATGACTGCAACTATTGCAAGTAAGACCGCGACCTCCAAATTACAAGTGAATACTAGGAATGCCTACCTACCACCTAGTTAGGTACAGTCAACAACAGATTGACCTTTACATTTTTGTTCAAAGTCAACTGTAACATACTTAAGTGAACAAAATAAGATTGGGTTGATTATACAGAATGTTTCAGGAAGCTCCTACTCCTGTGACACTTAAAGGGGTATACAAACAACTTTGACTTTGAAGTCCGAATTCTCGAAACGAATATTAGCTGTTCCTTTAAAATCCGATACCTTATTACTGCACCAAATGTACGAGGCAGCTAATACTTGGTTCGAGATTTCGCACCTGGCCCCATAGTAAAGTTAGTTATATTGTTAAGGTAAGCGATTTCTTTCAGTGTCACAGGCAGGACCTTTCTGAAACAGCCTGTAGATATACCTAGTACACACGCTGTCATGTGTACACAGCACGTCAACCTTTACATGCCGGCACTGTAAATACTTGATTACATCACGGGTACGGGTGACTTTAAAACAAAAGTGTACAGTATGGTATGACGTGCCGTCGGCCGTACTTACTTCTCATGTTTTTTACTCTACACGTCTACACCTAGGTAGTAGCTTTGGTTTTAGCAAAGAGCATATTTAATACAAGTACTTAGTAGGTACACTTACTTACTTACTTGACCTTGATGCGATAGATTAAAATCTAATCTATCCGTCTGTACATTTCGTGTACATAGATACACAATGTACAGTTTCGTGATTTACATTCCTGAGAATTGATTCCCGAAATATCACATAGGCCTACTTCCAGATAAGTAGGTACCGAGACCAGTAGACTCTTACACTTTCGTTGCAAAGTCGCCCGTAACGTAAGTGAATAAAGTGCACGCGTAAAGGGTCTATTGTGTGTTACGTGTTACCGGTCAATCAAGCCACGTGGGTGATCTCTGTGGTGCAAGCAAACCATAAAGTAGAATCGAACTCTAGACATAAGCGTGTCGTGTGTCACTGTCGAAGCAGTACCGGATCCACACCGAATCGCACGACCAAAGAGGCAACAAGACCTACTGCTGATTCTGTCTCTGCAGAATTGACACAAAAGTGCGTAACAGAACGATACTTATGTATTTGCTTAGTAAAATTCTCAATTCAGAAACCGGGCCCTATTCAACTACTCAACAATCACTGAAACAAGAAAACATGCTTTCCCAGTAGAAGGACAAAACCGGGTTTTCCTCGTCTTCTCTTATAACCAGCGAACTTAATTAAATCCTCTAGTATTAGAATCAGAATATTATTTGCTGTACCATTAAAAAGACAGACAGCATAAATAAATCGTAGTTGAAGCCTACCTACAACTGGGAGCCTATCGAGGCACCTTGCTTTACAGACTCAGGCCCCAGGTTAGTTATTCAAAATTCAATTCGTTTATTTCAGTCTTAAGCATCCATAGTTACGTCCATGTTGATTAGTCTATGTTAGTAAAATTGTGTATTTTGTGTTTTATGAGTTATGAACTTATGACCTAGCATACCTACTTAAAATTGTAGAGAAACATTTGTGCTTTAACTAACTTTATGTTATTATCATCTAGGTACGAAACGCGATGAAAATATGGCGTGTCGATATGTCTGCTAATGAGTTCAAGAAATTAACTTTCACTGGCTGAACAGTTCTATCCATCATGGAACTTAATTAGTTTTTGCTAATAAAGTTAATGTATTACGCAGGTTTGTAGGTATGTTTACTTAAATTTGAAACCTACCTACTACCAAATGTATGGAGTAACTGATATTTTTTTCGAGATTTCGCACTTGGCTCCATAGTAAAATTTCCTTGTATTGATGAAGCGACCCCTTTCAGTGTCATAGGACCTTTTTGTAACACCGTTTAGAGATTTTTTATTTTTCTTCACAAGCTAGTGGGACATGTGCCTACTATGTTTTTTTAACTTATTAGCTGCCGAATTCTGAATTGAGAAATTCGCTAAGCAAATGGGTAAATACTTAACTATAGTTCTGTCACGCTCTTTTGTGAGTAATCTGCAGAGACAGGACGATTCTTACCCATTTGCTTAGCGAATTTCTCAATTCAGAAACTGGGCCTAACTCTACTTGCTACGTGCTTGCCCTCTAATATGCAGAGATGAAGCTAAAATGCACCTACTTAAGAAGTATATATTTTGAAATAAATCCTATCTACTTTGAAATTTCACAATGATATACTTAAGTATGTTTTGTTTTGACTCTACCACTCGAAAACTAAATTCATAGCCCGTTTAGCAGGTGAAAAAGTGAAATCCGGAAAAACAAGTGCAGTTTATTTAGCCATTTGATACAATAGATACATACATAATATTCGGCTTTGTTATGAACAAATACAATTACGCAAAAATGCACTGAAAAAAAAAATTCTTACGTCGTCGGAGTACCTAGGTACCTACAAAGGAAAATTCGATCACTTTTGAACTCCATCGCGTAGACTGAACACTAAATAAAACATCGTTAAACACTGTTCGTTTTTCGAGACACTTAAACAACAATTTTTTCGCACTTTATCGATACTTGGAAAATCACGTTAACATCGCACGGAGTAAACCATCCACCTTAACTTTTACGCTAAGAATGTTGCGAGTTGTTGTACGTCGGCCGCGGCGCAGCGACTGTTTGGCCAATGTTTTGTTCACGCTCGGTGATTGGGCTGTTTCGTATTTGCTAGAGGCTTACCTACTACACAATATCTAACTCTAAATCTACAAGACATAGGGCATATTTTGTAGTGTAGGCGCAACTTGGCTGCAGTTTTCAGGCGCGTTGTATTACGTAGAGACGCCAATGCTCTTGCCAGACATAGAGCCCGCCAATCTGTTACAACTTGCAAACAAGCGATTGTGTTTTTTTTTGTCATTCATTGTTTGTTTTCGAATTGGTAATGAAGCGGTTTGGCAATTTGACAGCGATTGTTGTTAGATTAGTATCGATACAATTAACTACAAGCAAAGAGCATATAATACACCTACAAGTAAGAGTACCTGCCAGGCTTGGATCGCGGTGGTTTACTTTGACTTTACTTCATTTTCAAAGTTACCTTTCCACTTTTGTGAGTTTATGGTAGTACCTAATACGTACATTCTTGTTTACATTATAATTGACCCGGCCTTTGGATTAGCCTTGAAAGGATGGAAGGTAAACTCCATAATAATTATAAACTTTCCTACGCAATGTACTGTCCGAGCGATCACTAAGACTTCACATAAGTGTGTGTGACGGCACCACTGCACTTTGTATAAGTCATCTAAAAAGACGGCCTAGGATCACGTAGTTTTAAGAATAAGGTCTTCTTTACCTAATTTTTAACATACGTATATTTATTTTACCTAGTTTTTAAGTTTTGCTGTGCCCGACACGGTCCTACTACGGACAATGTGAACTTACGGTTGCAATAGACGATTGTGTATTGAGTATTTAGCTTTAGTGCTGCATTGCGGTATAAGGTAGATAGAGCTACGTCAGCCAGCCTTTCAGAACGAGCCTTTTAAAATGAAAACATCATGATTGACAAATCAATATCCCAATAACTCGCTGCAGTGATCATGATCTTTGATAAGTCTTTTAATTCTTAAAAGGTTTAGGCCCGGTTTCTGAGTTGAGAATTTTACTAAGCACATACTTACGTATCGCTCTGTCACGCTCTTTTGTGAGAAATCTGCAAAGACAGGACGATACTTACCCATTTGTTTAGCAAAATTCTCAACTCAGAAACCGGGCCTTAGAATCATTATCAGTGGGGTAAAGTAAAGTAAGATAAGGAGGTTGGCGTTTAGTAGCTACATGGGATGTGTTGTTGTTGTTATTGTGCATATACTAGTAGAAAGCTAGCGAGTATGTGCTGCATGTACCAATAACTTGGCTAATTAATTAGCCATGAAGGTCTATTTACACGAGGCAATTTTCAAATATTTTGTAAGACCATCCTGTTCCACTTCTGGCTGACAGTCCTAGCGCCATATCTTTTGATCTACATAAAGCCATACAGACATATACGTAATATGTTAGGTGTAGGTAGGTAATCGCATGAGGTAGTGGCCACCCCTAGTGTCAGAGTTTTTAGGCCGTCCAAAGGGCCTCTGACGTGACTTATAATGATTGTTAATAATCAACAACAACCAGGACCAACGGTTTAACGTGCCTTTAGGTTTGACATGTTATGGCATCGAACCTCGATATGGCCGCTCATGCTAAGCCAGCTGGAATGGCTTAAAGTATGCAAGTACTCAGTTCATTTACACTTTAATATATCGACAGTCCAATAGGTAACTGTCGAAATAAATAAGTTCACTTTTAGAAACTGTTATAGAACTGGCCTCGTGTAGCTAAACCTTTAGATTGGATTCGGGCGAATAAAGCTAATCTTCCGATAGCACAGTCAATGCGGATGAATCGAGGCTGCTGGCTTTTTATACCATTTAATTACGACATACTCTAATAACTATACTAACATGCTGCACAGACTTGTACCGGATCACACGTGATTGTGTCGCGTTTCTGACGACTAATTTCTTTTTTTTATCGTAAAGATTCCTATTATGCATCAGACGGTGCGAGTTTTTATCATAGTCGAGCTTCGTTATTACATTTTTCGATTCGGCAGCAAAAAGTCCAAAGATGCCATACTTCAAGGTTTTTCAAAAGTATTTTCGCTAACTTATTAGCCTTCAGACACCCACAGCTGCTTAAGTTTAAAATATTTTTAATTTTTATTACCCCTATAATAGGACACTTCCTGTCCAAACATCGCGTGATATACCAAGTAAATTCTGGCGTTGCTCATCCATTTTAATCAATTAACAGCCTTATTTCGTGCGATGCATGTTTGCTAATTCCTTTCCAGTTTAGTGGCGTATAACTCCATTAATTAGGTTCCTGTATTTCAAATTAAGTCAAATCAAAGCGTGTGGTACGATTAAATCATACAGTACCTGTATAATCTTGAACACAAATTGGATTGAACTTAATTCCAAACGAAACAAAAAATCGTCTCTACTTTTTGCCAAAAGCCTATTAACTTCGTAGACAGCTACAAATTACGTACCTATAGTCCACATTCAACATAACTAAAATGTATACCTTCAGTCTTCTTGGATTTATGTAGGTACCTATGTACCTATTCCACTAAAAGGTTTTTTTAAACTTATGGCTTAGATAGTGCCTCTCTACTTTCAATGCAAAATTTTAATGATTGTGTTACAATTTTACGAGTGAGTGTTTCTATTACAGGAACCAGTCTCTATATTCTCTAAAATATCCACCGTAAAAATAACGGTCTCTAAATGTAAAAAAAATACATTTCAATAACCTCCTAACGCCCAGGATTTTTTCGCCTAAGTAGTGCTAGACGCCCAAAGCACTTTTAAAAGGTTCACATGGCAGACGCCCAGAGATGTCGACATTCGAAAATGTACTTAAAACTGATCATACAAACGGGGGATTTTTTTGGGTGGATAAAGGATGTGTAAAGACGGTTTTACGCTAGGAAAAAAGCCGAAATATAACAAGCTTTTAAAATGCATCTGGGCCGCAATCACTAGTGGAAATGAGTTTTGTATTTTCGTCAATTTTAAAGTTATTTGAGTGTATGTACTGAAGAACGGTTGGTTTTCACGAAACTATGAGGTAAAAATTCACAGAAAACACAAATTGTATTGTATTGTTGTTGCAGTGCGTGTCCGTTTTTGGTTGGATGTCCATGAGTCACCTACTTTGGCCTGTGCTGAAAATCAGCGCTGTAGGCACATTTTATTGTCCTGCAGCAAATGCTGAGCATCAGGCCGTTTTACCGCTGCATGGACATAATTTTTGTTTTAGCTTTTATTTTACTATAAGTAGATTTAAGCTGAATATGTATGTAAATCGTTTGTCTGTGTCCGTGTGGCGTTAAATAAATGTGTTTTTTCTTTCTTTCTTTAAAATAATAAATTTTGTATTTTTTTCATCGAAATCTTTTTTTCAAATCTGCCCATCAACCAAATAAATGGTAATATTTGTCTAATTTTTAAGTAAAATTGGCATTAAATACTATTTAATGTATAGCTGAATAACTAACCTTTAGGGTGATAGTAAATAGCACTTGAATAAATAAATTAATGATAACAATATTTTAAATTTTTGTTAGAGAGGGGCTCAAACAGCTCTTATTGTGATAGAAGCCCGCAAGATTTTTAAAAGTATAGCAATGTTACGTAGCGCATATTAATTTTTTTTATCCGTGAATCAGTCATAATTCAAGGATAATTCAATTTATTATATTATAACGGTAACCTAATGGTTGTTTCTAGAAATAAGCAAATTATTGATACTTTGTAGCAACATATATTTTATAATATTACAACTATTTACGACCCATAAGCCTTTTAAAATCTAAGCAAATGTAGGAACCCATAAGGCTTTTAAAATCTAGGGTAATGTTGAAACCCAGATACCTTTCAAAAGGTCTTCTTAATTTAAGAAGCTATATAAAAAAAACTATTGGGATTTAGTCGAAAATCTAAACGTTTTATGAAAACATACTTCATTGGTACCACTTTCAATACAAAAAAATCAAACAATATAGCAAAGATGGCAAAGAAAAACTATGAATAAATATTCATGTTTACGGCATGCCTCCACCTTCAGTCTCGTTTCGTCGAAAATGACAGATGAAATTTGATTCTGTTGGCACCGCTGACTGTCCATCGATAATACAGACATTACCGGAAACGTTCGAAAACCAATATCTATCATTCCACATGAAATTTGATACTTTATAGGCAATTGAAAATGAGGGCTTTTTAAAAGGCCCCCGGGCGTCTGGCGGATGAAATCGAACTGAGCGCTGGGCGGCTACCACTAACTTGTAGAAGGATTTTTTTTATGCCTTTGGGCGCTAGGAGGATAAGGGCCATTTTCATAGACCCGCAGGATGCACTGTAAGTTTTTTTATCATAACAGTTAGCAAATAAGAATATAATAGTAAGAAAATATAAGCATGATAGCTTAATATTTGCGACAAGCAAGAGTAAGGGTTGTCTGTCTCTACATTGCGAAATAATCGACCGATACATCGATCGACGTATTTTTTTCTACCCCATAGTATTTTTTCTGGGAAACAAATTATTCTATGTTCTTTATACAGGGTATTAAAAGACCACCAACAGACCCGAAAGTCACGCATACTAGACACTAAAACCAAGTACTTTTTCGATAAATGATTGCTGGGAAATGATTTTGGTTTTTTAGGTTATAATTTTGAAAAATATTTTATCACGCAATGGACGTGCGACAGAACTGTGCACAGAAGTCATATTGCGCAAATGTAGTTTTAAAAGTTAATGTTATTTAAGCTTAAAGTGCCGATGTTTAGAATATATTGCGGGTTGCAATTTTTGCAACGTCGTTTTTTGTAACAAATATTCATAATTTTGATATGGCTTCTTGAGAAGGTATGTTAGGAACTAGATACTAATACGTTTATGCAAAAAAAAAATTTTTTTAAGTCCGACTTTGAACCCCATTATTTTGGAAACCATTGATTTCCCAGGCATAGTTCCTTGGGCAAAAATGTTCATTATGATGAGGACAATACGTGGTTTCCCGCTTTGTTGGCGGTCTTTTAACACCCTGTATAGGTACTTACAGTATAGACAAGAGAGAAGTCTGGAGGTAAAGGATAAAACATACTCACAATAGGAGAGCGTGAAAAAAATGAAAATCTTTTAAATAAATAAAATAAAATACCGGGTCGCAACAATGTATCGGCTCCAGGCTCCAGGTAACGTAGGTAGATGTCTGAAGCTCAAAATCTGGAGTAACCGGTTCGAGGACACGCGGTTTTTGTTTCGGTAATCCGATACCTAGATGGAGTAACGAATTTATAAGAACCTTCGCTAAATACCATGGGAATTCGTGTAAGTACTCATATTATCTCACCACAGCAAAGGTTGACCGGAAGAGATTTCTACTATTGTGCCGTATGTTTTAAGTTTTTTTATGTGTGTGTATCTTAAATTACAAAACAAAGTTGGGTTATTTATACAATTTATAACTCAAGAAGGGCTGAACCGATTGTCATGATCTTCGATTTGTTGGATTTATCTCCGCCCAAATAGCGCGGACGAAGTCGCGGGCAAATGCCGTACCAAAAAACTTGGAAAGAAATAAGATTTAAAAGGGTATTTATTCCTCTTGTCTTCACTCATCAGTTTCTTAGCCATTAAAACACGATTTTCCCCTACTAACTTGCCTTCTGAGTTTATCCATCTTCGGCTTAAATAATAGGAAAGTCTAGACGTAGTCAGCTGAGGTATTTCTCGCATCCCGCGAAACAGGCCTGACCACTAATTAAAGGTAAGAAGCTCTTTTTTTTTCATAATAGGTCTTCGCTAGGTGATTCTTGCTATTCCTAGATTACTTTGTGGTCGTCTTCGATCAAGGATAAAGTGGTCGTTTACGAACACAGTACAAAAAGGACGCAGGCCTTTTATTTACTACCAAAGAGTACCTACTACTAACACCCATTCTCGTCTAGCATTCTTGGAAAGAAACAAAAAAATATCACATTGAACATTTTTGCAAGATTGTTGGTAACTTCCAAGTACCTACTTATAGATTTTTTGTAATGTAGGTACATATTGTAATCGCTAACAACAAAGGTTAGCTCGGAAATACGAAGTTTGGGTTTTATTTTGTATGCATGTCTGTGGCCATGCATGCATTAATGGAGTGGTTTTTTACAAATTATGTACGTCGGGTAAGTATGACTAGTAAATTATATTATTAGGAAAAGTTTGGAAAATGTACGTATGTACGTAACAAATCCCAAGCTCAGATTTTTTTACATTACGCGCTTATAGAGGGTGATCTTGCGTCTTTTGTAGTAAAAAGTTACCAAGATGGAAGACCATATAGGTAATCAATATGAGGTATAATATGGTAACAAAACAATTCGAGTCTACAGAGGCGAGTTACCAAGGAAAAAATGAACGTCAAAATGAATCAAAGGCCAAAGACCTGTCGTGGCTATTATCTGGTCATAATTGGATGTAAAGGCTTCGGACCAGCCGACGCAGCCTTGCCCAATCGAGGCCGCTTTTTGCTCTCCCTCGGCTCAAACTATCGACACGACCAGCGACGTGGCTTGTAAGTGTAAGTTACTAGCATTCCCCTCGACTTTGCCCGCGTAGACAATTCACCCTCATATGTTCTTTTTTTGTTTCTGCTTCACCTGCGTGTTTAGCGCGCTAACCCCCGATAACATGTTGTTCAGTCAGCTACTCTACAGCTACAGCTACAGCTACCCTTTTATTCAATTGACGCTCTTATGTCACGCACGCACGATAAGAGCTACCGTGGGCTATCATAGCATGTCGTATGTCGCTGACCGTACAATTTCGGTGCGCTAAGTTCAATGAAAGTAGCGTGGCGTAAAATGCACAAAACTTTTTCAATTTAGTAGCTAAATTGAGCAATTTTTGTTTAACGATTTTTATTTCACGACAATTTTTTTTATGATTTCATTATTGTAAACAACAAAACAACAATAATTCAGCTGATTATGAGATTTACTCGAACTTCTAGTTATTGGGCAGTACAAATTAGCTTAAGTACTTCATTATTGTTGTTCTGTTGTTTAGAATAATGAAAAGAATACGTAGGTATTCATGAAACAAAAATCGCTGAACAAAAATATGTCAACTTAGCAAAAAAAAAAAAAAAAAACTAAAAATTTGTTCTTTACCGCAACGCTACATTCGTTGAACCTTAGTAAGTAGTATGTTTTAGGAAATCCTTTCTTAGTTCTCTTTCTACGCCTCTAGATACTTTGTGAGAAACGCTTTTGACTGCTGTAAGAACCCATTGTTGGCTAAAACACAAAAGAGAGCTTTAAAACCACGTGCTACGGTCAACTCTACAATCTCCGTATATTATTCAAGGTCATTGGCGGCTATCTACCTATATTATACGTATATCTGTTTTTGCCATCGACTGCCAGCCGGCAAAAAAGCTTTTAGATACTCTTGTAAAGGGTTTCCAGTTGAACCAGTTTGAAAATACCTACCCGTGATTCATACCTGCCTGTATAATTCAAAGTGAACTACATACTCGTAGCCATAGCAAGTAGCAACCGATCTGGGCAAGTTAGATATTTAGAGCCCATGAGTCATTGGAAGTGTAGATATTTGATACTAGCTGTGCCCGCGACTTCGTATGCGTTTTTAGGGTTCCGTACCTCAAAAGGCAAAACGGAACCATTACAGGATCACTCGTGCCTCTGCCTGTCCATCGGTCACAGCCAATTTACTCCGAAACTACTGAACCGATCGTGTTTAAATTTGGGACACATAAGTAAGTTGAAAGGGCTCGTTGTGAGGATCTCAAATATTTTTTCAATCATTTTTAAATAAACAGTTTTGAAGTTATTTAAGAAACTACTGACGTAAAATTGTGAAAAAAATACATGTTATAATACATAATAGTTATTTACCTATAGATTATAGGAAAATCTATAAGAAGTCCACGGTGTATAAAATAATATAGGAAAATGATCATATAAGCCAACAGATGGCGCTCTTCAGTCCTACATCGCGGATCGCTGTATGCTCTCCTCGCGAATATTTCTCGCACTTGACCCGTTTTTTTTTAGGTGTAGTCTCAGAGTGTCTAGAACGCAAAATTACTACAATTACAAAGACATTTAATTTTAATCCGACTGTGGAGGAAAACTCAAAAGAAAGGCTATTTTTACTTCATGACTTGCGGCAGCAAGGCTCAAAAGAGAACAATAAATAGAGTACGTAAAACGCTAGGAATCTAGGATACACCTTTTTGTTAAATAAATAATTCTTTTTATTTTAGGCATTTTTTATGCCCTAAAATCCTTAATCTAAACAATACGACATATTTATAAATTTTCTAATAAAGCAGGAACTTTGCCACGTACGCGGCGATTTTATAAATGTATTGTTTAGACGTGATAAAGCTTTGCATTAGAATGGCTTAAGAAGTTAAGGAGTTTATATGCTTTTCACCTTTTGATCGACGTAGAGTGGGACAGATAGAGTTATAAGTACGCCCATGGCCCATAGGATAAGGTCTAACCCACTAAGCACTTACCTACTTACGTATCGCTCTGTCGCGCTCTTTTGTGAGAAATCTGCAGAGACAGGACGATACTTACCCATTTGCTTAGCGAATTTCTCAAATCAGAAACCGGCAGATAAAGAACCCATACCTATAGAATATTATGTCTATGTTAGTACCCCACAAATCGCAAACCTCCGATTTAAGTAAGTATTAGTATTTAGGGTTGCAAAATGCATTTAGCGTTTCAGCTAAGAAGACAAAGTTTCACGAACGAATGAAGACTTTAAATTAAAATGTGGTTAGTTTCTAGTTCTAAAAATGCTATACTTTAAGAAATTGGGAGGGTTTCACGAAAGATATTTTTTAATTGCGCTTAGTAAAGCTCGCACAGACTGAAAAACAGGGTTCGAAGTGATAACACAAGGGAACAGCATTTTTGTTGCATGAAATATTATGACTAATATTATTAATTTTCGGGGTGCTGATTTCAAATCTGAAGTCAGATTTTTCGTATCAGCTTTAGTTTTTGAGATATAGTAAAAACGCGATTTTCAAGAAAAATCCAATTTTATTACAAAAAAAATCATTAAACATCCGCTCCTTATTTAAAAAATAACTTTTTAAAGATTTTTTTGCTTCCCTTGGTTCACCATAGGCTGTTTTAATGCTCCAACAGTAGTTCGCCATCATGTGGGCATTCCAGTGACCCTGGTACCGCTCCTCCATAGTTCGAATATCTTGATGGAACCGTTGCCCTTGTTCTTCACTCAGATTACCAAGATTTTCAGGAAAATGGTCCAAATGATTGTGAAGGAAGTGTACGTTGATGCTCATATTACAACCAAGCTGCTGGAAGCACGACATCCACTCTTCAATGTGATCCGCATAGCTTTCAACTTCCCAGAAATTGTTGTTGTTGTGCTGTCTAAAAAAATACAATCCAGGCATTTTATGAAAGGCCAAGGCCTCTGACTAATGCGCTGAGCTCTTTCTGATTAAAGGAGCGGTGCTCAAAAGAAATATCTGGATAAAAATCACCTGTCCCACTTTCCTCACTTGAAGAAGAGTTTTTTTTCTTTAAAGTCGTGATCATTTTGAATTTTGTGTAGATGAAGATGCTTGTGGTAGGTACTGATGCATCGATGGAGTACAGGACTGGTCAAGTAACAGATAACAAGTTAGGGTAAAACCATTGGGACCGGTTACTTTTGTTTATCCCGTATACATCAACCACGCAAAAATTACAATCATCCTGATGGTTTAAAGGTTCCCGCCAGATCATGGGTGTTTGATACTTAAAATGGGGTATTTTCTTATTCGCCCTTAATCTCAAATACTCCACGCATGTGTAACATACCATATAAGGCACCCAGTACTTGCCACGGTTGTCCAAAATAAATCCAAAGCAATCAAAATACACCCGTTTTACGAACTCCGGCACACTCAGTAATTTTTTTTTAAATGTATATTCACCACAACTATTACATAAATAATCGGGATCGTTTTAACAGATGTTTCTTGACATGGACATTGTTAAAAAATAAGAAATTTAAAAAGAAAAGCTCGGTTTTTATTAAAGTTAAGTGTAACTAGTGCAAAAATATGGCCAATAGCTGTATCTCAAAAACTAAAGCTGTTAGAGAAAAAATAAGGGTAGATTTGAAATCAGCGACCTCGAATTAGTAAACAACAGTCATAAAATTCCATGCAACAGAAAAAAAGTGTGATTTTGTTCCCTTGTGTAATTATCAAGATAGGTTGATAATTATACGCGCCAATATTGTTCTGTGAACGCGCCCCTTACCGTCAATAGCGGGGATTCCCCGCATCGTCGGGTTTTCTTTTCGTTTTGTATTGTCTGTGTGTGGCCGAAACAAAAAAAACAAAGTTTTTTTTTTTATGCAACCTCTACGCTGTCCCACTATCCGATATCAGTTAAAAAAGGATTGCTAGGTTTATATCTGTTTGATAATTATCGGATAATTATCAAAGGGCTATTTATCTTGATAATTTCAAACCCTGCTGAAAAAAGAATCATCACAAAAAATTACAGTTTTAACATATTTGAATTCTAAGTAACAAAACTAAGTTTTTTCTTCACAACTAAAAAACAAAAAAATACAAAAAGAAAAATGCGCTTAACCGAAATAAAAAAATAAAAAATCCAAGCCTAGGTTCGAACCCAGAATCTTTCGACCACGAAGCCAAAGAAGTACCGCCTGAGCTACGGTTACTTATAGGGACCTGACGAAAAATGCAAACACTTCCTTGCAATACTTTTGGTAGGAAATCCAGTTGGTCATGGCTTTTTTTATTTATGCAAAACACAACCTTATATCGTATTGGCTTAGTTCGTTTTTTCAAATACTGGTAAAATGAAATAATCGAGTAGGCCATGCCGATCGCATGTATGCAAAACACAACCTTATCTCGTATAAAGTTTAGATTGGTTTTCCGAATAACAGTCATATTGTTTTTTTTACCATGGCAAATGGGATGGTCCTTGGTATCGCTCAACAATGCTTTTTATTTCAACTTTTATTATTTATCCCAAAAGTCGTAGCGTGATATAATATAGCCTAGATTGTGCCGGGAAACAGGACTTATCACGGTACGACTGTTTGACTGAAGACTATTCAGCGGTATTCGCGTGATGAGGTAACACACAGACATAGGGACAGACAGTGTGACAGAGAGAGACAGGTAGAGTCAGACAGAGACAAAAATTTAGAGTTTTATTATAAGTATAGATATAGATAGATTTAGGTACCTACTTACAACGAAGTAACCTGAACAAGTGTAAGGCCTTGTCTCAGATAGAAATAGAGAGAGAGATTTCAGGCCTGCTCATTTGCTTCGGACGCTCAGGTTTCCTCACGATGTTTTGTTTCATAGTTAGCACAGATGTAGTACGAAAATTTGAAAATATAAGTGGCAAAAGTCACATGCCAGCACCGGGAATCGTACCTGCCTCTCGAAAATCCATTGTTCTAGCAGATTTTTTTCATGGATTGTCGCAATTTGTGAAGAAAACAATCAAAGTAGCTAGTAGACTCATAAATCATTCTAATTCATCATGCCCGAACTATCGTCTCCACTCTCCGCTCTTCACTCCATACGTGAAGAAGTATTGACAGATTAAAGCCATAAATTCCAATTTTCTTGCACGAGTGAGCACTTTCACGATTTCACATGTGGAATGAAAACAGATTTGCATGTGGACTGCATCACCCTGCCTGATACAATTAAGTACATCAGATAAGATAATAAATGTTTGCCTCTACACTACACGCTAGACTGGCTGTCCAGTATTATCTCTAAAGTATGCAGCGCAATGGGGTATTTGACTGATGCAAAAAAATATATAAATTACTATTAGAAAATTTATTCGTGAAAATAAATTCAATAATGCGAAGAAGATCAATACTCACCACGATGGATTTGGTGGCATATTCTACTTTATTTTTATTCCATTACCTATTAAGATTTTCAACATCAGTCACATCACATACCTTATTATCTATACTTATAATAAAACTCTAGCGAAGTCAATTCTGTACATTGAATATTTTTAGAAAAAAACTAGCAGGGGTTACTAAGTAAACTATACTGAATCCAAAAATGTAAAAAAAACGGTTCATGTCTGTCTGTCTGTCTGTCTGTCTGTCTGTCTGTCTGTCTGTCTGTCTGTCTGTCTGTCTGTCTGTCTGTCTGTATGAACACGATAAACGCGAACACCGCTGAATAGTTTTCAACCAAACTTAACATGGTCGTAACTCACGTTTCTGGGAGTAACTTAGGCTATCCGATGTTTAGAATACATTGCGGGTTGCAATTTTAACTTCGTTTTTTGTATGAAATATTCATAATTTGGATATGGTTTCTTGAGAAGGTATGTTATGAACGTGATACTGAACATATTTCTGCAAAAAAAAATAAAAGTCCGACTTTGAACGACATTCTCTCGAAAACCTACATTGCGGGTTGCAATTTTAACTTGATTTTTTGTAAGAAATATCCATAATTTTGATATGGCTTCTTGAGAAGGTATTTTAAGAACATGATACTGAACACATTTATGAAAAAAAAAAAAAAAAAAGTCCGACTTTATTATCTCGGAAACCGTTGATTTCCCAGGCATAGTTCCTTGGGCAAAAATGTTCTTTATGATGAGGACTATACGTATACGTGGTCTCCCGCTTTGTTGGCGGTCTTTTAACACTCTGTATAATAGCACGCTACGACTTTTAGCATTTCGGGCGCATATTGTAAATGAAAAATCGGCATTTGTTTTTATTTTATTTTGGCGGAAAATTTTAGTTCTACAAGCGTAGCATAAGGCCGGGTTAGAGCGTATCTATGGGTTTAAAACAATAGGTATCTCACTCTTTTGTTTGACGTAGAGCGGGATGGACAGAGCCATAGATACGCTCTAACCCAGCCTTATGATGCTTGCTGGAGGGAATTGTGAGTGGTTTTTGGTGGAGGTCGGACAAAGTTTATCGATGTTAGAAATGTAGTACTGTTGCGTCGCGGTCGAAATATTCTGGGTTTGAACCCACGCGAGGTTGAAAATTTTTTTTGTGTCTTTTTTTTAAATATTTACTCTACTGAGCCCAACTTGATATTAAAAAATATATTTTGTTTGCCGTAGAGCGGGATAGACAGAGTTATTTGCGGTAGATACGCTCTAACCCAACCTTATGCTTTGCTTGCTGGCTTAGCATGAGAATGGGTAAGACCTTATCTATGGGCTTATAACTTTATCTATCCCACTCTACGTCGAGGGAGATACATAATAAACCCCCATACTTCCCAGGCAATTCTTATGCTAAGCTTCCTGGTATGTTACACGGGCGATACCTAATCTAAACAAAATATATTTTATCATAAATGTATTGTTTAGATTAGGGCACACTCACACAGACAGACACACAGACAGGCACACCCTCATAAGCACATAAACAGACACACACACAAAGCTATCAAACTTATGACACCCCTCTTTGTTGGTCGGGGGTTAAAAAAAACCTTCCTTTTGAGTTTTCCACCACAGTCGAATTTAAATCAAATGTCAAATGTGTAAAAACGCATACGAAGTCGCGGGCACAACTAGTTACCTACTGTAACTAACATCTTATCTTACTTAGATTATGGACTTTTCTATATTTTTTTAGAAAAATAATTGTATCTGAAATTAATATCCTCTTCGACAGCGTGCGATACAGTGGGACAGACAGGTACAAGCTACATCTGCTTCTCTTCGAAAATGTTATGAGAACGATCATTGGCTTGATGAAGCAAATCGAGGTTTGACTGCTCGATAAACCCCTATCTATCCCACTCTAGGTGGAACAACAGTGACAGAGAGTCAGTACTCTGTATCGAAATAATCATTTTTTTTTTGTTGACAAATGATACGTATTAATTCTCGAAAAAAATATTTTTATTTTGCCGCAACTATGCCGGTTTTGAGGACCAACAACTGTGCGATTTTTTTTAAACAAAATAAGCCCACTGTTCGCATGTTCACACGTTTAGTGTGTGTGTAGGAAGATTATTGCACCGTAGCCGGTCCGTCGGGTATGTAAAACGTGTTTGATGGTACCCCTTCTGGTGAGATTGCGAAGGACGAGTCCGCCGTTTGCTTTGTGCGGCGGTATTTTTAGTTCTCTAATCTTTTGCGCGACTTGTAGGAGCCTGTTTCTCTCCAGTTCACTTTGTTTATACAAGAACTGCAGTAGAGCATGATGATAATCTGACAAGTTAATGAATGGTGATAAGTTTGTACCAATCTGCTTACGGTCAGTAAGTATTAGTTTGGCCGGTGAAGGATAGCTAATGGATGTTGAGGATGGAGGTGAAGGAAGTTATGACGACCTCTTACGCCTTATCAGGGTCATGAGACTCAAAGAAGCTTATGCGGTCAAAGAAACTTCTTACTTCTATCGCTGAAGATATTTAAGTACATCTCTGATATGAGCCCACTGGGCTTGTCTTGAGACGAGTCTGGTTGGCTTATCATGACTGGTCACATCGAGGTTTACTGCTCGAATGACTACACCGCTAATCGCTATACATACATAGATCAAAGGCATACCGAATTACTTCGTCTTTCTATCAAATATACGGAGCAAGGGTGACAATAAAATCGACGCCGTGCGCATTTCTTCCTGTTGTATTTAGTAACGAAGTAAAATATTGATAAATTATAGCAGCATGACAATCATGTACCTATGTTTAAACATGTGTCGACTTCAAGTCGACTTGATATTCTCGAGCATAACTACTCTGCCCCCTTAGCACGCTGGCCTTTTGTCTACTCTCAACTGTCACCTTAGCCACTGTTAACTGTCACCTCAGCGTGACAGTTGAGCATAGGCAAAAGGTCAGCGTGCTAAGGGGGCTGGATAAGTATTTTCTTTGGAGGTAGAGTCGACCTCACAGTCTATGGTTATCTTCTTGGCTTCATATAAATAGTAGCCGGTTCATGTAAATCTGAACAGCGATGATGAGAATAGACTGTAAATGACGCGCAATTCACCGTTTCTCTGTTATTACCATTTAAACCATTACTATAGCAGCAGTAGCTATAATAATGAAGTAGGCAAGCTTTCCATTGAACGCGTGACCAATTTTGTTCGACCGTTATTTGCTTACCGCATTTTGTTGAGGAAAAGGTGTAATGTTCTATTTTAAGTAGGTACTAACTTTTTGTTGTTTTTTTCCTTCTAAAATGTTTTGGTCAATTCCAAAGGTGAATTCCAGTTTTGGCTTCATGGTTCTTAAGAACATAATATTTTCCTATCTCTTATCATAGTTTAGAAGTTCTCAACGCGCCTAGTTCAAAATATCATCTAAAAGTTGGGAAGTTAGAGAGGCATAAATGTAGAGCACGGCACGAACGAATCTCACGATAAAGGGGCTCAGATAAGCGTTGTCACCTTATCAGATATCAATGGAGATCGATCGATTGTTCGATCGACCTTATCATCACTTACTCACGCCTGCTTTGTGTTCCATATTTCACGTGAACACAATCAGATTTACTGCCGATTTCTGAATTGAGAAATTCACTAAGCAAATACGTAAGTATCGTTCTGTCTCTGCAGAATTCTCACAAAAGAGCGTGACAGAACGATACTTAAGTATTTACTTAGTAAAATTCTCAATTTAGGCAAACATGCATTTTACTAAAGTAAAAGCTTTATTCGTTGCATGAATTTTGAGTTGCGGTTTGCAAAATAACAGTTACGTATCTCGATACAGTTACGTGTTATTTTATATTTTACTGCGGTAAAAACGGTACTTATCCTTTTTTTTGTCTATTATAATATGATGTGTCATGGTGTGGTATATCATGGACATTATTGTACATCCATGATCTAAAATGTGGCCTGTTTAACAAATTGCAACTCTTAGTCATTTTCCATTTTCGTTGAGATAATAGTCATGTAGACACAGACTTTACTTTGAGTACTTTTCATTGTTCACGTTGTTTCGCCAGTGAAGGCAAGGTTACTTTAACATTCGACTCAGGAATTGCACAAAGAAGTAGTCCATGCAGCATTACTCACTGCAGTTAATTATTTTAATAAATAACGCAGTAGTTCTGATAACCTTCGTGATTCGTGTGATATTGCTGCAGAGCGGAAATGAGAAATGAATTTAAGTTTCGCGTATCAACTATAATAAACTTTATTGTGTAATCAGAATACTAACTTGCAATGTTAAGGCCCTATAAAGGTCCACTTACACCCATATAAAACAGGCTCCCGAGGCTGAATGACTCCATCTATTTTTACCGAGAACTAACCTGCAGCCTGGATCCTTGAATCGACCTAGAAGCTTACCCTTCATCTCGCTCCTACATTTGGTGCTAGAGTGAGAGGAAATATGTGGCAAAGCGAAGTGCTCTTGCCACTGCACCGAGGGGCAACGACATGCATCGTGATGATGGCTGTTAATTTTTAAAAGTCGTTGCCCCTGGAAAATGTTTTACATCCATCACTTTACTGTTTGAATACTAACGAGAGGCTCACCCGGTAATAGGAAAAAACTGCTTGGAATTTTAATTGTTTGTTACTAAACATGTCTGAGAGGGCAGAACCGTATCTTTGACGTGTAGAGGCAATCTTGTGTTATTTATTCTTGAGTCATCCTCAGCGCAACGTAATGCATGCAGCGCGTTGATGTCTTTTGTATGGAGACGGAGGACATTTTTGAATCGCGCACGCGTGTTATTTATTCATTCGAAAAGTTTTTATTGACATAGAATAATCACACATTGGAGTGTTTGTCGTTCCTTGAGTGTCCATCATTTTAAGTGCCTATTGTAGCTCAAAATGTTCCGATGATTATACATATCAAACGTTATGGATTACGCCTATCCTTATACGGGCGATGAGAGCTCTACTACTTGCGGATGCAGAAGAATACAAAGCACGGACGTTATATTTTCGGCCATCCGTTTTAAACGTTACGTTATATGGCTACATAAAATTATATCAAGTGCTCTATCTCTTTTCCTTGTATATGCTGCGTCTCGTTCGCTCTAGGCGCAGGAGGCTACGTCATCGCAGAACCAGCCAACCAATTGACCGGTGTGCCGCCAACCTTCAGTTTTTCTTTTATTTATAACTCGCGTTGGCTGAGTAAGTTATGCCGCGTTTAGTTGTGACAGTCAACTTGCTTCGTTTTTCCGTTGGAAGATGTTTAGTGGCTAAATGCGGCTTGTGTTTAATGCTTTACTTACCCTCTATCACGCCAGGTTTTTATTATCGGATTTGATAAATATTTATTTTGTGTGTTTAAACTCCCATCTGCCGGAAAAAATACAGTGTGCGTAGATTTTTCCCGTTTAGTTTATGTAAATAGTATCAAAAGTTAATCTTATTTATTTTACACAACCTACGTGAACAAATGATAACCCTACAACGACCGACCAGCGTTATCTCTTTTATGCAATAAAAAATTAGGTACCTGTTTTAATCTTCAAGGTCGTAACGTAATTAAAAAAAATAAAGATTATCACGAGTTTTCCTCAGTAAGGGCCCGGACGCCTCCGACCGTTTGTTGTAAAAAGTGTTGCTAACCGACGGCCAAGTATTTTTCTCCATAAAAAAGAGCACATGGGCGAGTGGCTAGCTCTACAAACGCGGCACTGAACGGTTTAATGAACGTCGGTGCGGGCAGGCGGCGCGCACGCAGGCAGTCCCGGCCAGTCGACTCTGAGCTCGAGCCGCGCGCGCGCTCCGCACACGGTGACTCAGCCCCGCCATGAACGAGTACGCCGAGTACGACTGGCGCATGCACCAGGTGCAGAACGAGCGCCTCTGCGACGTCTCCAGGAAACGCTTGACCGACGGAGACAGAAATCGCGCCCTCGCCGGCTTGAAGGAGGCAGTGGACTCGAGCCTCAACCTCGCCCTCAGAGACAAGAGCCGTTGTCAAGACGACGCGTTTTTGCGCCGGTTTCTTTACGCTCGGAAACACGACGTGCAGCAGAGTTTTGAGCTCTTAGTGCAGTACCATCAATACCGACGCGAGCATCCGGACTTGTGGGCGTCGGCCGATGGCGGCGTTCTGCGGGCCCTCGCTGACGGTCTACCGGGAGTGCTGGAACATAGAGACAGGCGCGGACGCTGCGTGCTCCTCATGTTCGCCTCCAACTGGACCCCGCACGCCTGCCCGCTGCTCTCAGTCTATCGAGCCCTTCTTCTGACCCTAGAGAGCACCCTTAACGATATCCAGAACCAAGCCAACGGATACGTCATCATCGTAGATTGGACAGAGTTCACCTTCAAACAGTCCTGCAGTCTGCAAGCCAAGGTTTTGAAGCTTATGATCGATGGGCTACAAGATTGCATGCCAGTCAGGTTCAAAAGCATACACTTCATTGGACAGCCGTGGTATGTAGAGACGGCTTTAGCGGTAATAAAACCTTATCTGAAAGCAAAGACAAGAGAGCGGATCATTCTTCACGGCAATAACCTGTCGACTCTACACGACTCGTTGCCTTTGGACATCTTACCGGCGGAGCTGGGCGGTGAAGGACCTTCGTACAACTCAGAGCGTTGGCTGCAGGAGTTTTGCCGCGGCGAGAACATAGAGCCCGCTCCGCTGGCCCCCGCGCCCGGAGCGCCCCCGCCGCCCCTCAAGAACGAGGACGACCCCCCCTCGGCCAAGCTAGACAAAGCGTACAAACAGAAGGACAACCCGCATCTGTTCTACGGACATGAGAAGAGTGCCAAGTCAGAGCTGCTGCGTGATAAAGATTGACCTCGCGCCGGTCGCGACTCGATCACATGGACATCTCCCGCGAGCATTGCGCGGGCGCTCTCGGATTGCGTGCTGTGGATTTGCAATAATGTGATATCAAGTGAATTGCTAATTAATTGTCTAGAGACCAATAAGAAAAGTCCAGTGTGGAACGCTTCGTTAGAAAGTGGAGTGGTTGGATATTGTGCATTTATAAGGCCTCGTAAGAGGCGGGGACGTTTTGTCTGTTTGCTAATGCGGATTAGGGGCCGAAAGTTAGGAAAGTGTATGATTCAGCAGTGAGGCATCGCTGTGACGTATACGTAGGAGGTTTGCAGTCGCCGGCGCATCCTCGTTGCTTGGTGCGCATAACGGTTCCGAGCTCTCGTTTGGGCGCATCCGTTCGAAACTTGAATGTGTAAGGTACTCGTGGACGCATATAGCGACTTCGACATTTTGCAAACTCGCTCTGGCTTGGTCGACCATAAAATACAACTAGAAATAGAATTAGCAAACTACTTATGTATTTATTCCACTAACCCAGTGCTTTACTTTTATCTCAGTAGACAACCATTGATCTTGAACAAAAATATTTATTGTGCTAATATTTACTTAACTGGATCTCACACTTTGGGAGGCTTTACAGTACGCATTTATATTTTTAAGGCTTATTTAAACGATGAAAGGGAATCCTGTCTCTTAAAACAGTGAATCTGAATGAAACTTGTAGCGACAAAACACTTCTTCAAAACTATCTGACCTATGTGATATTTTTAACGCTCTCTTTAGAAACTGAACTTTTTCTTCTTACTTAATATGTCTCTGTCCCACTACAAACATACAAATATCATGTTATTTGTGATGTGATCATCTCAATACTAAAGCTTGTCTGACTCCGTTTGATACCCGGTTGCAGAAACTGCAGGGCAAGTTTAGGTACCGAAAAAAGACAGAAGCATGTTATTATATTTTATATAAGTGACACACATAATTTTAGCATGTGACGTGTTCTGTATTGTAAATAATTTATCTTTTGTATTCCAACGGTATTGTTATTGAAATAAAAGCAATGAATGCAGAATTGTATGTGCCAATTTTTACTACACAACCTTAAACCGTGGATTTGTTAATACATACTTAACTGTCTGTGACGTAAAGAAAGATTTGCTTTGATTGATGTTTCGGAATCGGAAGGCCACGAAGGCCACTTTAGAGATAATTTTACGTAACACTTTTGTGTTGAAACGCCTTACTTAATAAGTAACATGAAAATAGAAACCCCATTGACTCATTGTGAGTAAACTGAACTATAGTCTACGACTAGCTGACCCGGTGAACTTCGTATCACCTGAAATAGTTTGACTCTCCGCGTCAAAAATGGCGATTCCAATACAAAATTACCAATTTTTATTTCTTCCATTTTTCAGCTAATCCTTAAACTTTTCCCATATTTCTTTGCTTTTAAACCTACCCTGAACTATGGTGAACTAAACAAAACACTAAATATGCAAAACGGTCAAGCCGTTTCTTAGTTTTAGCGAGACTAATGCACGGCGATTCATTTTTATATATATAGATAGTGTTAATTTGCTAGAAGCGCCCTGTTTGTCCAACAAATAAGACAATAAAGCGTACGATCGATAGGCTCTAATTATTTAGCCAACCTACTGGGCTTGCTGGTAGTGCTACATAGAGAAGCTCTTCTGAATAACGAACAATGAATTAGCATGATGATAAAACACAGTTAAATGGACCATTGTTTTGAATATCACGATGGGTTTGATTGGAGTGAAACTGTGAGCTTAGCCAACAGATTAAAAACACGCTCGGTATCGCAGATTATGCGATAAGAGTATACTGACAATTAGGTTGGTCTATTTAGCCGTCTTCGTACACACGACAGCACGTCGACCCTTACACGCTAGCACTCTACTCGGTTACGTTTTGGGCGACTTAACAACAAATGTGTACAGTCTGACGTGCTGTCGTGTGTACCATTACATTTTTCCATTACCTTTTCCCCCTTTAATACTACTGATACTAATTTTTGGTTTGGTTTGAAAGTGAATAGGTCTGAGACAAATAAAAGTTTCTACCTAGGATCATACAAAATAACAACTCTATCTACCATAGATTGGGTAGACAAGGGCACTATCGGATATCCGTACAGAATATACTCAACGGAAACCAGTCTATTTAACGAGCCAAGTATTAAAAATAAAATTCGCTATCACGTCACACTATCTTCATTGTGTGTTTATGGCGCAGCCAGGTGAGACAATGGGCAGGGTTCTATTGTCCTACAGCACCGACCAGAGGTCTAATACCAGAGCCATTTGTATTGAATGGTGACTTACAGCAGTAAAGTAAAGCGATTCGGTCACCACTGATTTAATTCAATTGTTTCAACAGGAAGGATAGCTACTGACTACCAAAGCGGCACGGATTCACCAACTACACCCTATACTTTTCATCTTCAAATAGCTATTAGCTTTATGATGGCGAGATGATCTTGACCGGATGGTCAAGGTCGCCAAGGGGGGTAACCCTTAGACGCTATTACGTTCATATTGACAAAGTATTTTAATTAATTTATCTTTGAATTCGCATAGTGATGCTTTTAAATACTTCATAATGTTTATTGTACAATGAAAATATAAAAATGCGTCTTAATTCGTGAAATCTTGAATTTTGCAAATTGTGCCATATTGAAAAAATAAGCGTCAAGGGTAGAGGGGCTGGATAGGGTTGTGTGGAAGACAAGAGGGGAAACCTTGGCCCAGCAGTTGGACAATTACATTTTAATTTCAGCTGTTTTTAATCTAAAGGTACCAATCTAATGACTCGTATGAGGCGGTTTCTCCTGATGAACACGGATATAATGAATAGACGTGCGTTAGACGCTCCATTCTGGTCATATTCCACGCACCAGTTCCTACAAAAGACCACAGTCAATACTATTGTTGTTGGCTGGTGAACTCGGCTATTTCCTCGGCTTATAGTCACGTGTTTCCGCCGTCACATGCGCACAGCAGAGGAAGGAAGCCCCCTCGGCTGCGCCTGCGTTGGTTTGTGGTTAGGATATATCATATTAAAAGCCTTTGTTTCCAGTTTATAACATAGGTACACACGACACCACGTCAGACTGTACACCTTTGTTGTAAAGTCGCTCCTAACGTAACTGAGTAGAGTGCTAGCGTGTAAGCGTCGACGTGCTGTCGTGTGTACCTACCTACTTTCCTTGTATGACGTGTGTTTTGGAAGTTTAGCAAAACAGAGACTGGGTGATCTCAGTGTAAAGTTAAGAAGTACGTAAACTGTTTTACAATAATTTATAGAGTGGTACGTTAGTTAAATAGTAATCGGATTAACATGATGGACATGATTGAGGGGAAATAGGTGGCAGAGGAACAAAGTCATGGCTATGAAACATTCAAGTATGGCAGGCCAACGTAGAGGTTCTATTTTGTATGGCGCAGAACAGAACAGCGTCAGAAGAACCGACGGTTAACCTCTTATAAATAGTAGAGAAACTAGAGAATTAAGCATCAGAAGAGATAGCAATTTTTTAAAGTAATATTTCGGTTTAAAATGGAAAATGCAACAGTTATGTTATCTACGTGGTTGTCGATGATGCTAAGTTGTTATAGGTTTTAGTAGGTAGGTACACTAGACAGCACGTCGACCTTTACACTCTACTCGGTTACGTTAAGGATGACTTTACAAAAAAACTGTTAACTGTGACGTGCTGTCGTGTGTGTACTACCACCAAGTTTAACGGAACGAAGTCAACACTTTAGCTGAGTAGCACGTGTATCTAAGTTGTCACGTTTATTCACAACATTGTTTCCTTGCACTTTCCTACTACTTGCGTTATTTATAAGTGATAAGTATTGGACAACGTTTAATGACACTGACATAACACCTCCACACTTATGAAATACTACAACAACAATACACTGCAATTTAGTACAAGAATCCCAACTTAATAAAAGTATAAAACTTAATAATAGTACAAAACTTAATAAAAGTATACATTGTTAGTCCCCCTCGACACCATAACGCTTTACCGGGAATCTAACCCGCCTTGAACGATCCGGCGGTCGAGTGGGTAACGGTGGCGGTCGAGCAGGCGACGGTGCCGACGTAGTTGCGAGCTGATCGCTGCGGACACTAGGTCCAGGTTCATTGATATCGGGTTCCGTATCCCCAGCACCTTGGGACTCGATTCTTCCATCAGCTGATGGATTCGCTCCTACTATCACTGAACCAGTCGCTACACTACAAGGTATCGCCAAAGCCCCACAGAGACTTCTCTTTTTTAACTGGTCGATGTGTCGATGGATATATCCCTGAGTAGAGTCTTTGACCCGGTAGTTCGTACTTCCCAATCTTTCCTCAATCACACCCGGGGCCCATTCACCCGCATGACCCCCATTATAGGTTCTAAAGTAGACTGGGTCCCCCGGAGCCAACTCACGTTCACTCCCCCCTTTCGTTTCAGCCTGTCGTTCCTGGGACTGGATTACTCTTGCTCTCCTATCAGGTTTCAAGGCATCCAGCCTCATTCTCAGGGACCGCCCTTGCAAAATCCTGGCTGGGGTTTCCCCCGTTGTCGAGTGTTCCGTATTCCTATACAGCAATAAAAATCTATCTAAAGCAGTTTCCACATTCAGATTTTCGTCCAGCGCCTTTTTAATCACATTTTTACAAATCTTTACTGCACTTTCCGCTGCCCCATTCGATGACGGGTGGTAAGGCGCGGTCAGACACTGCTCGATTCCATTACTACTGAGAAATGCTTGGAAAGCTTCACTCGTAAATGGTGGCCCATTGTCAGAAACCACTTGTCTTGGTAGACCAAACTGTGAGAAAAGATGCCGCAATTTTGAGATTACGTCTTCGGCTGCGGTCTTCCCAGTCCTAAAAATCTCTATCCACTTAGACGTGGAATCTACTACGACAAAATATTTTATCCCCTTTAAAGGTCCCAAAAAATCTATATGCACCCTTTGCCAGGGTCGCAGCTCCGCTGTCCAGGGACGCGGCACGTGTGCGGGCGGAGCGACCGCGTGCGCCGCGCAGGTGGGGCATGCGCGACACGTCGCCTCCACGGCCTCATCAAGACCAGCCCACCAAACATAGCTACGGGCTAGACTTTTCATTTTCACCATTCCCAAATGCGTTTCATGAAGTTCCTTAAGAACTCTCTCCCTACACTTCTCTGGAATGATCACTCGATGACCCCACATTAAACACCCGAGTTCTAAATAGATTTCACTCCGTCTGTTAAAATAAGGTTGCACCTGACGGACTTCATTCTCACTTGGCCAACCATCACGCACGTAACTAATTACTCGACTTAATATCACATCTTTCGCAGTTTCTCTCCTAAGCTCATTGTAGTTTAATAATAAGGCATCTCGAGCAAAGTGCAAGTAGGTTTGCTCCGGTATTTTTTCCTTTTTACTATCCTTACTCTCCACCAATAACCGCGACAAGCCGTCTGCTCCATTATCTTGTGACCTCACATACTCAATATCATAATCATAACCCGACAAGATTATAGCCCATCGCTGCAATCTACTGGCTGCCATCGTTGGAATTCCTACTTTTGGCCCAAATATTGTGACCAAGGGCTTATGATCCGTCCTCAATAGGAATCGCCGACCATACAAATATTGATGAAACTTTTTAATCGCGAATATGATCCCTAGTGCTTCTCTTTGTATTTGGCTATACTTTTGTTCAGCTGGTGTGAGCGCGCGAGAAGCATATACGACCGGCCGCTCCATGCCGTCCGGCCCTGGCTGGCTGAGGACCGCACCTACTCCAAGAGCACTTGCATCGCAGGTGACGATCAGCTTCTTATCCTGGTCATAATGAGCTAACACTGGCGCACTCGTTAACAGTGTCTTTGTTTCTGTAAACGCTTTCATACATTGGGTACTCCAAACCCACTCTTTAGATTTTTTTAATAACTCGTACATTGGAGACAGGTGTGAACTTAGGTTCTTTATGAATCTCGCATAAAAATTGACCAAGCCTAAAAATGATCTTAACTCGGAAACATTTTTAGGAGCTTGTAATTCCTTAATCGCCCTTATTTTGTCAGGATCCGTATGTAGTCCGTTTTTGTCAACAATAAAACCTAAATACGTAACCGAATCTGCGAAGAAAACACACTTGCTTTTATTCAATTTCAGCCCATTATCTCTCAACCTCTCTAGCACGGTTTGCAACGACCTTAAATGAAGTTCCTTATTTTTACCCGTAATCAAAAGATCGTCCATAAATGTAGCAACTCCCGGAATGTCTCTCATCAAATTAGTGACAATCCTACTAAAAATTCCTGGGCTGCTCGCCAACCCAAAAACTAAACGGTTGTATTTGAATAGACCTCTATGCGTATTAATGACCGTATATTTCGATGTTTCGTCGAGCTCAATTTGATTGTATGCTGCTGACATATCTATTTTTGTGAATTGCTCACCTCCATTCAAAGTAGCAAACAAATCCTCAACTCTGGGTAACGGATATCTGTCTACCCACAGAGCGGGATTTAAAGTGACCTTATAATCTGCGCATACCCTTAGTTTACCGTTTTCCTTAGGGACAATTACTAAAGGCGTGGCCCACTCGGAAATTTCGACTGGCTCAATGATACCGGTTCTAAGCATTTCATCCAACTCAGCGTCAACCTTCTCGCGCAAGGCATAAGGCAGCTGTCGCGCGCGACAGTAGACCGGCACAGCGTCAGCCCGCACGTGCAGCGTCGCCCGCCCGCCGCGGAACCGCCCCAGCTCGCCGTCAAACAGCTCAGCGTATCTGTCGAGAAGTGATAATACCCTCGGATTACTAAGCGCCGTTGGAGAAACAATTCCACAAGCGTGCACAGAACTGGCCTGAAAAATTGGTAATTTAATTCCCAACTCAGCTAACCATTGACGCCCTAACAAGGAAGTAGTACCACCACTTATGACATACAGATCTAATACTCTTGTCTGGTTTTCATACAATACCGTTACTTCTATTAACCCTAACGGTTTCAACTTACTTCCATCATAAAACTTGAGAGTAAGCGAACAATCTTTCAACGTGATATTTTTGAATAACGCCTTGTATGTCTCGAAGCTAATACATGAACAAGCGCTTCCAGTGTCTATCTCCATCGTTAGTAACTTATTATCTACAATAAGTGGTATCCTCACCGCAGGATAACTCCTCAAAGACATCTGGTACAATTCTTCTTCCGATGACGCACCTTCATGGTTCTGACTCTCCGGCTCGTCCGCCTCGATGACGTGGTGCGTTGGTTGGCGCCCCGCGCGTGCACCTCGCGGCCGACGACCGCGCCCCCAGCGTCGCATGCCTCCTCGGTGGCGCTGTGCTGCGCCCGGTGCTGCGCTACGCTGTGCGCGTTCCGTCTCCGCTATAGCGCCTCCGCGCGCTAGTGCATCCTGACGTGTACACATTTTCTTCAAATGCCCCGTGATACCACAAGTATCACACTTGTAATCGCTGTAGATGCATTCATTCGCCACGTGGTCACGGGCGCCGCATACAGCGCACTCCCGCAGTCCTCTGCCGCTACTACTTGGCCGCGTCTGGGCCGTAGTCAGGGCATGGCATTTTTCCGATTCACGAATTGAACTACATTCAACCGACGCTGCATTTCTTTCAGCTGCCTCCAACGATGCTGCAACTTTTACCGCCATCCCATAGGAGAGCTGCTCCTCCGCAAACAATCTCTGGCGCATCATATCACTGGTTATACCACACACGAACTGGTCTCGCATGTTCTCCTCCAGCGTCGTACCAAATTCGCATCTCCGTGCCAACCCTTTCAGTTCCGCTAAATATTGTGCAATGTTTTCATTGCTTTGTTGTCGACGTTGTCGGAATCTGAAGCGCTCCGCCATCACCGACGGTTTCGGCTCTAGGTGATTCCTTACAATTTCTATAATTTCTTCAAATTTTACCGCGCTCGGTACTCTTGGACTCACCAGGTTCGCCATGAGCTCATAGGTTTCATCTCCCACCACGGAGATGAGAGTGGCCAAGTGTAGTTCTGGTGCTATTTTATTAGCCGCTATGTACATTTGTAATCTTTGCACGTATGTATCCCAGTTGCCGTTTGTGGCACAAAATTCTTTAATTTTGCCAACTGACATGTTTATTTATTTTTTCTGACAACTTTGTTGAAAAATTTTTACCCTTCGTCGCCATTGATAAGTATTGGACAACGTTTAATGACACTGACATAACAATAAGTATTAGGAGAAGTCAGTGATAGTGACGACTATCCCTCAGTAGCTTTTATTCAGTGCGTCAAAAGTGCGAGTATCGGTTAAACACGGTGTCACTGTACTGTACCTAATAACGTGTCATTTCACCAACTGATATAGGCAACAATAATTCCTCGGGTCAGTAATTTAATATTATGACATGACTGTGTTGAGCAGTGGTCACGATATTTGATAGTAGCGCCTTGATACATTTACAGGATATCTTCTCAGGCTGCTAAACCACACTGGCCGCATGTGTTGTCTCTACATTTACCTGCCAATCCTGCAATAGGTAGCCTATAATTTTTTTTCGTTGAAATGAGAGAGCCAAAAAAGATAAATTTAGCTCGAAACTCGATGTATGTACAGTCAGCTGTACATAAGAATTAGATAGCGGAACTTTTGAGCAGATTCCTCCACTCATCAATACAAACAACTTTTATTACTAAGTATAAGGCTAAAATAAATTGCAAGGTAAATCTGCAGTTTCCTACATTTAGTGCTGTTCTGCTATGAATGGATCAGCAGTATTTTCTGGCCCTTTATTTTATAATTCAATTTGTTTCTGCCTATGTTTACCTTGATGCGAAGGTGTGATGTTTTATCAAACTACTTCTATGATGCATCAAAGGCAATGCCATCACGCCGCAAAGTACTCGTAAAGTTAGTCACGAGTCACTCATGAGGAGTTTTGTCTAATACCTTTACCTAAGCATCTGTACCTAGTTCAGATGTACGTTTCGATGATTTGCTAGATCCATTTTCATTGCGGTTTATTTTCCAGCATCTCAAAACTGGATTCGAGTAAAGGGCCTTCGTTTATTTTCGATCGGCCTTTGACCATATTGAGACGCAGGGCTTGGCTCAGCGGGACAGGTCACGGTCATTCTGAGCCTTTACGATCAAGGATTGGAGGTTGACGTCCTACCTTGCTTGTCTGCAAGTGAGTCACATTTCAAACACCTTATTTCTCTCATTCTCTCAATCTGTTCTAGACCAGTATGAAAGGATTAGAGCTTGAGGACAATCAGGTGGCCTTAAAATAGGTGTTGTGCTCTTGTTATAATATTTGTATTCTATCAGAAAATATTTAGTATACATACCAATTAGATAGTTTTCCAATTGCTACACTCACTATTGATTTGTAGACTTTCCAGATCTAATGTGTTCTGGAGTAACCCCCGAATCAAAGACTTTCCCCGAACTCACGTTAGAATATTATTGTTTTATTTGCTTAGTTAACATACTTACTTACCTATTTATTTTATCGATCTCATAAATTATCGTAACGACGATGTATTGGAAAAATATTCCACCATTGTTGCATTTCATGGCACATTACGCCCACGTCCTCCCGCGCGTTTTCCTCATTTGGTAACTTGATCGCATAAAATTACTCCTGTCAAAAGTGCCTACAACATTATCTCAAACTTGAAATATAGCTTCGCCTTAAAGGTAGTTAGGCTATACATCTGCAAAATCTGCAATATTTGAAACAATATTGTCGAATAGCGGATGGTAGAGTTTAAGATCACAGTAAATTTCAGTGGTCATGATGGTCATCAGGCCAACTCTGAAATCTCGAAAACAGAATCAACTGTCACTTAATCAACGTTGTATATTTAATAAGCGAAGAAGGACCCCTCAAAGTTTCGTTAATTAATTCAAAGTCACAGATCACAAAAATGTTAGCTCTACATGCCAATTGTGTACGCGGAAAACATCTATTCTAGTAGGTATGTACGGTCGGCCCCAATCTCAGATACCCCATGGCAGCTCTTATCGCGCGCGGCATAAGGGCGCCAATCGAACAAAAAGGGGTATCTGAGACTGTGGCCGACTGTACCTAGCATGAAATTACTTAATTCCCACCAAGAATCGAGTTACAGTGAACCCATCGAGCGATTGTGGTATGAAACAGACACCCAGGCTGCCTATGCACCGCGATACAAGTCTCTACTTAAGCCACCGAACGGTATACAACAAGCGACCGTTATTTAATTACTCGCACACGGTTATTACTTCAACCCGCTGCGTTTAAACAATTTGCCATGCGATAGGACTAGGAGGCGTTTCCACCCAATTTACCTTCGTCTACGAAGTTACTTTACAGTACATTTTTTACATTGGTTGCTATTGGATTGATATATGCGCCTTTTTAGGGTGGCCTTTCATTCCATTGCTAAACAACAAAGAAGGAATTTACCTATGAACTTTGAACTTTCTCGTTTTTGATAAGTTCAAAGTTCATAAATTCTTTCATTGTTGTGCAAATGTACATACCTCTCTTATATTTGCCGAAATGAAGGTAAAATAGACCTTGGACAGCTTTTAAATCCACAAAATGTAGAACTTTACGATACTTTAGCCATCTAAACTAGCTGACATGTTAAAATAGTACCACCGGGTGTTTATTAGAGGCCATCCTGTTGACTGTCACCCACGGCGAGGGATATGTCGACACAATCGGGCGGCAGCTGCAATTTAATATAATGAGGCGTCCTGTCGACCGTTACAATCCGAAACTGAACCTCCGAAGCCTTATTAAGAGGCACTAAGTGATATTTTACCCCAGCATTGGATCTCGCTGAGTTATCGAGCGACAATATGGTCAACAAGCGATGGCGTGGCGATTCAAGCGAAATGTCGCACGGTTTCTTCCGCGTCGCAAGCGCCGACGAGTTGTTTTGAAACTAGACCCACCTGGGGTCTTAGCCTGTAATACAATGGCGTATCAATGGCGTCCCAGCAGAAGGGCAAAACCGGGGTTTCCTCGTTTTTCTCCTACAACCAGAGAACTAATCCTCTAGAATTACAATCAGAATATTCTTTGCTGTACTACAAAAACATTAAATAGACCGACAGCATTAATTGAACGAGCGAGCGAAGCGAGCGAAGTTCTCCGAGTCTACTGGAACAATCCGGCGTTTGTATATATGTATGTATGTGTGTGTATACAGGGCGTCCCACGGCTATGCCACATGGAGGGAAAGTACCTTGAATATTGTAGATGGAACATTTTACTGAAAGAAGACATTATTTTAATTTAAAAAACAATTTAAACTGCATTCATAGATATTGAAATAATTACATGGTTGAACCGGGATTCGAACCCGTTACATGAGAAAAAATATTACCCTGTAGTTTTATCATACCGATCGAAAGGCTTCATCATAAGGATTATTTTTTGCTAAATAACATAGTGTCAGAAATAAAAGGAAGACCATGAATTTTAACATTTTTATTACAACATTAATCAATTTATCAATGAAAATCACAGTAACAAAAGATTAAAAGTATGAAAATGAAACACATTTTTGAATTATTTCTTTATAATCAGCCAGCCGCATTGCGATGGACAAATTTTACGCGTCTTTCGGCTCAGGATACGGCTCGATTCGTTACATACTACCAGGTAAATGTTAAAATTCATGGTCTTCCTTTTATTTCTGACACTATGTTATTTAGCAAAAAATTATCCTTATCATAAAGCCTTTCGATCGGTATGATAAAACTACAGGGTAATATTTTTTTCTCATGTAACGGGTTCGATTCCCGGTTCAACCATGTAATTATTTCAATATCTATGAATGCAGTTTAAATTGTTTTTTAAATTAAAATAATGTCTTCTTTCAGTAAAATGTTCCATCTACAATATTTAAGGTACTTTCCCTCCATGTGGCATAGCCGTGGGACGCCCTGTATATGTTTGTATGTTTGTATGTATGAATGTTCGTTCGACGATAACTTGAGTAAATTTGGTCAGATCGTTATGAAATTTGGTAGGCGGGTAAATGAAATTAAAATAATTTTTAAGTTCGAACATGAGCCAAATCGGTCGAGGGGTTGCCGAGATATGGGGTTGTTAAGTTTATATGGGGTCGCGAGTTCACCGTTCGGGGCGAACCACTAGTAAATCGTAATTGAAGCCGTCAACTGGAAGCCCATTTTGGCACCATTATGTTACAGGCTAAGGCCCCTGCGCGGAATGCTGTGCAGAGGAGAGCGGACGGAGCGTCCTTCGGAACTGGTAGGAATTATGATAATCCGTAGGCAGCTACCGTGTACCGTCGCGCACTAATTCCCCTAGGGCTTGTCCCTTGGTGTAAATCTTGGCAGACCCACACCACCTTCTTCGTCGATCGAACCGAAGCACGGGAGATTGAAAGACTGAATTGAACTATGGGAAAGTTTATGTACGAGTAATTAGGGTTTTCTCACGCAATATTTTCCTGCTGCTTTGTTTGACCCAGATCGTCATTCCAAAGCATCGGTTGCCTGCGCACATTTCTACGCTATGTTCCGGGTCTCCAATCATTCCTGCAAGCATAGCATAAGGCTGGGTTAGAGCGTATCTATGGGTTTATAATTCTGTCTATCTCGCTCTACGTCAAACAAAAGAGTGAGATATATCTAATGAAAATAATGAGATATATCTAAAGAGTGAGATAATATGTATCTCTTTCTCGTTATAAACCTATAGATATACCCCTATAACCCAGCCTTATGCTACGCTTGCAGTAGGTACCTATAAGGCATACATACTTGAACTTGAACCCGTAACTTCTTGCATACCGTGCAGGCGCTCTACCAATTCAGCTACCGAGTCAAGTAACTGTCGATGCGAATTTACCAACCTCATTGGTAGTCGTCATAAGGACGATGGGGCACCATCTAGTATGATGGTTTGCACTTATCTACACCACCCTAGCACGGGTTAGTGCTTTAGAAAATATAAAAAGTCATACACAGTCAGTAATAACTATTAATAATTATATTTTCTTAGAATTCCATAACTAGGCTGTGGGACAGTTGCAGAATGGACAATGAAAGTGATATCAGTGAGAGAATAGGTACCTAAACTCTAATTTTTAAATCGAGTCCACGGAATGACAGTTGTTACAAAGGCTTTATCTGTCAGTGGCATACTAGCAACTGTCATTCCGTGGACTCGAATTAAAAATTAGAGTTTAGGTAGCTTTGTTATTTATCTAGGTAAGTACTGAGTTAAAAAAATCAAGGTAATGTGAATGAGTCAGAGAATAGGTGCGTAGTTATACGAGTTTAATAATATTTGCTTATCACCAATAAATAACGTAACTTCAGCCTGATGATGATGCAAGGATGGATGGGTCTCAAGACTAAGCTGAAGGGCACTATGGTTGAAGGTGGTTCTCAAATAAGTTTGTTTTTCGATTTTTGGAAGATCAAGAGAGTGTGGGAGAACAAGTTTTACATCTTTGGTATTCAATTCCCGGTAGGTAAGGTCTCTCTGGTCTTCGAGGCTCATAATTTTTTTATTAAATTAATAAATCAACAATTATGCTTAGATTTTCACATTTTTATCTACTTTGTACCTCATGTGCATAAAATTATCCAAGGCTACTTTGTATCGTAAAAACTTACAGTGTACAGTCGGCCACACGCTAGGATACCCCTTTTTGTTCGATTGTCGCCCTTATTCCGCGCGCGGTAAGAGCTGCCATGGGGTATCTGTCACTGTGGCCGACCGTACCTACCTACCCATATTCTTGAAATAACGATACTCGTAGTCGACCGTGGTGTGGTGACATAATATTGAAAATGTCAGCATTAGTGGTGGCAGTTTCTTGAATGATGACCACTTATTTAGATGATTTCGATCGAACATGGTTTTCTACTTTTAAAAGTTAACTTATGAACAAAGAAAGAGACGCACCTCAGCCATCGCGATGCTCAAGCGCCTCCGTTTATGCACCAACCGTAAACAAAGCATCGTTGCATTGTTTCCGCCACGGTTCATTAACCGGGAGACAGACTGCGTCCTACAGACTGACAGACACACATATTATTTAAATACATAGTAATAAAAAAAATATGTTATAAAAAACGGTTGGTATCTATACATATAAGTACCTACCTAGGTAAGCTAAGTTAACAAGAACAACATTTTATTGTACTGTCTTAGAACAACATGACATATACCATTGCGTTCATATTGACGAATTTTTTAATTAATTTATCTTTGAATTCGCACATGCTTTGAAAAAAATGCGTCAAGGGTACAGGGGCTGCCCCTCTCTTTACACTCGGTGCTACTTTCAATATTGCATCAGGATCGACTGCCGTTATTTCATAAAGTAGGTAGTCTTAGATTTGATTAAACATACAGAGTAGGTACGAGCAATCGAAGCATTTTTGCTAGTCTAAAATAAACGCAGTCGAAACTAGTCGGCTACACCGACAAAACTCAAGTGATATAAACCGCTGATTTATAGAAAATGCAGTGCTTACGAAAGTTCAAGTTTAAAAAACAGTTATCAAAAATTACCTTTGAGAGAAGAGGGGAGGCATAGTCAGCGACACGCTGGGACACCCCTTGGTAGGTTACTCTTATCACACGCAGCAGCGCAGCCTCATAATCTACAGGCCCACCTCTGTCCAGCGTAGGGTAGGTAGGTATAGGCCTTTTTCCCCTCGAGCCACCTCTGACAGTCCCTCGCCATCCGCATCCATGGACCTTCTGCCGAGACAACGGTGTTATTGAATCCGACCATCGGGCTACTGGTCTTCCTACTGACCGCCGCCGTCCTACTCTGGGTCACCAGTCGTCACTGCCTTTGTCCATCGGCCAATAGCCCAGGGGCCTTAGCCTGTAACGCAATGGCGTGTCGATGAAATCCCAGCAGAAGGACAAAACCGAGGTTTCCTCTACAACCAGAGAACTTATTATCTTCTAGATTTAGAACTAAAATATTCTTTGCTGTACTACAAAAACATTAAACGAACCGACGGAATTAATAAATCGTAAGTACTGGGAGCCCATTTTGGCACCATTGCGTTACAGGCTTGTCCTGCCCATTTCCACTTGAGTGAGACTCGCGATTCAATCACCAACATCGTTCCTTCAATCGAACAAAAAGGTTTCATAGGACACACGAACGACACGACACGCAGGCTTAGCCAGCAATGGTATACATCTCTGATTTTAAGTTTTTGATTGTACCGTTCCATTCTACGCCAACGACTAACACTTGATAATCTGTGATTGGTCCTGTTAGTCTGTGAGGTACTCTAAAAAAAAACACTGTCAATGTCAAAATCTCGTCAAGTCAAAATTTATTGTCGAACGAACGGGCGAAGTGATGCAAAAAATTGCTGAAAATTGCTAAAAAAATAACTAATTTATTTCATGGGCACTAAAGTAAGCAAAATTCCAAGAATGGCTGGCTCCGCTGATGTACAGAAGTTTATAAAAGATGCGATATCTGAAGATAAAGTTGTAATTTTCTCGAAATCGTATTGTCCGTACTGTAAAATGGCTAAAGATGTGAGTAGAACTTGTTACCTGTTTTTCCTAGTGATTCGCAGAAAACTATGATTATCCCTTATTTCTTTCTATTTCACTAATACTCAATTCCCTTTACTGCCCCCAACTAGGTACCTACTTTTGTTATTTTGTAAAATGCCTTAGTTAATAACCTATAATTTCCTGCTAACTACCTACTGAGTCACAAATAGTTAAGATTATTGATGATGTCACCATGTTCAAAAAAAAAAACGGTTTCTGTTACTTCCAGGTCTTCCAAAAGGTTAAGCAGCCCTTTAAGGTGTATGAGCTTGACCAGAGAGACGATGGTTCTTCTATACAGGAGACCTTGTCCACCATCACCGGATTTAGAACTGTAAGTTTATGTCACAGCCTATGTAAGTAAGATGTAGCCTGTACAATTGTACATGTCCCACTAGCTGGGCAAAGGCCTTCTCTCAGAGAGAGAGTTCGAGCTTAATCACCACGCGTGCTCAATGCGGGTTGGCGATTTTTGCGTTGAGAGTATAATGCCTCATACGCTCAGGTTTCCTTACGATGTTGTCACAGCCTATGTATTCTCTAAAATATCCACCGTAAAAATAACCGTTTTTAACCGCTTGATTGGCGTAAAAAAAAAACCAGTACCATCAGGGCGTCTATGAGCCGAAGTAATATCAATTGTTTAAATAACAAAAAAAGATTGTTCATTTCAATAAGGGCTATTTTCGAGTGTTTTAACACTCAAAGGTTGAGTGGATTTCTTAGATAATAGAGGCGCAGGCGCTAAGCTGTCAGGATGGTATAGATGCTGGGCAAGCCTACTCCATCTAAAAACAATGTCCCAGGCACTGCAGCGCCGAGTGGTCTCTTCACCCATCTAGTGTGAGTGAAGGTGCCACTGAACCCTGTATGAATCATCTCATTACGTAGATGCAAAGGCCTAGTTGTTTAGAGGCGCAGGTATAACTATGGCCCATATCACAAAAGCAAACTCAAGTGCCAAATTCTTTGTAAGACCTTTACTTTGGCCAGATCTTTTGTTTAAAATTTTCTCTTGAATATTTGGTTAATTACTTTAAAATAAGGCTCTAAGATCAATGCCTGAGTTTGGTTTTGTACTACCAAGCCCTCCAATGTTGGTCTGATGAAACAATTTATCTGCTGTGAATCCTAGCAGCCAAGATTTGCTTTGACTGCGGTTTTACGGCAGCTGTAGATGCTTAAAGTCTATGCATTCATTGAAAATTTCATACGATATCTACTGCAAGTGTACAGCAAGACAAAAATAGAGTCTATTGCTGCCATGTTAGGCCTGCTGCTCTGATAGTTGAAGTACTTGGTTTGAAATACTTGGGTAATATTTTAAGATGAACAAAAACCACATAGTATGTTAAAAAAACTGGTGCCATGATATACAATCATTTTTAACATCCTCTCCACCTATCTTTTGTGGTGAACATAATACCAAAATGTGATAATGACATTGTTAAGTACCTAACCTATCTAGGTACCTACATACTTAACCAAATTGTTTGTCAATGTACATAATAATATGATAGGATATATTTGTGTCATTGTTTTCAAAGTTTTTGAATTTGTAGTAGCAGTATTACTCAAACCCTGAAGGAAAACATTTTGAGGAAACCTGACTATCTGAGGCATAATCCAAGGGCGCAGCGGACACTCATGGTGATTAAGCCTTGAAGAAAAGGCCTTTGCCCAGCTAATGGGATTTTTACCTTGTCACTATTAAATAAGCAAGATACCTTAAGATTCAGAGGCAATTTATTTTATTAAAAAAAATAACTGCTTAATTTTCAGGTACCGCAGGTGTTCATCAATGGCAACTGTGTTGGAGGGGGCTCCGATGTCAAGGCACTACAAGAAAAAGGACAGCTAGAGGCCCTTCTTATTGGTTAGATATCTTTACTGCAAGTCGAGAGGTTCTCACAGGTATAGTGCAATTTTTGTCAATAGGATATTACCAGCCGGTCTAGCACAATAATGGGATAGACTTTATCTATGAGTTTATACCTATATACCACCCTGAATCAGGGATTTGGTCTATCCCATTATTTTGCTGTGCCAGCAGAAGTAGTAAACAATTCTACTGGCAAAAATTTTGCTATGCAAGTGTATCAAAGAACTAACAATAGCTGAGAAATTGTTTTATAAGACGACAGTTTGTTAATTGAAATCTAATGTATTGTAATTTTTCTGGGGCTTAATTTTTAACACTTCCCCAATAGATTTCATAAAGCTATAAAAACGATTTCACTCAAAATGGTCATGTAATCTTAGTTAAGTTATACAGTGTGACATTTTTAGATTGGGTGGCAAGGGCGGCAACATTATAGAAATAATTTTGTCCAATATTTTTTAAGATATTAAGAGTGGCTAAGAAAATGACTAAGTTGGGCAATTTTTTTTTCTGCTATACAATTTCCTTTTATGGGTCAATGGTAAGTGGTGCTGCCCATGCTGCCCCATCTCGAAATCCCACCCTGTCTCAAACAAATAAGTACTTACATAATTTTATAGGGCACAATATAATATATTTTCATAAAAATGCATGCAATAATAGAACATACATTATTTAAACAATTCAAATTTCCATGGAAATAAAAGTACCTAAGTATGTACATAGCTAGAGACAACAATGTATGTTCATTTTATTTATAAAATAGCTCTTTATTAAAACGCTTCAGCAACATTCTGGATTTTTCATATAATTTTGGCAGACATGACTTTCCGGATTCCTTAGAGCTAACATGAACAAGATAAAGAATTTACAAGGTACCATCTATATTCTATGTTTGCTGGAAAAGTTTTGGCATGATATAATAATAAAAACAGATACCTGTAGAATGTTGCATTTTAAACCGATTTTAATATGTTGAAAATTCCAAAAAGGCTTTAAAATAGCAGAATAAACTTTTCAGGCAGAGTTAAAATAACTTTAAACGGACTGTACATCCATGTCCATTTTCTATTATTCAGTATCAGATCAGGCTCGAGGTAGGTATAGGAGAAAGACCACAAGGGAAATTAAACCCCGCATTACACAGAAAGAAATGTACATTGTAATGTACATGTACTTTACTATAATTTCCATTTTCTTATCTCGATCGGAGAAGGAAGGCAGACATAACGGGATGTTTATTATAATAATTATGCAGATGAGCTTCAAATCTGTCGGCGTCACCCCTTAACGAGAGGGCGCCAACAATCGGTCCGAATTAATTGTAGAGATTCCTCCATAAATCCTCAGCGAAAGTCACTGGTCCCCTCCTTAAACGGTTTATTACGCACGCGGGATGAAAACATCAGGACCACTCAAGGCCACTACGCGCAAGCCTTCAGAGAGAGATAACCACCCTCCTGCTAATATTATATGACCTATGTCATTGATAAAAGCGTCGTTTTCCCGTGCCATGACGCCGGAGGGTGGCTGGAGGCTGCGGGAGCGAGCGGGAGGTCCGAGGCCGAAGACCCGACCCGCGCCCTCGCCGCAGCTTCGTGGACCCTCCGCTAGTCGGCGCTGCGAGCCCGTACCAACAAAACATGACAATATTACATCTTATTTTGGGCTTATTAATGTAAACAAATGCTTAGATTGCTCTATTAAATAAGTGAACGTCAGTTCCTGGTGGTGTTGTGTCAATGTAGAGTGTCAAACCTGTGATCGGTGGGCGGTGTAGGCGGACGCGTAAGGTAAGGGAGATTTTTCTCGGTATCGGTAGAATTGTAGAGAACGTCTATTTATAGGTCTAGGTAAGTAGTTACCTACTTATTTTTATCTAACGCGAGGAAAAACGTTGGTTCACACGCAACGGAAAATATTATATCGCGAAAATCCCTACCTGAAAAATATTTAAGTGAATCGGTACTTTAATATTTTGGCGAGTGTGTATTGTATCGTAGTGTAAACTTAGGTGTTTACTAAGGCAAACTTATTGTAATAGCGAAATCGCCAAAGCATAATAGAGACGATGCCATGCAAAACCTTACTATATTCAGTATATGGGAGGACTTTTGCCTAGGTACGAAGGTAAATCATCAGGTCATCATCATCAGGTGAAATTGAAATTGAATTGAAATTGAAAAAATATTTATTTCGGGAATATCACAAAATAAAAACAAGCACAATAAGATTAAAATTAAAAATATTTACAAATTATCTTCCCGAAAATGGACCTAGCTCAGCTGTATGCCGTCTGAAATAGTCTTCAGACGGCGCTGATTTTCAGCTAGCCCCATGCCACTGATTCATTGATACACATATTAATTAACTAGGTACATACACACATTTTTACAAACAGATATTAACCCAGGTGACGCATTCACGATTCTTCAATGGTTCAATTAATTAAGTAAATAAGATTAGCAATTACATTGACAATTCAACAAAAAAATTATAATATATTAATAATATTGGCAGGTGAGGTTAAATCATTTAAATATTTGCCTGTACCTGGAGTACCTACCTATGTAACTAAATAAATAAGACTTCGTACTCTACGTAGTGATATTTAAACAGCATCCAGTCAGTGGCACTCACACTATATGGGTGATATGACCATCGCACATGTGTTTGATGGAGTCTGATAATGTAAGGATACAAAAGATTGTTGAGCTGGCTACAAAAGGCGTATTTAATCCGGGTAGTTTATCTTACCCTTGCAGGGTGAAAATGGTTTTCCATTACTTTTGTCCTGTTGCTTATTTCTTCATCTTTTGTATTTCTCCATAAATAACTTCATACGCTGCCACTCACATGAAACCTGAAACGACTCTATTGTCTCTACATAATACGTTTAATGTATTATTTATCGTTACGTGGGCAAGGCATAATGCCAGTCACGTACAACTCGAAACAATAGAGATCAACGTCGTATGTTGACTACCCTTTTACTCGTACCGCCTGAAAGGCTGAAAGGAGCAGAAAAACTGCTAAATCAAGAAGTACCAGAGGTCTTTAATTTTGTAGAAACAGACCCTTTTTTTCAATATGGCGGAATTTACAAAATTTAATATTTCACGAATTAAGACTCATCTTATATTTGTATTGTACAAAATAAATAAACATTACGAAGTATATAAAATTGATGACTATACGATGTAAAAGAGAAATTAATTTTAAAACTTTGTAAATATGAACGCAATGGCGTCAAGGGTAACCCCATATATTACAATGTATGGGTAACCCCCCAAGTTAGTATTTTTGTAAGGAATCCTTACATTGTAACACATGTTTAACATCACCTAATTTAGTTAAATGGGAAACACACGAAAACGCTACGAACTATAATAGGAGATTGTTATCCTAGGGTCTAGACACATTTTTGAGGTGAGAGTGTTTCTTTGAATCCAGAGCGGGGCGAAGGAGTAAAGTAGAATCCTAAGCGCAGCAAGAGATTCAAAGTACTCGAGCTTAAAAAAGTGGTGCTCCCGAGGTGAACACTCTACTTTTTATCACCCTCTATGACAAAATAAGTTAGTGGAACTTACGAATAATTAGTGTCCGATACAATGTTCACTGGAGTTAATATTAAAATACTTTTATTCTTACTACTTGAGGAAGAAACACTTTTATTTTATGAAAGTAAGTAAAATCCGAATTTCAGTAAACGACCACCGAACTAAATTGATCGAAGAAACGAACAATCAATTCCGTTCCGAACGAAGTGGGGGCTAATTTGTGTTCTGTGGGGCTAATCTCGCATTAGAAACATCTCGAAGGAAAAATCTGATGTCATTTCCATCTCGACCGCCCCCGACCACTAGAGTAATGTCGAGCGAAAAAGGCATCTCGTTCGTTGGATGACTTCGTGAGACTAGGAGATGTGACATTTGCCGCAGAATGAGATTTTTCCTTCTAGATGTGTCGAATGCGAGATTTCCGAGAATTAGCCCCCAGAATGGTTTTCGGACGTTTTTATTTTTACACAAACTTTTATTTGCTCGCGCGCGGTTTACTCTTTCATAGCGCCAGTTTCTAGTCATACATTGTTCGATTGATTGTGATCTTTAATCATTTGGACTTTTACTTACAATATCCACATTCCAAAATCAATTTTCGTTTAGTCCCTCCGGGATTAATAAGCCATTTTAGTCCCTGTTTGTGGGGTACTTCGAATAGGATGTGATAAAAGTATTATCTGTTAGCGGAAAAAATGTTTTTCATCGTCTAGCCAGACGGAGTTGTTTCTTTTTACTATTACAATTAAGTTTTTTTTTGTACCTGCATAAGTAGGTAGGGTACCTATTATTTGTTAGAGTCTGGTTACCGAGAGTTGGCATTGAGATTAACGAATTTTGAGATTTGTAGCTCTTGTAGTTTGAGATCGTGATCAGTCAGTCAGTTAGTCAATAAATAATTAATTCACTGCATACTACCAAGTTATTCAAATTTTCTCATAGTAATATTGATGTTGCCACAATGAGGTTTTTTTCAATCTGCCGCCCTTTTCCAATGCCAACTCTCGGTAGCCAAACTCTAGGGGTATACATACCAACAGCTCCCTTTTGCGTCGGGCGAGCAACGCCGTGTCGAATCGTATCGTAAAAGCCAAAGCACCGCGTGATTTGCATTAAAACAAAGAAAATAGCCATTTCCATTCGATGGAGATGTTATCGCTCCGACACACAACTTTTGTTTGCTTTGATGGATGATTATGATGAATAGCAACAATATGGAGGGAATTCGTTTTACTTCCGTCAAATAGGCGCCGTCGTTAGTTTATATCAGGGCCCTTAGCCTGTAACACAATGGTGCCAAAATGGGCTGTCAGGTGACGACTTCAATTACGATTTGCTAACGCTGTCTGTCTTTTTAATGTTTTTGTAGTACAGCAAAGAATATTTTGATTCTAATTCTAGAGGATTAGTTCTTTGGTTGTAGCAGAAAAACGAGGAGAGCCCGGTTTTGTCCTTCTGCCGGGACGCCATTGACCCGCCATTGCATTACAGGCTAAGGGCCCAGGACTATTTTCCCTTGGCCCTCGTGCGGCGTAGTGTTGGCAGGGCGGGAGATACCGCGTAGAGTGGGCGGGCGGGCGGCGCAAGTCTTCGCTTCCTCGATATAAAGCGGCGGCGGTGTGGCGCCAAGTCAGACCTCTCGCGGCTTTCTGAACGGACGTCGCTCTCCGCAGCCGGGAAATTCGCGCCAAAACTTCCAAACTTTTTCATCGGCTTTTTATTTTTCAAGTGGGTTCGCAGTGGCGAGGATAATGATGCTCCTGCCAATTCGGTAAGGTGTTTCTAGGTGTTAGAATTAATGTTACTGTCGCTAAACTTCTGCTTTATGTTTGTTTTTTATTTCAGTTTTTAAATGCTTTGCGCGTCAAAAGTCGGTGCAGCAAAAATAAAAAGAGTTTTTAGTTAATAGTTATTTGATGCAACGATACAAAACTGTTGTTTGTATCGAGTGCTTGTATTGAATATCGAGCTTGCGAAGGTTTCTAAAATTGAGCAACGAGGGTAGCGAGTAGTTAAAAAAAAAACAGCGTAGCGAGGTATACAAAAGCACGAGACGCAAATATTTTCATCTCACAAAGCGAGGAAATGATAATTTTAGATGTTAGATGCACCAAAAAACAATAGACTGCTAGGTAGGCACCTACATAAAGGTTAGTGACTTAATTTTCCTTCTTTGCAAGTGACAGATGAGTCAAATGAGTTCCTTTAAATCTTTAAACCATAGTAGGGCGTCGCGTATTCGAAGCGCGCAAAAATTACTTTTGCCTCATCGTATGTAACAGCATCTTCCGCTCGCTGGTAACAGCATACTTTCCGAGCCTACGAGATGAAAAGAAATGTATACGGTACTGACGTTTATTTTTTATTTAAAAAATATATGAGTACGTTTTTATTTCATTGAGAGATGCCTCGAAGCGTTACCATAATAAGATTTTAGGAATAATGTCCGGTTGAAACACGATTTATTGCCCGATCGTAGGTATGGTCGGCCACAGTCTCAGATACCCCATGGCAGCTCTTACCGCGCGCAGCATAAGAGCGCCAATCGAACAAAAAGGGGTATCTGAGATTGTGGCTGACTGTACCTACATCAATATTATACCCCTATTCGTAGCTCCTTTGGAAATTACACCCCGCATTTGTATTTTATTTGTTGTAACAAAACAAGAGATGAATGTCTCCAAACTAAACAAATCTTATCTCTACGAAGGGAGGCGTACCTACGTAGGTACAGAGCAGCTTAATTACGAACAACGGGAGAATTTTCACACGTGCCCGCACAATTCACAAACAATGTGAAGCTTTCACGGACGAAGGAAGCTCATTTCCATACACCCAGCTGGCGTGTAGAGAGTCTGTGCGTTGGGAGACGAATATATTCTGTGGTTTTTAGGGCTGCTCCAATGAGGGATATTCTAGTTAGCAAAACCGCTGAGTCCGTCCGCCTCTACCGCATGTCTTTTTGAATTCAAATGCCTACCCAACTAGGTACCTAACCAGCTTAATTAATACGGGGGTTACTTGGTTAGCGCGACTCGGACGTTGTCATTGGGCACATTTGTATGGAAACCATACCCACGTGTTGTACACCCACGCCCAGTTATAAAATAGGGTAGAATTTATAGAAACATGTCCTACTACAGGGTGCACTCTAACTGCCGTTTTCTGATTTGAGAAATTCGCTAAGCAAGTACTTAAATATCGTTCTGCCTCTGCGGATTTCTCACAAAAGAACGTGACAGAACGATAGTAAACCCTTATAAAGAAAATTAAATTAAGAAAATAGTATTTTACTTAGTAAAATTCTCAATTCAGAATTCGGGCCTAAGTCGATAGCGGAACTTTAAGTAGGCTGTCTATTGATCAATTCAAACCACTTTTACTAGGAGGCGAAAAAAATTGTCTGAAAAAAATATCAACTGTTTCATACAAAAGGACGACTCAGTACTGCACCAAATGTATGAAACAGCTGATATTTTTATCGCTCCATTTTTTTCGCCACCTAGTACAATTTATTTGTATTGATCAGTAGATAGCCTACTTGGGCCCGGTTTCTGAGTTGAGAATTTTGCTAAGCAAATGGGTAAGTATCGTCCTCTCTCTGCAGATTTCTCACAAAAGAGCGTGACAGAGCGATACGTAAGTATGTGCTTAGTAAAATTCTCAACTCAGAAACCGGGACTTAAAGTTCCGCTATCGAATTAGAGTGCACCCTGTAGTTTACGATATAAAATGTATATAGATATGGGTTGCATTTTTGTAAGCGATGAAAAAAACAGTTTTTTTTTTTCAACGCGAAAACCGTGATTTAATAGAAAAATGTGCAGTGCTCACGAAAGTTTAAGTTAAAAAAAAAGATTTATTGTATGCAATTTTTTTTTAATCTTTTTTTTTCTTCACGTGTCTACTGGGTAAGCTTGCTAAATCGTAGACCCCATCATCAATTTCCATCATAGAAGATCGTTTCGTGAAAAAAAAATGGTTCAACCAATATTGTTTTTTTAACATACTGTAACTTTTTCTTCCCATAGATTTTATCAAAAATCAAAAGAGTTTTATTTTAACATTTTGAAACTAATTTTGTGTGTGATTTACAAACCAGCCCCTCTACCCTTGACGCATGTTTCCAATGCGGCCACAATATGGCGCAATTTACAAAATTTAATATTTTACAAATTAAGACGCATTTTGTGTTTTTATTGAATAAAACCGCCTTACCTTTGAATAAACATTACAAAATATTTAAAATCAAAGCCTTACTATGAGAATTCAAAGAGAAATTAATTTTTGAACTTTTTCAATTGGATCGCAATAGCGTCAAGGGTAGAGGGGCTGGTCTGATTTCGACCAGAGACTTTATGGGCTTCGTTTTCTGTAGCTTCACAAATTCACAAATATTTTGTAGTACGATGTTTTCTCTTGTTTTTATTAATATGTATCATACGTAGGTATTGATTGAGAGTATAAATAATCCAATAAATAATTGTCGTTTTGTGTATTTCAGAGTATTGGCTAGGTAGTTCAGAGAATAACCATGCACAAAATTATTTGCTATGTGAACTACCTAAATACCTACTTAGGAGCAACAGAGAAAAATACAGAATTTCAAAAACAAACTTCGACGTTTACTGAATGTTAATGTATACCTACTTCACAGCCGTCTAACTTTTTCCAGCTTTTTTCCGTCACTGAAACGCGCCTGATGTTATTTAGAAGCAGTTTATGCACTGTCGAGTCGAGATGCAGTTAAAGCAAAAAGAGTAGAGTTTATTTGCCTTTCATGTCAACCAGCCGGCATGTACCTACCCCTACCATATCCAAGAGACTTTATCCGAGGAGAGCCTATTTAAATCTGTTCTATAAGGAGAGCTTATGAAGTGACTACAGTAACTTAAGCTTTCCGCTTTTTCAACAACTCGTCTGACGTTTTGAGAACTTTGTTTTTTTAATCGTGAATGAATGGCTTTGTGGACTTTGTTGACTTGAAAAAACGACGATGCTTTCGTCATGTTCGAGTGGAAGTTAACGTTTACTTTTTCAGATAGAAATGCAAAGTGGTTCAGGATACCATTAAAAATCATAAAGTTAAACAAAGTCGTTAAAAGTGCCGAAGCTATCTCAACTCACCACATTTTCATTAAAACCGAAAACTTTGAGCCAAAAAACGTAGGTATTTAATTAAATGCGCGGGTGGATCTCATCAAAAATGTATAGAATTCGTAATGATTTGCATAAAAGTCATTTTATTGCCTCGAAAGACAAACAGAATGGAATATTAGCTCCGAATGGATGTATTGCGGAGGCTGTTGCGCGGGGAGGGAGGGGGAACGCTTATTGCACATTTATAGCATTCCGACTGTTTGCTACCTCGAGATAGAAAACTATCGGAGACCAAACAATACTACAGAGATACACCCACAGCGCACTCAGACAGCTTAGGCGGCGTAGTGTTTACATCGATTCCTTTCCACTCGGGCGGCTCAAATGGAGAAACTGTGTAACAACCTACTCATAAGACGGTAACGGTAATCCCCCTCTACTTAAACAACCATCAAGAATTTTAATGAGTGGTGTTAGAAGTTTGGCAAAGAATTCAATGAGCTCGCAGTAATTATGTCGCGTAAGTTCGCGCATTCATTAGACGGTGTCGTGTTTAATATTCATCAGTGCGAGGCGCGCAACATTTTTACTTTATCACTCCTTGAAGCCACACAAATTACATGGAAATTAGACTGTTCGTGGTGAAATGTTCACTTCAAACTGTGCAATGCACCCTGAAAAAGGAAATCTTTCTTTAAAGCTTAATGAAGGTATTTAACTGAACCATTTGTTCTGTTTTGTTTCAGATGCTGAATCGGACGTTGTTTTCGCACAATTTACGCTTCCAATCCCTCTTCTTATTCAATTACTAACTAAAACAGAAAAGTACAAACAAATCGAACTTAGCAACCGAAATTATTTTTACAAAAATCATTAGCTCTAACGCTAGCCACTAGAGAGTGTAATAAAGGCGAACATCTTGCCAAATCGACGCTATATATTTTGGTAGAGGCGCGCTATCGCCGCGGTTTTATAGACGAAAACAATGCCAGAGGTTCTCATAAAGCATCGGTATCTCGGCGGTGATTTTTCCGGGGTGTAGAGGGCTGGCGAGGTGGGAGGGATGTGCGAAGATAAGGAGGAGGCTCGGAGCGAAGCGCGCGCGAGCCCGCGGCGGCCATGCTGGGCGCGCCGCCCGCCCGCGCCCCTGCCCGACACCCGCGGCCTCTGCTGCGCCAAGCTGCTCCGGAAGAATGGCAAGGCCAAGAAGGTAAGTGCGGCTTCCTTACATGGCGTTTGTCTTTACCGAGGTTGGCATTTTGAGCAGCAATTACACACACACACATACTTACACCCTGTGTTTGACTGACGCACTTATGCGCCGCGCGATAAGAGCTATACCACAGGGTAGCAATGGTTGTCACTGGCAATACATAGGTAGGCACGCAAAAATTCCACATCAATCACACTTAACCTTAATGTACAAAGTTCGCCACCATCGTCACGAGTCAATCTTCACGGCGGCGCCATATTTGATGGTAGAGCGCCTCTCACCTCAATATAATCGAAGTTGAAATAACCCGGCGCCACGGTGGTTGATTCACGATCGCTCTAATGGAACCTCCGAGACGAGCCACTCACATTACTCGAGTAACAAGCCAGAAGTTATTCGGAGATAGGTGCCTCCGCCTATTGCAAGTTCAGACAATATATGTACATTGTGTTAAGGATCATAACTGGTACCGCAAATAACTTTCCTCGTCGCGGCTAAGTTTAGATCAAATTAGTTCTGGCGCTGCGCCGGCGTCTCGCGCTTCTTCAACTTTGATTAACCTCCTCGGGGAAAACAAATGAAAGCACCCCCCTTGCTGAGAAATAGCTGCAATGTGTATGTTTGTATTTCATAACTAGCCGAATGAAGGGCGCATAACAAGGAAGCTAGAGAAATGGGCTCTAGGTTTTTTAAACAAAGATTTATTCAAGCAGACTGAAAGGAAGTCTCGAGACTTTCAGCAAACAAAATATTTTCTTTTAAATCAAACAAACAGCATCGAAGACTGGGTTGCAGTCACCGTTTTGCAATTCTAAATTTGGTAGAGTGCTTTCCAATCCCACTAATGTGCTCGTATATATAGGTAGAGCGCGTGTGCCTACATTTTTATATTTTCACGACTAGTGCAGTAGAATTTACATAATGCACGGGAACAGGGTAAAAAAGTAAATGCGCTTAAAAGTTTTCATCTGAAGGAAAAAAGTGGGTGAAAAGCTGTCTTCAGGAATTATTGTCTCCAATCTGCACTCAATTAATTAAGCTTTGCATAATTAATTTAGACAAAAAAACGTTGGCATCCGAAAAGTGCTGAGTTTTTGAATAATAATTTGAATTAAAAAAATCCTTTGTGCGATGGAAAGCTGACGAGTCCATTTAAAGTTGGCGAAAAACTCAGTTGTGAGCCAATTCCGGGTAGCCGCCGACCGCCGATGTAATCGATGATAAGTAAATAACTTTCCCTCGCTGTAATGAAGTGCTAAGGGAGGCTTAATTTAACCCCAAAACTGAGATTGAGTGTTTGAGATCGAATCGTTAAAAGAACAGAACTGCGAGAAGAAGTTCATAAAGTATCAAGGTGACCTAATATCTGATTCTTGTAGTCGTTTCATGAAACATTTTGGCGAAAGATTCCTTTCCAAAACGTACGTTCCCTACGTAGGTACGTTACTATCCTAATTTCCATACTTTTTTGTTAGAATTCATCACGATGTAGTTAGCATACGACACGCGGCCCCAATGTGGGATAAGTAGCACCACATTTCCATAATCGTGAGATTACGCAGGCTCCTGATATTTATACAGGGTGTAGTACGTATACACACAGTAGGTATGATACGGCTACGTGTGTTGCGGGCACTTTTCAGGGGATAATCTATTCATCAATTTGGATTATTTGTTGTTTCCCGACCTTTTGGGAAAAACTACTTGTTTCTGACAAACGGGGTGATAGATTTTAGCTTTTGTAACTGATTGTGAACATTTCCGTAAATGATGTTTAGTTCCTAAATATTTACTAATTTAATAAATCTAAAATTTACTACTAAACCAATAGTTCTAATTGGGTCGAATCGCGAATTTTTATATTAGTATAGCCGTTTCTACTAAATAAAGTAATGAGCGAATATCGCAAATCATTAAAATATACTACCAAATATTTTATATCGCTTTAACGGTTTCACGGTTTCAAATGTGCAGCCCCTCTACCCTTGACGCATTTTTCCAATACGGCCGCAATATGGCGCAATTTACAATATTTTATATTTTACAAATTAAGACGCATCAGTGTTTTTATTGCATAAAACAACCTTACCTTCGAATAAACATTACAAAGTATTTAAAATCAAAGCATTACTATGCGAATTCAAAGAGAAATTAATTTTAAAACTTTTTCAATTTGATCGCAATAGCGTCAAGGGTAACCCCCCTGTGCTTACGAAAGTTTAAGTTTTAAACTACCAAATATAATAATATCTATTTCTATCCAAAGATAAAGTTAACCAAAGTATTTTGAAGATCATTATTCCGCAGTGTTCAACAAAGCCCTAAAAGTATACATAGTATGTACTTTTCCTACAGCTGCCTTTTCCTTCAAGTAACAGTTTTAAATGCTGTAAAAAGTTTCGAGAGTGGAAGTAGCGAGTTGGCTTGAGGGGAATTCCTTTACTTGAGCTCCATTCAGAAGGACTCATGCTCTCTTTGTTGGCTTTATCTGATTTCGTTAGGTTTTTTTTTTGTATTTTTTCTCGAGTTATCATAGCGTTTGTTATAATTTATTCGTTTGATACGCTAACATACCTAGCTACAAACTGATGTCCAGAAATTAGGTTTAGGTAGGTACTTGTAGGTATACGTATTATGCGTTATACAAATGTCATAAAACATGCAACTGTCGAGAAAATCTCAAAATAAAAGGACCAATTTCCTTCGACAATTGCGTGATCGACATTCCCCAGAAATGGCCAAGAACCAAAAGAACAAATGTTGTGTGAAATTACTTACAATTTTCAGAGGCCAGTTTCCTTTCAGTCACGCCAGCCCCTCTACCCTTGACGCATGTTTCCAATGCGGCCGCAATATGGCGCAATTTACAAAATTTTGTGTTTTTATTGAATAAAAACGCCTTACCTTTGAATAAACATTACAAAATATTTAAAATCAAAGCCTTACTATGCGAATTCAAAGAGAAATTAATTTTTAAACTTTTTCAATTGGATCGCAATAGCGTCAAGGGTAGAGGGGCTGCCTTGTGTTCAATAAACGAATGCCCCAAAGGTCGTACATAACATCGACATTTTCCCACGAAAATATTTATTATCAAAATAAATTCTGGCGTATTCAGGAGCGTTGAGGGCTGAGGGCAATAAATTCACGTTCGCGCGCGTCATTTTGGTGAGCCACTCGATGTAAGGTGCCGACTAAACGAGTGCTAATCGCCTCGCTTTGCCGCGACAAGATATTACAAATTGTCAGATTAAATTGGTTGTCGTGCTACCAAACAAGTGAATGCAATGAGCAACAGAAAAAAATATCTGTCAGGCGAAATTACAACTACTTACTTCTCGTGGTTTAACAAGCAAAATCATTCACACGCCCATATAAGTAACGATTACGATGATTATGTCCTCTCATCCCGTATCCACATAGGGCTCAAAGAAGGGATTTAATTTTTTCACGGCCTTGCGTAGCAACTTTTAGGTTCTTTCAGCGGCCGAGTCTAGCAGCCTCTTTTTCAAATGAACGCGTACGAGATCCTGCAAAAACTTTGATAATTTCCACTGTGGATAAATTTACCTATTAAATATTTTCCCAATCAATTAAGCGCTTACGTCCTGAATCCATAAAATAATCCGGATACTATCCAGTGTACCTACACTGTCGGTTGTGAAACTTCGGGGTCTTTAAAATGCGCAGCAGCGAGCGATGCCCGTTCAAATATCGAACTTGCAGTGTTCCAACATTGCTTCAGCTAACTACTTCTTCTGGAAACTTCGCTGAAAACTGAGCGTCTATTCACCAGCTGATGTGCAGCTGTCTTTTTTCTCGCCAAAACACACAAAAAGATCGCGCGCAAAGTTTGAGGACACAAATTGAACGATATTGATTTGATACGATAGCGTTAAAGCTGTATTAAAGCAACCACATCATATTATAGCTACGCAGAGGTGTGTAAGATGGCATGTCAGCTTTAGCATATATTAAGTTTCATGGTTTCTTAAATTTGTATTCCTAAAAATTATCTTTACTTATCTACAGGGTGCACTCTAAGTCAATAGCGGAACTTTAAGTAGGCTGTCTACTGATCACTACAAACAACTTTTACCAGGTGGCGAAAAAAATGGAGCGAAAAAAATATCAGCTGTTTCATACAAAAGGTCGACTCAGTACGGCGCCAAATGTATGAAACAGCTGATATTTTTTTCGCTCCATTTTTTTCGCCACCCAGTACAAGTTGTTTGTATTTATTAGTAGACAGCCTACTTAAAGTTTCGCTATCGACTTAGAGTGCACCCTGTAGTATTTACCGAGTTAACGGGTGTTAAAAAAATAAACCTAAATCGTGGTAAGAACAACGTCTTATAATCTAAGTTTTATCCGGTCCCTATAAACAACTTTAATCTAGCACATAAAGTAGCACACCTTCGGAAAAAGGCTTACGCGGAAACTGTAGGCGAACGATTTTCAGCTCCTCGATAGGTATTAAGTCGAAGGATAGCGCCGAGAGAGGCTCTGGGCAAGCCGAGTGTGTAGCGAAGTTACGGCCGTTTATTTACCTTGCATCTCTCGCTTTATAAAAAGGATCCTCTTTTTACTGTTACTCAAGTATCTCAGTTTTGAAAAGTCAGTGTATTGTATAACCTACTGCACTACTTATGTAAGTAAAAAGTAAGATGTAGCCTGTACAATTGTACATGTCCCAAAGGCCTTCTCTCAGAGAGAGAGTTCGAGCTTAATCACCACGCGTGCTCAATGCGGGTTGGCGATTTTTGCGTTGAGGGTATAATGCCTCATACGCTCAGGTTTCCTTACGATGTTTTGTGGCGATAAGGCGATGATAAGGCGGTGGTGGTCTAGTGGGTAGAACAGTGGACTCTGAAGCGAAAGGTCCTAGGTTCGATTCCCGGTGCGGGCATGTATCTATGACTTTGTTTAATTTCAAAAGTTACGTAAATTTGTGAATTTGTAGTAGCAATACCACTCGCTGATGGTGAAGGAAAACATCGTAAGGAAACTACTTATGTACTTAAAAAATAATTATTAATGGTTATCATCATCATCGCCAGCAATATCGGCGCTGTCTACTACGATAAAAAAGTCTTAACGAATCAAGTTCAGAGGCACATGCTCCTAGGTATTCTACCAAAAACCTTACTATTGCGAAGCTACTACTGCGCCACTCACTTGGAAGATATAACAAAGTGCAGGGTCAGTTTGTTGGCCTTACATTGCTACGTATGTTTACGCCCCCGGGATTGTGCAACTTTTATCACACGAGTTAGCAAGCCTGCATCCCCTGTAAGCCCATATGCTGCTGCGACTAAGGTTTTAATATGCCTTCGACGGCATTCTTCGCACGACACGCATCTCGCGGGGATTGCCGCTGTCTCGCGCCGAAGCCTCCCGGCGCTACGGGGTATGGTACAGAGGTTTCACATTCATCCAAAATAAATATGCGTTTTAGAATCTTATAGTAATCATCGTGGCAGCCACGTGGGGGGAGAAGAAGGCGTGGACGCCCCGTTCACACGTGGCAGCGAACAGTGGAAGGCGAGCTGCGAGCCGTTGGGCTGAGCTGGAGCGAAGCCAGAAGAGTCGCTGAGGATAGGAAGGCGTGGCGTGATCTTGTAAAGGCCCTCTGTACCTCTGGGGTACCATAGGATAACAACAACATAGTAATCATAAGACAAAATTATCTACACCTAGTTGGTGGAAACTCGACAAACTTTTCTTTAGTTTACCCGTAAACATGGTGCCTGCAACGGTGCCGAAGTAACGGGAGCTCATCAAATAATACTAAATCGTGGTAAGAATCTCATTTTCATACAATAATATCAAACAAAGTCAATTAGGTTTTATAAGGTCTTGAGCTAAGTAACCCTCTGGCTGCCAAATTCACAAATACGTATGACGGAGAGATACAGAGACGAAGCCTTGGCGCGAGCTAATTTACCACTATGCACAGCGTCCAGTGGTATCCAGATGAAATTTTCGTTTCTACGGTTACTTTTTTTAAAATAGAAAATACGAATCCTCTTATACATACAATAACTATCTAAGTAATGTCCATTTGAATACGGATGGCGAAGGACCGTGAGCAGTGGCGCGAGGGGAAAATAGGGGGTCTACCGGCTAAGAAGAAGCCGATTACCATTGGCGAAAATCGAAGTTCGATTTTTGAAAAATGTACTGCCACCCAAGTTCATTTTACTGCCATCCAGTTAATTTTTCATAAATCGAACTTCGATTTTTGCCAATGGTAATCGGCTTTGTTTTAGCCGGTAGACCCCCTGGTATCCAACAGAAGTAAGTGGGCAGACGTGGGATGATGATAATAATGTAATGTTGTCACTTCTCTAGTCTTGGATAAATTTATCTCACCCGTGAGTCTCGACAAATGTGATGACCAAAGCGGTACTTTCATGTTTTAAAGTCTAAGCTGTGCTTGGTACTCGTCGGTAATACTGGCTGACAACCTCGGCGAACACTTTAGATAATACAGAACGCACTTACTTTCCCGTACTTTTTCGAAGAAGGCTCTTTTTTAGGGTTCTGTATCCGAAGGGTGCCAGACGGAACCCTTTTAATCTGCCTTCGCTGTCTGTCTGTCTGTCCTACCTTTAAAGGGCTGTATCTTTGTAACCATACTAAGTAGCCGGTTGACATTTTCACACAATATGTGCCATTACGAGGGACACAAAAAAGGGGGGTCCCCATGCAACCAACGTGTTTTTATACTTTTTGCTCTAACGCAAAAACGGTAATACATACAAGCATCAAACTTGTTATGATTATAGACCTTAATTTATAGTATTACAACAATTAATAATAAACGGCCAAGTGTGAGCTAGACTCACGCAACGAGGGTCCGTACAACAAAATTCTTTAAAATTTTATGGCGGTACGGAACCCTCAGAGCGAATGCGACTCGAACTTGGCCAGTTTTTCCAAGAAGGCTCTTTTTTAGTTGCTACGGTAGTACATATAAATGTACTTAAGATATTTGAAGGAAGCGTTGGATTGTAGGTGCTCTATTTATCTTCCTGTCACTCTGTGTTTCTGTGGTTGTTGTCACTCACTGTCTCGGTCACCTAAAAATATATTCAGCAAAGCTTTTATTCAATTAGTTACTTATTCAAAATCCAATCTTCAAACAGACTTTCTTCTCAACCGTAAACACACGAATGTATCGCAGATTACCTATTATTTGCTTTTAGTACTTCGCAGCAGTAGGCAGAGGTGGGCTGATGAAGTTGTTTGAAGGCAGCAAAAGTTGTTTAAAATTAATGGCAGAACAAATATTCTTCAGCTCATCACTTGGTTTTTGATACCATAATCGGCGAATAAAATATTAGAATGATTGCATTATTAGAATTTCAGATAACTTGCAAAATATGTTCTATATTCAAAATCTTGAAGAAAAAAAATCTTAACCGTCGTCATCGGAAAAACTGGTAGTAAAATTGGTACTACAAGGCATCGATTTAGGTACCTACCAACTTACTGTGGAAAGAAAAACGAATAAATCTATAAAAAACACTTGGCTCCTATCGCTTTACCTCTCAAGACGTACCTCCCAGCAAAAGGCTGTCGTGATTGCACCGTGCACCTTCCATTTGTCCTGGGGGACGACGCCGGAGCCCTCAATACAAACACGGCAGAGAGCTGCCTTCCGGGCAAAATTGAAATCGCTCACCGATACGTGACTTTAAAACCGATCTGGTTCCGGCAAGATCTCTACTAACAAAATATGCGTGGAAGTGGACCTTGTTTGGTATTCTTCTTTTCTTAAATGCGTCATCTCACTCCTCATATCAAAGAGTTTATCGGAGATGCCGCCCATAAGGACCTTTCGGCGCTTTGATTAGGTATATTGCACTGGACCGCCGCTTGCAATCTTGGACCACTTGCTAGACATTCAAATCAAGTCCGTAATTAAAGTTGTCAAAGTCATCATTTTTTAGGTCGTATGGTCATATTTCCAGTCTGGGTTACCTAGTTGACGAAAATTGCGAAGCGACACAAATTCACGCCCAGAGCCGAACGCAAAAGGCAGTGTTAAATAATATTTACCTTGCCATTTTGCCTTCTGATAGCCAGGGATTTGTATTCTGGATTACGCCCGAGGTATTTTCTGTTTATGTAAATAAAATCTTAATATACGAGTATAAAACAAAGTCGTGTTAGTTACACCATTTATAACTCGAGAACGGGTGGACCGATTTTTATGATTTTAGATTTGTTGGATTTCTCTCCGCCCCGAATAGCAGAATAACCATCGGAGAAACTCACGAAAAAAAAAAGTCTACGCGGACGAAGTCGCGTGCAAAAGCTAGTTGTTGATAAGCACAACGCTGGAAGGAAAATTTTAAATATTTTTTCGCATAAGCGATCGCGTCTTTCTGTGTTTATGAAGTATTTTTTTAATGCCTTGTGGGTAGGTATTTCATGATACTCGCTGGATCTGTCTGAAATTCCAGTAAGTCGGTTTCGATTTCTGAGAGACTACCAAATAACTATGAAATCAACCTTTTCGTAACCACGCTCGTGTTTGCAAGACCGTGAACTTAGCAATTCCTATAGATAGCTGAGGGCTTTTGAAAGCAAACAGAGCGCCGCGGTCACCGTACCGCGTGGCTCGGCAGACAGGGGCCCTAGACTGAAATAAGGTATAGTAGGTATAATACTACCTACGCCATTATCCCATCGGCCGGCTGGCAAACACTCGTCGCTGTCACCCCGCGCCGCCGCCGTTGCTCGACTACCTTGCTAACGCCGAGGGAGGTGCAGTTAGGTCACTCCGACAAATGGGATGTCGACCTTGTCTTGTCAACTAGAATTACCAACTTTTTTAAAGCACTAACCCGTGTTATTGAGGAAAAAGAAAAATGAATCAAATTAAATGAATAGAGACAGGACTTGAAACCAGGCAAACCGTCCAGGGCGCAGTCATGTATCTTGTACCGATGCGAATTTCTGCTCGTCTATTCAACTAAAATCCACACACGCGTCAACAGTCAAAATCGGTTTATTGGCGGGAAAAAAGCTCTTAACTATCTTTCTAAAAGAGGGGCGTAGGTTCTAAGTTTGACCGCGTCTCTATCTATCTGTCCGTATGGCTGTCTGTGGCACCGTATAAATGTGTAAATGTATAAATGTATAAGTGTACCGTATAAATGTATGTGGCTTAAATAGGCGAACTGATTTGGATCATCTAAGGTACTTAGATGTTTTTTATCGCATCATCATACTTTGTGAGATTTAGAACGCGCAACCTTCTCTACACGTCACAGCAGACTCGCAGTTCGTGTGTACCGTCGGAAATAGCTCGTTGAGGAGTGAGCTCGACGCCAGAAGAGCTGTGATTAAATTCCCAAATCACCTGTCTGTCACGGCGACACCTTTGCCTTAACATGTGTTTAATGCCGAAAAGGTATCATAATCCGTTTTGGGGTGACAGACTTGTGTTCGCTTGTCTCATGGTTTAATTGATGTATTTTTAATATTATACATTTTGTAAACGGTTTTACTTACATTTTATTGATGTCGGGATAGCTGACTAGTTTCAGTTCTCATTCGGAGATCTTAACCATGGAGGATAGACGGCCCTCGCGACGCCAAAGCCAGTCACACACTACGCGCAAGCAGCTGCAGCAAGGTCCAGCGCCTCTATTATCTAAAAATTCCACTCAACCTCCGAACGTCAAAACACTCGAAAATAGCCCTTATTGAAATGAACAATCTTTATTTTGACATTTCAAAACCGTTATTTTTACAGTGGAGATTTTAAATAATACAGGGGCAGGCTCATTGAGGTTCCAGACATTGAACAAAGCCTTGAAGGCTCACAGAAAAAACTCTAGGACGTCGCAAAGTAAATCAGGTTGGGATCAACAAGAGAAGTTACTGAACTTTTCAATCAAATGAACTTTTAATCCGAAAGTCTTGATCCCAATGATTGACCTCTTTTTACTTCTCGGGGCTTATGAAGGCAGTTTGGGTACCTTGAAACTTAACTCAGAAGTAATTTTAGTCACTTCAAAATAGTGTAATTTTACTGAAATAAGCTTTTAAGTTAATTAAATTCACTCTCTTCACTGAAACATAAATAAGTGCCTATATTTTTTTATCTACCAAGTTAACCTCTGTCACAAGCGCCCAATGAAATGCGCGAACGTCTACTAATTCCGTATTCACGATTAAGTAAATGAAATACAGTCGGACGCAGGTTTTTTGGTCGATTGATCGATTTGTATCCATCATGGGATCTCGCTGACGAAGCGGTAATTAATTTGATTGGAAGAGCCCGAGCTCATTGGAATTGTAAATGAGCGGCTCAGGGACGCAATCATTAAAATGACTCAAGGATTTATACTGGAAACTTTCTGTAGGTAAGAATCTTAGAAGCGCGATGAGGCCATAGGAAATTTACAGGAGTTAACAATTTTATCAAGACGCGACGCATGGCAGTCAATATCAAAGCAAAAATGTAATATTGAAAGATATTATATAGCATATAGCAAAAAAATACTCGCTAATAAAAACTGAAAGCATTCTATTGCTGGGAAAAAGTTTATACTTTATTTGTGTATTCAGTTGTAGTTTGCCGATTCCCGGAACGAGTCAAGTCAATACTTTCCTTTTATAACATTGTTATAGGCTTCCCCGCCACTGTCCTGCGTTTGGAACTTTCTTTATTTAGCAAACAAGCGGTCCTCGATAAAATCTTTACATGTGTAATAAAAATTTATACGTCGTATGTTGGAAAGTGGAAGGAACGTGAACGAACCAAGCGAGATAGAAACAGACGCGATTTCCTTTATTTTGCATTCAGTTTCCCGGTAGTGAAAGTGTTTTCCATTGTCCCCACGCTGTCAGAGAGACGAAGGTTTTTTTGTGTAACAGCCTCCATACGTTTTCCTTGTGACGTCACAGCTAGTTGCCATTTTATGGCTGGCGGGTTACTTCTGATGCAAAGGCATGACGTTTTTATGTGGGCGGTAAATAAACGCGGGTGAGTTGAAAGTAACACTTTGATAATATGCGAAGCGTGGAGAATAGTAGCGAAAAAAAGAAACTACGCGTTTTTTCACGGCGACGCAACTTATCAAACAATTTCTGCGCAAGTTACGATATAAAATAACACAAATCTGTAGGAAAACAAGAAAACCGATAGTGGAACAAAACACAGTAGTAGAGGGAATAGCATTTTTTTCTGGAATGGGATGGCATCGTAAGAAGTTTTAGGTATCGGGGCGCATTTGTATTCACTGGAGCTTCGCGGCGGAAGGGGTTCCCAATCCGGGTCCGCCGGCCGCCGCCTTGACGGGTCAGTTCCACTTCATCATTGTTAATATCGCCGCTTGCATCTTTTGATTGCGTTAACATAGAAGTTTTATTTTTTCACAGCTTTTAGGGATAGTATTTGACATTAATTTCAACTTTATGCCTCTACGCGTTTCTGAGAAGAAGGGTCTTGACAAAAAGACGGACAGACGGACAACAAAGTGGTTCTGTTTTTTCCTTTAGAGGTACGAAACCTTAAAAAAAACAAGCAATAAGATTTAACCAGTAAAATATTGTTTTAAAAAACCGAGACGAAACGGCACTGGCCCACGGGACATTGTCTTAGCGGTATTTTTTCCGAACCTTTAAAACTCCGCCCTTATAATTCAACGCACGTGACGACCGCTAATGAAAGCCTTACTTAAGCAAACTGCGCCTCAGACAGGAATTAACAAGTTCCAAATACAATTTAGCCCCCTAATACAACGACGGCGGCCACGAAGAGACTTCGATGTTATAGGCTCTTCTTTCTGCCCGATACCAGGACATGGACAGTTTAGGACACTTTAATGTGCCAAACTTCGAAGTCTCTGGAAAAAGGTACGCGACGAATTGTTTAAACTGGAAAACGTTGAGAAGTAGAGTAATTTATTTTTTACTTTCTTTACTTTCAAGACAAAATTAATTTTCACAACACTTATTTTAAAATCACACTATTAAATTCGACTACTCAATTGCTGCCATGAGCGAGCAGAGCTAATATAAAGTCTGTAAAAAGCGGCCAAATGACTGCGCTGGAAAACTCATCTGAGCCACAATTATGAAAAAAAATCTACGTCGTCGGTTTGTATTTCATCGTGGCGCAGCGCGAGCCTGATTACTAATTTAGCGACAAAGAACGCCATTACAACGGCACACTGACTCCCTTTCTCTCTTTTACTATTAGCTATTTTTAACAAGAAAAAAACAACGTAACTGTGACAAACATTTAAATCAGAAGTAGGGGCTAAAAAACTTTTTGGGAGACGTTTTGGTAAGAAATAGCTCAATATGTACATTTTTTTTTATTATTTTCTATATTTCGTTTTCATGTTTCAATCTTAGACATTATGTACTACAGTTTGCATTAAAACGCACGAAAAAACAATAAAATACGGCGCTCTAATTTGGGGCTGCTACGCTCGTAGAGCCGTTACGCCGTAGCGCATCAACGTAGCGCGCGTAGCAAGCGCTACGGGCTACGAGCTAGCGCGGTAGACTAACTTAAATTGGCCAAAGATAAACTTTCATATCTTTGTCAGTTCGTTAAATTATTCGCCACGTTTAATACGTTTGTGATTATTCATTAAAATTACTGGAAATCCATGCGCAAACATGCTTAGAGATGTTTTTGAAGGGTCGTGTTTTGAAGAAGCTTTTGGATGGTAAACATGTTTGCGTCAGTACGTTATATGAAAGGCTCACTCTCTGAATACTAATCGCGTGCATAGACAATAAAGCCCTTACAATCAATATTAAACTAATTACAACGTACAAACAAGGCTTGTAATCAAATCCACATTGATTACGTGGTGGGGACGTCAAATTACACGTTAGGAGGTCATTATGAAACATTCAAGGCTTGAGCTTACAATGGTAATTGGTGAGGGGTTACATACAATTATTGTGGTCATCTGTGCATAAGCTTACATGAACACTATTATGCTTTACCGGGTTTGTTTACTTGACAAAATAAACACGACTTTTCGAATCATCCTTCGTCAGTTGAAAAGAAGCCTATTTAATTATACTTCACCAATCGTTCGTAAAAAAAATATATAAAATGTTTGATGCTGAAGCAGTATGTCTGCCAAATTATCTTTGCGGTGACAAAACCCTTTCCTCAATTTTCTACATCAGAAAAGGTTTAATTTCTCAATAACAAAGTCTCCTATTAACTGTAACGTCTCGCAGTCGTCGAACGGAGTCCCATCACGGAAGATCGTTTTCTTATAACAGGGGTATGTCATTAAAAACGTTGGGCGGAATTCTGGTGAGAAACGAATTTTACCCTCGATTTGCATTCAGCGAGGACGGGCGGGAAGGGAAAGGGTCCCAAATCGAATTCCTATCGTCTCTCGGACACGGGGCTTAGTTCGAACACTGACTGTGAACTCATATAGAAGAGCCGATCAAAAATTGTAACAATGTTATTTTTAAAATAGAACGTCGAGCTTGTCCGCGATTTCATCCGCGGCTATTATTGGCATACAAACGGCATTTTTGCCTCGCGTGGCCACTGCTGGTTGGTCTGTTTAGTCTGTCAGCGACGGAACTAAGTATTATTCAGTATTATTTAATGTGTTTTTAAATTAAAATTACTTAGTTAAATGAACCCAATGTAAGAAGTCAATAGTACATTACTGCCGCGATCTGTAATGAGTGCGTTTCTGGCGCGCTTTTGATGGCCGACAGAGCGCAGCATAGCGGAGCTCAAGGCCCTCACAGTGCGGTCAGTATTGCAGCCCTTGATGGACAAGCTGGAATGAAGGCCGAGACCGAAGGTCGAGGCCTTTATAGCGCGGCCAGCAAGGGCTGCAATGATGACCAAACTTGAGGGCCGAGAGCGTAGCTAAGCTAAGCTCGAGGCCATCATAGCGTGGCCAGAAGCGCACTCATTGCGGACCAAGGCTTGTATAGTGCTTTACTCAAACAATGCGAGTAATTTAAATAGAACCAGCTTACCTTTTGTCTTGGTTTACTTTTTGTTGGTTTTCCATTCCGCAAACTTTTCGTAGATAAACTTGTATTTTTCCTTTGACTTCGGTGGCAATAGGTACCTTTAAATATCTTATTTCGCTTCCTTTTTATGTTCGGCGTTGTTAAACACATTGACTCGGAGAATTAATTGCTTGAAGAGTTCACTTTTATTTACAACAAAAACAGCAAGCACAGAAAAAATCACTTCGAACAACGCGCGAAGCCGCGAAAACAATATGGCCGCGCTTTTTTTTTCTATGCAATTTGTAGACTGCCAGCACCCAAACAGCCAAATTCTAAATAAATACTTTTTGTGCCAGACTTTTGATTTCTATTTTTGAAACAAAACTCGACATTAATGAATTTTCATACAGTTTTTCTGGCCGCAAAACACGACATTAATGAAATTCCATACAACTTTTCTGGCGCCTAATCAAAGTAGCCCGCAAGTCCTCCTTTGCTCAAAGAAGGTTGTCGAATTAATGACCACATTACGAGCTTTTTTGAGTAAATTAAATTAATCACTTTTTTAGACCCGCAAGGTCTACCACTCACTAGTGTTCATTTAGTATTCTTAAGGCGCCGTGCATAGTGAGATAGCCCGCGCGCAAAGAAAAATGCACAAAATCGATTCCTGTATCAAATACACTAAAATAATGTCAACACGAAACTTACTGTTTTAGATAGGTCTCCCCTAATTCTAGGGTTTGATATGTGAACATTTTCAATTTGTTTAGTGTATTTGATACAGGAATCGATTTTGTGCATTTTTCTTTGCGCTCGGGCGATTCACTATGCAGGGCGCCTTAAGTCGACGTTTTATGTCATTCTAGTCAGGGGTTTACTTTCAGCGAGTGTGACTTACTGTTACGTCTTCCCGATGTCTTGTAATGGGAATTTTTACAAGAGGACGGCGTGGGAATATTAATTTTTGGTGCAGGTCAATTGAAGGTCAAAAGTATTGATAGAGTGAAGAACAGACAACGTACAGAATTTTTTTACATCACACCTGAATCCTACGGTATATTTAAAAAAAACTTATAGATAATAAATCACTTTTATTATTATTTTAGATAGCAAAATATGTAAACACTTTAAACATTACTAGTTGCGTACACACAGAAAAAAAAAATACACTACACGTATAATGTATGTGTTTTAGTGTTTAAATAATGATTATTTTATTCTATTCTATTCAACTAGTAATGTTTAGATCACAAAGTAGACGGTACTTATTCTGTAACTAAGGAATAAATATAAGTATCGACATTTCGTATTATATGAAAAAATCTCGAGCAAGAAATTGGAAAAGGCCGTTTGATATATTCAGAAAATATTCCATTGACAATCTGTGCCCTACGTTATTATGGGGACGCGTCAAGCACTGGAAGTGGCTGAACTCAATTTTGGTACATTGAACGTCTGAAACTTGTAAAAAGGTAGAATGAAATGTAAACAAGGTTTGCATCTGCTTCATGGCTTCAAACAATTTTATTGTACCTTTGTTAGTCTTAGAATTTTTACTCTACTCTTTTGCAAAACTTACTTAATAACACTATTTTATATACGCACTTTCTACCTCTCTTAGGGATAATCTTCGTCACTCCATATATCGGAAATAAAAGTATAACTTTTAAAACTTAACTCAGGAATTTTAGTTTTATATTTTTTCTTCTGCGCGTGCTTTTATTTATTGCCATGTAGCATAAAAAGGTCACTTAGGAAAACTGGCATGAATTTTCTATAGGAAGTCGCAGTCATTTATCCAGTAGCAGTTGACTCTATTATGCCTACCTAACGCGTTATAAACCTACTGCAAAAACGTGCATACAGTTCTTAAACAGCTAGAAATAAGGGTGAATATTCAACTATCTCCGCTATTCGGCCTCCGGACAAAGGGGTTAAAATAAATCACATTACCGACGCGTGAATTGTAAATTGGACATTACACGTTACACCTCGTAGCTCGGAAGCTAGTGCGACATTGTTTTGTATGAATTTTACTCAAGGATTTTATTCCAATTTAAAGCTCTTTCAGAGAAAATAAGTTTCTCATCCGCGTTTTAATTTCTATGACTTTTTGACTGAAGCGTTTGCTCTTTATACCAACATTCCTTCATTGGCAGCGTTTCTTTCGAAATTAAAACTTTCTAAGGCTGTTTCTTAGCATTTGTATTCCGATCCAAATGCCATCTTTTGTTTTCTGATCGATCGGCCGCCTTTGATAGCATTTATAATGGTAATTATTATTGGTCCGACGCCGGGGCTGCCCTAGTAATTGGGTCGTTCTAATTAGCTTTTATGAGACAGCTCAATGCTAAGAAAATGTAAAGGTGTTTTATTGGAGCTACATTTTAATTAAATGAAGGTGTAGCTATCTTTACCAGTCCCCGTAGCATGACTTTTATCGAGGCGGATTTATCCAACAAAATGGCGGTTTATCAGCCTTTTTGACGTCTATAGTGGGTTATATATGGCTTTCGACGATATATAACCCACTCTATACGTCAAAAATGCTGATAAACCGCCATTTTGTTGGATAAATCCGCCTCGATAAAAGTCATGCTCCCCCCACTGGCCCTGGTTGTATCGGAGTGTAACAAATTGTAAATTTTACTTAATTATTGTACCAAATGTAGCCAAAAATTTACAGGTAGCAGACAAAAATATGAAACATGGATTCCCAAATCGCCGATGCCTCATTGGCCCGGATACATAACGGTATTGTCAACTGTATTTATCGGCAGCGGGCGCGGTCCGGGTAATCAAACCACTATTTATCACAGAAGGATAACTTATAAATATGGATACGTTCGAACTCACACAGACAAGATGATGTTTATGGAAAGTCCAAAATTGAAAAAAAGATAGGTATCATAGGCCGAACCTCACCTAAGTAATTTTGTAAACTTTTATCACTGAAGAAGCAAAAAATTATACTTCCAGAACTACTTTAATACTGAATGTGAAACTGTAAACAGCGGTTATACCTGCGTACATAATAGGCAAGAAAAGCTTTGAGTATAAATTCTAGTGGACCAAGAAAAGCCATATCTTACTCAGACATTTCCTTTTCTTCCAGTCATGCTGCCCTGTATTAAATCTTATCCACAGCATGCGGCAAACGAGTCACGCAAGATACACTCACTGACAATTTCTGAATTGAGAAATTCGCTAAGCAAATGGGTAAGTATTGTTCTGTCTCTGCAGATTTCTCACAAAAGAGCGTGACAGAACGATAATAAAGTATTTGCCTAGCAAAATTCTCAATTCAGAAACCGGGCCTCAGTGTATTTTGAAACTAAGTACTACCGTAGGTAGATAAACGTATGAGGTACCTAATGGCCACCCCTAATGTCAGATTTTTTAGGCCATCCAAAGGGGTTTTGACAAGGCACTAAGTCCTGAGTAAATCCGCTCATGGAGAATGTTTTTGGCGGTGCGGAGTTGCCCGGCAATCAAACCCATGGCGCGCTGTAATTGGCCGCCAGCGGAGTCCTAACGAGGTGGATTGTGCGCTGATGCTGCAAATATATGAGCGCCGCTGGTTGATTGTTGTAGACAGGGGTTGGACGACTTAAGAGGGTAACCTCAACTCCATACAAAAGTGGAGACCTGTTTCCTCCCTGGATAATTGTTTTAGAAAAAATATGTTTATGCCATTCAATCTATATTTACCTCTGCCATGTCCCTATGGTTTAACATAGGGACATGGCAGAGGTACATATAAATTGAATGGCATAATCATATTTTTTTGTTAAGGTGAAATAAGTCTCACAACTAGCGCCGCCAATGGAAAAAAAATCATATCTTTTTTTGGATGCGTTTTTAGCAAAAAACGCTCCTGCGATTCCTCAACGCGAGGCTTAACTATTTTTAGGACCTAAGGTTTGGATTCCAGATCCTAGAACTTAAGAATGCAATCGATTCTCGCCAAAAGTGGCCACTTTTGGCGAGAATCGATTGCATGGCGTCTTAAATAATTATCCAGGGAGGAAACAGGGTCTCCCTTTTTGTATTTTTTGTATGGAGTGGCCGGCTACCCGCGTTCCGTCTTAACGTGCTGTTCGGATCCAGCTTTGAAAATGGTTCCGTTGTAAGTCCTGCTTTCCAAAGGCATCGAAAACTGTCGAAAATCATGTCGCTATAAAATAATAGAGAAAACCCCAAAATAAGATATTAAAATTATTTATCACGGGTTGTTTAACTTTTTACATTTTCAGTCTGCCGCGACCACCTTGCCTTCTCAGCTAGTAGGACATTTTTGTAGGCTACGTCTTATTTTTTTTATCTCTCAAAATCTCAATTTCATATTTCCCTCAATACCAACGAAAACACCGAAGCCTTTCAGCCTATACTCAACGCAGAGAAAATGAGCTTTATTATTAAAAGGCCTGATAATATGGAAAATCTTATATCGATATTGTCATTCGATGAAGCCCATTCTGTCTCTATCCAGACTCAGCGGGGCTCGAATCAGCCGAAAAAACTGGGATTACTGGTGACCTGTTATTCTTAGCTATTTGCTTTAAATATAGAAGACCAAGACTGTTTTCGAATAGTGGTATGACAATAATAGTTGATATTGCGCCCTACGACGCTCATTCATTCGCAATTTCGTCCTGATAGTCGGCCCTTAATGACATTGTGTGTGTGTGTGCCCGGGAAGTGAAGTGGGAAATAACGATTTGGGCTATGTTTAGTCTGATATTGCCGGCTGATATTAGTTTAATGGTGATGGAACTACTCGAGGAAATAACAAAGAAATGCACGAATCAGACATTGATATGCTTGTAGAGGTATTATAAAGGTACTCTGTGAAGTGTTTGTCGGTCATAGGTCATATTGGTGGTCAGCACTGCGCCTCTATTATCTAAAAATTCCACTCAACCTACGAGCGACAAAACACTCGAAAATATCCCTTATTGAAATGAACAATCCTTTTTTTGACATTTAAAAACCGTTATTTTTACGGTGGATGTTTTAGATAATCCAGGGGCAGGTCATTGTTGATAATGCCCTGTTACCACAACAGTTAACTTCTTTGATTAATGTCCTGCAAAATCCATGGTCATTGTTCAATATACGGTAGAGTATGCTAGAAGCGGTGGTGGCCTAGTGGTAAGAACGTTGGACTCGGAAGCGAGAGACCCAGGTTCGATTTCCCAGTGCTGGCATGTACGTATGACTCTGTTTCTTTTCAAAGTTACGTACATTTGTGAATTTCAAGTAGCAAAACCACTCGCTAACGGAGAAGGAAAAACATCGTGAGGAAACCCGCAGCTTAGTTGGCTCCACACGTATTGACTCGTCTTTCCTGTGGGCTAGGCTGACTAAGCTGTCAGGATGGTATAGGTGCTGGGAAAGCCTACTCCATCTAAAACCATGTCCCCGGCACTGCAGCGCCGAGTGGTCTCATCACCCATCTAGTGTGAGTGAAGGTACCATTGGACGCTGTATAAATCATTTCATTACGTAGATGCAAAGGCCTTTTTTATGCTACAACCTGGGCCCTTAGCCTGTAACGCAATGGCGGGTCAATGGCATCCCGGCAGAAGGACAAAACCGGGCTCTCCTCGTTTTTCTCCTACAACCAGAGAACTAATCCTCTAGAATTAGAATCAAAATATTCTTTGCTGTACTACAAAAACATTAAAAGGACAGACAGCGTTAGCAAATCGTAATTGAAGTCGTCACCTGACAGCCCATTTTGGCACCATTGTGTTACAGGCTAAGGGCCCTGTGTGTGGCCTAAAGCCGAGTCATAATGTTGACTGGTAATGTGTGCAGCACATGTTGTCAGCTAAAACAAAACTGGGTAACCAAAACAAGTAACAACACCGAGAAACTACACCATATTTCACCGCCAACGAAATCCATAACCGAAATGAGCGAGCGAACCGCGCAGTGCACTAAAGGAACGTAGTTTCACAGGCCGGCAAGCCGGAACAATTGTGTTATACGAGCTATTAAACCCGGCACCCGGCCGCCCGCAGCGGCGGGTGCCCTGTTTTGTGCCCTTCCCTTACTAATCGTTTGATGCACTTGTTAGAGCGAGGATTTGCTGGGATAATACCTCGTGTTGGCATCTTCTGAGTTGGAGGCGTAACTGATACTAAATGCTAACCATTATAGTCTGAAACGTTCTAGACAAGATAACTTAGCTACTTCGCTCAATGCGATTTGCCGGTGGTTGGGGTCTGTACAAAAAGCTTTATTGCAGCGAGTTTTGCTGATAAACAGAGACCGTGTGGTATATCGAGGCACAATTAAAGTGCCTAACGGTACCATTAAGATTTTTTTGTAGCCAAACAGAATTCAAATCAAAAAGTTGAAATCAAAAAGTTCAATGTACATTTAGTATTTAAAAATTAAAACCTGAAAATGTTTAAGCCTAGCTTATCGCACCTGAAGGAAATTGTAAGGCTTATGGGATTAGGTAAATGTTGATAAAGTGTAAACAAGCAGAACCGCGGGGCAATTTTATGCCTAGTGCTTTTTTCCGTGCCAAAATATTTATTTTCGAACGTTTTGTATTCATCAGAAGAACAAGGACGACGTATGGACGTAAGTATGGCCGGATCTTGCTGATCTTTTTATTTTACTTAAACAAAACAAAACAAACTAATATTTCTCTCCAACATCTTTGATCTTAGTTTTCTAGGGACATCCCCCTTATCTTCACAGGGTAATCTTAATCAAACTTGTTGTAACTTAATTTGTATTCAACACCATAAGCGCGACACACGCTCATTGCAAAGCTATGCTAAACAAGCAAAGCGAAAACTAAAATGAGTAGATACCGTCAGCCAAACGCTAGGACACACCATAGTAGCTCTTATAGCGCACGGAATAGGTGCGTTAATCGAACAAAAAGGGTTATCCTAGCGTGTCGCTGACAGTATATGAAGAATGCATAAATTGGGTACCAATAGCAAGTTCGTAACTAGCGTAGGAGCACGAGTAGCGCACACTCGCGATTCCCATAGGATTCAATCATCGAGTACGTAGCTGAGCATTTTGCGTTAGGGTTGCCTATTGGCATTAATAAGTTCCCCAATTTTATTGGACTACGATATAGGTATCAAATATAGTAAGAAGTTAGCAAAAAAATATAAACATAGGCCTTGATTCATACATCACAGACCAAATTTTAAAAGGTGAGAGTAAACGAAGTCGTTGGTTTAAGACAATACCACAGAGCATATAATACAACTAATACCAAGCACTTAATACTTATCTGATTAAAAAAACGGGCCAAGTGCGAGTCGGACTCGCGCACCCTGAGTTCCGTACAAACTGTTAGGGGAACATGTTTTTTTTTATGGGGGAAAAGCCCATTCATACGATAACCCACATGATACGGTCGCCCCACTTTAAAATTTGGGTCCCCCATTTCTTGTATAGCGACTAAAATTTTTATGACATAATTACAAATTGCTGTTTTCGTTTTTTTTTCTATACCTGTGCGATAAGACACTTCTTCATACCAAATTTCATGGTTCTAGGTCAACGGGAAGTATCCTATAGGTTTTGATTATGCTGCATAATTAGCCGTATCTTTTGATTGCCTAAACTTAGAAGCTTGATTTTTTCACAGCTCCAAGGCACTTCTTCTTCTTGTAGTGCCGTCTCCTATCGGAGGTTGGCAATCATCTTGGCTATTTCTTCCTTTGAGGCTGCCAAACGGAACAAGGAGCTCGTGGATTGTTGGTACCAATGGCGTAAGTTCTCCAGCCATGATATCTTGGGTCTTCCAGGTCTCCTCCTGCCTGGTATCTTCCCTTGGATGATTAGTTGAAGGAGTCCATATTGGGAATTGCGGATTATATGGCCAAAATACTCAAGTTTGCGTTTTTTGATGGTCTTCATTACTTCAACGTTTTTTCTCATCCTCTGGAGCACGGTGGTATAAATGGGCACTGCAGATATAAATTTTTACTCAATACCTTCACGCGTTCCTGAGAGAAAGGGTCGTAACATACACACAGACGGACAAAAAAGTGATCCTAAAATGGTTCCGTTTTCCCTTTTGAGGTCCGGAAACCTCAAAATACCCTACGTCTTGTAAGGTGTAGCAATGTAGTAAAAAAAAAAAACAGAAAAACATTTTTCATCGTCCTTACCGCATCCCTCCTTTATGGAGTTTTAAGCGCTCTCTAGTTTATTTGACAGCTTTTATGAGAATTTTAGGGTTTAACTTCAACTCTTTGCGCTTAAAGTTTGTTCTTTTTACGCGCGTTTTGTCTGCACAGAGCAGTGGGTAGAGCGTTGATCCCACAAGCGTTAGGTCGCAGGTTCAAATCTTTGATTATTATTTTCAATGTTACGTATGTACCAGATGTGAATATGTAGTAGTTACCCACACTAGCCGTGAAGGAAAATATCGTGAGGCAACCTAAGCATCAGAAGCATAATACCCTTACGCGAAAATCGCCAATCTGCAATGGGCACGCGTGGTGATTGAGCCCGAACTCTCTCTGAGAGAAGGCCTTTGCTAAGCAAGTGGTGCACTCGTACGGTCGGCTACAGGCACAGATACCCCATGGCAGCTCTTACCGCGCGCGGCATAAGGGCGCCAATCGAACAAAAAGAGGTATCCTAGCGTGTGGCTGACTGTACATGCTAAAACTAAGGCCTTTGCATCTACGTAATGAGATGATTTATACAGCGTCCAGTGGCACCTTCACTCACACTAGATGGGTGAAGAGACCACTCGGCGCTGCAGTGCCTGGGACATTGTTTTAGATGGAGTAGGCTTGCCCAGCACCTATACCATCCTGACAGCTTAGTTGACCTAGCCCACAGAAAAGACAGGTCAATACGTGTGGAGCCAACTGAGCCGCGGGTTTCCTCACGATGTTTTCCTTCACAGTTAGCGAAGCTAACAAGCTATGCTACAAGCTGGCAAACACAGGGTTAAAAACTACCTCATTTCTGCGTGTATTTGTCCGTGTAAAACCAGCATTACACCTTCGTCTGCCCAGCCCTATCCTCGTTATTGTAGAGTCGGTATTCGCCTCGGGCGAGCCGTAATGCACAAAGGGAAAGTGCCAGCCACTCATTGATGGAACAAAGGGGTGGTTAGCATTTATTGACACAATACTTACACTTCCGCCGAGAGTATAAGCACTTATTTGTTTGGGAACGCTGAAATGGGCTTACCTTTTTGCAGCGTAGGCATTCCAACATACCTATTCCTTATTTGTAACTTCGCCATTATTTTTATTGTCAGTACTATTTTTCATCGCGGGGAAACCTGAACCCAGCATCTCCAGTGGGCGCGTGTACTCTCTCTCTCTCTCTGAGTAAAGGCTTTGAATAGTAGTAGTAAAAGCATTTATTTGTTACCACAGTCACACATTCATAATACATACAATCTTTAGATAAAACACAACAATACACGAAAGAAAAATTTAGGTAGGTAGGAACAATATTATAAATATGTGTGCTGCTGACTAGGTATTGAGACATTGTGATAGGCTACATCTTTCTTACTTTTTTTAACCATTTTACGCAAGTGGTAAAAATGGTAAACGATTCCCCTAATTCTAATTCTTTAGGGGAGTGTACCACCTACCTTTCAGTAGGTAAGAGCTGGGCCCATAGCCTGTAACGCAATGGCGGGTCAATGGCGTCCCGGCAGAAGGACAAAACCGGGCTCTCCTCGTTTTTCTCGTACAACCAGAGAACTAATCGTCTAGAATTAGAATCAAAATATTATTTGCTGTACTACCAAAACATTAAAAGGACAGACAGCGTTAGCAAATCGTAATTGAAGTCGTCACCTGACAGCCCATTTTGGCACCATTGTGTTACAGGCTAAGGGCCCTGTATTCAATCATTGAAACCGCTTGGAGGGAGTCTGCTGTCCAGTCAACGCCGTCCCTCACATGTCCCCGATACCCGAAGTCAATTATCAGATAAGAGTCTACGTTCAGACGCTCGTATCACATAATATAAAAGTTGGAAGTAAGGATGCTACATGTAGCACCTTTACTTCATTGCTTTACACAAGGAAATTTTAAAATTGCTTTATTCCTGAAACACGTCAACTTTAAAATGTTATTTCCAACAACTTTTGTTCTACGACTTGGGTGAAAGCGCAATTTTATTTTCCCATACATTTTTATATATTTTTATTATTAGAAGCAGGAGATGCTGGAATGGTGGTAGAGAGTAGAGGGGTAGGAAAGCGCGCCGCGCAGGCAGCGCCAAAATGGTGCAAATGCAAACTTTTAAAGGATAAGAAACGTTCAATACACTAGCGGATTTAGGGGAGGGGGGGGTGGTTAAGGGGCTCAAGCCCCCCCAAAACCATCGGAGACCGTCTATAAAACAAAATGTTGTACGCTTTTTTATTTTGAAAACCTACGCTCATTGGGTTCAAGCCCCCCCCCCCCCCCCCCAATAAAGCAATTTAAAAATTGCCTTATAGAGTTGTACAGAAATCAACAAAAACTCAAACTCATTTGAATACTAGACTAGTAAATCTGTCGCTTGGAAGCATTTACAATTATATGTATACTCAAAATACTTTCAGTACCTACCAACGAATTTGATGGACCATATCGAGTCCGGTAAACTCCGGTAGCGCGCGATAGGACAGTGTTCTCCCTCTTTTGACTTTCTTAGAGCAGGAAAGCTCTCAAAGCTCGACTGAAGTTCGTGCTTGTCCAAGTTAGAGCGACGTCCCAGATACATAACATCATTTATTATTTAAAGAAGAGTCCAATACTAAGAACAGTAGCTTCAACAAATGAAATCGAATAAAGCTGAGGACGCAAAGTGACGTCGGTCGGTTGCTAGGCAACGGGACCCAAACGCCAATCATTACACCGCAAATAAAATTAATTCCCGCAATTTGTTTTGTTCTTTGTCGTGCAATTAAGAGGCTCGTTCCTTTCTATTGGATTTGTTGTCCTCCTCTTTCGGTAACACAATTATTTTGCGCGTATTGACGTGGACTTTTATTTTCTTGGGATATTTAACTTTTTGAGTTTAAAAGAAATACAAGGGCTATTTCCGTCTTTATGGTTTGAAACTTTCGTGGTTTATAACTTAAAAATGTTGTGAGATTTTTTAAAAATAATGAACAACTGGCTCAGTTTTTGCCCGTGACTTCATCATCCGCTCTAACTTCTTTTATCGAAATCCTTCGAATCAGTTTAATTGGCAATAAGATTATTTCTATTATTCTATTTTTATTTCTTTTTATTGTTTTTATCTTTAACATGTTTTTTGTGTTTTACCTTTTTTTAAGTGAATTTCTAGTGTTTCATATTTTTTTTGAGCCGAGTGGAAAATATACGGTCACCGGGTTGGCTGAAAAAGGGGTAAAAACTAAAAACTCGCACGCACCCAGCTATACAGAGTTATATTTTTGTAAAAATTCATCGCGTATTTTCACCTTTCGATATAAATGTAGTCTAGTGAGCTCTCGTATCGTGTGTGTGATGCGTCCAATCATTTTGAGATCCGCGTCAGAGCGGGGAGTGTTTTTAAAATAGACGCCGCGGCCTTTGTCTGCCAAATTGGTTGCCAGGACCGGCGGGGGTGGCAAAATTGAATCGCCAGCGTCGGAGGTCCCCCGCAGGAACTACGTCCGGGTTTCGGGTGCTCCACAACCACAGAACCGACAAATTGAGAAGGTTCGGTTGTTTACCTCGTAGGCTGCGGACAGTCAGCGACACACGGAGGTACCCAAGAAGCTGTGGCTGTTTCCAATTCGATGTGAGTCCGGGTTTGATTCCAGTATCATCCTTCTTCATCTGCTAAGTTACGTGTGTCATGTCAGAGTGTACAGGTAAAGTGTAAAGGTCGACGTGCTGTTGACTGTTCCGCACGAAATATTGGTACAAGTGTATAACACCCTGCACAATTTTTGATAATAATATTATTAAGAAGTTTTACTAAATAAATGTCATATGTGAGCGTTTTCTTATTTTGAAAATGCAACGGGGATAAGCTAATTGGAACTAATTATGAGGTCCTACTAAATCTTTATAGCGAAACATCTATTCTATTTACAAGCATTTTCTCGGGCGAAACTTTCGTCTCCATATTTTGTGGTGCAAGCTCACCACATTCTCGCCCTTTGTATTGTCATCAAACTGCAAATTGGCAGTTTAGCGCGCACCTAGCGCCCCCGCGGCCGGTCGTTAGCACGTCGCTTGAAAAAAACTAACTACACGGACTCTCAACTCTCCTTACAGAGCTACCAGAAACTTTTCCGACGGAAAAACTAAAGAAATAAATAAAGCCATAGTGGTTGTGTTGCCCTAATCCATCCAGTCAAGTTATGTAGGCAGGTAAAGATTTACTGATTGATGCTTTTTTAATGCGGTTATGTATGTGCAGTGAGAGGCGCGTAGTTTTAGATTAGATGTGGTTTCGGCAATCTCTATTTTGTTACATCCTTACCTAACTAGGATGCCCTATTCGCTAAAACATCCACTGCGGTGTTCAATCCATTAGCGTTCTTATGTCGGTCTATGCAACTTTGCACAGATATAAATCCAAGGCAAAGGAGCCCAATACCTTGAACTTGATTAAATGATGGACAGTAAAAACAAAACAATCAATCTTAAAAAAAAAACAGAAGCATTACGGAGACCTCGTAGTTCAGAGAACATCCGGAAAACCTAATCGAACAATTCTATAAAAAAAAGTAGAAAAAAAATATATAATTTCAAAGCTTTGAGTTGTTAAAACATGGTGAAAGTCAATGAAAACCATATTAAAAAAAAATACTTTTCTCCCTCCACAGCGATCCCATTTTTAAACGGTTTTATTTAGCTCACCCCGTTTGTTTTATTTATTATTCTTGGGTCAAATTTAGTAATTCAAATTTCACCCTCTTCCTGTCAACCGATTAATCTGAAATTTTGTATACACTTTGGATTTTGGTGACAATACAATTATGTTTATTCATTATCATTATAAATTCAAGATGGCCGCCGCTACAAAATGGCGGATAATTTATGTTTTATTAATCCCATCAATATGGGTATCAAATGAAAGGGCTCAACAAGCAGAATACAATATACTATAAAAAATTTAAATCCAAGATGGCGGCCGCTACAAAATGGCGGATAACGTAGGTTTTATCAATCCCATCAATATGGGTATCAAATGAAAGGGCTCAACAAGCAGAATACAATATACTATAAAAAATTGAAATACAAGATGGCGGCCGCTACAAAATGGCGGATAACGTAGGTTTTATCGATCCCATCAATATGGGTATCAAATGAAAGTGCTCAACCAGTATAATACAATGTACTATATGAATTAAACAGAATGCGAAATAAAAACTAAAAACTAGAAAATAAAAATAGGTAAAAAAACTTTTTAAGTTAAACGGTTTTATGTTAAACATACATTGCAATGTTTAAGATAAATGTACTAAAAACCAAAAAATAATAAAATAGATACAGTCGTGGGAATTATAAACATATGCATAGACTAGACTAAAATAAAACCGTGGGGCACGTCAATTGTCTACAATCGTTGATTAAAATGTTTGTTTTGTAATGTTACACTATAATTAGGCAGTTGTTCAACCGACAACGATGGACGTGTGATAAGTAGTAGTGTGTGTGACAATTGACGTGCCCCACGGTTTTATTTTAGTCTAGTCCATGCATATGTTTATAATTCCCACGACTGTATCTATTTTATTATTTTTTGGTTTTTAGTACATTTATCTTAAACATTGCAATGTATGTTTAACATAAAACCGTTTAACTTAAAAAGTTTTTTTACCTATTTTTATATTAATTTAAAAATCAGCGGAACGCCATAGAGCAAAAAAAAGGATTTAGGTTGAGATCCCTATCACCGGGTGCTATTACCCTGTAAAAAGAGTTAGGATCTTTTGTAACACCTTGTATGTGGGCTGAACCCCCCAAAAGGGGCAAGATCGCAGATTACATCCATCGCACACACAGTGGCAGTTAGTGATCAGAAACCTAATGAAGCGGGAGTGCGCTGCCAAGCTCCCAGTGAGTCAGGTTAATTAAATTTCGTGAGCAAATCTGCAGCTGCAATATCTGTCGTTAGACTGCTGCCTCGTATAATCGCATTCTGAGTAATTGCTAGCATTTCATGCATGTTAGTTAGGCTTTAATAATTAAATTACTGGAGCAAGTAGCGCAGCATGAGCGCCATATTATAACTACGAGTACATTGATACGATTTCTCTTGCCTACTCTTTTTTATCTAAGACATAGTACTGGCAATGGTGTATCAAGCTATTAAGGCGCGGTGCATCGTAAATAGCCCGCGCGCCAAGAAAAATGCACAAAATCGAGTCCTGTATCAATTACACTAAACAAATCGAAAATTTTCACATATCAAACCCTAGAATTAGATGAGACCTATCTAAAACAGCCAGTTTCGTGATGACATTCATAAACGTTTATAGATATTTTGCTTGAAAAAAATATATATCTCTAGCAAAATATCTTGCAATCTGTTATGGATATCAACATGAAACTGGCTGTGTTAGATAGGTCTCACCTAATTCTAGGTTTTGATATGTGAAAATTTTCAATTTGTTTAGTGTATTTGATACAGGAATCGATTTTGTGCATTTTTCTTTGTGCGCGGGCGATTGACTATACCCAGCGCCTTAACCTATAAATATAACGCTCATGCTAAGATAGCAATGCATTGCATAAAAAAATACAATCACCACATAGCATTAACAATAGTGATGAAGTGAAGTACCGAGCGCTATTATAATTGTGTGAACGACAATATTGCAATAATTCAAACCACTCTCATCTAGGATAGATAGTTTAATTTGTTGTGTGATCAAAGATTGTTCAGTTTCATCTTCAAAGTAAAATGTTCCGGTTGGCTAAAATGTATAAATGTACAGGGACGTAAACTCGTAGCAGTTCTACTACGTCGTAGCACTTCTACGCCGTAGCAGTAATTGTACTGTTTATTGTACCTGCGGTAATATTTTCTTTTTTCACGGATAACAAAAGCGGTTAACTCGCCAGAAAAACCCACAATTTTCAGTGGTAATAAGAAAATCCCCTGTTTTTGATTTTTGTAAAGCACTATTGCGTGCCGGGATATTTTAAAGATTTATGAAGTTGCGGGTATGCCCTACCCCTTTACCCTTGACGCATTTTTCCAATACGGCCGCAATATGGCGCAATCTACAAAATTTAATATTTTACAAATTAAGACGCATTTTGTGTTTTATTGAATAAAACAGCCTTACCTTTGAATAAACATTACAAAGTATTTAAAATCAAAGCATTACGATGCGGATTCAAAGAGAAATTAATTTTAAAACTTTTTCAATTTGATCGCAATAGCGTCAAGGGTAACCCCCCTGTATGGAGCGATTGCGAATCATGGCTGTTCTGGTCAATGATTCGCAATAAACTATTTAGGTCCAAGATATACACCGTGGAATTTTAGTGGTTTTAAAGCCGAAGGTATTTAGTTGCACTGGTGATTCTGAGCCAAATTACAAAATTTCATTCCAAAACGCGCGAAAAAAAAAATCACTTCTCCATACAAATGGTGTCGATTGGCGATAGCCGTTTGTATTGGGAAGTTTTTTTCGCTCGTGTTGATTTTGGAATTTGGCTCAGTATCACGAGTGCAACTAAATACCTTCGGCTTTAAAACCACTAAAATTCCACGGTGTATACATACTCCAGCAAGAATCAAATCATTTATGCCCAATAGTTGAGTAGATAGCCGAACAGTACGAGCCATATCCACACTGCTAACTCGATGATGCGCCCGCAGAAAATTGAATTACAGCTAACCCCAGTTACCCCTACAGAAAATAGAGGCACTCAGATGGTCTGCATAAAACTAAAGTCCGCGTGGATGATTATCTGCTCCTTCTGTGCCGTCTCCTTTATAGAGTGATACAGAAAAATCCTTTCATTCTTCAGGGCGGAATTAAACTCATCAATACAAGGAAATTTTATAAAGGGGTTATTTGCGAAATCTCGATACTATCAGCTGATGAAAAACTAAACTCTACTAACACAAACCTGTCGAACCAAATAAAGTTACATTATCAATAGTCGGTAAACTCAAGTGCCTGGAATGGCTGAAGCAAAGACATCTAGGTTGCTGGGATTAAAATATTTAAGGAACATTCAGAAAGATATAACTCTCTACCTTCCAAGTTTTAATCCCACATTATGCTTAAATCCAAGTAAAACTAGTAAACTAAGCAAAATATATTTTTCTGTCTGAATTATTCACTTGAAATATCAATAAATGCAATAAGTTTTTTGTGTAGAAAATAACAGAGAAGTTCATTATTTTATTGTGGAAATTCTGCTCCATCCAAAAACAAGTCTGTTCGCAAATATGTAGATACCTACACCCATCCAATACAATACAGAAAATGGTAGCCAAGCCACATGCTCTCTAACCCAGCGAATTTCTTGTCTTGATTGGCTTCGTTGTGTTGTTCTTTTCTAAATGGCTAGCTAGAGCCTTAATTGTAGTTTAACGCTCGGTGAAGAAAGCGAACCTCTAATTGTAAAAGCACCGCGAGGAGAATAAAAATCGACAAGAAAATTGTTTGTTTCAGAAAAGCTGTCTATGAAACCAGCGATACCTTACAATGTACGAAACTATCGCGTGTATAAAATGTAATATACCTACTGTCGTCGCTAAACTGTCCCTTTATTTCTTGCTTTACATTTCGTTATTAATAGATGTCCCATAAATCAATTTGACATAGTAGCCCAAAGTAAACGTCCTATAAATCGAGCAAACAAAGATCGTGCAGGATAAAACTATGATAATGTCCGAGATAGATTGGCAAACTTCCGACCGGCGACAGAAAGCCGCGTGACCCCTCTCACTTGACGTCACATTGACACTTGAAAATGTAGAGCTTTTCCGTGGGCTTTTTCATGTTCTGTTTTCCATGTTGCAAGTTTGAATTTGGATGACGGCATGCAATATTTTCCACGGAAAAGGAATAATTTCGGTTTCAAGCATGGAACGAAAAATAGCTCGGTGTCAAAGTCGAGAATAAACAAGGCAGTTTTTAAATTTCGAACGCTTCAGGCTGGCTGGCTGGAGTTCTTTCTTCGGAGCGGCATTTGCATTCCGAACACTGGCTGAATTTCTTCCTTCTTATAACCGAGCAACTTTAGAATTGGAACGCTAAATTATTCATCTATCCACAAAATGGTATTTGCATCGTTACTCGGCCCTCAGAAGTTGCCCGGCCGCTAGTCACGCGCGCGCTCTCGAGGTGCTCCCGGGCGCTGCGCCGCTCGACGCTTCAGCAGTGAGCGTCTCCACATGCCGGGTCATAGAAGGCCCACTTCTCTCTTCTTCGTCGTTGCACTCTTGTCAGAGCGGTCGTATGGCTGATATTGCACGCCTTACGATGCCACGCCATTTCTCGCCTATATTCCGAAATTGGCGGAGAGATGATTTTCATAAATTTGTAAATTCGCTCGACACCGATGACCGTATCAAATGTAGGTACAAAGACTTTTCCTCTCATCTTGTCTCTACTTTTGTGGATTATAAAACCCTTTTCTCCGAGATTTCCTTCAAAGTTGCGTATCTTTAATTTGATATGGTCTGAGGTCGCCCTGGGCAGAAAAGTCTGGACTGACCTAGTCTTTGCCCAGCACAAACACAAACACCAAGGCTACGTACAATGAACCATTAGTGAAAAGCCAAAGCGGTGATTCTGCGCCTTCCCGTTTAGTGTCCGCATTTAGTGCCAGCGTCTGGCTTGCACTCATAATTGGATTCGCTCGGACTGCAGGCAAGACGTGACGATTGCCGCTGATAGACGAAATATGAGTACATTGTTGCGCACTCGATTTGCTCTTAAATTGCTATTCAAACATGGAGAGAAAAACTTAGGATTGTTTTCCCGAAGCTTCAATACTACAAGAGCTGTCCCTAAACTGGTTTTATTATTTCTATGGTATTTTTTGCTAATGCGCCAAACATGATCTTAGGCACTTTGGGCGTCCTTCAGCAGCCATTCAACTTATATTATCATTGTACTTAGTTTACATTTGTTCCGTCAGTCTTGCATCGTATAATCCCCAAAAACGAAACAATAAAATCGAACTCCGTCAACGAAGCAATCGTCTCCTCCCCGACTGAAATAAACATGGCTGTAAAAAACAAACAATAATTGGACGAACTCTTCAGCTGGCGGAATTGATTGCACCCTTCATTCACCGAGGTGTCGGGAAACAACGTGCGTCGAGAGCTTCTGCATAAACGGTCACGTCAGCCGTCTGGACTCAAGTGCTGCCACTGCAAATATTTCACGTTGTATTTTCGAGGCAATTCTATTTATTTGCATGCCGGATTTAATGGTGGTGCAATCAACAGATTTTTTTTGCCATAAAATGTCTACTTACACCTTATTTCTTTTTATGGTTTAGAATCGAAGTGATTTTATTGCTGGTGACTCTGAAAAACGTTTTCCTGACGCCTTTTGAAATCCGCGAATAAAGACACATTAGAAGTAGTGATTATTTTAGGATATGACTATGAACTAAAGCGGTTCAAAATCATCAGTATAACAAGTACCACTTCGGCTCTATAACCACAAAAAACAGCCAATTAAAAATAACATGTACATACTTAAAATAATTATTATAATTCTTGTTATTCCAATAATTGAATCTATACTTATAATAAAACTCTAGCGAAGTCAATTCTGTACATTGAATATTTTTAGAAAAAAACTAGCAGGGGTTACTAAGTAAACTATACTGAATCCAAAAATGCAAAAAAAACGGTCTATGTCTGTCTGTCTGTCTGTCTGTCTGTCTGTCTGTCTGTCTGTCTGTATGAACACGATAAACGTGAAAACCGCTGAATAGTTTTCAACCAAACTTAACATGGTCGTAACTCACGTTTCTGGGAGTAACTTAGGCTATCCGATGTTTAGAATACATTGCGGGTTGCAATTTGAACTTCGTTTTTTGTAAGAAATATTCATTATTTGGATATGGCTTCTTGAGAAGGTATGTTAAGAACGTGATACTGAACATATTTCTGCAAAAAAAAAATTAAAAGTCCGACTTTGAACCACATTCTCTCGAAAACCTACATTGCGGGTCGCAATTTTAACTTGATTTTTTGTAAGAAATATCCATAATTTTGATATGGCTTTTTGAGAAGGTACCTATGTTATGAACGAGATCATAAAAACATTTCTGAAAAAAAAAATGAAAAGTCCGACTTTATTATCTCCGAAACCGTTGATTTCCCAGGCATAGTTCCTTGGGCAAAAATGTTCGTTATGATGAGGACTATACGTATACGTACGTATACGTGGTCTCCCGCTTTGTTGGCGGTCTTTTAACACTCTGTATAATAGCACGCTACGACTTTTGGCATTTGGGGCGCATATTGTAAATGAAAAATCGGCATTTGTTTTTATTTTATTTTGTCGGAAAATGTTAGTTCTACAAGCGTAGCATAAGGCCGGGTTAGAGCGTATCTATGGGTTTAAAACAATAGGTATCTCACTCTTTTGTTTGACGTAGAGCGGGATGGACAGAGCCTAGATACGCTCTAACCCAGCCTTATGATGCTTGCTGGAGGGAATTGTGAGTGGTTTTCGGTGGAGGTCGGACAAAGTTTATCGATGTTAGAAATGTAGTACTGTTGCGTCGCGGTCGAAATGTTCTGGGTTTGAAACCACGCAAGGTTGAAATTTTTTTTGTGCCTTTTTTTTAATATTTACTCTACTGAGCCCAACTAGATATTAAAAAAATATATTTTGTTTGCCGTAGAGCGGGATAGACAGAGTTATTTGCGGTAGATACGCTCTAATCCAACTTTATGCTTTGCTTGCTGGCTTAGCATGAGAATGGGTAAGACCTTATCTATGGGCTTATAACTTTATCTATCCCACTCTACGTCGAGGGAGATACATATTAACCCCCATACTTCCCAGGCAATTCTTATGCTAAGCTTCCTGGTATCTTACACGGGCGATACCTAATCTAAACAAAACATATCTATACTTATAATAAAACTCTAGCGAAGTCAATTCTGTACATTGAATATTTTTAGAAAAAAACTAGCAGGGGTTACTAAGTAAACTATACTGAATCCAAAAATGCAAAAAAAACGGTTTATGTCTGTCTGTCTGTCTGTCTGTCTGTCTGTATGAACACGATAAACGCGAACACCGCTGAATAGTTTTCAACAAAACTTAACATGGTCGTAACTCACGTTTCTGGGAGTAACTTAGGCTATCCGATGTTTAGAATACATTGCGGGTTGCAATTTTAACTTCATTTTTTGTAAGAAATATTCATAATTTGGATATGGCTTCTTGAGAAGGTATGTTAAGAACGTGATACTGAACATATTTCTGCAAAAAAAAATTAAAAGTCCGACTTTGAACCACATTCTCTCGAAAACCTACATTGCGGGTTTCAATTTTAACTTGATTTTTTGTAAGAAATATCCATAATTTTGATATGGCTTCTTGAGAAGGTATGTTAAGAACGTGATACTGAACATATTTCTGAAAAAAAAAAAAAAAATTTAAGTCCGACTTTATTATCTCGGAAACCGTTGATTTCCCAGGCATAGTTCCTTGGGCAAAAATGTTCGTTATGATGAGGACTATACGTATACGTACGTATACATGGTCTCCCGCTTTGTTGGCGGTCTTTTATTTATTTATTTTAACACTCTGTATAATAGCACGCTACGACTTTTGGCATTTGGGGCGCATATTGTAAATAAAAAATCGGCATTTGTTTTTATTTTATTTTGGCGGAAAATGTTAGTTCTACAAGCGTAGCATAAGGCCGGGTTAGAGCGTATCTATGGGTTTAAAATAATAGGTATCTCACTCTTTTGTTTGACGTAGAGCGGGATGGACAGAGCCATAGATACGCTCTAACCCAGCCTTATGATGCTTGCTGCAGGGAATTGTGAGTGGTTTTCGGTGGAGGTCGGACAAAGTTTATCGATGTTAGAAATGTAGTACTGTTGCGTCGCGGTCGAAATGTTCTGGATTTGAACCCACGCGAGGTTGAAGTTTTTTTCATAAACACATAAACTGACACACACACAAAGCTATCAAACTTATGACACCCCTCTTTGTTGGTCGGGGGTTAAAACGAAACCTTCCTTTTGAGTTTTCCTCCACAGTCGAATTTAAATTAAATGTCACATGTGTAAAAACGCATACGAAGTCGCGGGCACAGCTAGTACTTAATAAAAATATATTGAAATAAAAATATACTTATTCTTGTTATTCTAATAATTTATATATAAATCATTTATTTCAGACATTTTTGGTCCATACAAAGATGTTAGTAACAAATAAGAGTGCCTAGTCACTATGTTAGTACTTATTATTTCTATTTACATTAATCCTAACCCAGTGGGTTAGGAAGCGACCGTCAAACCGGTCCGCTATGCCAGCCAGGATCCCGTTGCTGCTGGCGCGCAGCCTGTCGAGCGTCCCGACGCAGCGCTTGCGCAGTGTGGCATGGAACCCGCCCACACGCGAATGTGCGAACATGCCCTTAGCACTGCACCAGCGCGGCAGCCGCAACAGCACCCTGAGTGCATTATTATATGTATTGGATGCGGAGGGCGCTAAACGACTTTTGCGAGTAATTAGTCCATAGGCTACAAGTATAAAGTGATGTACAGTAGGCTCTAAACAAGGTGAGTTTTACCTCCACTGTTCATCGACCAAATCTGCGCGCTATCATGTTCGCTCTGCGCCTCTATTATGTAAAAATTCCACTCAACCTCCGAGCGTCAAAACACTCGAAAATAGCCATTATTGAAATGAACAATCAATTTTTTGACATTTAAAAACCGTTATTTTTACGGTGGATATTTTAGATAATACAGGGGCTGGTCGCCAGCGCCCTCCGCTCCCTCTCAATGTCTGCATCATCCTTTAAATCCTCGGTCAGGATATGGCCGAGGTATTTAAAGGATGATACTCTTTTTAATTTAATACTAAATGAACATATTTCAGAGATGAGTTGAAATAAAAAATAAGATTTGTACAACATCGATTAAGGTAGACCTTACCAAAGAAATCTTTTAATCCGCTAAAATCTCTGCCAACAAGGATATAACAAACAAAAGACATTAAAGAAAACAAGAAACCCGCTCACTGATTGCAAAAGATAGTGGAACAACCGTTCTGCTGGCAATAATCGGCTAAAAATGTACAATCGACGAAAACAAGGCTTGTTTGCACTGGAAGCCGAGTCGGTCGAGTCACACGATAGGGACAGAAGTTCCAGACAATTCCTTTTTTTTGCCCCAGCTTTTTTCATTGTCTGAAAATTCACTTGCCAAAGGACAATCTCCCCCTATTCTCTAAAATAAGCACCGTATATATTCCGATTATTAAATGTAAAAGAAATACAAGGTGTTGTTTTGTAAAGTTACACCCGACTCAGGGGTGATTATTTACACAATACTGAAGCCAGAAAAAATATATATGTCAGTGAAAAATACCCAAAAGTCATTACTGTTACACCACATCGCGCGAGCGCTTTGAGGAGGCGGGGGTGTCCGCACGTCGCGGTTATTATAGAAGAACTTGAACAAGGTACTATGTGTATCAAAAACATGTTGGAAAAAATATAAACTTATTTTTAGTTTCAAGCGTTACTCAAACTATCATCCCTGAGTCGGGTGTCACTGAGCAAAACAACGCCCTGTATATTTTCCCGCAAATAAACCGGTTTGGACGGCTCACGCAAAGTCGACCGAAGCCGTTCTTCCATCGCCCCTCACGCGCGATGCAAGGCGAGTCGGGAAGCAATTAGCGCTGCACCGCGGTCGCTAACGAGCGTCGAGCGCTCGCCGAAACTTTCACGGCCGTTCAACTCGTTCAAGCGCTTTCAGCAGCTGTTTTCGTAGAGGGGTGTTGGTTTGTGTATCAAATATTGTTGTTGTTTTAAGTCGTCTTTATTTTGGGGGAGTGTATAACAAAATTACCTAAATGCTGATGTTAGTGTTGGCTATTAACGCTAATAACGACAATAACGCTTATTGGGTCATCAACTGTGTTACTACATTTATAGGTCTCATCCTTTTAATAAAATGAGTAAGGTAATAAAAAAAATCGGTAGGTAAATGGTTGGCACAGTAGAAATACATTGGTGCAAGCTCAAACATCCGCAAAATTGAACGAATGAATCAATGTCTATGCAGCACAATTGGCCGCAGTTAAAATGGACAGCGTCGACTCGAACTCGGACTTATGGGAAATAGAACGTGACTCTTCAAATTGAACTACCTAATCCCACCCGAGAATAGAGGTCGGGCTTGCAGCTTGCAATACTAAGCGGGCGGGGAATTAATGTAGAGAGACGGAGCGAGAAGGAAAAGTCTCGTTCTCGGTCTGCGAGAGAGGGTTGCAATTGACAATAGGATGTGACAATAGTCAAAAGGTCGCTAAACGGATGCAGCCACCTTCCCGCCGCGTCTGCGGGAGTCTGCGGAACGGGGCGCGGGCGGCGGAGACGTCTCCGAACCGCGGCGTATGCGGAACTGAATCATTAGTGTGCTCACTCGATGTGAAAGCGATTTCATCCTCCAAGTCTCCGCCCTTTGAAACTGGCGCAATATTGTCGAAAGCAGGAAAACTCTTTAGGGGCAAAAAAAATATTGGCCAAGTCGCGGCGAAGAAAATGAGAAAGGAATGCCGGCAGCCAATCGAGCGCAGTCTCGAGGAGCCAATATGAGGCCGCGTTTCCGCTTTCGAAAATGTTGCGACTGAAAAGTGAGTCTTGAGCGGAAACTGCCGGCGCGGGAGCGCGGCCCGCGGCTGTAAACTTGCGGCGAAACAACTTCGTTACAACTCGACTCTGTTTTGTTTCGGCCTTGCAATATTAGTTTCCGTCAAAAAGCTATTTTTCAGCTCGACGCCGAAAGGCTTGAGAACTTTTCTAATTTACTTAATTCGCTCTCAACGTTTTGTGCGGCCCACTTTCCGAACGACGACAGAACTCGCTGAAATATTATATTTGCCGAATTTGGCTCCGATTGTTACGATAGCAATCGATGGGAAAGGGAACGGCCGTTTACTTTTAGCAAATTGCTTTATCAGAGGTCGAAATTATTATTGGAGCAAAAAATACACGATGCCAATCACTTAGGGCGCCGACTACCGACTACCGATACAAAAGGCTTACGCGATTGTTTCTTTGTTTCAGGTGCTCTTGTTTCCGGAGGAGGGCTGGGCGCGGAGTGCGTCCTCCTCCTACTGGACCCTACAACCCTGCTGGTGGAGGAGATCCAAATGCAAAGTGGTCGAAGTTGCAGGCACAAGGAGGTCAGAAGAAGGAATATGTACTAAACTTAAAAAAAACATCGGAGGCTAGTTGTTCTATATCCCATGAACTACGGGAACAGTTACGAGACGCAAATAATCTGTGTAAAGGCCAATGTAGATATTAACATTTTTAAACAAAAAATTGCAGGAGTTCCCTAATAATTTCGTCAGGAAGATTGTCTAACACGATTAGTAAATTTAATTAAAACAGAAGTGCATAGTTAAAAAAACATCCCTCGGGCTCATTAAACATGCAAATGCAGTAATACCTCTGGCGCCGCTGAAAGGAAGCAGTGAATCATGTTCCCACATTAAGCATACTTTTCGCAATTAACCGCGAGGCGGGCCGCAGGTGAGTGCTAAGACCGTTCGGTCTGAGAAACGACCGGAAGCGCGCCGGGGCGCCACTATCGCGCGATCGCAGCGCCCCGCCTGAGATGTGGCCAAGACGTGCCGTAAATAAAGATGGCGGCGCGCGGGCTTATCGCCAACGAGACTCTATTTATTAACATCCCTGATGTATGTAGTAGGTACGTCTTTGACCCAGTTTAAAACGATACTTATTAAAGGAATTCGTAAGGGAGTCGTGAGGGGGAGTAAAACAAAAAAAGGGCTACAACTACAGAAGGGGTTAGGGGATGAGGGCGATTAGAGCTCCCCACGACTTGTAACAGAACTGTTAAAAAGAGCTTCGAGCGGAAAAACGACAAAGATACGCGGAACGGGAACTAAACGAGGTCCGTTAGCGTTAACGATTATTGCTACCTCTGTCCCACTATTTTATCTAAATTACTGCTCTCTCATGATAATATGACGGGGTAAGGGTCTTCTTTTCGCGGTGTTTAGTTTATTGTCAATTAACGTTAATGGTCTTGTTTCAGTCTTTTCAGAGAGTTAGTGAAAGTTTGCGCGACTTTAATGACGGTCTTGGATTGTCCAACGCGATAATTGCGGTCGCAACATTCCCGCCGGTGCTTGCGGCACAAACACCTAAACACTGCCCCAAAGTTTCAAATAGTTGTCCGCCCACTTTACCTGCACCCTTAATGCGGCAGACACCGAATTTAATCCGCCACGTTTGTCGGAAATTTTACACGAAAACGCAGCGTTTACGGTCCGTAAAAGTAGTGCAGAAGTGCGCATAAAGGTTTTTAATTTGTTCGTGCAAACTTGGGGCCGCGAGATGTTTGAAGCTATTACAGGGCCGACAGCCATTACATCGGCCGTTTGGGCCTCGCTAGGTACGTGTCGGCTCCGCGCCCTACTAACTGGAATACGTGCCGCGCATGCCGACGCGCAACCGATCGCCCCCATGCACAACCATGACACAAAAAATCTAATTCCTTGAAAAAAGTTACACCGATCCCAATGACCCTTCGAGGTGCTATTTATAGGATAGGAGTGCGTTTCGATTCTCGTTTCTGAATACGTGATCGGGCGGGGGCTGCATTAAGTGCTTCACACGTATCCTCGGCTCGCGCCGGTGCAATAACTCATGTCTGTCGCGGCATTACAAGCTACAGGGTGTAGCAAGTCCCCGGTGTCGCCGCAGGTAAGCCTTTGGCGCGCTAATTTCGCGCGCTTTGACAAACGGCCGGAAGTGGGGGGCGCCACTATCTGCCGCGTTCTAAGCTCCGAGGCGTAGCGTAAATAAGAGATAGTCCCCGGATTAAAGTGGGCTTTATGGTGATTTTATTTTATTTTGTTTGTATGAAGAAAGTCACGCTTTGTTATTGTGTAGCGTTGTTTAAACTAAGGTTTTTGTTGCAGGCACAGTACACACGCGAGGATGGTCGTAAGTGGAGCGAACGCTGTTCACATCGTCGGTACATTTAAACACCTTGGCGTTGACGCTGACTTCAAGGTAATAGGTACCAACTAAACCGCTCTAGAATCTAGACCCACTGACTGAGCAGTTTCTGTCAGTCAGTCAGTATTACCGTTTAGTTTACTCACATAAGACCATTGTTTACCGCAATCACTCCCATACAAACGAAATAACAGTTTTGCTACCCCTAAATATTATCCGATTTCGTTGATTTTGGTGGCAATTGTTTTTGTTTTTGTTGTTTTGAATGTTATGTTTTGAGTATTGTGTCGTTAATAAATGTTTTTTCTTTCTTTCTTCTGTCTTTCTTTTTGATTTTAATCTTTTTGCAAGCTTTTTCCTTTTTTTTTTTATTCGGTGTAGGCGAAGACTTATAAAAAAAAACAATAAAATCGGATGATATTTAGGGGTAGCAAACATCATTTTTTTTATTTTTTTTTGTTTTTTTTTTGATAGCTCAAGTGGTAGAGCGCCTGCACGGTATGCAAGAGGTTGCGGGTTCAAGTCCTGTCCCTAGCGGATTTTTTCAACTTATTATGAATGTTTAAAATTTTTCCTAGCACGCAGTAGATTTAAATGGCGACTTAAGTGGCATTTAAGAAGTGGTACAAGACGGCCTTAGTGCTTTAGAAAAAAATAAAAAGGTAGCAAAACTTCCTTTTCTCCGTTTGTAAGGGCGAGGGCGCGGCATAGCGTTCCCTTCAAAGTCCTCTTAAAGTGGACATAATAAACTTATTTCTCCAGTCAACCCTTAGCTTATTGATTGATTGATTGATTGATTGATAGCTTAGCTTAATGAATTAACTACTGATAATTAGAAGTAGAAATCCCTTCAAAGTTTGGCTGTTGACCATCTGTTCACTAAAAAGTCAGCCCTTAAATGCTCAAGTATAATCCGTGCGGAATCAGAATGGGATAATACCTTTTGGAACTGAATCGAAAATGACAGTTCTCGAATAGCGTCGGTAAAAAAATTTTTAGTTCTACGTTCTATCATAGGGTTATGAAATTGTAAATACACAAAAATGTTCAATGGTTGTAATCTAAAACGATTCAATGTTATTGCATTAATTGAATAAAACGTAATAAAACTCGAGCAGACACCCACGCGCACAGAAAACACAAGCAAGTTTCGAAGCGAGTTTGCCATAGACAACTAGAGTTTGCCGAAATGCTGACGCTACAGGACCGCGAGTGCCTCAGTTCCAAAAGGTATTATCCCATTCTGATCCCGCACGGATTATACCTACTCTCGTATTAATTTTGTACCTGCATATTTTGTAAACGGATTCACTTACTTTTATTAAAGTCGGGATAGCCGACTAGTTTCGCATTCTCGTATTCACACAACCCCGTTCGCCCCACAGCTGTACCTGACCACCAACGTAACGCAGGCTGACTTCAACATGGGCTACATGATGACGGGGACGCTGGAGCGCGGCTGCCGGAGCACCAACAGCTTCCAGATGACTCACTTCGCGGTGCTGCGGCGCTGCGACCATGACATGCACCATCTTAAGAATGCGTAGTAAAGACAAACGTGTAGTATAGTGAACATAATAATACAACGTGTTACAAAACATCCTAACTCTTTTTACACGGTGTAACCCACTGGTCAACAGGATGTCAATTCTGTTAAAAAAAGTTGAAAATATGTTTTTTTTTATTTTATAATTTCAAAAAAATTTTTTTTTAACAGTAATTAAAACCGTTTAATTATTATCAATAGAAAACGAAAGTATGATGTAACGTTATTTTTTTTGTTTATTTTTTTTATTTTTTTTTTTTTTTTCATTGTTTATTTTTTATTTTCGTATCTAATAAAATAAATCTAATAAATAATCTATTATTTCAAAAATGAAAAATTTTCATAACTTTTTTGTTATTAGCTCAAATTTAAAAATATGTTTGTGTGTGTAGGTGTATTTACATAGCTTTGAGTTGTTAAAACATTGTGAAAGTCAATGAATACAATATTTAAAAAATACTTTTCTCCCGCCACAGCGTTTACATTTTATTAATTTAAAAAGTAACGGAACGTCATAGAGCAAAAAAAAAATTTTGGTTGTGATCCCTATCACCGGGTGCTATTACCATGTAATAAGAGTTAGCATCTTTTGTAACACCTTGTATGTAGGAACAGTCGGCTACACGCTAGGATACCCCTTTTTGTTCGATTGGCGCCCTTATGCCGCACGCGGTAAGACCTGCCATGGGGTATCTGTGACTGTAACCGACCGTACCATCTAAACCGCACCAACGACAGCTTTCATTTGAAGCCCTTCGCCGTGCATATTAAGAACGCGTAGTAAAGAGAAACGTGTAGTGTAGTGTATGATCTGCTGCTCACACACACCTTTTGTGTTTGATATTGAGTAAAAGTCTTTGATAATTAATTCGAACTGTATACAACGTGTTACAAAAGATACTAACTCTTTTTACAGGGTGTAACCTGCTGGTCAACATAATGACAAATCTGCAAAAAAAAGTTGAAAAACACAACTTTTTTTTATAACCTCAAAATTGTAAAATCTTCAAAACTTTTTTGTTTTTTGATTTAGCTCCAATAAAAAAATATGGTTGTTTGCTTTGCTGTATTTTAATAGCTTCAAGCTGTTAAAACATAGTGAAAGTCTATGGAAACAGTATTTTAAAAATACTTTTCTCCCGTCACAGCGCTTACATTTTAATTATTTAAAAATCAACGGAACGTCATAGAGCTAGAAAAATATTTTGGTTGTGATCCCTACCATCAGGTACCATGACCCTGTAAAAAGAGTTAGCATCTTTTGTAACACCTTGTATTAGCTGCTTGATTCGAGACACACAGGCGCGCGCTAAGCGGCTCTATTGTGAACTGAACAAATTAGTGTAAAAATGCTGGCTGGCAGAATGGTACGCTGTAGGTATCTGTGCGGTGCATCGTACATGTAGTGAACATAATAATAAGTAGAATCAGTCGGCCACACGCTAGGATACCCCTTTTTGTTCGATTGGCGCCCTTATGCCGCACGCGGTAAGACCTGCCATGGAGTATCTGTGACTGTGGCCGACCGTACAATCTGAACGATACCATCGACAGCTTTCAGATGAGGCACTTACTGCCGATTTCTGAATTGAGGAAAGTTCCGTCTCTGCAGATTACTCACAAAAGAGCGTGACAGAAAGATAGTTAAAGTAATACTTAGGAAAACAACTCTCTTCGTCTTAGTCTCAACTCAGAAACCGGGCCTTAGAACGCGTAGTGACCATACAACATAATACAAGGTGTTACAAAAGATTCTAACTCTTTTTACAGGGTAATAGCACCCGGTGATAGGGATCACAACCTAAATATTTTTTTTATGACGTTCCGTTGATTTTTAAATTTATAAAATGTGAACGCTGTGGCGGGAGAAAAGTATTTTTAAAATATTGTTTTCATTGACTTTCAAAATGTTTTAACAACTCAAACCTATGCAAATGCACCTACACCTACACACATATTTTTAAATTTGAGCTAATACCAAGAACAAAAAAGTTAAGAACAATTTTAAATTTTGAGGTTATAAAATAAAAATTGTTTTTTTTCAATTTTTTTTTACAGAATTGACATCCTGTTTACTAGTAGGTTACACCCTGTAAAAAGAGTTAAGATGTTTTGTAACACTTTGTATAAGAAACGTGTATTAATGAAAATATAATGCACTTTCTGAAACACGCATAGTAAACGTATGCAGCATCTGAAACAAAAAAAGGGGCGTAAATTAACACTGTACAATCAAAACACGATTCGAGAACTGTAAGATACGTAATCAAGACGTTTCATGGGTAAACATTTATTTATTTGGTTGACGACTAAAGAAGCTTGCCTATTTCTGAATTAAGAATTTCACAAAAAAAAATGGCTCTGCAGATTTCTCAAAAAAGAACATGACAGAAATACAGACCTACTAAAATTATCAATTTAGAAATCGGCGGTAAGTCTATTTCGCCTATTTTTTTGTTCAATTGAGCATCTTCCACGACTATCTTATTTACTTACAATAAAATCAAGATGAAAATATTTTAAAAATATCAAATAAATTCTTATGCTCGAGCTCGATGTAGTCTACTTCTATGTTTTTCATATTTCAAAACATGCAGCCTTAATCGGTAGGTAGGTATTCAGTATTCAATTCGTTTTGCGCTTAAATATGATAATTTTTAAATAAGTTTAACATAGGCCCGGTTTCATAATTGAGAATTTTACTAAGCAAATACTTAATTATCGTCCTGTCACGCTCTTTTTCTGAGAAATCTGCAGAGACAGAACGATACTTATGTATTTGCTTAGTGAATTTCAGAAAGTTATATCGGTGAAACTCATTCATATCTACTGCACGAAAGGAAAATGGATTCAAAGGTGCAACTTATCCTAAAATTACTTTATTGTTAAGAGGCTGTCCATTTAATATGACGAATCTCGTCATTACTGATCAGTATTTTAGCGTGTAAGTACCTGTGTAATATTATTATGTACATTATTGATGTAATTAGGTTAATATTGCGAAGCGATATTGTGATCTCAAATTGGAATGTTAGCTCAAGTCAATGTTGCTACTGCCTGCCACTCACTAAGCTCTAGTCTATTTAAATCGTATCTAGTCAAAACCTTACTTAGTCGGCTATGTAGTTGTATAAATGTTGTTTAGTTTTGTATATTCCACTTTCAACCATCAAATAATTGGTCGAATATCAATTTATTGTTATTTTTGTAAGACTTTAGATTATGTAGTTCATATCTCTATTATCTCTGTGTGTGTAGCTATTGCAATAAGAGTATATAGCTAATCGTACACAATCATCTATGTCTATGCCTGGACTACTGAAGCACTTAGAACTTGTTATAGCATCAGGCAACGTCAGTATTAATTGATAATGACTGAAATATTGGGTACCTACTTGCCCTTCCGGCAACCTATATTTGTCAAATAAACGTTATGGTCTAACCAGCCACTGTAAAATATAAATATTTCACAAATCCACATTTATTGTGCTAGAGTTATAGAACACAGTAACGCTACTGTGCATTGACAAGGCAAAGGTACGTGTACCAAACACTATTCGCTTTTTGTGTTCATAGTAGGGTTTCCAATTCATCGAAGTTTCGGTAAGGATATAATGAAAATTCATTTTAAAATGGCTGTGAGCGAAATTTTATATAATGCTTCCTTCCGCTTCGGTAGACGAAACAATATGTCGGCATTTCGCATCGGCGACCCCGATCAAATAGGTACAATACAATAGCAGCGCATTTGGATTAAATTAAATTGGAAACAAAGCAAGTAGCGCGTATAAACGATCCTTTTTTATATTGTTTTGTTTGACTATACTGTACTAGATCTTTAGCAATTGAGCTTTGAGCCTGATGCCTGGGGATCACTGGCACCTACGTGGAAAAACTTAAAAGAGCAGCTAAAACTATTAGGAATCACGCTCATTTCTCTGCAAAAGGCCGAAAAAATACTATCAAGTGACGTGTATAAACTCCGACCTAGAACATATCTTCTTATTTTCGTATCTTTTTCTCTCAGTGTCGCTAGAAATTATCTGGAAGGCGATGAAATGGCTCCAACTAATTTAACTCTTAATGGAGCATTAAACCTAAAGCCTTCCTACTATCCGAGATATTATGTTGAGTAGGTAAATTCGTAACCGTATGTTAAAAGTAGACCTAAGTACCTAAGGAATAAGGTATAATTTAAAGGGTCGAAGAACACAAACGTCCAGTATCGCACTCCCTCCAATATTTGTACACAAATTTTGTAAAAAGTTTACGTATATTTTTGTTTGCTCTTAAGGCTTTCGAGAAATCGTAAACGTTAATTAAGAACCTATAAGATATCTGTATGGCGTAGACACCGTAGAAACCTACAAGCATTTCAAAATTTATAGAAATCTAGTAACTGTTAGCGACAAACCAGAAAGTTTCTTGCCACTAGACTAAGAGCGAGGATTATTTTAATTGCTAAAAAGCTCAAATAGATATGTATTCTTATGTGTATAATTATGTACACACGGCAGCACGTAGATGCTTACACGCTAACACTCTACGAGGTTACGTTACCGGTGACTTTACAACAAAAGTATACACTCTGACGTGCTGTCGTGTGCACCTACCAAAGATCTAGGTAAAATAGAGCATAATGCAAGTGCCAAAGAAAATTTAGGGAGCTTTTAAACCTAAGTTTCAATTACCTACTACTTATTAAAATTAAAGTATTAAGTGAAAGTGATGTAAATATTTAATTTAAAAACGCTTCGTTATGTTATGTATTTCGTAAACTGAAGCCACTTGAATAAATGTACAAGTCAAATAAAATGTGGTGGTTTAATTTTGCAAAATGGAAAATCCCGTCAAGATATCATAGGGAAAACAGAAATTCTTACACTCAAGGACAGCAAATTTTATAGCAAGCTATCAGTTAACTTCAAAATAGACTGGCGCCATAACAGGAAACCTTTGCCCTTGACTTGGTCTGCGCAGACTTCGATACCTATAAGTCGCCTATATATATTTCCCGTTATAGAAGTCAGCGAGGACCAAGTTAATCAAGGAATCAGTATAATTATTATTCGTAATCATAGCTTATAAGGTTGAGAGCTGGTGACCAATCGAGATATTTTTTCGTACAAGGCTGATAGAGTAGGCTTCGCTAAGTGTGGGAAATTACCCTAAAATGGCAAAACGCAATTTTCAACAAAATTCTATGGAAGTATAATCAAGTAACTCTTGCTGGGATCTCGCTGAATGCAACCGCTACCGGCTACACAGTTGCCTGGGTATAAAAGGACCTTTTTGTAACATACCTTATGTTGCCTTACTATAGGTATAACTCTACAACTACATTGACCTTTACAACATAATAGAACGTATAAGTGCAAATACATAAGCTCTGCACAAAAACATTACAAACCCGATCTAATGCCGAGGACAATACAGTCTTTTCCAACAACAGGTTTGTTAAAACAGGCTCTCAGCCCGCCAACTTTTTCGCTCAACTGCATCTTGGACCCAGTGTCTCGTGTGCGCGCGCGCATAATGGACTACCGCGATAGAGTGATCTTAGTTACTGGAGCCAGTTCCGGCATTGGAGCTGCCTGTGCCGTCAAATTCGCAACATTGAAGGCGAAGCTATCCCTCGTTGGAAGAAACGAATCAAACTTGAAGCAAGTCGCAGCTCGATGTGAAGAATTAAGCAGGCTCACACCGCTCTGTGTGATCGCTAATGTCGACATCGACGAAGATACAAAAAGGATTGTTCAAAAAACTGTTAGTCACTTTGGAAGGATTGATGTTCTGGTCAACAATGCCGGAATCACTTCGCTGGGAGGCATAGGCAGCGGCGTAGGAGAGTTCGATAGAATAATGGCAACAAACCTGCGGGGGCCTTACCTCTTGACAAGTTGGGCGCTACCGCATCTGTTCAAGACTAAAGGAAACGTCGTAAACATTTCAAGTGCGCTATCAACCATGCCGAACCCAAAAATGACCGCCTATTGCATGTCCAAAGCTGCTCTCGACATGTTCACCAAATGCGTGGCATTGGAATATGGACCTAAAGGCGTAAGAGTTAACGCTGTGAACCCAGGACCTGTCACGACAGAGGTTTTCAAAAGAGCCGGCGTCAGTGAGGAGGAAAATGAAAAGTTGTATACAGAAATGGAGGCCATGATGCCCTTGAGAAAGGTATCGGAGAGTGACGAGGTGGCTGAACTAGTGGCGTACTTAGCCAGTGACAAGGCACGCAGTATCACCGGATCTTGTTACGCTATAGACTGCGGATTGCTACTTGGGGAGACAACCGACCGAGTAGGTAACTAAAATCTAAAGTCAAGCGAAGAATGTTGGAGGCAAAAAGTGGTTTTTATTTCATTTCCGCAACAAAATGCAAAGCAGCAACAGTAAAAGCCAGACTCGGCCCATCCGCCGCGAGATTTCGGCCAATATCTGTCTTCGGGGTGCCGCTTTCGCAACCTTATGCTCCTCTCCAAGGTATCTCAGAATATTAGGTTCTGTTAATTGTGCAAGTTTCTCAAAGATACACCGCGTCATTTGTCGGCTCCGGTCGAAATGTGCTCGAGACAAAGGAGGCTCTCTGATTAAAATATGTAAAGAGCTCTAGCAATCTCACTCACAAACAAAAGGGTTCTAGGACATTCAAGAGATAAGCTGACTAAGATTCTCTTAAAAGAGCAGCGTACAAACGCCAAGTTTCCTGCGGGATAATAGAATTTAATTCGGTTTTTTGGCTCGGGTAATTGAGGCAATACATTCACTTATCTGGGCCGTGTAATCCTTCCCAGGTGCGTTGCTAATTCAACGTTATCTTGCGTTAATTTCCCGACGCATAATCGTTTCGTTAAATTGATTGTGGAGAGGCCGCCGCGCCTTGTTTTTAAAGCTGAATTATAAATGTTTTCATTTTGGATCTACGTGAGCTGATAATTGTCTGCTTAATCTGAATATTAATTGTAAGTAGGTTCCTTATAACATGGACAATTAATTAAGGACTTAACATCCATTGAGCTCGGCTTTGGTCGTAGATTAGAAGCTGCTGTAGTCGCTGAAGCGTCTAATCTAACGCAAGTGCTGATGAATGGGTAATGCATTATCATGTAATTAGTATCTATCCACTTGTCTCTAATTAACTCCTGCGTCTAAATGCACATCAATTAAACTCTTCCAATTGCAAATTATCGACTAATTGTGTACAAGAGTATCTACGCTGTTACCAACCGCATAGACGCAGGAAAGAAGAAGGCACAAAACGTTCTCTCAAAACGTGCTTAATAATTATTCAAGAACTAACATTCTCTCAAAATGTGCTTAGGGTGGCATTAATTAGTCGTCAGCTCAAGCTCGAGCCCTCGACTTGAGACTTTGGTTAATGTCAATGTCAAGCTCAAACTAGAGGTCTCAGGGGGGTTACCCTTGACGCTATTGCGATCAAATTGAAAATGTTTTAAAATTAATTTCTCTTTGAATTCGCATAGTTATGCTTTGATTTTAAATTGTTTGTAATGTTTATTTAAAGGTAAGGCTGTTTTATTCAATAAAAACACATAATGCGTCTTAATTTGTAAAATATTAAATTTTGTAAATTGCGCCTTATTGCGGCCGTATTGGAAAAATGCGTCAAGGGTAGAGGGGCAGGTCGGTGATTTTGTTTTCTGAGATCACCTACTTGAGCTCGACCTTGAGCTGACGACAATTAATGCCACCCTTAGATTACAAACAGAAAAAAACGGTCAATCCAGTGCCTTATTATTTTCAGTGCTGTTTTAATAATTTATTTTCTTATTGAAATAAACTGAAGTGTAACTGGGGGGTTACCATTGATGCTATTGCGATCAAATTGAAAGAGTTTTAAATTTAATTTCTCTTTGAATTCGCATAGTAATGCTTTTATTTTAAATACTTTGTAATGTTTATTCAAAGGTAAGGCTGTTTTATTCAATAAAAACACAAAATGCGTCTTAATTTGTAAAATATTAAATTTTGTAAATTGTGCCACATTGCGGCCGTATTGGAAAAATGCGTCAAGGGTAGAGGGGCAGGTCGGTGATTTTGTTTTCTGAGATCACCTACTTGAGCTCGACCTTGAGCTGACGACAATTAATGCCACCCTTAGATTACAAACAGAAAAAAACGGTCAATCCAGTGCCTTATTATTTTCAGTGTAACTGGGGGGTTACCATTGATGCTATTGCGATCAAATTGAAAGAGTTTTAAATTTAATTTCTCTTTGAATTCGCATAGTAATGCTTTTATTTTAAATACTTTGTAATGTTTATTCAAAGGTAAGGCTGTTTTATTCAATAAAAACACAAAATGCGTCTTAATTTGTAAAATATTAAATTTTGTAAATTGTGCCACATTGCGGCCGTATTGGAAAAATGCGTCAAGGGTAGAGGGGCTGGTATGTACACGACAGCACGACAGACTGTACACTTGTGTTGTAAAGTCGCCCGTAACGTAACGGAGTAGAGTGCTAGCGAGTAAGCCTCGACGTGCTGTCGTGTGTACCTACCTAAAGTTTAAACCCCTATTCCAGACCTGCCCCTCTACCCTTGACGCATTTTTCCAATACGGCCGCAATGTGGCGCAATTTAAAATTTGTAAATTGCGCCATATTGCGGCCCTATTGGAAAAATGCGTCAAGGGTAGAGGGGCAGCAGCGATTTGGATCGCTAGACTCCAATGCAATGTGAACCTGAACATGATGCCTCATACTGGGGGTCTACCGGCTAAGACGAAGCCGATTACCATTGGCGAAAATCGAAGTTCGATTTTGAAAAATGTGCTGCCACCCAGTTTATTTTATGTACTGCCACCCAGTTCATTTTTCATAAATCGAACTTCGATTTTCGCCAATGGTAATCGGCTTCGTCTTAGCCGGTAGACCCCCTGGGACCCTGAAACAAGCGCCTGACCTTTTGCATCTTCCAACTTGTAGCCAGGCGCGTTATCCGCGATTAATATAATTCCCTAATTTATAGGCGGGAGGCGTGCCTGTTATCTGCAACTCCACCGCAGCTTTCAATTACGCCAACTCGACGACTTGCTGCGGTGCCTAATGCTGCCTTTACCTTACATTTGTGTTAGTGTGGTGCCACGCCTTGCTGAAGAGAGTTGTTAGCTAGAAGAATCATTAGACTGAACACATACAGATAGATAGAGAGATAACATTAATGTATCCAAAAAAATATATTAAAAAATTAAAATCTTGGAGCTGATTTCTTCCTGACAACCTTGGATGAACAGGAATAAAGAAATTGTTAGAATCAAATAGTTGGACGGACAAGTGTTTGATTTTTTGTCATATAATCATACCCTACTAGCCCATACTTACACCTTCACAGGGATTCACTGATATGATCTGTTTTTAACAGTAGTTTTGAATAGAAGGAGCTTCATTGAGTGATGATATTAAGGCAGGATGCTGTCAATTACGATCACCGAGCGGTACAGTCGTCTTCAGAACTCATAAGTGTCTACAAAGTCTTATCAGCGAACATAGGAATTACCTGATTCGGGGGAGTATTATTTGCCTGAAAGTACATCTTACAAAGCACCCACGTAAACCAACGACGTGTTTCCGCAAAGACATCGGCGGAAACAGACAATAAAGATCCCAACTTCGACTGCCGTTTCAAAATTAATAGGATAACTTGGCTGTATCATATCAGGACCGCACGCCATGGGCACAGAATACTGGGTGGTATTCTAGAACGTTACTTAAACTCAGTTTAAACAGAGTTCAGACTGTCGATAAAACAGTGCATGTTCAGTGCAGTGCAGTGCATATGAAGGGAGGGATATTCAAATCAAAACATGCACTGTTTTATCGACAGTCGACACTACTAAACTCTACTTAAAATTAGTTTAAACAGAGTTCAAGTAGCATTCTAGTTTAAACAGAGTTTAAGTAGCGTTCTAATTTGAACTGAGTTTAAGTATCGTTCTAGAATACCACCCTAACCTCCGGTTTCTGAATTGAGAAATTTGCTAAGCAAATGGGTAAGTATCGTCCTGTCTCTGCAGATTTCTCACAAAAGAGCGTGACAGAACGATAGTAAAGTATTTGCTTAGCAAAATTCTCAACTCAGAAACCGGGCCTTAGGGTGGCATAATCGACCTCGAGCTCAAGTAGGTGATCTCATATCTCAGAGAAATGCTAATGTCAAGCATTGGGTAATGTCAAGCTTATGGACACTAGCCAAGTGCTCAAGTCGGTGATTTGGTTTTCACCTGCTTGAGCTCAAGCTTGAGATCACGACTATTAATGCTCCCAACTATGGTAAGCATCGGTTCTTGGAAGGCCTGCGCTAACTGTAGGTGTAGTATTGGACATAAGTTACCAGTAGCCTAGTTTGGGCTGATTGATAGACTGATCCGGTCAATGTAGAGCCTTATAGAGTCGTGTAAAGCTAACTTTGCAGTGGAGCATCCGAAATAGTAATTTCCGTACTTTTGTATGTTTTCACCATATTTTCAATGTATTCCACAAAACAAAATTGTAACAGACAATAACTGACGTAACATGTACCACAGAAAAATGGTGAAAACATACAAAAGCAACGTACGGAAATTACTATTTCGGATGCTCCACTGCAAAGTTAGCTTTGCACGACTCTAACATCTGGATTTATCATTTCTTGATTGCAGCTAAAAAGCCTTCCGTACCTTGGAGGTGTGTGCTACGTTGGTAGATCTGAGAAAGTATAGTGCATCCAAAAATAAAAGTCTTATTGTGTAAACAAATATGGTGGAATGGGTAACCATAGAGTACTATAGTGTTGTGATGAGTGAAGAGACCACTCGGCGCTGCAGTGCCTGGGACATTGTTTTAGACAAAGCACATTAGCAAACAATGTTTGATACCTTTTGGCGACTTATGGAAATGTCACTTGTAAGTTTGAGGTTACAGAGAATTCGGTTTTCTGTAAAAAAAAATATTAGTTTTACGATGAAATGGATGTATTATTACAAAAATAATGGTATTGCATGTGATTACCCAGATGCTACAATAATGATCTACTACGAGTAGCTATTGTGTGTGATTGCGTATTTTTCTTCAGGTAAGTGGTTTGTTTACAAAATAATACTTTTATTTTTGGATACAGTTTTAGTAGAATGACTACCGGTTTCTGAATTGAGAAATTCACTAAGCAAATACACAAGTAACGTTCTATCTCTGCAGTTTACTCACAAAAGAGCGTGACGGAACGATACGTAAGCATTTACTTAGTAAAATTCAGAAACCAGGCCTTAGGCCCGGTTTCTGAGTTGAAAATTTTTACTAAGCACATACTTACGTATCGCTCTGTCACGCTCTTTTGTGAGAAATCTGCAGAGACAGGACGATACTTACCCATTTGCTTAGCAAAATTCTCAACTCGGAAACCGGGCCTTACTGTCTATGCAGTTATTTATTATGAACTTTGCAATAAGTTTTGCAATAGTTGTAATAGACCTATGCAAGTATGCATGCATCGCTTGGTTGGAATTATTTAAATGTCTGTAATATAAGACCACGAACAACAATATGCAGAGTTCTGTTATTATTTATAGTTATTCAGTTTGCGGGTCTCTACAATCTAAATACAGGGTGTCCCAGAAATGGTGAATCAAACTACTATGGGAGGTAGCTTGACTAATGTCCTATCCATTAAAAAATATCTATCCATAAAAATAAAAAAAAAAAAAAATCTTTAAATTGTAATTGTTAATTAAAGTTGATTTAAACCACTTGTTTGTTTTCTTAAGTTTATGTAACACTGAAACCTTAGCTTTTTGCTCTTATTTTACACTTATTTTGAGCCTTATGGGACAAAAAAAAAAAATCTGTGAGTTTGAAATTGCACCAATTTCACCCTTGCACACAAAATTTTTATTTTTTTATTTTTTATGGATAGGACATTAGTCAAGCTACCTCCCATAGCAGTTTGATTCACCATTTCTGGGACACCCTGTATACTAAAACAAAGTCGTGTTAGTTACACCATTTATAACTTGAGAACGGGTGGACCGAATTGTATGATTTTTGATTTGTTGGATTTCTCTCCGCCCCGAATAACGGAATAACCATTAAAACAACGGAAAAACTCACGCAAAAAAAAATAGTCGCGGGCAAAAGCTAGTGTACAATATATCGATGCTTGTGTCAAATTGCATTGACGTTGGTTTCCAACATGAATCAAATATTTTTATTTCTTTTTGCAAAGTTTCAAGACATAAAAAAAATCTGTCTGGAAATGGGAAATAATCACAAACAAGTACACGTTAACTTCCTCCTCCCAAAGGTAAACGTAGGCTCAAATAAATTCATGCCCCGTCCGACCTAAATGTTACTACAACTATTTTTCTTTTCGGCCAACTCCGATAAATAAGCCGACAACATATTGAGGAGCTGCGAAGGTCTTTTTCTAGGCACGTGTCGTTTATTTGCTGACAGTAATGGCTGAACCTTGCCGCACCGCTCCGCCGACAATAATATAGAACTCACAGGCCCTAGAGACCGAAAGTGCCCGACACTGTGACCATTGTTTTCGTCCATAATCTCACCGCCCCAACCCAAAGTAAACTCTTTCCTTTTCAAACAAAAGGATGAGAGTCCTCTGAGCGGGTCACCCGGGTGCTTTGATGCGAAAACGCCGGGCAATCGAAAGCCGCCAGTTTAGGAGGCAACAGATCGCTTTACTTGTAATTTGTATAGAGCGTGGCGGGAATCGTAATTCCTGAGCCGACTCTGTGTCCTCATATCGGATAGATTCGCTCGATATAGAGACTATTTGGAATTAATTAACTCTAGCTAGGCTCTGGATCCTCGCTCCCGTTGATCTTTGCTCCAATTAGCTTAACTAGTGCTCGCTGAAGATTAACAGAGACCCATTACCGCTACGCTGCGAGGAATGACAGAATGAAATAGCAATTTTTCCTCGAAATGCCTTGAACTAAATACCGTCTCGTCTCGGCATCCAGGCCGGAAAATAAATCGTGACTTTTTGTAGAAAACCTATAGCTCACCGGAAGGGAAGGCGTACGTTGTAGGTGGTGGGTAATAAAAAAAAAGATCGCGCGCAATCATATTTTATCGGAAAAGCGATTTTTCGCCGGCGTATCCGCGGCGTCCGCGGCCGTTTATCCCGCGTAAGCTGGAATACCTTTCTCTTGAATTATGGCCCTTATGTCAAAGGAGCAAGAACCGAAGGGGTGCTTTTACGTGCAGCCCGGTATACCTCGATTCCAGTGGAGCTACATAAAACTGCTTGTTAACAATAACATCGGTACGACGGGCCTCGTAAGTAGTCCGCCTGTTTTATTTTACTTTGTTTTTCTTTACAGTATTTTCCGTTAGGGTGCGTGCACGCTTGCCAAAACTTGGAATCTTCAAGCTCCAAATAAGTGTAAGGTGCCAAGTAGGGCAGGAAGCAAACCATAACCGACAAAACATAGAAAAGGAGTCCAAAACATTTGGACATCAATTTATAGGAAGCAAAGGAGGAAATATGGTTGCGAATCAAATTGTATTCTCTCTCACGACGTTCAATTAATTACCAAGGCCTCAAACATCTCAGTAGGTAGGTAAAGGTATCCAAGGAAAAGTAATTTGTCATCATGGACCTCGTTTCCCAAGTCTTAACATATTTATTCACAGGAATGATTTATACGTTAAGTACGCACATGCTATAGACAAGTGGGCGGAGGAGGGTGTATCGAAACTAATGGAAACGTGATTTGGAGGCACCTTGACGCTATAATTCAATCAAACGAGGATTAGCGGACTCTCCATGTTTACCAAACATCGCAACCCTTATCACAACCTACTCCACGACACAATAGAGACCCTATATCTTCCACTTAAGATATAAAACTCTGCAATGGCAAACTCGCTATTGTGCCAAGGCAAAAAGAACTCGGTATTTCTCGCGGTAAGGTTTATTTTTCATCGTATTGTCTTTTAGTAGTGGTGAAGCATCCAGCACGAAAAGTTGTGGAAGAATATTCAGCGATGAAAATCATATGGTACGTGATGCTCGCCATCTGCTTCCGAAACTCACTGTGCCGAGACGAGGAAAAGATAATGAAATGTAAGTACATACTTACTAGGGTAGAAAGAACCGAACTCTAGGCAACAAAGTTTAAAAGCCAAAACTATCGCGGGATTTGTAGTTCAGTCTTATTTTTCGGACGAGCAGACAGGATAAACTAAACGGTTTTACGAGGTAGATACTCGCGATCTACGCCAAGCGAGACGTCACATCAACCTTTCCACTTGGGATTGAAATTCAACTCTATGTCATCTATAATAAGAACGGTCCAAAACCGAAACGTTTTTTACTTGCGGTCGCTTGTACGACAAACTTAAGAGGCGGCGATTTCTTTCACCTTTAGTGAACGCCGTTTATTTCATGAAATTTATGCCCCGAGGTGGTGCGGACACGAGCACTGCTATTATTGCATTGTCTAGCAGTCGGCCCTCCCCGGGGGTCGGTAATGGACCCAAGAAACGTCTGAAAAATCGCAATGAAAGTCAGGAACTAGATTTACAGTTTCTCTCCTTGATAATTAGGTACTACAAAAGAGTTAACACCGAGCTAGTTATACCCGGATTGGAATCTAAAGGAGGTCACTTTGCACAAAACGCATCGTGGCCCGTGGCTTGATTTTGCCAGTCGATCCTGTAATAGCGGGTAATCGATCAAAGTTTAGTCGTCCGTAGCAGCAGAACCGCCCAGTTTCTAGGACTGTAATCACTTGGCATGTCCGGACATATCAAATATTGGCAGCCTCACCACTATCAGTTCCGTTATACAGGGCGTCCCACGGCTATGCCACATGGAGGGAAAGTACCTTAAATATTGTAGATGGAACATTTTACTGAAAGAAGACATTATTTTAATTTAAAAAACAATTTAAACTACATTCATAGATATTTAAATAATTACATGGTTGAAACGGGAATCGAACCCGTTACATGAGAAAAAAAAATTACCCTGTAGTTTTATCATACCGATCGAAAGGCTTCATGATAAGGATTATTTTTTGCAAAATAACATAGTGTCAGAAATAAAAGGAAGACCATGAATTTTAACATTTACCTGGTAGTATGCAAAAAATCGAGCCGTATCCTGAGCCGAAAGACGCGTAAAATGTGTCCATCGCAACGCGGCTGGCTGATTATAAAGAAATAATTCAATAATGTGTTTCATTTTCATACTTTTATTCTTTTGTTACTGTGATTTTCATTGATAAATTGATTAATGTTGTATTAAAAATGTTAAAATTCATGGCCTTCCTTTTATTTCTGACACTATGTTATTTAGCAAAAAATAATCCTTATGATGAAGCCTTTCGATCGGTATGATAAAACTACAGGGTAATTATTTTTCTCATGTAACGGGTTCGATTCCCGGTTCAACCATGTAATTATTTAAATATCTATGAATGCAGTTTAAATTGTTCTTTAAATTAAAATAATGTCTTCTTTCAGTAAAATGTTCCATCTACAATATTTAAGGTACTTTCCCTCCATGTGGCATAGCCGTGGGACGCCCTGTATATGTATCAACAGAGAAAGTCATACCAATCACGCAATATCGAAGCCAATACGACCTTCATGCCAGCCCCTCTACCCTTGACGCATGTTTCCAATGCGGCCGCAATATGGCGCAATTTACAAAATTTAATATTTTACAAATTAAGACGTATTTTGTGTTTTTATTGAATACAACAGCCTTACCTTATAATAAACATTACAAAGTATTTAAAATCAAAGCATTACTATGCGAATTCAAAGAGATATTAATTTTTAAACTTTTTCAATTGGATCGCAATAGCGTCAAGGGTAACCCCCCCAGTCAGTTGGTGCAATCCGATATTATGAAAATCGGCAAATATTACAGAACAAGATAGAAACGTGAGGAACCAAGTTCTGGTAATTCATAAAATAATAACTTGTAGAGATAATTATACTCGTAATATTGCCAGAATGGGTAGGAAACATTGGACGCGGGTCCTAGAATTAAGACCATGGCCACGATGCCGCCCACCCAGGCGCTGGGGGGTTACCCTTGACGCTATTGCGATCAAATTGAAAAAGTTTTAAAATTAATTTACTCAAAAAAGCTCGTAATGTGGACATTAATTCGACAACCTTCTTTGAGCAAAGTCGGACTTGCGGGCTACTTGGATTAGGCGCCAGAAAAGTTGTATGGAATTTCATTAATGTCTTGTGTTTTGCGGCCAGAAAAACATTAATGTCGAGTTTTGTTTCATAAATAGAACTCAAACATCAGGTGCAAAAAGTATTTATTTAGAATTAGGCTGTATGGGTACTGGCAGTCGACACATTGCACAGAAAAAAAAAGAGCGGCCATATTGTTTTCGACTTTTCGCGCGTTGTTCGAAGTGATTTTTTTCTGTGTTTTTGTTGAAAAAGTGAACTCTCAAAGCGACGAATCCTCGGATTTAATGTGTTTAACACCGCCGGACATTCAAAATCAAGCGAAATTAGTAATTGGAAATTTATTGCCACCGAAGTCAAAAGAAAAATACAAGCAAGCTTACCAACAAAAAGTTTGCGGAATGGAAAATCGACAAAAAGTACTTAATCTACGACAAATGGTAAGCTAATTAAATTACTATGTTAATTACTATTCTAATTAATATTTTAATTACTCGCATTGTTTGAGTAAAGCACTATACAAGCCTTGGTCTGCAATGAGTGCGCTTCTGGCCACGCTATGATTGCCTCGAGCTTAGCTTAGCTACGCTCTCGGCCCTCAAGTTTGGTCATCATTGCAGCCCTTGCTGGCCGCGCTATAAAGGCCTCGACCTTCGGTCTCGGCCTTCATTTCAGCTTGTCCATCAAGGGCTGCAATGCTGACCGCATTGTGAGGGCCTTGAGCTGCGCTACGCTGCGCTCTGTCGGCCATCAAAAGCGCGCCAGAAACGCACTCATTACAGATCGCGGCAGTAATGTACTATATCTTTGAATTCGCATAGTAATGCTTTGATTTGAAATACTTTGTAATGTTTATTCAAAGGTAAGGCTGTATAATTCAATAAAAACACAAAATGCGTCTTAATTTGTAAAATATTAAATGTTGTAAATTGCGCCATATTGCGGCTGTATTGGAAATATGCGTCAAGGGTAGAGGGGCTGCGCGGACAATGGTTACGACTGGATGAGAAAGGCAGCAAACTGCCAAAACTGGAATTTTATTGGGAGATGTTCAGAAATTATCCCACAGAGGCTGCCAATTACGATTATGATGATGATGAGAGATAATTAAATATCCTTCCCTAATTATCATAGTAACAGTGTAGTAAAATCTAAATTCCCACTTCCTTGCAGCCTGCTACTGGCCCAACGAAGTGTACGAGCCATGCTTCGGGGGCTGCGCCGAAGTGTCGTGCGACAACCCGCGCAGCCACCTGCGGCCATGCTACCCCTACTGCGAGCCCGGCTGCGTGTGTGACGAGCCCTACGTGCGGGACGACAGGACGCACCAGTGTGTGCTGCCGCAGGACTGTAGCCCGTAAGTGCAGCGAGTAAGATCTAGTGTCACACGATGTTCTGGAGCATATACATCATTGAACGAGCCAGCGTAGTTGTCAGAGTGTACTTGTTTGAATGAATGTTTGTTTGAAGATAACTTTAGTAGTTTTGGTGGGATCTTCATGTTTGGTAGGCGGGTTAAATGAAATAAAATATTCTTTAACTTCGAACATGAGCCAAATCGGTCAAGGGGTTGCCGAGAAATGGAGTCGCGAGTTCACAGTTCGGAGAGAACCACTAGTATATGGACAAGATTGATAGACATCGCTAAGAACCTGAGAATTGATGGCTCCATCCACCTCGTCTCGTCTTGAGTCCACGGCATAATCACAGCCCACCTCAAACCACTACTGGATATTTTTCTCATACATCTCGTCTGACCATCCGGTACCTTGAATTACCTTCCACGAAACCCAACTTTAAATTCTTAACTTTCAGAACACAAATGGGCATCCCCGTGGCCACAAAGCGACCGGCGCGACCAGCCACCTCGCCGCCGAAAAACGGGAACTTCAACCGAGCCATCCGCAACCACAGCCGCCGGGACAACACACCTCAAGTCTTAGAATACTCCGACGTGGAAGGAATGACCAACAACCACCTCGAGGACGGAAAAAGGACGCTGGATAACTCTAGGATGGGCAACTACTTCAATATTGTAATAGCTCCTCCACCTTTTAAGCAGTTGCAGCCGAGGAAACTTATTGTGCATCCGAATCCGGAATCGAGGAACGGTGGAAAAAGAATTTAGTTTTGCTTATTATGTTGGTTTTGTATTTTTGGTCTGTTATTAAATTGTTTTGACGAAACCGTGTCTTGTTTGTTGATTTGTCCCTAGAAGAAAAAATTTAGAAATTGATACATGATGTCACATTTTATAGAAACTGACATAGCTAGGTCAGTTTAGTTTCGATTTAACGTGGATAATGCTAGAATGATAGATAGGTATCTACTTTCAGATTGAAGTAAAATTTAAGAATACTAATTAAATTAGACAACTACATGAAAACATAAACAAGTAAGAGCATCTAGCCTAAATAATATCTTAACAGTCTCGCACGAACTTACCAATAGTCACATAGAAATTAAGAAGTCTAAACACCTCTACATCCGCCAAGAAATGTAAACAGAATACCTTTTTAATCTTTTTGCATTCGCAGCGAATGCAGTGCCACTTGCGTTTTGTTCGTTTCTCTGATTAGTAGATGTTATTGCAGTGCAAAAAATCAATGAAGAAACTAGAGTAATTGTTCCAAACAGTGCATTGAGATTTCGGAGCTAACGATGCGTGCATGGCTAATTTTGGCGTTGTTACTGTGTAAGTACCTACCTTACCTATAATATTCGAAAACTATTCACAAAAATTCACTCATCAATACATACTTCTTTATCATACTTCTTTTAAATATCGCAGATGACTTCATCGAAGCAGTGAGATATTACGACTACGACGAGACAGAAAATTCGCGTCATCCGCAAGACGACAGAAGGCTTTGGAGGAAGAAGGCTCTGCAGCCTGACGACCGCAAAGATTGGGGAGATGAACACATAGTGCGAAGACACGAATACGATAGAATCGGACTTGAGGACATTGAACTGGGCCCGCAGTACAGACATGAGGTGGACAAAGCAGCCGAGTATCAAATAGGAGACAAAGAAACAATCCCTGCCTTGTATGTGTCAGAATTAAATATCATTGCAGTTTAAGGTCCAGATAATCTTTTGACTTAGCATTGGTTCAAGTTCAGACTATCGTCGTTCGATTTACAGAGTGAAGGAGCCCGAGAAGAAGCAGATGAGCTGCGACAAGGAACATGAAAGGTGAGTTTTTAGACACTCCGAGCGTAGAAATGTAGAACCAATATAAGTATGTATAGTTCTCTACTATGTATTGTATGTATAAGGCCCGGTTTCTGAATTGAGAATTTCACTAAGCAAATACTTAAGTATCGTTCTGTCACGCTCTTTTGTGTGAAATCTGCAGAGACAGAACGATACTTAGGCATTTGCTTAGTGAATTTCTCAATTCAGAAATCGGCAGTTAGTCTCTATCAGGTAGCGTCAATATTTTTATCTTTACCACCGTCTTATTATTAGACTTAAGTTTTTTGAACCGTTTAGAGGGGATGTCAGGTTTTAATGTAAAACTCGTGCTTATTGCTCTGAGCTTCATCACTTGAACGATGGAAGAATGCACAAATACTTAAGTTTTTTACATTTCCTTTGGCCGCCAATCTGCCAGGTTACCCTGTAGCAGAGAACAGGGTCCGTCAGAACGTACCCTTTGGACTGTTAATCTTGATTTTCTGGTGGTTCCGCTACGACGACAGGCCACCCAACATGAAGATGAGTTTGGAATTTAGGCTCGCTTAAGTAGGTAGGTAGTCGCTCTTTACAACAGCAAAGTAAGTAATGCCTATCAATCTAATAACCTAACTACCTGTGGCACCTAGGTTCGATTCCCGGTGCGGGCATGTATCTATGACTTTGTTTAATTTCAAAGTTACGTACCTTTGTGAATTTGTAGTAGCAATACCACTCGCTGACGCTGAAGTAAAACATCGTGAGGAAACCTGTGCGTGTGAGGCATTATACCCTCAACGCAAAAATCGCCTACCCGCACTGAGCACGCGTGGTGATTAAGCTCGAACTCTCTCTCTGAGAGAAGGCCTTTGCCCAGATAGTGGGACATGTACAATTGTACAGACTACATCTTACTTTACCTGTGGCATAGATACGAGAACTGTTTCGCGGGCTGCGCGGCGGTGTCGTGCGACAACCCGCGCGGGCGCCTCCGCCCATGCTACCCCTTCTGCGAGCCTGGCTGCGTCTGCGTGCCGCCACACGTGCGCGACGACCGGACCCACAAGTGTGTGCTGCCCCAGGATTGCACTAAGTATTATTATTATTATTTATTTATATAAATTGTATAACATAACAGTGATAAACACTAAGGCGCTATACAATTGAATTATTATAATAGATTAGAACATTTAAATATTATGCAAATAGTAAGGAAAGGATAGATTTTATCGATCATCAACAAGTCAATTTTGATAACACAATTACAGAAAAGAAAAATGAAAATGAAAATTTATATAAAATGCGGTCATAACAATTAAAATTCAATCACAATTAATTGTGGACTTAACCTTACAGCCTCTTCCCTTTCGCAATATCTCAAACATTAATCTGCAACAGCCATCATCTTGTCAGCAAAAAGGTCACACTTTGGTGCTGACTTCAGTAGAGCGTTGAGTGAGGTGAGTAGTACTACTCTTCTGCCAGGCTTGCGACATTGGGAGTGGCTGAGCCCCCTGCCTTAGCCTGAAAGCAACGCTTACCTTACTTAACTATACGAATTATTTAAGTCGATTCAGGGGTTAGCAGTACACACAAAGCCCACTTGCTTCGGAGGCATTACGTCTGGTGGTGTTATGAATCGACTCTGCAAGCTCACACTAAGCAGTTTCGTTGCACCAGGGGCCTTAGCCTGTAACATAATGGCGTATCAATGGCGTCCCAGGTAGAAGGACAAAACCGGGATTTTTCGACTCATAATATATTTTTTCTATTAAGTCACGGTTTTACTCACTAGTAATTTGTCGGTGTTTTTTCGGTTCATGTGCAGTGCTCACGAAAGTTTAAGTCATAATATATTCTTTGATGTACTACAAAAACATCAAAAGGACCGACACTGGACCGACAGCATGAATAAATCGTAGGTCAACCGGGAGCCCATTTTGGCACCATTGCGTTACAGGCTAAGAGATATGTTTGGCGGACTCTACCTAAACGTGTTGAATAGAACATTTCCCTCAATATATCTGTGGGTTGTTATTTGTTACAGAGGCCTCAAGGGTATTCCTGACTTGGGTGAAGATCCTGTTTCAAGATAACCATATTGTAATTTTACCAAAATAAAAATATATAGCTAAACATGCCCTGTTTCTCTGTCTAGCCTCTACAACGCTTATTTTTGTTCTTGTTGTTGCTTTTATTTGTAGCGTACCCGAATTTTGTTAATTCATCATTTCATGAGTGAGGATAAAAAATATCTTGGGGAAAGTTACTTTTGTTAATTACTCTCATTCAATCCCAACAAAATGGTTCAGCCTCAAATCTTTTCTATAGTGTTCTGTTACGAATTATGCGGGCCAATTTTTAGCTTTTTTCCTCAAACACCCCAACTTCTAAATGTGATCACACCAAAAACATTTTCATGTATAAAATGTTGCCAAGACGCGACCATACCTCGCACTGTCAAATAGTTATTAGATCTCATGTAGAGCCAAGCTTCTAACTCTACACGCCCTAATTCTACATCTACAATCCCTTACTTCACAAACTCTACACCTTAGTCAAAATACAGGGTGTTAAAAGACCGCCAACAGACCCGAAAGCCACGCATACTAGACACCAAAACAAAGTACTTTTTCGATAAATTATTGCTGGGAAATAATTTTTGGTTTTTTAGGTTATAATTTTGAAAAATATTTTATCACGCAATGGACGTGTAATGGATAGAAGTCATTTTGCGCAAGCGTAGGTATAAGTTTATGTTACTGCAGCTTGAAGTGCTGATGTTTAGAATACATTGCGGGTTGCAATTTTAACGTCGTTTTTTGCAAGAAATGTTCATAATTTTGATAATAATATGGCTTCTTGAGAAGATATGTTAAGAACAAGATACTGAATACATTTCTGCAAAAAAAAAGTTTTGAAATGTCCGACTTTGAACCTCATTATCTCGGAAACCGTTGATTTCCCAGGCTTAGTTCCTTGGGCAAAAATGTTCATTATGATGAGGACAATCCGTGGTTTCCCGCTTTGTTGGCGGTCTTTTAACACCCTGTATGTGGCCAAAATTGGCCACAATACGTCGCTCGGCGTGCAAACTCGGCATACAATAAGATCAGCTGCTCCATTTGGTATAGAGCAGCTACCACGAGTGCTTACTGTCACTGTCACTGAAAGTGATAAGTTGGATAAACAACCTTACTACTATAGTATTAGGATACATGACAGACGTCCGGCAGACGTCCGACACAGCTTTTTCGCACTCGTGGTAGCTACTCTGTACAGTCCAGACTTTTATGGTGTGTTAAAAAAAACTAATACTGGCTGTATGTAGGCAACTTTTTGTTTGTAATAAAAAAAAACAATATTCGAAACTGATGTAAAAGTTCTACCGGAAAATGATTTTCTTGAAGTGAGATGAAAGTTGTGTGTTTCGCACGGATGTAATATTATTTGTGAAATTAGAAAGACAAAAGAGACAATTTCGAGCATCGAGTCCGATAAGCACAAGCGAATGAGGTATGATTGTATTGGTCGGTCAATATAGGAAGAGCATTTCCTGCCACCTGTAAAAGTAGAGTCGTTACAATCAATTAATGTTTACTTACTTGAAAGCATCTATTGTGTTTTCAAGGAAACTAAAAAAAATGCCTTTGTCATGGAACAATCAAATCCTTTCATTTGTCTTTTTCAGAGTGTGAAAAAAAGTTCTACAATTTGCCAGTCACTGATTAAGTCTGGCAGAGGAAGCCCTTGTGTTGCATGTAGAGGACAACCAAATTCTTGACTTATTTGTGCTAAGTTTATGTTTCATGATTTTTTTACGACTTTCTTACTATTGGTCATGTATAAAAGTTTATCCCTGAGGTTCCAACGCGATGTTGTTTGGCGTTGTAACACTATTGCTCGTATATCGAGGAGCCAGCGCTAACCAGTTTGACAGCGATACGCGATATGGTATGTAATAGTGTAGTATATTCTGTGTTTTGACAGTCAGTCTGTCTTTGAGCTTATAAACGAGTTGAACGTCACGCGGCGGTTATATTATTATAAATACCTAAAAACAGGACATTTTTGGCGACGACATACTAATTCACGCATTTAAAGTATCGCGCAACATAATTGTGTTGAAAACGATGTTTAACTCGCTCGGAAACAGATTCACATTCATCCATCGGACCTAGGAATGAAGCATTTTCAAGAGCCGATTCTGTCAAACGTGATTATGTCATAATCTGACAAAGGCTATGTGACACGAAGAGTTTTATTGCTGGCTTCTTTGGAAGAAGATTCTTACCGCATTGTAAGAGACTTGGCCTTCCCAAAGGATTTGGAGGAAACGGAGTTCAATAAGATAATGGTTTTGTTGGATAATTTGTTCAATAAGATAACGGTTTTGTTGGATAACTTCTCCTCGAAGAAAAGCAGTTTTGCCGAAAGGTATAATTTGTACAAGGCAGAACAAATAGTGGGGGAAGATTTGGCTGAGTGGGCAGCGCGTGTGAGTAATTTGGCAATGTACTGCGGCTTTAAGACGAAGCTCGATACGGTACTGGAGGATAATTTGGCAATGTACTGCGGCTTTAAGACGAAGCTCAATACGGTACTGGAGGATTGGTTTATTCTTAGTTTGGAGAATAACAAAGAAAAGGAAAGCCTTGTCATTGAATACGTTGACACCCTATCATTCAACAAAGCCGAAAAGAAGTGGAGATGGCGAAAAGCATCAGATTCAGTCTTCGCGCAGCGATTCTGCGGGGGTACGGCCTATACCAGTCTTCGCCATGCAAGCAGCTGGCGGAAGCGTCGTGGGCGCCGCCAGAATCTCTCGTTCAGTAAAGAGGAGGAACTGGCAAAAAGCATTCGAAGTGCACGTCAAGGAGTTGAGTCTACGCGCAGCGATACTGTGGTGGTGCGGCCTCAACCAGTCTTTGCCATAAAAGCGGCTGCTGGTAGCTTCGCGGACGCGGCTAACATCTAGATGTGTTTTGCTTTGCACGGAAAGGAAAATAATTATACCTCGTCATTGCAGATGTTCATTCTAAGTGGGTAGAGTGGTGTATGCCATCAATAGACAGTGGTGTAGTTATAAGTAAGCAAGGAGAACTGATAATGCGTTCAATTTTTGTTAGAATGAATTTAGCAAATGGAATCAAACTACCAGCGCTCCGTACCACCCTGCATCAAATGGGCAGTTCGACGCGCAATAATAATGCAGTTTACAGATGAGTTACCTGCCATGAGTTAGTTAGGTTTTTTCGTGTCATTTTAAGTTTATAGATATGTACAACGACTTGTTTAATTTGATAATGGTTTAATTTATTGTTTTTAAAGTTTTATTATTTTTTTAAGCTAGGGTGGAGGAATTGTAGTATATTCTGTGTTTTGACAGTCAGTCTGTCTTTGAGCTTATAAACGAGTTGAACGTCACGCGGCGGTTATATTATTATAAATACCTAAAAACAGTACAAATAGATAAGATAAGATGAAGCCTGTACCACTAGCTGGGCAAAGAAAGGCCTTCTCTCAGAGAAAGAGAGTTCGGGCTCAATAACCTCGCGTGCCCACTTGGCGATTTTCACATTGAGGGTATGCTTGCTCAGGTTTCCTTACGATGTTTTCATTTAGTGATATTGCTACTGCAAATTCAAGACGTACACAAGACAGCACGCATGTAGAATTGTAGACGCTTAGACTTTTGTTGCAAAGTCGCCCGTAACGTAACTGAATAGAGTGCACGCATGTACCTAAGCGTCTACTCGAACCTCGGTCTCTCGCTTCCGAGTTCATTGTTCTACGCACTGACTGGGCCACTTCTGCCTCCCGTCTTCTGCATCGTCAAAAAATGTTTCACAATTTGTTTGGCAGGCTGTAAAAAAAATCTGTGGAAATAAGTCCGCCCTTGTACTAATTACTCTTTGTTATTTAAGTTTTAGTAATTTCCTTTTTTTGTGCAATGAAGTGTAAATAATACTTTGTTATCAGAGTGTGGAGCTCACGGTCGGTTCGAATATTGCATCGATGGCTTTCCCGGTTGCATCATAGGATGTCACTGTTACCCGGGTTATTACTTCGATACTGGATCCAAGATATGTGAACCAAAGTAAGTAGGTAGATACATGTTCATTAATAAAATTGTTATTCCCAATTTTTTTTTAATTTTAAATCTATCGGGTTTTTCAGAAAGGTCCTGTGACACTGAAAAAGGGGTAGCTTAACTCATCAATACAAGTAACTTTCACTATGGAGCCAAGTGCGAAATCTCGAAAAATATATCAGCTGCTCCATATATTTGGTACAGTAGCTTTCGAATTTTAGTATGGAACAGCAGATTTTTTTTTTCGAGTTTGCGAATTTGGTCCCATAGTAAATATTGCTTGTTTACGAGAGAAGCGACCCCGTTCAGTGTCACAGGACCTATCTGTAAAACCCTGTAGAGTGCTGATACAACGTATTGTCCAACAGCACCAAATTATTTAAAGCCTCACGACGGTTCATGGAGGAGTCCATCGAAATAACCACACAACCGCCTGTAATCACCACAGTACTGACGACCGTATCCACCACAACCGAGCTCGAAACCAAAGATTTAGGAGATTGGCTTTATAACCAGTTCTTCAAGACTATTGAGAGCCAAGTGGTCAACAACACAGGTTTAGAGGTGAAGACAAGACGAAGCGGTAGCTGGCCAGGCTTGCGCTCAAAGCGCATGAAAAAGACGAAACGCAAGAAGTCTAAAAAGAAAAAGAAGCAAGATGTGAGAAGGAAATTGCTCCGAATATCGCCAGACGACAGCTTATTTGATCGAACAGATTACTCGGACTCGTCGGGTTCTTCATCCTCTTCTGGTTCGGGCAGCTCAAGCAGCGATACTGGCAGCAGCTCAGAGGAACAGCCGGATCAGAAGGATACTAAAAAGCTGGTCATCTATAATAGAAGGCCGAAGATGCAGCTGCCGTCATTCGTGTTCCTGCCGAACATGGAGACACCGTTCTTCCCCCCGCTGGGGCTATCACCGCCAGGCATGCCCATGTACCCGCTGGTTCCCGTGCCACCGATGTTCCCGCCAGCGCTGCCACCGCCGCCACCGCCACCGCCGCCACTGCCGACTTGTCGTAAGTCTTCTAACTTTTAGAGTAATACGGGCGTCAAACTTGGTGTCATTATAGGGTAACAACAAATAACTAGTTCGCCCCGAACTGTGAACTCGCGATGTATAACTTTTTGCTAACACTATTCGCGCAGGCGCATTGCATATAAACTTTACAACCCCAGTGTTCGGTTTTTTTTACAGAATAAGCACACAGAAACCGAGGGAGATTTTTTCTACTTTTTAAGAAAATATAATTCTGGTTATTCCAGAGACTGCAGAAACAGCAGCGCCAACCATGAGTACGACGAAGGAGCCGCCAACGTAAGAATACAGGGAGCAAAACATAAAGCTGGGTTAGGCAGTCCCAGCCCCTCTACCCTTGACGCGTTTTTCTAATACGGTCGCAATATGGCGCAACTTTCAAAATTTAATATTTTACAAATTAAGACGCATTTTATTTTTTTAGTGAATAAAACAGCCTTACCTTTGAATAAACATTACAAAGTATTTAAAATCAGAGCATTACTATGCGAATTCAAAGAGAAATTAATTTTAAAACTTTTTCAATTTGATCGCAATAGCGTCAAGGGTAACCCCCAGAGCGTTTTAAATTATAGTTGATTAGCATTAAAGTACTTTTTGCTTCCTAAACTATACCTATACGCTGTTAACTATACGCATCTTAGGGTGGTATTCTAGAACGCTACTTAAACTCGGTTTAAACGGAGTTCAGACTATCGATAAAGCAGTGCATGTTTTGATAAAAAGGGAGGGATATTCAAATCAAAACATGCGCTGTTTTATCGACAGTCGACACTACTAAACTCTACTTAAACTGAGTTTAAACAGAGTTCAAGGAGCTTTCTAGTTTGAACTGAGTTTAAACAGAGTTTAAGTAGCGTTCTAGTTTGAACTGAGTTTAAGTAGCGTTCTAGAATACCACCCTTACTCTTTTATTTGACGTAAAGTGGGATAGATAGAGTATATGGCTCCATGGAGTTACACACTGCTGCGATAATAACGCGAAGATGGCCATCCTAATACAAAATGTACTGAAAACAGATCTCGCAATAACGCATGCGATATTATCGATTGATAAAAACGCGCCTGTGTGGTGGGAGCCATGGATACCCATAAACCCATGGATACGCTCTAACCCAACCTTATGCTAACCCGCAGAGCCTCAAGTCTGTAACGCAATGTTTCGATAGGTTCCCAGTAGAAAGGACAAAAGCGGGTTTTCCTCGTTTTTCTCCTAGAACGACCGAACAAAATCCTACATATTGAATATCTATCTGTTGCGTCGGTTGTTTTCATATTTTCATCGGTGAACGTGATCTTTATAAAACCATACAATATGCAGTTTCACTTTTTTTTATATTAGAGTTCTTTCCCTCCAACAGACTCGCTCTAACTTCATTAGCTATTTTTTTCAGCTAGCATTGTTTGAAATTTAATTTACAGTAATAAAACACTACGCCACCTTAGATCAAGAAAACGTCAAGGATATTAATGGTGAATATCCTATCTGGCGAGAGGTAAGATATTCACCATTAATTTATGGGTAAGTACACTCGACAGCATGTAGACTCTTACACGCGTGCACTCTATTCAGTTACGTTACGGGCAATTTTGCAACAAAAGTGTCTACGTGCTGTTGACTGTACAAGTACCGTCAGCCACAGTCTCAGATACCCCTTTTTGTTCGATTGCCGCGCGCGATAAGAGCTGTCATGGGGTATCTGAGATTGTGGCCGACCGTACATCCATTTAGGCGGGGCGCGCTTTCGTGCCCCTCCACTCTCCACCACCTTGCCAGTCTCTCCTGCTCCTACGCGCACAAAAAAAAAATATTTTTTTCAGTAACGTCGTATAATAAAACTTGTTAGAAATCACATTAAAATTTAGAAGTTGAGGATAAAAGCTACTTAAAAATTGCTTTGTATTATAACAATAAATATAGGTAATAAAAATCTACCAAGTGATGGTACGGACTCCGTGAGACCGACTGGCACCTTGTGCGGTTTTTATAATAATCTTACTTATCCACTTATTTTTTGTCTTCAGAAACGGACCACATCGTACAAATGTGTCTTTTGGCAGAATGGTATGTAGTAGTATAACCCGTGTCATTAAAGTAAACATTTTTTGATAAGGCCGAGGGTGTCCGCACGTCGCGGTTATTATAGAACAAATTAAACAAGGTAATGTGAGTCAAAATGTTTTTTACAAAAAAAAAACAACTTATTCTTAGTTACCAACGTTACTATAACTAACGTCCCTGAATCCGGTGTCACTAACCAAAACAACACCCTGTACATATTTTTAAATGCACGCTGCATCGATAATGGTTTATCCCGCTGCCGCTGTCAGTTACTTGGAGAAGATGAACCTAACGTTAACCTAAATGTACGCTATTTTGATTTTAAAATTAAATAATGTTCTAACAGGGACATGGGGCACACAAAAACCGACGGTCCGACGAAGATGACGAAGATACTCGTATGTACGACGACGCGCTGATGAATGCCGTCGAGCGCCCTCCCGGCATGGACAGTGTTCGATTCAAATACCTCACGCAGCTCATCCACAGAGATACGTCAGACGTTAAGAAACACGTGCAAAACACGGATAAGCCTAGTTCTGGAATGCGTGTCTTTAACCCACCAGATGCGTCCAAACCAATGACTAAAAAGAAAAGAATCGTTGGAAATAGTATCGCAGGGCCGCATTTCGCGGGTCCTGGCCGACCAGTAGACACGCGTCGCATGTATGACAACATTGATGCCACGGCACCGACAGCGCCCCCTGCTGACAGCTTCTACAGTGACCTGGGCAGACAAATAGCCTCGCTGATCCGAAGGGCAGACACGCTGGGTGACCGAGAAATCGATATCGAAGTAGATGACAAGCCAAGAGCGGAAGCTGTCTTCAATATGAACAGCCCTTCACGTTCCTACTGGGATAGATACGTCCGATCGCCCGTAAATAGTGGCAATAGCAGAGAAAAACTTTACGACCTAGAGAACAGAGTTGCCATCGCTGCTAAGGATCTGCCCTCTTTGAACTTGGTGCAATTAGAAAACATTGCGTTGAGGGATGAAGCGCCTCCCAAAGAACCGGAGCCACAGAGCTTGCCGGCGTCCCCTGAAGACAGTTTCAATATTAATTTATTACCAGTCTTTAGACGAGGATATTATGAAACATTTTATTCGGCACCGTCTACGGCTGCTACCCCCAATAGACAAGCGCAGAAACTTCAAGAAATCATGAAAAATCTAGCTGCTAGACAAAATCATGTGCAAAAAATACCCGTTACACCAGAACATACTGCTGAGATAGTATATAAGCCAACCAAAAGTCAACAGTTTCATGCAACAAACAGCATTAGTCAAAAATTTCTTTATAATCGAAAATTGCAAAAGCAACCCATGTCTAATGGTCAAGTCAACAAAACCATTTCAAGATTGGTTCCTATAAACATATCTAGAGATCCGCAAAATCCATACAAACCATTCCAGAGGGAGGAGAAAACATTGGAACAAATACAGAGAGAGCTATTACGAAAAACTTTACAACACCGCACTTTGGGAAGCAAAATGCCGAGCAATTATGGTTACTATAAGAATCGGATCATCCAAAGGTACAACTCTCAGAAGCGGGTGAACAATAGAGTGGTTCATAAACATGTGTTCAATGATAGAGATGTGAAGACAAACTACGTAGAGAAGAAATACTTCGCGCCAGTAAGCTTCCAGCAGCCCTTCCAAGGTGAATTTGATAGATAGGATTTTCCAGAAATATATTTTGTACATCAATGAGCAATTCTATTTTTCAATGAGCTTTTATTTAACATGTCCAACGAGGATCATTCAGATGCAGTTTTTTATTTCTTCAAAATGGGTGTCATGGTTTCTAAGAACATACCTATTTTCCTATTTTTCATAAAAAGTTCCCCCCACTGACCCATCTTAACGCGGCCACCCTGTATAAGTAGTAATGAAAATGTTATTTTTGAGATTTTTGACAATGGCACGAAAAGCCACCGAACTAAATCCCATAGAATCCGCATTACGTATAAAATCACAATAAAAACTTGTCCCTACAGAAACAAAAGATAGCAGCAATAGAACAATACGAAAAATCCTTTCGATCATACGTCTAATATTCGAATGTCAACCTTATTGCATTAGTTTACAGTTTTACTTTAATTGCATGGACTACGAGCAAATAAGCTCCCAAAGGCAATTTGGACATCTATTCTTCCAGACACATTTCAGAGTTCTATGTTGTATCTAGTTTTATCCTTGATCGAAGCGAAAAGCATATTTGTCAAAATCGAAAATTTTCTTGTCGGTCAAGCGGTCAAGTCTCTTCTTTGGTGGCACGGTCGGCCACAGTCACAGATACCCCATGGCAGCTCTTACCGCGCGCGGCATAAGGGCGCTAATCTAACAAAAAGGGGTATCCTAGCGTGTGGCCGACTGTACTTACTTATAATGAAAATAATATTTTAAAATGTCAACTAAACCAGAGTTGCAAAAGCAGATCCTCACAAAAAAGGGGCAAAACAATAATTCACCCAAAAAGACTCACTCAAATGGATTTTCATAATCCGGTGCAGTGTTTACGATACGCGCGCGGGCCTCTGCCAAACTGAGGCCTTAGCCTGTAACGCAATGGTGCCAAAATTGTCTCCCAGTTGACAGCTTCAATAACGATTTATTCATGCTGTCGGTCCTTTTAAATATTTTTGTAGTACAGCAAAGAATATTGTGATTCTAATTCTTTCTAATTAGTACTCTGGATGTAGGAGAAAATCGAGCAAACCCCGGTTTTGTCCTTCTGCTGGGACGCCATCGACACGCGATTGCGTTACAGCATAAGGCCCCGTAGCTTGGCTGCAGTGCGGTGGAGGGCGCTCCACAGGATTACGTGCGGCAGCCGTAAGGACCACTCTTCGATCCAACCAAAACCATTGCACCAACGTCCACTGCTGCTTCCATTTAGCAATCTCTGAAACGATCTCTACAAAAATCGCGATGGAACTCGCACACATTTTTTGAGTAGTTTAGGAAGTGAGTAAAGGATGAATGGGTAAGCCTGTTGTATTCTTCACAGACAATTTAATTCCCATTTCATAACGCGGGCGGGTGCATCCCGGCGGCTGCAGGGCGCAAGTCAGGCATACGGGACGCAATCGCTGCTCTCTTCAGAGGTAGGTACCTTCCTACATCAACTTGACTGCTCTAAGGTATACAATGTCAGGGTATTCTCTTCTAAGTAACAATGTAACATGGGGACATGCTAGATCGAATAACATAAAGCGATGACATTGGCGTAGCATTCCAAAATCCGCTCGTCAGTGTGGAAAAATGGGGCATGCGTTGATTGGACGCCGTCCGCCAGGCAGGAGGACGCATTCCATTTGGAAGCATCGTCAATGGGCGGCTTTACTAATACAACCCCATGCATGGTATCGCTGCTTAGCCCTCCTTTTTTGGGCACTGCAGACTTGTAAAAATGGGCAATGTTTATAGACCAAATAGAAACTGTCCGACCACTTCATCAAGACACAAATAAAGGTAGCTCGATAAATATCTTTTCATCTCCCACGCTCGGAAAGTTTGCTGTTACTAGTAACTTACGATCGTGTAAAGGCCGGATTTAAACTATCTGAACTTTTGTGCGCTTCGAAATTTGAACGCGACGCCGGGACAGTCTTTCCCGCGCCCTATGGTTTTGAAAAAGAAAAAAACACTGGCCGTTTAAGTAGATGCCAGATCCCGATGGAAAATAAAACCTCATTCATAGTTCGTTTAAACGCGTATTTCAGCGAAAGCGATTGTTCGTGCCCATTCTCTATACAAAACTGTGAATGTAAATGGTGCATAAGCATCTTTTAAAAAGGTAAAGTCACGGAATAGAACATTCAGAAACGCGGTTTCTTCTTATAGTCTTTTCAATATTTTGTACACATATTTATTTTTAAATACCAGTAAATAAAAAAAATGCTGCGCTTCTGTTTTATCAAAAAGATAATTATGTTTTAGTTTGTTAAATACATTTTTTCAAACGATATTACTAATTTCATTTTTTATCTCCTACAAATTTTTTATTTATATGGTATAAGTTCAGAATGCACCCGGAAAAAAAAAAACATTCTTTTATTTACATTATTTTTGTGTCTGGATAAATAAACTTCAGGAAATTATTAATAAAACGAATGGTTTTAATACCAACGAAGCTCAAAACTTTAGTGCGGCAGCCGTAACTACAGTAAAATATGCTTTTAAAAGGAACTTATTTGACTCACCTGTTTTGCCTGTAAGTAGTTGTCTATAGAGTTTGTCCCGCTTGGCTAACAAAGTCATTTCCTCGCTTCTGTGAGATGAAAAGTTTTGTGTTTCGCACGAATGCAATATTATTTGCGTCTCGTGCTTCTGAATACCTCGCTACGCTCAGGTTTCTTTTTTTGAACCACTCGCTACGCTCGTGGCTCAATTTTAGAAACCTTCGCTAGCTCGGTTTTCAATACAAGCACTCGCCGCAAACAATAATTTTGCATTCTTGCATAACAAATAACTATTAAATTCGTAATAGAAACCACTACTTACCTAATTGTCATAATTGACAGCCAAGATTGATGTTAAAAATATAACTTCAGTGTAATGAGCGCCACGCCAACCAACTGCTCTTCAGTTTAGCGAAAAAATAAACTTTGCCTTATTATTACTAAATAGGTACAGTCGACCACACGCTAGGATATCCCTTTTTGTTCGATTGGCGTCCTTATGCCGCGCGCGGTAAGAGCTGCCATGGGGTATCTGTGACTGTGGCCGAACGTACCACAAATTTGAACAAAAAACAATCTTTCATCATTCTTATTAGCATTTTATTTAATCCCTGTGAAACACACAAATTACTAGTAAACCACTGCCTTTTGGAGGAATGGCAGTAGTTTTTATACCTGAAGGCAGATTAATTTACCCGGAGACGAGGAAACAAGCTGAATTGACATTTCCGAGATGGCTGACTGTCTCTCGATATGTTATACGCGATTTTAAACAGCATTTTCCGGGCTGTTTCAATTTTCCGACCGAAATCTAATTTATAGTGAGAAATAACCTGTCTGGGAAAATTGTTATTTGTGATATTGCAAACCGTATATTTTGGTATTTGTAGAAGTGGCAATTTGGATTTTTCTCGACGGAGTTACCTATCTTTTCTTTTAAGAACATAGGTAATAAAAGTTGCGTATACGTACGTAGATGTAATAAAATTTATAACGTAAACCATTTTCAAACTTAATCACTCCCATGGCCTAGATTGCCTTACACTTCGGGAAATCTTAATCGAGACCCCTTCGTCCTACCCTATGGGATCTTTTCGGTTACGTCCATTTGCTACATAAACGCTATTTTCAGATGGCAGATTATAATGGAACTATTGTGCAGAATACAATGTATAGTCGTCGATAGACCCTGTAAGTGTTCACCGCAGAGGCAGCACTCATTGTTCCGTGGCGTGGGACTATAAACATTAATGTAATTACCCTCAAAGATAAAGTCCGTTCGCTTAGATAGTGTCGGTACACACGACGGCAATCTTGGTTCTTGGGATACCAACTATTTTTGAAGTATCTTTGATGGGCGCAAACATATTCATTTCAACACAATGCTGATGGACATTAACTAGAATTTGCTTAAATGTTTTACAAAACCTTCGTCTTTTAATTTTTGGGTCATTCGAAGTTTCGTAAAAGTAAAGTAAAAATTGTTTATTTAAAAAAAGGAACACGGTCTGTACATTGAAGTTCTTATAGATAACACTTATAAATAAGAAATTGATGACAGGTGAGAATTACCAGCGGTCCCCACACTAGGATACCCTGTGTCGTGGGGGCCCGGGTCGCTATGGATTATTTCTTAAAAGTTATCGTGCCGTTGTATAAAATAAAAATAAAATGAAATTGAAAATGCTATTACGACATATTTTGTTAATTTTAAGTTGTGTGTGTGTTTGTTAGGGTGTGTGTATGTGAGTGAGGGTGTGTTTGTGTGTGTGTGTGTGTGTGTGTGTGTGTGTGTGTGCGAGAGTGTGTGAGTGTGTGTGTATGTAGTAGGGTAGTTAGTTAGAGGTGAGCCCTGCCAGGCGCCGGAACCATCCAGCCGGACCGTCGACGTGAGCACCGCCCCGAAGGACGCGCCACCACTCCGTGAACGGCAGAAGATCGTGGGCGACGCCGCACGCGGCGACGCGCACGTCGACGCCGCGACGTGTTTGTGTTCTTAGGTAGGAGTGACTCAGTCTCGTCGTAGCCGATGGTGAGAAGATATTTTTTTATATTACGACTTGCGACGCTTGTTCTGCATGACTTTATGTCGCAGCTGCTGCACATCTTGTTATAAATATAGGGGTGAAGGTACCTCGGGAAGCGTTTCGCAAATTTGGTATCAACAGAAGGCACTGGTATTCTGAATACTCTGCGGCTTAGAAAAGCGTCGTAGTCCGGCGATGATAGCATTAATCGATGTGTGGATGAGGATACTGTGTGCATGAATAGACGCCTCACACTCAGGACCTGGCAGTCTTCGTATAATGTATCGGAGGAGTACCTCATAGTTTTTTTGCACATAGTCTTTAGGACGCAGCGCTGTGCTCTCTCTATGGTTAGCATGATTGTCTTTTTGGAGCCCCCCCAGACGGAGATGCAGTATCTGATGACTGATTGGCACATGGCGTAGTAAACTACCTTCAGCAAGTCTATGGCGGCAGACACTCTCAAGAGTCTCATGACGTGAGATATCTTACGGACACGACCAGCAAGTGCAGTTATGTGACAGCTAAAGGTGAGCTTTTCATCCAATGTAATCCCCAGATATTTAAGTTGGGGGGATCGCTTGATGCATTCACAATTACAGCTCAGGGTCGGCGTGTTGGTGGAAACTGTGTGACATGAGCACTTGTGGATCTTTACTGGAGGAAAATCAAGGGGCTCTGTGGCTTTGGTGATATGAAAACACATGAATTTAGTTTTTTGTGTGTTCAAAGTGAGAAGGTTTCTATCCAGCCAACCCGCGACCTCAGCCATTCCCCGCTCAACGTTTGCGTGAACACTGCTCCATGAAGATCCGTGAAACAAGATTGCCGTGTCGTCAGCATAACATACAACTTTTGCCCCAGTAAGTGAGATAGAAGTTAGGTCGTTTATATATATGATAAATAAAGTGGGGCCCAGGATACTGCCCTGTGGGACTCCATACTGGACCGGTTTCAACTCGCTCTTTACGCCGGCTACCCTCGTACACTGTCTTCTGCCTGTCAGATAGCTGCGGATCCATTCCAAGGCGATGCCTCTGATTCCATACTTTTCTAATTTGGCTAAAAGTATCGGTATAGAGACGGTGTCGAAGGCTTTGGCCAGGTCAAGAAAGACTCCGGCACATCTTTGGTTCTGATCCAGGTACGATGCAATAAAATTAGACAGCTTGGAGACGGCATCTTCGGTAGATATACCCCGCCTGAAACCGAACTGTTGATCAGATATTATGTTATGTTTGGTTATAAAGTGGACCAGGCGGTTATTTATTACCTTTTCCAGCAATTTTGAAAAAACTCCGAGAAGCGTGATCGGCCTGTAGTTGCTGGGTAAGTCCCTGGGGCCGTTCTTGTAGATCGGCGTAACGACAGCTACTTTCCAACATTCAGGGAACTCCCCATTTATCATACTTATGTTAAAAATATGTGTTAGTGGGGTGACTATATGTTCTCTAATGTGCTTTATGAGACAGGTCTTTAGTCCATCAAGCCCTGGAGCGCAGTCGTTTTTAAGTTTGCGGATAAGTTTATCTACCTCAGTGACGTCCGCCGGGGTCATGAATAGCGACGACGGGTTGTTAGATACGTTGATGTTGGCCGATGCAAGACTTGTCTCGCTTTCCTTTAGATTTAACAGTATATTTTTGGCCAGCTTTTCACCTACCGTAGCGAAGTAATCATTACATATGTTGATAGACTTGACATCATTTTCGGCAGTAGCTAGTAGTTCCGTGGGTTGGTTGGAGGTTTTTTTGGGGAGGTGGCAAATGTCTTTTATGATGGTCCATAGTTTTTTTGGGTTGTCTTTGTTGTTGATTAACTCTTTAGCTTCGTGCTCCCTTTTTAGTTTATGAAGAAGTTCGTTGCAGTAGTTGCGGTATCGGTTGTAGATAAGTCTAGCGGTTGGATCTTTGCTCTTTTTCCGAAGTTTAAGGTGTAGCTCATCTCGGTGTCTCATACAGCGCATAACACCTGGCGTTATCCATGCTTTCATGACGTATTTGGAACTAGGTATTTTTCTTGTTGTTGTGTGTTTCACTGTCAGGTTTTCCAGTACTGAGCAAAACTGTGAGGCTGCTCTAGAGTTATTTGAGACCAGTCGTGTTCTTTCAGCTCATTAGCAATACCATGGAAGTCTATTTTTTGGGTGGTTTTGCAACTGTTTCGACCTTTGATCTTACCAGTACTGATGCCTGCCATGGCCAAATCATGATCTGTGGTGTTACCCTTGCAGACCACGCCGATCGACTGGAGACCTAGTTTGACGAATATGTGGTCGAGGCATGAGGAATCTCGCGTTGGAATAGAGATAGCAGGAAGAAAACCATTTTCGGCGGCTATGCAGAGGTATTCGCTGTTGTCACTAGCCGAGGCAGACGGCAAGATGTTTATATTTATGTCACCGGCAAACAGAAGGCATTTACTTTTTTTGTGCGCGATCAGTGTTTCATTTAGCGATACTATGAATCCCGTCGTGTCTGAGATGGAGGGAGACCGGTAGATTGCGATGACTGTGGCCACGTTAGGAATTTCTACCACCAAGCAATTAGCGTCAGTGAAGCTCGGCTCAAAGGCCGTTGCTCCGAGCACAGTTCTCACAAAAACCACTACACCACCAGCTTTATTAATGATTTTTTCTGTGTGAAATGACGTGTAACCGTCCAGCTCTGCGAATCTTCTTGAGTCGTCCAACCAGCATTCCGTAAGAACGATTACGTCGAAAATTATATTTAGGCGCTTTAGATCTACTAGAAAGTTCTCAAAGTTCTTATGAATGCTTCGAATGTTGTGGGTTAAGACTTTAAGGTTGAATTCAGGTGAGAAGATAGCTTTGCACTCTTCTAATCGATCAATCGAGAGGCATGTCACGTTTAATGATTTATCTATTTCTTCGTTGAGGTCAGTTAAAGCCATTTAAGTGCTTTTAGATAGTTGTGTTTGTTTGTGTGTACGAGTACGTGACTGCTTTGTCTACCATTAGAGTGACTAATTTTTGGCGCGAGTATTTTTGCCTGTTTTTTAATTTTTTGAGAGATTTTACGAATATTAAAAGAGAGATGAGTGTGTCGATTGTGTGTGCGTGGTGATTTATACTGGGATACGTGATAGTTATGAATGGGTTTCGTGGTGTGTGTGTGTGTTTTTGTGTTGTTTAGGTTAGATTTAATAGCTAGAATAACTATATAACTAAGCATGCAGAGGCATTGGGCCTGGGCTGAAAAGCAGCAATCTATTGACAGGGATTTATTTTTTTTGTACGTTATTGACATTTCTGTTGCTTTAAGAGCCATTGCTAAAAAGTTTATCAAGATCAGACCGCGACTTAATGTAAACACTCTGGCGGCCTTCTTTTTGGCGGGTGTAGATGTGTCCGTTACGTGTCCAGCAGAACTTGAAGCCATGTTTTCGAGCTCGGTCTTTGGTCTCTCGAAATAACTGTCGCTGGTGGCGTGAGAGCCTCTCGTTGAAGTAAAGTTGGCGGGAGGGGCCCTCGACCTCAATTTCAGCAGTGGTGAGGGTAAGCCGTCGCGGTTTCGTTGAGGCTAAGAATTGGTCTCTTTTGGTTTGGCGAACAAACTTAATTACAACAGGCCGGGTGTAGCTTTTTTCAGCGTTTGGCGCTCCGTCTGGAGGATTAGGCGCTGTTGCCGCATTCTTTGTGAATTTTGGTCCAACCCTTGTAACCCAGTCGATGTCCCGGTCTTCCAGTTCCAGACCTATCTTGCGCGCGGTGACGAGTACCGTGTGATACAGGTTCTCGCCGGCAGATTCCGTCAAGCCAGATATTTCAAGCTCGTTTCTCAGCGAAGCTTGATCTCGCGCTTGTGCCTCCAGTTCCAGTTCCTGTACTTTTGACTGAAGCTCCAGAACTTCGATATCTCTCTTCTCCAGATGTTTAAGTCGTGTTTCGTGATTGGATATGTTACCTACCAAGTCCTCAAGCTTGCCCTGGTATTGTGTGACTTTGGATGTTAGCTCGGTCAGTTGGTTTTTGACTTGAGTTAATTCTTCTTTAAAAAGCCTTATTTCCTTCACCAAGGCGTTAGCTTCACTGTTTTCTGGAGGTGGTGACTCGAGTTTTTTGCCTACTAGTTGGCGCTGTTTAGAGCGGGCAGTTACGTGACTCGCTCGAGGAGTGGCTGGTGTGTCTGTCGAGCTGTTTTCTTGTCGTATAGGTGTTTTTGACGCACGGACGCAGTTTGGGCACACCTGTTTTCCTTTAGCTGCAGAGGTAGAACCTAAGCATTCTGTGTGAAAGAATTTAAGGCAGTTTTCGCACTTAAAGAACTTGTCTTCATCAATAATTGAGAGACAGGCGTCGCATTCCTTAGTTGGGGGTGGGGCCATATTTAGGGAATGAGCCACTCTTGAAGCAAGGCGGCGGGCGTCGGTGATAAGTAATTATTATTTGTCGCGGTGGAATGACGACACGTTAACGCGGGTCGATGACCGCAACGGGGACCGGCCGGCCGGCAGCGACGAGATCTATGCGCCCCGCTTGTTATTGTTTTGTTAGGCACTATTTCACTTTGTACGCTCACAAACTGCGGTTTTTCTAAAAACTGTTTTCACAATCACTTAAGTCGTCTTTTTAGCTTTGTGTGGATATTAAATGTAACACTGAACTCGCGGTTTGAACTATTTTAATTACGAGTTTAAACTAGGAGCGGCTAGGCGCAGTGTTTACACGCGAACGGGCGGACAGCGACCTAGAGGCACCTGTCCTAACGAACGAAAAAACATTTTATCGACACGCAGCGATCGACACTCAATACAAAATACCTACTAAGTCAAAAGTCACAAGCACAACCTCTCAATACGACGCTTCTTTGACGAGCGGCGAGCCAAATTCACTGGCGTGTTTGCGTTTGCAAAGACGTCGGCTTCCTTTAATTTCTTTTGTGAAAAGCCGCCGCGCGCCAATGCGGCAAATATCAAAGTGACACTATGATAGCGAACGGACTTTACAAGCGACTGCTACAAAGAGGAATAGGTATGGACAGAAAAGCCGCCCTACGTCTTAGTAGATTGGATTATTTTGCGGTCGCTGGACAGCGAGAAATGGAACATTTTACTCGTCATTTTGAACCACTTTTGCTCTAACACTTTTTCAACGGCGCGAATAAAAAAGCATGTTATTTACCTTACTCGAAGATACCGTACTATACTCGTTGGGCTCTATAATTTTATAGTGTTGCCTATTCTCTACGTTTATTAAAAAGATGGGTACAAATTACAATGTTAGATTGGTGATGGTGATGACATGTTCGTCTTATTCATCGTTACAAATGGCGACGCTTCGTCAGGATTACTGCTACCTACTAAAACTATGACCCAAAAACTCACCGTAGCGTAGTACAAGTGCAACTACCTAGAGGTATACATTTGGGAATAGTAAGTACTTATACTTACGTTGTAATTTTTGGCGCTCCCTCCATGTTGCAGTACGTAAACTAGAAACTATGCCTTTTCTCTTATGAAGCACCTTATTTCGGGCGCGATAAGAGCTACCTTTACAGCAGCAATTGTGGCCCAAAGTACAAAGTGTCGTACCAGCCGCGTCTTCCCGTATAATTGGGGAATTTGCATGCGGTCGCGCACCTATTGGCACGACAAAATGATCTCACCTCCCAATTTCTATTATCAAGCGCGAGGGGCTCATTTCAGTTGCTTATTTGGAACAACGGGCTATAGATAGACTAGGGTGCTACAACTGGCAGGTTAATTAAATCGAACAATAGTTTGTTTCCTAGATATCGGCGGCGGGAGCATCCCACGTTCAAAACATATATTTTCTTCTTCTTCATCGATTCCTCACGGCTGAAGATCGCGACCATGTCTTACTCGTTTCCATCCATTGGGAGCGGTCTTCTATCATAATATGGACTGCCCGATGAATGCATCCTCCAACCGCTCTGCCTTTATCGCATAAGACCATCTGGTCTGTGCCCTTCCCCTGGCGCGTTTGCCATTCACCTGACCCAAGATTATGAGCTTCTCTGGCAGAGTAAAACGGTCCCGTTTGGCACCCTTCGGGTACGGAACCCTAAAAATCAGCATCCTGCTGATCGCGAGCATGTCGGCTCTCATGTCAAAGCTGTCAGAACTGTCAGAAGGCATCAGAAGGATGTGGAATACAAAGCAGACGATAGCTACGGCACGTCAGCGTTCGGCTTTACGTTTACGAGTGTATTAGTATTCACGGGGACCTGACACACTCGAATTCACTGAGATTTTATTCACTTTGGCAGAAATTGTTTGTTCCGACAGCGACTGGTTGAGGGTTTTACAGATTTTTCATCTGATTTTAGATATTAATTTCATGTTGTAAAATTTCCTTCATAGACTCGTGTGTCTGGATAGAGAGCTCTACATATATTATAGCGGCAACAAAATAATACAAAAAAAACTTCTGCATCTACTTAATAGGATGATTTATGCAGCGTCCAGTGGCACATTCACTCAAACTAGATGGATGAAGAGACCACTCGACACTCTACGTTGCAGTGCCTGGGACATTTTTTTAGATGGAGTAGGCTTGCCCAGCACCTATACCATCCTGGTAGCTTAGTCGGCCTAGCCCACAGGAAATGTGAATTACTAGTGGTTCGCCCCGAACTATGAACTCGCGACCCCATATAAACTTAATAATAATAATAACCCCGTGTGGTTCCCGGAAGGTACAGAATTGGACCAACCCATTTCTTCCCGTGGGTGTCGTAAAAGACGACTAAGGGAATGGAGGGACCATTATGGTTCCTCCACCGCAGGGCAGCTTGTGGGGAGCTGTTGGTATGTGGCGGTGCCACGGATCCGAGTCTTCCGAAGGTCAAAAACTGGTCCTCGCATCCAAGTCTTTGTACAAGAGTGGATTGGGATCCAAGAGGACCGGGACCCTCACCTCTGGCTTGCCTTTACCGGCCGTCCAGAGTGGAGCGCAAGAGCTATATGCTCGCAGGATGGAAGTGAAAGATGCATAAGACGCGAGTTGATTTCTTTCCTATCTTTCTTATAGTGCTTCTATATCCTTCAGGTCCAGTTCAATATTCATAAAATCCTTTACAAAGTTTGCAATTATCATTTCCAACTCAAACTACGATTTTTCACGTTTCTCGACGCCAAAGAAAACAAAAAATTTCTGTCTAGCATTTTTTTCTAAATAGTACAGTCTTTGCTCTTGATTTTCTACTCGTTTTTCAAGATTTTCAGATTTTTCTTCTAGCATTTTTAGTTTTTCGCCAAACATTCTTTGAATGTTTTCTGTAACTTGTTCGCCGCTTTTTCTTATGGATTTTTTGTAGTTTATCTAGTATTTCTTCCATTTTAAGTTTTGTATTGGACTCTCTTGTAGTTTTGAAGTAAAGCGACCTCTATTGTTGAGCATAAGGACTTTTTGGTTTATAATTTTGAACACTAGATGGCTCTGATATTTTTTTTGTCACGCCCTCTGTTAGGAAATATAATAACAATATAATATATATTTTTTTAAATAGATGGCGCTGTTTTGAATTTTCTAATCTGGTGTACTTTGGATTTTTGGTTATTTTTGGATTTATTGGATTAAAATAGAGTTCTTGTTACGGATTATTTTGCGACCCGTAAAAGTTTATTTTTATTGTTTCCACTGAGTTTTACGTCCGATATCCACAATATTGTTTCCAAACAGAATTTGTATTTATAGTTCACTTTTGTTAGTTTTTATCACTGCTTTCACTGTTTACTGATTAGATTTACGTTTTTATTACTTTTAAAATCACTTCTTAGCAATATTTTAATGTTACTGAGAGGCAGCAGTGGCGCCCTCTCTCATCCCATATAAACTTAACAACCCCATATCTCGGCAACCCCTCGACCGATTTGGCTCATGTTCGAACTTAAAAATTCTTTTAATTTCATTTACCTGCCTACCAAATTTCATGACGATCCGACAAAAATTACTCAAGTTATCGTCGAACGAACATTCATACATACAAACATACAAACATACAAACATACAAACATACAAACATACAAACATACATACATACATACATACATACAAACGCCGGATTGTTCCAGTAGACTCGGAGAACTTCGCTCGCTTCGCTCGCTCGTTCAACAATACATGGTCACCTATTCATACACTTAAACACAGAAAAAGATCTAAGAAAAAATTCTAAATATCTCGCGTCCTCTCGAATACTGAAAGGAGAGCTATCAGTATCATATATTTTCCTACAATAACGGTAGTTTCAAATTGAAATCGTAACAAAGTTCCTCTTTGAATAAAAGTGGGTATTAAAACTACAGTTTAAAAGAACGGGATACACAGAGACCACAATATTCACTACAGAAGGTCGGCTAACGAATTGCCCTCTTTGGAATAGAATCTGGGGGCACGGCAGTGCCCCCGCCAGGTCGAGCGCGAAGCAAACACTGCCGTACCATCCTTTACTGGAACCATTTCGCCGCATTTTCAGGCCCCTATTTGAGAACCTCTGGATAAGACCAGAACGCAGAAATTTTCGTCATCTAGTAAGCTATAAACACATACTTAAAATCCAAAATTTCAAGTCTGTAGGTCATTTAGTTCCAAAGTTAAGCGAAAGCAAAGTTTCGCATTTATGACACACACTCACTCACTCACTCACTCACTCACTCACTCACTCATGATCATCATAATAGAACTAGTACTTCCCATAAACTCAGAGAGCTGAAATTTGGTACAGAGTTAGGGTTTAATGGCCACATAAAGGGAAAACTATAAAAACTAGGATAATCGAAGATCTGGAGTACCTGGTGACCCTGATTAGAAAACACAAGAGCCCTAATAGAACTAGTACTTCCCATAAACTCAGAGAGCTGAAATTTAGTACAGAGTTAGGGTTTAATGGGCACATAAAGGGAAAACTATAAAAACTAGGATAATCGAAGATCTGGAGTACCTGGTGACCCTGATTAGAAAACACAAGAGCCCTAATAGAACTAGTACTTCCCATAAACTCAGAGAGCTGAAATTTGGTACAGAGTTAGGGTTTAATGGGCACATAAAGGGAAAACTATAAAAACTAGGATAATCGAAGATCTGGAGTACCTGGTGACCCTGATTAGAAAACACAAGAGCCCTAATAGAACTAGTACTTCCCATAAACTCAGAGAGCTGAAATTTGGTACAGAGTTAGGGTTTAATGGCCACATAAAGGGAAAACTATAAAAAACTAGGATAATCGAAGATCTGGAGTACCTGGTGACCCTGATTAGAAAACACAAGAGCCCTAATAGAACTAGTACTTCCCATAAACTCAGAGAGCTGAAATTTGGTACAGAGTTAGGGTTTAATGGGCACATAAAGGGAAAACTATAAAAACTAGGATAATCGAAGATCTGGAGTACCTGGTGACCCTGATTAGAAAACACAAGAGCCCTAATAGAACTAGTACTTCCCATAAACTCAGAGAGCTGAAATTTGGTACAGAGTTAGGGTTTAATGGCCACATAAAGGGAAAACTATAAAAAACTAGGATAATCGAAGATCTGGAGTACCTGGTGACCCTGATTAGAAAACACAAGAGCCCTAATAGAACTAGTACTTCCCATAAACTCAGAGAGCTGAAATTTGGTACAGAGTTAGGGTTAAATGGCAACATAAAGGGAAAACTATAAAAACTAGGATAATCAAAGATCTGGAGTACCTGGTGACCCTGATAAGAAAACACAAGAGCCCAACCAAACTATTATAGATCGACATATACCGCCCTTACAAAAAAATATTCAACTTGGTGGGCCGCTTCATTTGATGTCAAAAATCTAAGGTCTGAAGTATCTGATGAAGAACACTCAGCTGGTATCAGCTTTATTAGAGATATTATGGTAATGCCCCTTCTACTATTGGTACATAAAAAAATCGACTGTCATTGCAAAAATCCAGCGTAGTGGGACACATCTTCATTTAATCTAGCCTATAGCGTCCCACTAGTGGTTCGCTCCGAACTATGAACTCGCGACCTCACTTACAGATGTATAACTTTGCTTACGCCATTCGCGCAGGCGCGCGCGCGCTTTGCATTTAAACTATACAACCCCATATCTCGGCAACCCATCGGCCGATTTGGCTCATGTTCAAATTTAAAAATTCTTTTAATTTAGTTTACGCTATCAAATTTCATAACGATCCGACCAAATTTACTCAATTTATCGTCGAACAAACATTCATACATACAAACATACATACATACAAACGCCGGATTGTTCCAGCAGACTCGGAGGACTTCGCTCGCTTCGCTCGCTCGTTCAACAAGAAATAGTCGAACGATTAACTTTATTCTATTCGAACATTACACAAATTTAAAAACTGTGTCAAATAAGAAAATCTAATAAAATTAATCAATATGCCCTCGTTTCTACAAAAAGAAGTGAAATCCCACCAAAAACATTCTGTAAAAACTAGCCAGGTCTCGATGGATCTGCTTGTTTATCTCTAAAAAAGTAATGAAATCTAGACATAGTCGTGCCAAGTCTAAGGTTCCTTACTGCGATTTCTTTATTATTATAGTTAATGTTGTGAGACTTGGCTGTTGAAGGGTACACAAGGGTACAAAACCAGGTGCTCCATGACACCATTGCACCAATCTGTCGCCAGAACCGCTTGTGTACCTACCCTTCAACGGTCAAGTCTCACAACATTAACTATAATAATAAAGAAATCGCAGTAAGGAACCTTAGACTTGGCACGACTATGTCTAGATTTCATTACTTTTTTAGAGATAAACAAGCAGATCCATCGAGACCTGGCTAGTTTTTACAGAATGTTTTTGGTGGGATAGAAGTTTTATTTTCTGATGGGTGTGAAGAAAGGAAAAAAAATCCGTATAAAGGCCAACATCCTTGTAGTGTAGTCTGACTCAAATCAACTCTCCAACTCAGAGCTACCATGCGCTGAATCATCCATTCGTTCCATTGACGCACAATATGCCGTGCACGGTATCACCACACACTACAATAGGGTATTTCAGCGTGTCGCTGGCCGTACTTACAGTTGAGTTGATGTGTTGATAGGTTGTGAACCTCGCCACAGTCAACTCTCGCTCAGACACGGTCCCGTCCCGAACCAATTTCCATTCTCAGTCGCCGCCACCGTCATTTCCCTTTTTCCTTCAAGTTTAGATACTCACAAACTCTTCAACTCTTTTTCTTAAACTTTGTTGCGCAGATTTTCTACTTTTGAATAAAAAAAACTAAGGCCTTTGCATCTACGTAATGAGATGATTTATACAGCGTCTAGTGGCACCTTCACTCACACCTGCCCCTCTACCCTTGACGCATGTTTCCAATGCGGCCGCAATATGGCGCAATTTACAAAATTTAATATTTTACAAATTAAGACGCATTTTGTGTTTTTATTGAATAAAACCGCCTTACCTTTGAATAAACATTACAAAATATTTAAAATCAAAGCCTTACTATGCGAATTCAAAGAGAAATTAATTTTTAAACTTTTTCAATTGGATCGCAATAGCGTCAAGGGTAGAGGGGCAGATGGATGAAGAGACCACTCGGCGACACTTATGAATAACACATTTGTTATCTGTGTAGGTAACATATACCTATATAACGCCAAAATTTCCCCGATTATGCAAGAATTTATTTCCTAGCTGCCGTTTTCCAAAAATGGTAGGAAAACCCACGGCTTCCTGTTATCCATCCGTATACGCTTTGTAAGGTGAAATTGGTGCAAGTGCTGGGCAAGCCATCTGAAAAACCTGAAATGCATCTGCATGCAAAGTCCACTTCTCAATCAAAGATACGCTCCCAAGTCCAATAGATTTCCTCTTGCATAAGCAATTGACTGGATCGAAAGCAAAAACAGCTTGATTTTCTATGCATGCATACCTATCCCACCAGCTCGTGCAATCCACTCGAGGCAAAGAACACTGAGTCGAAGCGAGGTCGGAATATTAAACAACGGTCTGTTTTGGCGCCTGCTGTTTTTTCACGCTTCTCGGGAATATTTCACGACTCCACCGAGTAGTTGGAGGGAAAGAAGATATTCTCTTCTCAGGGGAAACCCAACTAAATATTAGGCATGTATTTAGATTTTATTTAACTTTTTTCAAACGATATATCGATATCTCGGTATCGTTGCTTTGATGAAGGATTTAAATTTTCACGAAATGCCGTTTGTTGGTTTCACCAATTTGCCAATTATTTTTCAAATTAGAAAAATCTAAAAAGTTTGCTCAAAATGTTGGAAAAACTGAAAGGAAAAACTGATTTTTTCATAAGATTTTTGCATGAATTCGTTGGACAAAACATCGTCTGCCTTGTTGAACGAGCGAGCGAAGCGAGCGAAGTTCTCCGAGTCTACTGGAACAATCCGGCGTTTGTATGTATGTATGTATGTATGTTTGTATGTTTGTATGTTTGTATGTTTGTATGTATGAATGTTCGTTCGACGATAACTTGAGTAAATTTGGTCGGATCGTTATGAAATTTGGTAGGCGGGTAAAAGAAATTAAAAGAATTTTTAAGTTCGAACATGAGCCAAATCGGTCGAGGGGTTGCTGAGATATAGGGTTTTACAGTTTATATGTAAAGCGCGCGCGCGCCTGCGCGAATGGCGTTAGCAAAGTTACACGTCATGTAACTGGGGTCGCGAGTTCATAGTTCGGGGCGAACCACTAGTTAGTACAAAACATAAAATAAATAGTCCCTTAGTCAACAATGCTCTACCTGAGTATAGACACAGTTCGCGCATTTGTAATTTACTAAATAAGCCGATTTCTGAATTGAGAAATTCTCTAAGCAAATGGGTAAGTATCCTTCTGTCTCTGCTGATTTCTCACAAAAGAGCGTGACAGAACGATAGTTAAGTATTTGCTTAGTAAAATTCTTAATTCAGAAACCGGGCCTATGTACGTCTCGTCTGTATGTAGAATTAGGTAAGTAAGTGTCAGCCTGGGAGGAGTCAGGTTTGTTTTCCTCCTTCACGCTCCCGAGTGGTGTTCAACAAACTAAGGCACTTTATGAGGTGGACTCAGGCGATTGATGGTGAGGGTCTGCCATACCTCTCTGCGTGGGAATCAATCGGGGTGATCCGGTTACAGGGGGGTTACCCTTGACGCTATTGCGATCAAATTGAAAAAGTTTAAAAATTAATTTATCTTTGAACTCGCATAGTAATGCTTTGATTTAGATTTTTTTGTAATGTTTATTCAAAGGTAAGGCTGTTATATTTAATAAAAACACAAAATGAGTCTTAATTTGTAAAATATTAAATTTTGTAAATTGCGCCATTTTGCGGCCGTATTGAAAAAATGCGTCAAGGGTAGAGGGTAGGGTAGTGTGTCTTTTCTCACACAACTTTGGCCACAAGTCTCGTAAGGCAGTGGTGTCTAGATAGGTTCAGCGTTGTAGGCTTCGATAAACATTTATTGAACGAGCGAGCGAAGCGAGCGAAGTTCTCCGAGTCTACTGGAACAATCCGGCGTTTGTATGTATGTATGTATGTATGTATGTATGTATGTATGTATGTATGTATGTATGTATGTATGTATGTATGTATGTATGTATGAATGTTCGTTCGACGATAACTTGAGTAAATTTAGTCGGATCGTCATGAAATTTGGTAGGCAGGTAAATGAGGCCAAGAGAATTTTTAAGTTCGAAGATGAGCCAAATCGGTCGAGGGGTTGCTGAGATATGGGGTTGTTAATTTTATATGGGGTCGCGAGTTCATAGTTCGGGGCGAACCACTAGTTAATACTGTCTATCCTTATAATGTTTTTCAAGTATAACTACCAAAATAATCTTACGGATCTACCTACACGAACAAACCGTTCACGAGAAGGGCAAAAAGATTCAAGTGTAATTAGCTCAGTGCCAAAAGGGTTGGCTGGAGAATCGCTTTAAATTCGGCTCAGCAAAACATCCCGTCGACATCAAGTGGCACTGGGTCAGTGGAGTCTACTATGTGAATATTCTGTAATAAAAAACCGCACAGTTGCTAGTCCTTAAAACCGGTTTATTTAGGGGAAAATAAATAGCTCTTATCAAAAAAATATCTTTTTTTTTGTGACAAATAAATACGATATATTATTTGTCGATTATATTTTGTCGATAAAAAGATGTTTATTTATATTTTCCCGCAAATCGATTTTGAGGACTGCGATTTTTTTTTTGCAGAATAAGCACACTGAAAGCTCCTTGCTTCAAGTGGTGTAGAAAAATTATAATGGCATTAAACAAATATAATATTGGCATGAAAAAAAGATGTTGTGCCTTTCCATACTCCATCAGATAAACCCAAATCAGACGTTTTTACATATGGGCAAAATAGAGGGGTCAAATAAAAAGTTATGTACCTAAGTTATGCGTAGGTATAATTTAGGTAACAGAAACAAGAACAGCTTATTTCACATATTTGTTGACTCTGTTAAAATATATTTTCGTTTAAACCATACACAATATACCTACCTACATATTACACAATATGAGGAAACTTATTATGAGGAAATACAGTTAATATATTTTGTACTCTTATTGCACAAAACAGAGCAAGACACGTGTATTTTAGATGCGGTTAAATGTACGTTCATATTTGTAACCGAAACAAAGCTATAAATAATAAAAAGACATATCAAAACACGGTAATTTGGCGTGTCGTCCCTTTTAGGCGAATCCCAGTTGGGCCGAACATTGCCCTACACAACAACAGTACGTAACATGACATGGGAATATCGTGGTCGAATGGTAGGTATATTTATACCGAAAGAATATTTTATGGATTATGTAGAGGCTCTACCATAGAGCAATCTCTGGCTCTTGGAATGTTAACGTTTGTAATGGTAGCATTTAAGATAGATTAAGCATATACATTTGTAAGTAAGGTAGATTCGTTTCCAATCCGTGACTCGTTCGTGTCTTTGCTTCTCAACGAATGCTTTTTACACAAATGGACGAAGATCAAAAAAGTCATATTATATAAATAATTGCTACACTCCCGCCCTTGACCAAAGGCGGAAAACCCGATGAAAAGATCAGTCTTTTGTAGTATAAATCAGTGGTCTGTCTGTAATGGTGTAAACGCACCATGGCATTGGAATATCGAGGTTCTTACAAATAGGGTCGGGATTTATTTGACGCCGCCGAGTGCCTTTCCAATTTTCATATTTTCGAGTCGCGGGTGCGTGCGGGCGCCACTTCACCTTGTCTACTAAATCTCCCGGAATTCGGTGTGTGTAGGTATTTTTTTCCAAGTATGATGAAATTGATTTCAATAAGATAACGTTCCATTTGAAATCCAAATATCATAAAAGTACTGATGATAGTATGATAATTCCATCCATTTTGCCAACAAAAAAAAAGTCTGAAGAAGCGCAGAAACTGCAGATTAAAAATAGGCTGGCAACAATCTGAATAAGTATGTTAGCAAACCATCAAAGTCGAAATATGTAAATTATCATGAGGAACATCTAAGAGTCGTTGAAGTTCTCACGGAAAGAGGTCGAACGGTTGCTAACTCGGCGCAATGTTAAGTGACTCCGACTCTACAATTTTACTCTTACATATGGCCAAGACAAAAATCACCTCTGAAGCCTAACAAATAGGGTTGGTAGGCCGCGAAATTGTATCCAAAGAACATTGGCAGCTGTACACGACCCGGGATTGCAAGGAATTTCCCAGAGGCGTGTTTACGACAAGACTCCACCTCAGCTCCAATCTCCATCGCAGCCGAATCGCACCAAAAAAGCAACGTTCTAAACCATCTGCCAAATTACCCCACAATAACAAACAAAAGAAACGCGCCGCCTCGCGAATCAACGAGGACTTTATCACGAGCCTGCGAAAAGTCGACGCCGACCGTCAATAAAAGAATATTGAAATTGGACAGCCCACTTTCTTGATTTCTTAAATTGAGTTATTATAGAACTTTTGCAGTATTCATTGTCATCATCGAGCCCCAGTTTCCGAGATATTATTATAATGTAGTAGGTAAGAAGCAATGATAATAAAGCAATTTACATATCTATAGCGTTTAACCAAGTTTCGAGTGGCGCACTGTGGGCCCGCAGACCCTATCTAAATGAATTCGACTCGGGATCAAACCTCCGCCAAATTAGGATTAGATGAGGGTAGCCAGTGTTTTTAGTACAAATGCCCGACGTTATACGAACGGAAAACTCAATTTACCTGCTTAATTATCCAGGTAGAGCGGCCACACAAGACTCTGTTGATTTATCGTCCTAATAGGTTTAGAAGAAAATGTCTTAATAATATTTGCCCTACCTCTAAAAGGGTCCTTGATTTATGTAGAGGTCGGCCGATGTATAACGGTGAAATCATAATAATTTAAAAGGTAATACCTGCCGTAATTTTCATTGACTTTGAGAGTTTTCAGGGTTCTGCGAAGTGTTTGAAACCCTTTAACGTCTGGAGAACTACCCCGGAAGTACTCGTATTAGTTAGAGAGTTGTTTGGAGTTCGCCAATCGATAGCTGTGGTTGCTATGCAAATGGCAATGATCACTGGAAATAAAGGTATGAAAGTAATATTTTATGTTTTTATTATCCCAACTCATTTTAAGAATCTAATTAATTACCTATGTGTTTTGCCTGGATGTGGAACATTTTAATTTATATGTAACATATCACGCTCTACACCGGTGATATCATGTAATGGGGAGGGTTTCCAAATGCAAAATTTGCAATAATCTAAATATTATAAAACAAAGTCATGTTAGTTACACCATTAGTTCGAGAACGGGTGGACCGATTTTTATCTTTTTTGAGATGTCGGATTTTTCTCCGCCCCGAATAGCAAAATAATTATTAAAACAACGGAAAAACTCACGAGATAAAAAATTGTCTGCGCGGACGAAGTCGCGGGCAAAAGCTAGTACGTTGCGTTTAGCCATTTTTTGTTTAACTTTTGCGAGGCCTAACAATGGAATTTAGATCTTGCCTTACGTGGTTAGCTTTGGCTCGGTATCTCCAATAATTGTTTTTGAATCAGATTACCTACCTATCTAAAATATGCGACATGCCGAAATGCCGGTTTCTCGGGCGGAGAGTGTCAAGGAGGGATGCTGCGGACATTCCATTTGCCGGCACTTGCTCCCGGGATACGTTCTCACCTCACTGAGGGTTACAGCTAGGTGTTAACGAGTGTCTACTATCACCCTGAAGTACCCACTACGGCGTCTCTGCTGAGAACTTGCGTGTTAACTATTGGAATAGTAGAAACTACCTAACCAGGCGTAGGTTTGTAATAAACAAACCTGAAATTATGAAAATGCACGTGAAGTCTACAATTGACTTCACGTGCATTTTCATAATTTCACATTGATTAACTGTTTCGTTTCCCTAAGTTAGGTATCGGCTCAACCCAGAGGCTGAGCTAGATAGCTAGCTAACTGTTTTATTGCATAGATTGGCTAACTTATCGTAGAAACATAAACTGTAATGGTACCTTTAAAATCTGTAAAAATTTCAACTGTCTAACTATGAGGGTTTGTGAGATACAGTCTGGTGACAGACGGACAGACAGACGGACGGACACCGGAGTCTTAGTAATAGGGTCCTTTTATCCTTTGGGTACGGAACCCTAAAAACGGTTACTTACATGATCTTTATGTTAGGCCGTCAACGTAATACTAAACGATGCTCAGATACATAGTACAGATTTTCCTCTGCTTAGCGAAATATCCGCTAAAACAGCAGAATAGAAGAAGCCTCTGCGAAAGACACATATAATATCGTATCCGCGAGCAACAGTCCTCTGTGACATGTGACTAAGCAAAGGGGCTAATACAGTCTTTTCCCTGAGGCCGCCACACTCGATGCGACAACACACTCGTCTTGACGCTACGGAGGAGTTAAGGTGGCCGTGCACTAAGTTTCTGTATCGTTGTCGGTCATGGATACAAAAAAAGATAAAAAGGTTATTTTTATTCCCATGAAAATGTTTTTACCTGGATAATGTAGATCAGATTTCATGGATATTATTGCATTGCATGTTTGTACCGGGGAATGGGGTTCCCTATGACGTTATATAAAAAATCTTTACTTCTACTTACTAGGTACACGTGTCAAATACACAAACGTAGTTCATTACTTTTAATCTATGTGTTGAACATGCTTTTCCTTTCTACCCGGACCCGACACACGACGTGCCGTCGCGCGGTGAGTTCGCCCCCAAAAGTGGTAGAGATAAAACCGTGAATCGGAAAAAACTGCTTATTTTATTAGGGAGGCAAACAGTGACGGCAGATGGAACAGGCCTCGGGAGCTAGAGTCTTGGCTCAATTAGAGGGCGCCACTTCCGCGAACAATGCCTCTGATGGAATGCTTTTGTGTAGCCTCGATTGGGGAGGACAGTGGGTTTTACATAAGCATCTACAGGTATTATGGAGGGTGCTATTTTGTTCCGTTGTCATTGTCTAAATGACAAATGGTATGTGAAAATGTCGTATTTCTGGGTATTGCTCTACCTTTGTTGATATCCATTGGTAGAGACAAAGCAATTATTGAAGTCACTTGTATGGTATTGCTGTCCACAACCTGGAAGAAACATGGGCATCGCAAATCAAAGAAGCAACGTCACCAGCATTCTGGGCGTAGGTACCACCTCGGGACACTAACCTTGGGAAGGGCACCAACCAGATAGTTTGATACGATAAAGGCAGCTGCTGGATGAAGCATTTAGCAGTTTATATGACGGAAGACCATTCCCAATGTATGTGAGTATGACGTGGTCCCGATCCTCAGCCATGAGATGGAATAATTAATAGTAAAATATTTACCATATTAAACATGATTTATTTGTACCTAAGAAACTACTAATATTATGCCGTGAGGGATCCACAAAAACAAACATTGCCGTAGGAAGTGTCCCAGAGGCAGGACGGAACAGTCGTGGCAGGTAAGGCAATAGTGATTTCGCCTTTTACCTCAATTTGTAGTCGACGTCCCGAGCAACAAGGCAAGCACGTAAACGGCCGAGTCATGCTCTATTCCGAGTTGTGCCTAAGTTATATAACCTCCTACGACGTAGAAGGGAACCAGGGGGTTCTACTTGAGATTTCCGGTATCTTTGAACGACCTGTGCAGATTGTAGAGTCAATGTTTGATGTTCATCATAGTTCTTCTGTTCCGATGTTATCGTGATGTTGAGTAGGGGCCCAGAAAGCAGGCCCATCCGGCAAGCTTCTCCCGTGGGAATCGCTCACAACTCGCTCTATATGATTAAAGAAAACGCTGTCTCCGAACATAACGTATGATATTTTATTTTACTTCCCGCTCCGATCAAAACACATAAAAATAAACTTGTTACCGGAAGGTTCTTTGACAGTAATAACTTGGGATATCCTTATGTAGAGACACCATATACACACACAAAATTTATAGTTCTATGTGTTGCTACGGTAATATTAAGCAAGTTGTACGGTACAGAGGTAAATTAGACTGGGGCTATCTCATGTGTAAATAATGAGCGTATTTCATGCAAGAGCCTTTATGAAAGTACAGGCGCCCGTCTGGCCGCCGGCAACAAACATTATTCGATATGTTTTGCATAAACTTGGACCTGGTACACCTGTTGTTGTTACGTAATATAAGATAATAAGTTACAAGCCCGACGCGCGCGCCATCTTGAGAGTTGAGCGGGAAGTTCCGCCGGAACATGCGCCTGAATATGCATACTTACAGCAGATGTCTGTACACCGGCACATAAATTACCGAAATATGTATGGTGAGATTCGAATGAACCTGACTTTTGCTCAATTTTTAAATGCCTCATTTGTTTTACGATCCTCGTAGCTGATCGAAATAAATTGAATTATTATTATTATTATTAGGTCCTTGGTCGCATATTCTACGTTATCCTCAAAATTGGTCGGTAGATAAGTAACCTCTAACACCGATTGATGAGTAAAGTATTTTGTAAACTTACTATTATTGATGTCGGGATAGCCCGACTAGTTTCGATTCTCATTAGGAAACCATAATCAAGGAGGAGAAACGGCTTCTAATTCGCATAGTCATCCTTTGATTTTATATACTTCGTAATGTTTATTCAAAGGTTATACTATTTTGTAAAATATCAATGTAAAATGAGTCTTAATTCGTGAAATATTGAATTTTGTAAATACCGCCGTATTGACAAAAATGTGTCAACAAGGGTAGAGGGGCAGTTCTGTATGTATGTCAGTAGTGAGGTTCTGATTCTGTTTTCGGGTATATTGTATTGTAACTCGTAAAGACAACATGCCAACATTTTCAGGCTCCTGGGAGAGCAGTTTACAAACACCTGGCTCCACGGTAAATCAAACATTTTATGATGTTATTTTATTACGTTTTATGTGCTCAATAAAAACGTTCAAGGTGCGAAGGTCAAGAAAAATGCGAGAGAAAGTCCATTTACAGCATTATCGTCTATTATTTAGCACCAACACAACCTTTGCGACGAAGAGGAAAAATCTGTAAAGAAATATCGTGGAAGTTTCCATGAAATTACAGTCTTACAGGGCATTTTCGTGCTACGAGCGGGCAGCCTGGAGCTCCGGCGAGCAACACTGGTTTAAAATTGTTGAACTCACACCGCCCACAGTTTAATGGGAACTACAGTGCGGCGTCGAATTTGAATTTTTCAGCAGTTACCTGCGCCTATAAATCAGAAGTAAGGACGCCCTAAGCTCCCGGTGATCGCGCCGCCGCGAATACTTTAAAATTTAAATTACGCCGCTCCTCGAGTAGGCACATTTACATTAGTCCCGGGAAGTTTGACTTATCGGTGCGCCCTCCGCCTCTCTATGCATACGAGCTGCCAAATATGCCAGTATTTCACGCGCTTTGCTTTCCCATTGAACATTTTACTCAGCGACGAAAATGTAGAGCCCACTTAATAGTTTCAGGTTTTACCAACAGTTTTCTATTGACTCGTCCTATACGCAAACTGTCCAGGTGAACTACGACCCGCCTTGTATGTTTTGTCTCCATCGTGTGGTTTAATTTGTGCGCTGCTAGGTAAGTCTAATGGCCATTCATTAAGTCCGCAAGTTTATCCTCACAGCTCAAACATCCCTGTGCGAAACGAAACTTGGCATCACATTGTAGGTACTCCTAACGACATCTGTTGAGACTAAAGCGATTCACGGTAGCAGCGTAGCAGCGGTGTAACTCAACGCTCAACTTGCTGGCTATGACAATGTAGAGGCTACTCGCAAACCTCTAGCTATTTCGTTTCATAATTTTCTCGTAGAGGGTGCTCTCGTCGCAGGAAAACAATCATACTGTAGGCTCACCGTGTAGGCTACACTGTAGTGACGTAATAATTTGTCTACATCGATAAACTTTGATTATGTTGCATTACATTCGAAAGTCAATCAAATGCGAACACAATGGTGACATCTTCTATAAATTCAAAGTGGACTCTTTCAAAACCAGCCTAAATTAAACACAGTGAAGACATCACAAAAAGCTGTACCTACCACTCTGAATATTATCCCATGATACCTGATGATGTCGCTGCTTGTCACTAGTTAGTTACAGTTAGTAACTACAGCAGACGGCACTCTTTTATACATATTATAGTGTTCTTATGCGTTAAGGTTGAATTTGCAAAAAAAATACTGCCCCTCTACCCTTGACGCATTATTCCATTATTATTATTTTTTTATTTTTGCATTATTTTATTATATACGGCCGCAATATGGCGCAATTTACAAAATTTAATATTTTAAAAATTAAGACGCATTTTGGGTTTTTATTGAATAAAACAGCCTTAATTACCTTTGAATAAACATTACAAAGTATTTAAAATCAAAGCATTACTATGCGAATTCAAAGAGAAATTAATTTTTAAACTTTTTAAATTTGATCGCAATAGCATCAAGGGTAATCCCCCTGATCTGCTCTCGACTCTACCTACGAAACTACCTATGTATCTTCGAGCAGCGAGCATGATTGAAGCTCATTGATTTAGTGACCCACAGTCTGGCAAGGTTGAAAACTGAAGCGTATGTAGAGCAATCACAATTTATACAACAGCAGCCCGCCTTATTTCAGTTAAAATCAGTCAGGTCAGTAATATAAACAATTTTTGTCAGTGTGTTCAAACCTTTTTCAGCTGGCTTAGCATGAGAATGGGTTAGGCTGTGTATAAGATGTTTATAACATTTAAATATTTCTGAACTAAAGCTTAGTTTTGCTCTCCGAAAATAGGTGCATACCTTGGCAAAATGACTACTACAGGGTGCACTCTAAGCCAATAGCGGAACTTTGAATAGGGTGTCTACTGATAGGGTGTTTACAAACAAGTTGTACAAGATGGCTTTAAAAAGGAAATACAAAATATCAGCTGTTCCATACAAAAGGTTGACTCAGTACTGCGCCAAATGTATGAAACAGCAGATATTTTTTTCGCTCCACTTTTTTCGCCACCTAGTACAAGTTGTTTGTATTGATCAGTAGACAGCCTACTTAAAGTTCCGCTATCGACTTAAAGTGCACCCTGTAGATACCTACTAAAAAAAAACCTTTTTCTTTAGTTCACGCGGAAGAGGTCGCGTGCAAAAGCTATTAGAGTTATAAACCCATCCCGCGGTCTAAGCCAATCTTGTGCTAAGCCAGCTGGTCGATAATAAACAATATTTCAAAACCTCAGGAAGCTACATCATCGCCGGCTCTAATTAGATCGAAACGACGAAAAAACAGAAATAGATCAGTCTGTTTTCGACGACGCTCCGCAGACTGACAGGTAGTCCTCCCACTGGATGTAGGTACAACCCATCATTAATATTGTGCTGACTCAAAACAAACGCACACAATTTTTACCTTCTAGATTTTCTTTAACGCTGTTTATGAATTCGGTGCGATAGATATCGGTTCTATGTATCTGTCAACAAAAAAAATGATTTTGTGACTTCGAATTAACTAGTGGTTCGCCCCGAACTACAAACTCGCGACCCCATATCTCAGCAACCCCTCGACCGATTTGGCTCATGTTCGAACTTAAAAATTCTCTTAGCCTCATCTACCCACCTACCAAATTTCTTGACAATCCGACCAAAGTTACTCAAGTTATCGTCGAACGAACATTCATATATACAAACATACATACATAAGTACATACATACATACAAACATACAAACGCCGGATTGTTCCAGTAGACTAGGAGAACTTCGCTCGCTTTCGGAAGGCAAAGATTTTTGTTCGAAAGTCCGTTATTGGCTTAATCTTATCTTTAGACAATATTGAGAAACTAATTTCAATATTTTTTATTTTTGTTCAGTAGTTTGGATTTTACAACGTTTCAAAGATACGGTTTTATGACGTCACGCGACGGTCTGCATACTGTTGGCGGTCATAGGAACAAAACATTTTAGCGCATAAAAACAAAACTACTGGACCAAAATAAAAAATATTTAAATCAGTTTCTCAATATTGTCTAAAGATAAGTTTAAGCCAATAATGGACTTTCGAACAAAAAACTTTGCCTTCCGATACTTAGCGCTTATCTCAGTAGGTTCCTGCGGTAGTGGAGCGGTATGGGGGTGAGTTTACATTGACGTATAACTGTGTGACTTCAGTCGGACGCCAGCATCGCTGTCACTTCTATAGACGAGACGTAATTACCACTCAGTTAGTAAAGTGTTATTTACTCCGAATCAATAGGCAATTAATGTTCTACAGTTCTCGACATACCTACCTACTAGTAGCATACTGCATTATGTTAACTGGCTATAACCCAAATTGATTGCCATGTCTCTCATCGATCATAATTGAATAACCACCAACTAAAATCCGTTGCAGCAGCCATTAGTTCTAATAAACAGAGGACAGTAAAGTTACACATAAACCTTCATCAAGATGCCAAATGCCCCTCTACCCTTGACGCAATTTTTTCAATATTGCGCAATTTACAAAATTAAATATTTCACGAAATAAGAAGCATTTTATGTTTTTATTGAACAAAACAGCCTTACCTTTGAATAAACATTACAAAGTATTTAAGATCAAAGCATTACTATGCGAACTCAAAGAGAAATTAATTTTAAAACTTTTTCAATATGATCGCAATACTGTCAAGGGTAACCCCCCATCGGGTCGGGGGGCGCAAAACAATAACCGATCGCTGATTCAATCGGCCCAATCATCGTGCGAGCGAGGTCCAATTGAAGAAAGTCCAACAGTCAGACAACAGTAACTTGACCTTTAGGTAAACTTAAAACTAAAAATTAACTTTAAAATTATAGTTGTTCCCGTCAACCTCGACGGGAACAACTATAATTTTAAAGTTAATTTTAGTACCTAAGCATAAGCATTCAAACATCATTTTCCCGTATTCCGTTTGAGCAAGGAATGCAATTTGTATCGAAGTTCCGATGAATACCTGCATGTCTGTCGTAGGTAGTGTTTGATTTATGTATATGTAGAGCTTTACACGTAACTTAGCATACTACACAAAAAGTATTGACATCGTCTTATCAGTCATTTTAAGTGCTGTCTTCCTCTATTATCCAAAGCTAAAGTATTTTTAACAGTTTTGTTATTGTGTAAAATTATAGAAAACCCATAAAAAGAAGAAGACCTATAAATAACAAGCAGATTCGGTTAAATGATCAAAGTTTTAAAATCTCTATACACTGTTCTATAGATAAGTACCTAAGTAGTAACTCTTCCTTGCGCATGCGTGAGATATAAGTTCGCGCATGCGTTTTACTACACAGTTATATACTCTACATTCTGCACATCAACCAAGCAGAAATAGCCTTTACGATCCTTTACCAATAAAGGTCTTTACAGAGGCAAAGTTATGTCAGCATCAATCTACTGCTAGAAATGAATGAAAGGAAAGATGCGGTTGTTATATAACCCAGTTGAATCGATTCTATTCACTCGCGGGAAATTGAAATTCAATGCAAACTAAAATAGACTAGACTAATGAATACAAAATTATTAATGGTCGAGTAAGATGTTAGGCAGCCCCAAAATAGATTAAAGATCTTTGTAGTAATTAGCCAAATCAGACTTTTTAAAGTAGTGTAGATAAGTAGGAAAGTAGGGGCTGTGATATAAGTACGCTGGTATTGTGTACACAAGTTATAGAATATTCAAAGCTTCTTGAGAAGTTGCTACCTACCTACCTACTGTCCTCAGATATGTTTGATCCCCACAACAATAGTGCAGTTTACCAAATTGAATCATTAAGTTAAAAAAAAAGTAAGATGTAGCCTGTACAATTGTACATGTCCCACTAGCTGGGCAAAGGCCCAAGGCATCATTAAGTATTTTAGATTATTTCCACAGTCCAAAGCCGAAGTTTTAAGATGAATATCTCAGTCAAGATCGCCAATACGGTTCCGATAAAATTGAAACCTCATCTAAATTTTTAATTTTTAAAATGACAAACAAAATCTAAATGTTTTCTTAGGTTTGCAAATTTTAAGTACATAATTAAATGTAAAAAACCAAATAAAACGGGTGTTAAATCCGGTAAAAGCGTAGTGTAATTAAACAAAAACAACTTCAAAACTCGCACCCCAATTTCGCGATTGTGTTGTGCGAGGGCGGGCGGCGTTACCCGCCTACGCCTCGCTCAGTCGCCCGCCCGCCCTGCCACCGCGCGCTCCTGCCCAACGCTGCTTTGTTTGTTTTGATACAGCTAGCCGCACAGCCTTCCACTGCTGCCCAATTCGCCTGTAGGAAGCCTTTAAAATCAAGTAAGATGAACATAATATTACTAGTAGTGTAACTTTTCTTTTGGTTACTTTCAGACAAAAACCTCTGTTAAATTCTACACTTTTCTTTTCAAGAACTTTTCACTTAACATAAATTGGCTTGAGCTACTTAGTATACGCTATAGCCTTTGTCATTAAAGCCCTCGTCAAATAAAACTAAAAAGGTCCTGTCGTTAACTCTGGCGTGAAGAACATGGAACGAAAAGGCTTTGAAGGATCATGAGAGATCCATATCGAGGTCAACGACCACGCTAGGTCGATACAAGGACTGTGGAATTTGTAATCATAATTTGATGTAGGTAGCCTTTTATTCAGACACAGTTTTACTTTATATTATCTTCAAGCATATTAAAGTTGAGTTCTACTTCAAGGCTCATACGGAACGTAGATCAATAAGAGGTCCATAAGTAAACACTTAATAAACTCTTGCTTGATAGAGTTAAGAACTTCTACAATAGACTTTTCCCATACGTGAGTACTTACGGAAAAACTGTTCCCACGTTCTGTCTGCCTGCTCTACGCGAACAAACTAGGAAATACAGAGGATTATCTTTGAAATGCGGATTAAAAAAACTTACGCACACAAACGTACAATGGGAAAAGTGGTTGTGTCGTTAATTAAAAATTAATAATGATGTTCACTTTTATACATTTCCAAAGTCAATGACAGATACTAGGTATGATACCCATGAATAAGGCTTCCGGAACAAAACAGAGACTAATCAATAATCAACTATCCCGAAATTAACCAAAGTTAGTAAACCATTTTTTTTTAAACATTTATAATAAGTTGAAAAAATTTACTCGGGACAGGACTTGAACCCGCAACCTCTCGCATACCGTGCAGGCGCTCTACCAATTGAGCTACCGAGTCAAGTAACTGTCGATGCGAATTTCTTCAACTAGTCTCCGTCTAGCACCGATCTTATTCCCTAGCACGGGTTAGTGCTTTAGAAAAAACAAAAAGTTAGTAAACCATATTATTAAAAAATAAAAAAAATCTCATTCCCCATCGTTCTTGTCGTATATTCCTAAAATAAGATTTTTCCGTCATGCTAAGTACGGTCGGAAACCGTCTAGGATACCCCATGGCTGCTCTTAACGCGCGCGACTGTACCTACCTATCTAATCTACCGTAACTAGCGTAACGGTAATAGGTTTTGTTACTTTTGATGTTTGAATACTGTGCCGTAACGTAAAACAAATTAAAGTAGGTACCTATATACTTATTTACTTTATTTAAAGCTTTCTTTTTTCTTTAAGCAGGTTTTCTTACAACGTTTTGCTAGTCGTAGAAAGAAATGGGAATTCTGTGTACCTATTCTATCAATGCTGGTGTGTATTTAATCTAATTATCATGCAATGCGACACACAATGTGGGTTTTTAACTGTAAATAATCGTCCATAGCACATAATAAAGCAGTCAAACGCATGTAGAAACTATCAAACAGTTGCTTATGAAAACTCTGAAACTCTCCTAACTCAGTGGTCTTTCAGTCAACGGTTTTTCAATCCAAGTTAATTAAAATTGGTAATACTGCGCTCTAACCCTCTGCTTTTGGCGCTTCTTGTCACATTGTATAATTATGTTTTTATATTTGAATAAACATTACAAATAAATATATGAAACCGTGGCATGATTTTTGTGAATTCATAGAGAATTTACTTTGTCAATCTTGACTCAATATACCTACGTTAGTTCCCCAGACAATAGTTTTTTATCGAAGTGAGTTAACACTACTACTGCTACTCATACGTTCTTGATGGTATATCGTAATTATTTTTGTTATGTACAAATGTTGTCAACGAGTGTATGGTCACAAATTTAAATATCCAACCTCGTTTCCTAACATATACATCGCGATCCCGACTATTCGCGACGCAACAATAATATTGTGGCATGGGACTTTAACGTACGGTTTCGGAACAATCTGCCGGCAGAGGCACGACTGCGCGCACGCATTTCATATTTATACCACGTAATATTTTACGTCATTATCGAAAAATCTATTTGCTTTGCAGTGGTGATTTGAAGTGAATATTTCGTGGAAGTTTAATTTTGGATACATTTTGGCTAATTGCTTTCTCCTTGGAATTTTTGTAAGTATTTTTTTCTTCTGTAATACGTATGATTTAGGGTAATTTGCAGATTTTTTGTGAATAATTCTTATCAAATTAGGTTATAGACGGACGGGACGTGGTAGAATCCCAGACGGTGACCTAGAATTCGTAGAAAACTAGTCAAGCTCTACGCATATTTTTAACATTCGCAAAATGCTGTGCTGTTCGAAAGTTTCAAATACGTAAGACAGTCAAATGAGATCTACAGTTAAATTGTCAAAGGCAAAGCTAATGACCATGAACATAATAATATGACTTTTTTTTTTTGTTTTTTCTAAAGCACTAACCCGTGCTAGGGAATTAAATGCTTAATTGGTAGAGCGCCTGCACGGTATGCGAGAGGTTGCGGGTTCAAGTCCTGTCCCGAGTGAATTTTTTCAACTTATTATAAATGTTTAAATCATAATAATATGTTTACTTACTGTTGATTAATGCATGTTTAATTTTCCAAATGTTTTCTACCTACTATTAAAAATTGCATGAAATGCTGTGTATTTAGTTTATTGTTGAACTAAAAAATCAAGATATCCCACCATCCGCCCGTAACTGCGTGTAGGTACGAGTACGTACAAGTGGTCTCTTCAAGAGCGTTAACACTTTACAGATATTGATCTAACGTCCCACCTGACGACTCTACCAACATTGTCACTTCGCGGCTAGATGCTATCTGTATAATGAGCTCGATTACTCTAGGGACCCTCGGTGGTATCATAACGCTGACTGATGTCTAAAACAATGAGCAAATAAATAGGCCTAAGGAAAGGAATTGGTCTAAGGAAATCTTAAGAACTTTACTAATCTATTACTAGCAGCTGAAAGACTGTAGAGAGAGGCGCTGTTAAAATTGCGAGTACATACCTATCCAGTACTATCCACAACAAAGTATTCCTGGGCTCACAATTTACGAATAATGCGCACTTTTTAATAGTGACTTTTTTTTATTTTCTATTTAGTTAGCGGGTTTTTTTTTATTATGTTGCTGTCCTCATTATTGATTTTGGAAAGATATACGAATTACCTAATAATAGATTTTTTTTTGGGCATATTTTTAGTTACACCTATTCTGTAAACATTTAGGTAGCATAATAATTATCACTACGTGTTGTAAGTCTACTACATTCCATAACACTGTATGGACCAACAAACAGTGGGCTCTCTTGCACAACTGCTCGAGATAAATCTGCGTAGGAGGGTACACCTGAAGAAAAAGATAAATGGATTATGTTAATTGTAGGAGTAGGTATAATGTTATTATTGTACAAAAGAAAGTCTATTTTTTTGTTCACGTACCTAGTAGATCAATTCTTTTGTTGCTTGTACCTATAATCGATCAACTGAGGAATAAAAAAACTTGCATACAACTAAACAAACTTATCTTCACACTAGGTTAGGTCTCTTGACTATAAAACATTGAGTGGAGTTATCAACTTGAGTGCCCAAGAAACGACCCAAGAAACCCTTGACGCCATTGCGTTCATATTTACAAAGTTTTAAAATTAATTTCTCTTTTACATCGCATAGTACTCCTTTGATTTTATATACTTCGTAATGTTTATTCAAAGGTAATACTATTTTGTATAATACCAATATAAAATCTTAATTCGTGCAATATACAGGGTGTTAAAAGACCGCCAACAGACCCGAAAGCCACGCATACTAGACACCAAAACAAAGTACTTTTTCGATAAATTATTGCTGGGAAATGATTTTGGTTTTTTAGGTTATAATTTTGAAAAATATTTTATCACGCTTTGGACGTGTAACGCACAGAAGTCATATTGCGCAAGCGTAGGTATTAGCTTATGTTACTTAAGCTTGAAGTGCCGATGTTTAGAATACATTGCGGGTTGCAATTTTAATGTCGTTTTTTGTAAGAAATATTCATAATTTTGATATGGCTTCTTCAGAAGGTATGTTAAGAACTAGATACTGAATGCATTTCTGCAAAAAAAAAGTTTTGAAAAGTCCGACTTTGAACCTCATTATCTCGGAAACCGTTGATTTCCCAGGCATAGTTCCTTGGGCAAAAATGTTCCTTATGATGAGGACAATACGTGGTTTCCCGCTTTGTTGGCGGTCTTTTAACACCCTGTAGAATTTTGTAAATTCCGCCATATTGAAAAAAATGCGTCATGGGTAGAGGGGCATAATAACCCTATTTTTGTCGTGAAGCGCCATGCTCGCTAGTCGCGACAATCGTCTTTTCGTAGGAAAGTCGACAAAATGTTATTTGCCCAAAATGGGTGCCGCACGTGCGGAGGCGGACCTACCTCGTAGAGCTCCTACTGTTAGCTGCAAACACACAAGACACACACGACAACATTGCGTCACCGAAAAACAGTTTATTAAGGCCATGCGTAGTGTATACTCAAAAATACTCGTTTACTTATTTTAAAAGTGCAGCCTTTTTAGTACCCAATTTTTACGATGTCACAAGTAAAGTAACTGATGTCCCATTATTCTTCTTGGGTAGAATATACCGTTGACTCTACAACAAAATTTGATATTCATGATTATATTTTTCAGTACTTTACGAGTACCTAACTGCAGTACAGTTTACTACTCTACTAGGGTACGGTCTCTATACATGTATGTACAGTAAGTGATACGCTAAGCCATAGGCCATAGCATAGTACTTCACGGTAGCTTTTATGGCGCCCTGCAAAAGTGCAACTGTCGAATAAAAACGGCTATCTTAGGGTGGTATTCTAGAACGCTACTTAAACTCAGTTCAAACTAGAACGCTACTTAAACTCTGTTTAAACTCAGTTCAAACTAGAAAGCTCCTTGAACTCTGTTTAAACTCAGTTTAAGTAGAGTTTAGTAGTGTTGACTGTCGATAAAACAGTGCATGTTTTGATTTGAATATCCCTCCCTTCATATCAAAACATGCACTGCTTTATCGACAGTCTGAACTACGTTTAAACTGAGTTTAACTAGCGTTCTAGAATACCACCCTGACTGTACCTACTTGCTTATTGTTTTTATAACAAAAAAAACAAAATCGGGAAAGAGTGGCTTCGGGAAAGAGTGGTCTCGCCTTATTATAACACTGCGCTGGAAGCTTTTACTAGCGATGTTGGGGGTCTACACCCACGACCAAACGCTTTAGTAACGTTTTACCTAAATTGATAAAGTTTAAAAAGCTTTTATTTGTTTTACCGTTATTCTGTAAGCAAAGATCATGTCATCATCTTTTTGCTGCCTATTGAACATAGATAACACCGTCTTTCCTTTTTGGACATCAGTAGCATTGATTTAATTATCAGCTACGACCTACGTAATAAAACCCGAGTAAGTGTGAAAAACGCTTATGTTCGGACCGAATGGGTCATGGCCGTCCAGTTTGTCGTGTGCCATATGCGATCTTTTGGCTCCACTCCAAACCTAACCGGTACTCTCCGATCTATACCTATGATTACATACATAAGTACCTACCTACTGCACTCGGTCCCGGACTTAGATCATAGGTACCGTGTTATAAGATCACCGTTATGAAGGTAACTACATAATGTAGGCAGATGGCAAAGTGTAGAGCTTAGGAATTTAGAGGTAGATGCATACCACATTGTTTGCGGACCCTAAAACACCTATCCTATTACCTGATTAGAAAAGCAGTCTTCCTGAACGAACTCGAGAGAGATTTTGTCTACCAATATTGATTTGGCTTCTAGCCTAAAACCGTAGCCACCGTAGGACTTTAAAAGCTGTAGCTGTCTTCCCTTCTAGCTAAGATAAATATAAGTTTTTTGTTTTCAACGCATACGTATATTTTGCTAGGTACGGTCGGCCACAATCTCAGATACCCCATGGCAGCTCTTACCGCGCGCGGCATAAGGGCGCCAATCGAACAAAAAGGGGTATCTGAGACTGTGGCCGACTGTACCCGCTTACCTATGTAGGTACTTCCTGATATTTAGGAAGGAATATGAGTCTTTTAAAAGGAAACGTTGAGTCAAACATTAGAATGAACACTAAATGCCACCTGTCGTCACAGCTATAGGTAGGTATGTTACTATACCTTGAGTGCACTTTTATTCAGAAGGTCAGCTTGTCAGGAGCTCTAAGTGGGCTAATCGCTTGCACTATCCGACTGGGCCAAGACCGCTTGGACCTCGCCCATCTAGTTGTATAATGTAGAGCTAAAGAAAATCACTGATCGATGCATGGTGAGACGGTAGTGTAAGTACCAAGGTTTGCTGTCAGGGTCACCTCTCACATCTAGCGTCACATCAACGCTGTGCCACTGGAAGAGCTGTAAAATCATCAATTTAAGTACTTACAGTTTATTTAAAGAGACATTCCACGTGTTGGAGGCTGTAGCTCTTTTCACAGGGGGTTATGCGAGGAAGGTGCGAGCAGTTTTAGTTTAGGCTACCTCTATCTAACATGTTTTTTATACCATTGATTGGTCCTAGGTATAGCGGACATCAATGCCACCAAATTCTAGTAAGGTAGCAGTCGGCTACCGATCTTCATACTCGTGTAACTAAACTAGGTAGTTACGTACGATTAACTCCTAGCATGCGGATAAATCTAGACAAGCTACCTATTTGATCAACATAATTCACTCACCCTCCTAATAAATCAATATGTCTTTATACATCACGTCTTTATTGAGGGTATTATACGGCCATACCCACGTATCGGTTTAGTTTTTCATGCAAGAATGCAGTGCAAACAGTGGAATCCATAAAAACCTTTGTGCTCCTTCGTGATAAGGTACCTCTGTAGGTACCTAAGTACCTGTTGTAGTAGGAAGGTAGGTGGTGCACGAAGGTTTTATGGTTACCAGAGCAGCTCACGTGCTGTGGTCATAGAACCCGGAACCACCAGCTCTGACGTTTCTGCCATTGTTGTTCAGTAATAAGGTAAAACTACTACGATCACTAAGATCTATGCTGCGGGGTTTTTTTCTACTGGTGCGGAGTCACTTCACGAGAATGGGACTCTACATAAAACGGATGATTTAAGGGATGGAAAATTAAGACAAAATAAAATTGAACATACTATTTCCGACTAACTTAACAGTTATATTGAGTGGTCGTTTTATCGACGAAAATATACCCATTACCAAGGTCTGACTGCATTTTTAACTCTACCAAGAGCCCCAAGCTCTTTAACCTTGTACAGTCAGAGACACGCTTGGATACTCTTTTTTGTTTGATTGACGCCACCATGGGGTATCTTTCCTAGCGAGTAGCGCACCTACCAAACATAATTACTGACTCTGTTGCGATTGTAGAGATGTTCCCAAGAGTGGTCACTCTTTGCCCGTGGGTACAGTTCAGTTGTCCGGTCAACCGGACGACGAGAAAAAATATTTTCCATAGTACAATGTGTAAGCCGGTAGGTAGGTAACTAAGGGGCAAAGAAAGTAGAGTGGCGGGAAAGCCCTGAACAGTTTTTTTGTAGTTAAACTGATATTTTTTGTTCAGCTCACTTTAGCTACAGCATTTCTAAAACCTGTGAAAACGTGTGCAGTTCCCGCCACGCTACTAGCTTTCAGATGACACTATGCTGTAGGTAGATAGGTAAGTAGATAGCAAACAACGTAGGCGCGATTATACCGAGACAGGGGTCACCTCTTTTATGTGCACGCGCTCTGCTAGTTTCGTCGGCACGCTTCTGCACACGGACAAAAAACCTACACCTAAGCATATCCCCCATACACCTTTGTGAAATACGTACAGTTAGCAACAAGCTATCCACTTATGCCACGTGCGATATGAGCTATGGAATATCCAACCGTATCGCTGACCGTATCTAGTATAAAACTAGTACCACGACAGCGCGTCACAGTGTACACTTTTTTTTATAAAGTCGCCCATAACGTAACCGAGTAAGTGCTAGCGTGTAAGCGGTACTGTCTCGTGTAAAAATATAAAGGCTTTGTATTACAAAAAAAACTAGGAAACCCCTTTTCAGCTTTTATTTTGTGTCCGTGAAACCATGCCTTTACTCTTACGATTTCGTCCTCCGTCGTGTCTCTACATTATCCTATAACGTATAGTATAGTTAACAGGAAACTTTTCAGAAAGCACAGTCGAAACTATTTAATGTTCGGTATTCAATAGTGTCGACTGTGCTTTCTTTGACCAGTTAGCTGACTGAACAAACTCAGAGATAGAGACTAGGATAGCCACCTAAATACCTACATACTTGGTACGATTAATTAAATCGACGTTCCCATCCCAATCTTATCGCAGTTTGTGATACTTTTATGTGTACTCGTGTCCCAGTTATATTTGGGTCACATCACACGCGTTGTAGTTATTAGGATGTGGCGTAATTTTCACTAACACGTGTCGCAGTGTTTTCATTGCCCCTTCCTACACCCAATATAAACCTCCTTAAAATGATGAAGGTGGTAAAAAAACTGGCTTGTTTTTTGTTCTTTATTTACTTACAGTCAGTTTTGTCAGTGTCTGTCTAACCCAACAGAAGTCCGAATGCTTTTATCAGGTAAAGTTCATAATTAATAGTTCGCCTGAGAGTAAGATGGTTTTCGTGTGGCTTCAATGGTTGATGTTTGTGGTTTGTTTCATTGTGTTCCTCCGCGCCAGCGCGACTCGCAATCAAGTGCAAGTACGGCCTTACAAACGGCCTTACAAGAGTCACTACGAGAAATAACTTTTGATTCGGTAAACACATCGTTATCTCTACCAGACATTATTATAAGAAAAGGGGTTCTCACCACGATTTGATTTAGATCAAAACCCTTGACCATGGCGCCTGCAACGTTGCCGAAATATCGAGTGCAAAATAACAGTTTCAAAAAGTGTATCTCTACCATATCTCTACACAGCTCTTACCGCGCGCTACATAAGGGCGTCAATAAGAAAATGGGAAACACTTAGCGTGTCGCTGACCATATACCTAATTTGGTTGCTACTTAAATACTTACACGTGCCTACCTACCTACCTAAAATACACGAACCATGAACTTTCTATTGTGTTGGTCACGCCTGCATCAGCCCATAGGTATAAACATTTGCTAACAAATCATCTCGTCAACGTCGCGTTCACGAAGGCCACACATGTTTATGACCAACCATTTCCATAAGCTAGGCCGATGATTTAACCAGCTTACGACATAGCACCTTACACTGTTTGTCTATGCAATGATGCTTTTTAATTGAGATGTCGAAACTGTCCAAGAGATCTCTACTATACATAGTCTCATCTAGGGAGCCAATTCTCGAGAATCTGGAATGCTACTTGTTTGTGATGTTTTCTTCGCGAAATCTCGAATGCGACCTAGGTAGATATCTACCCTATTGCCCGAGAATTTCCCCCATAGGCCTGTAGCTTAGATAGTACGATGGAGAGATAAGGATCTTAGGGTGGTATTCTAGAACGCTACTTAAACTCAGTTCAAACTAGAACGCTACTTAAACTCGGTTTAAACTCAGTTCAAACTAGAAAGCTCCTTGAACTCTGTTTAAAGTGTCGACTGTCGATAAAACAGTGCATGTTTTGATTTGAATATCCCTCCCGTCATATCAAAACATGCACTGCTTTATCGACAGTCTGAACTCTGTTTAAACTGAGTTTAAGTAGCGTTCTAGAATACCACCTTTAGTTACCTACACGGGCAAAACTGAAGTTGGCGTTCCATGACCTTAGCCCATCCGTCGTCACACCAAATTGCCATACTAGTGTGACGACTAGTGTGTTCAAGGATTTTATTCGGATATATTATATGTATTATAGTCACTACGAACCTAAGTTGGTGTTCAATAAAATATTATATGTATAGGTACGAGATATTTCTGGTTATCTAATAATTTGCAAAGGTCTATCCTACATAGCCAACTAAGCCGCGGGTTTCCTCACGATGTTTTTCACCCATCTAGTGTAGGTGTAATGATTGTGCCACTGGATGCTGCATAAATCATCTCATTATCAAGGGCTATTTATTATCGTACACAGCTAATTAATTTGGGTAGACTTGGCTTCCCATTCCAACTCATAGGTAGCTCTTTGGCGTGTCTAATTATCCGGGCAGCCATGGTTTCACCTGCACTGGAACGGATTGCATTGGCAGGTGAACGCTCCCACGTGACCCCGCGACCTGTGTTTACAGTTTCGTGATTTGCGACCATTAGACCGTGGCGCGGCGATTCATTCAATCAATTTAGCGGTACATTGCTTTGGATCACTCATACGTTCCCGCTCTATGACCGTAGCCGTTAACTGTAACTTAAACATGGCAGTTGCAGTTATCTAGGTAGAATAATAAAATACCTCCTAGATAATGCTCGCAGGCAACAAACAAATATCATAGACATTTCTATCCAAAGCTTGGTAATCCCTACTCTTCGACATACAGCGACAGAATGTCAATAGAAAACAGTTGCCCCACCACTGATAAAACTGACCCATCATAGATAAATCAACTTATGTAACTTCGTTATTAACCACATTTCCCTTCATTCCAGAGCACGATGACGTCGCCAGCTATCACTAAGTCGCCAGAGAACCAGAAGGGTGACAAGAAGTCCCCAACTCACTCCGCGAGGGTCGAGGCGCCTGCGGAGGCTCAGGCCTCCACTTCAGCGCCGCCGCCGCAGCAGTCGGAGACCTTCAGCTGGCTGCGGATCTTCAAGCTGGCGGATCTCATGATGAAGCAAGGTTGCTAGACGATTGGCTAACGTTCTAGGGTTATTTTTTGCCGAATTTAAAAGATCTTTCACGGCGGTCAATGGGCGTCGACACTTTTGTTATACTTAGGTCGGATTTCTAGCAGTTTTGTAGCCAATAAGGTCATTTTAATAGCATGTTCGACTTTATCTGTTGTTACTGTTACACATTCCTGTGTGGTTACATATTCATGTCTATTTATCTAGTCTAGAGGAGTTATCGGAATGTTTGTTGTAGTCTTCTATATCCTGGCTGGACTCAATGTCTAGCGGTTGTATCTTCTTCCAGTGTCTTCTTTGAACCTACCTACATATTTTAGACATAGCGAAAATGCTCGTATTTAGAGAATGAGTCCAGAGTGGCTGGTAATATAGACAGTCAATTTTAGAGTAAATCATAGACATTGTTTTCATGTAAGTAATGCATGGTGATATTTAATAATTTAAATCTTATTTTGATTACTTATATGAAATAACGTTTTATTGTATTGTTACTAGATCAATTGAAAGCTAGAAGCACAAACCTACATATTGTAGACAGTTAAAATAAATTAAATTTAACAACTAACCCGAGAGTTTCATTCACCTAACTACTAATAAATTCAGGTCCGTAGGAAATTATTATTCAATTAAAACGCTTTGGTCATGTAATATTTTTTTAATAGTATTGGTAGGTAGGAGGTACATAACACGCAGGAGTCTGGGCTTGTTTGGATAAGGGAAGTAAAGATACAATACTATTTGCAATATGTACAAAATATACAATTATCTCTAGATCCTAGCAAAAACTATAATTATGATCACAATATTTTTTATAACGTTACGCTCTGTAATAATTAATTAAAGAAAGTCTTGGTAGGGCGCTGGGACGGCTCAGGGCGTCGGGCGCGCTTCACGCGGGGCGCTGTCGCCGCACGTTGAGATCAATGTCACATTATAATAAACTCTATCATCTCGCTCGCACACAGCGCCCGCCGCCCCGCCGTGCCGAGACGCCGCTAGCAGCTTGCTCCACATACAACACCTAAGTAATGGAATAGACTCGCCGACGGGCCCGCCGCGGCCGCGCCGCCGGGACGACTCCGGCGGCGCGGCACGCACTCTACTAGAGCCTTACCACCCGCCAATCAAATATAAACAAAACCATATTATACTTCTCACGTTTTCGTTGAACATAAATCATCATATTTTACATTGTACGTTGCTTGATTGATGGGTCTGCATAATGTTTGAATGATCGAAACAAAACAAAATATATTACCAAAAGTGATATTGGATCAAATATTAGTTTATCAAAGAAAGTAAGAAACATTAGTAATTAGTAATTGACATTAAACAGCCGGGGCTCCCAGCTAAGCACTGTATATTGTTCCAGTGTCAGAGTTTGAAGCCCCTGACTGTTACTCGACACTAATGTAATTGTGTGCAGAACAGATAGGTGTGGGGCCCTCAAATAGTATCTCACTGCGTCAGCAATGTGAGTGGTCTCTGTCCAGCAATCAACTACATCTTATATTTATAAATTAGAAAACTGTGCTAATAACAATTTTTATCATTATAATAAACACTTCTTTCAATAATTCTCATTCGTTATCTATGTTATATTATTTTTAAATATCAAGCCTAAATATTGTATCGCTATATATTTTTTTTATGAAGAGCTATTTACACTGAATTCCTTTTGAAGGAATCCAAGTTTAGAATAAATAGAGTTTACATCGTAGGACTTGCTTGTCTGTTCTGTTTGTTTGTTTTTGTAATTAATGGACGAAGTGCCGAGTTCGTTCTGATCCTCACTAGTCGAGAACTGCTTGCGACGGAAACATACTGCTGATACATTTATACCTTTTTATCTTAAAAACAATATACATAAATACCTGTGCTGCTATTTACTTTTCTATAGTATACATAGATAATTACGACACATAAAATATTTGTACTTTATTTTACGTACGAACAGGTCGTACAATATACTAACTAGGTTTACAAAGTAAAACAAACGTTAACACAATGGGTGTGAGACGATGATCGGTTGGGATAATGGTGCCACGATTTTGTAGTCTTTGCAGACGATGTTGTGGCGTATGAGAAGTACAATATTGTTTTAGAGTGACCTATCGTTGGAAAGTAAAACAACCGCACATAACATAGTAGGTAGAAAGAATTGAGGCTATCTAGCAAATTGATTCCGACAGAGTGATAAACTGATAAGGTGTGTGTTCTCGTGGTAATCGAGGATGGTGATGGCGAATATCCCAAGTTTTATAATCTAAGACATTATTGAGATCCGTGTCCCTAGGAAGTCTCTCCGTGTTCGGAAGACTCGTACCTTGTTTTTCGTGATTGAGTTAAAAAGAGAAATGTTTGTTAGGTATTGTCATGAAAGCTACGCAATCCGTTCGGAACTACGGTGCTATTATCTGAAGAATTTCGTACCCTGTAACATTTCATTTACGAAATGTTTTATCATTATTTTATTTAGAAACAATATTTGGCAATAAAATTATTGGTTGGAATCTGGCCACTACCCCTTTCAGTTTCCCCAAATATCCCATTTATTTATATTTTTGCACAATATACGAGTAATTGTGTAATAGACACAATTTCAAAAGACTTTAGTTTTAGGGATATTCACGCATACCATCGCAATTACGAAAATGGAGTCGAATGTAATTTCACGTCACTAATTAGGTATTGAAGAATAAAACGTTCTTCATTGACAGCTAACTACGAAAACATTGCTTTTCTCATTATAAATAGTTTCCCGAGGGCGACGGACCGTCCGCGACTTTGGCGCGATGCAGGGGCGCTATTCCCGGTCAATGGAAACCAAGTCGCATGCGACATAACATGGCACGTATAATCCGTGCGGAATCAGAATGGGATAATACCTTTTGGAACTGAATCGAAAATGACAGGTCTCGAGTAGCGTCAGTAAAAAAAAATTTAGTTCTACGTTCTATCATAGGGTTATGAAATTGGAAATACACAAAAATGTTTAATGTTTGTAATCTAAAAGGATTCAATGTTATTGCTTTAATTGAATAAAACGTGATAAAACTCGAGCAGACACCCACGCTCACAGAAAACACAAGCAAGTTTCGACGCGAGTTTGCCATAGACAACTAGAGTTTGCCGAAATGCTGACGCTACAGGACCGCGAGCTTCTCAGTTCCAAAAGGTATTATCCCATTCTGATCCCGCACGGATTATACCGTATAATTTCGTCTACGACATGATCGCTATCGAGCAAGAATACAGCCCCTAGTATCGCACCAGGCGTAGTGTCCATATGTTTCATATGACTACCATAAAGTCTAAAAGTCAGAATCACAGTTTATTTTCCATGTGTATTTTCTGTTTTATTTTCATATACTTTACTTTAAATTACTTCTAATTTTATACTTACAAAAAAAAATCACTCGACCCAGTAATTATTAGTTTTCCGTTACCTACCATAGTGATCTAAGCGAATTAAATCAAAGTTCGTATCAATAGCTCAGTATTTACAGTTTAAATTACGTTAGACCTAATCACTTAAAACAAAATAACAATATACACTAACAATAAAAAATGCTCGATAGATCGCCACACATCATATCGTAACCCAAAATTAAATATATCAACCAACTTCTCCATTTATTATCATCTTTTTTATAATATATAAATTTAAACTCCGAATAATGTCGATCCCTGTCGACCATAACAAAAGTATTTTTACAAATAAGCTATGACTTACACCTAGCACTTACATAAGTGACGACGGCTTAGCTACTAAATGAGAAACGAGTTGAAGGCGGCGTGGTGGGCGTGACGCGGCGCAGGCGCGGCCTTGCCGCCGAGCTGAAGCTACTGTCATTATGTAAACCACTGTCCTTTTACACAAGTGAGATGCACTTATTATTTGAACAACTGCTTTAAATAATCACCGCGGGATCGGCGCCCGGCAACAAGGCGGCAGTCCCGAATCACGCACGAGTAAATCAAAGTGTCACTTCACTACAAGAGTTCAGCGTCGCAGAGGTATTCTGACTCAATTCCACACAAAAAACATTTTGTTTTGAAATCTGACAATGATTATAGTCAGTCGAAAAACGTGGGGGGTAACGCCCCTATTCACTACCAGGTCGAACGATAGCTATTTTACGAAAGAAATTAATAGTAAGAAAACAAACGAAGTTTCACAACCTGGCCTTATTTACAATGCTTTTTTTGTTATTATCTAAAAGTTCGTCAAGTGTTTGTTTCTTGTAGCCGATAGTTGTTTGTCCACAGTTCTGAGTGTCTGTTACGTACGTATGTGTCGCGATGCGTTCGTTGGGGCTCGCCGCTGTCTCACACAGTGGCGATGACTATGAGGAGGTGGGCGATCTCGGCGACGCGGTGCATGAGGTCGGGCGCGATCCGGTTCAGGTTCTCGTTCGCGAAGTCGCACGACGGAAAGATGTGCACCGTGTACATTGCCTGGAAACAATTGAAAAACATGGTTAAGTCCCTTATAATGGCTCTCCTCTCTCTCTGAGAGAAAGCCTTTGCCCAGCTAGTGGGACATGTACAATTGTACAGGCTACATCTTACTCTTACTTATTCGGACATTACGATAAAACGGATGTACAATCAATGAAAAATAATCTCAATCTAATATGTATTGTTCTCAATAACTTTTTTAAATCTTTCTGAACTGTCTATTTAAAACATTTTGTTTCGGCATTCTTTCTGCGAGGAAATAAAAAAAAACTATGCGTGCGACTGTACCCCGAGGCTAGAGCGACTGATCTACCAATCACGCGCCTGCGCTCGCCGGCGATCGCGCCTCTCCGTCACCCCCCGCGTACCCTGCCAAACAGACCCAAAAAATGAGTTCTGCGCATTCAAGGTCAGCGCTCATAACTCGTGACGCTACCTGTAAAGGGGCAACTAATAATAAACGCTAGTAGGAAATGAGGGGCATGTTACCTGGTGGTGGCCAGGCGGCGCCACGTTGACGATGCCGGCGGCCTGCTTGCGCTGCAGGTACGTGATGAACCCGCCAGTCAGGTTGGTGGACTGCTGTAGGACGTCCATGTGGTCGCGGCCGCATGGCAACGCGAGGAGGATGCAGTGCTCGTTCTCCAGCTGGAAGTAATGGGCAATGGTTTAAGAATCTACGATGTGAATGGTGAAGGCATTACGGATAGAATACAAGGCAATGTGGAGCCAAGATACCGGTAGACCGGAGGCCCGAGTCCCGCGAAGAGCAAAGCTCGGAGCTGACTAAATCCCACTAAAAATACTTAAATGCCTGCGAAGCAACTAATTGTTTATGCCCCAGTCAGGCTCTAGGCTCAACTTGCGGAGAGCGAAAATGGGAGTGGGCCAGATGCTCCAATAATTTGAAGGCCGCACTGAGTCTAAAGGCCCTAGCGAGGCCCTTGGCAGGTAATTGATAAAAATTCCATCAGTGTGTTGCGGCAAAGTGTCGCTACCCCAGGTTACCACCCATTTACAACATTAGGACGGCCGCAGAGCCACCATGTTGTTGTTGCTGTCCTAGAGGTACGGAGGGCCTTTACAAGGTCAGGCCACGCCTTTCTGTACTCAGCAACTCTTCTGGTTTCGCTCCAGCTCAACCCGACGGCCCAGCCTTCGATTTACTAAACTACGGAGCAAGTTTAACCATAAGCTTAAACCCGACCTATAAGATGAATAGCAAATTATCCAAAGATTACGTAATCCCTCGACGGATGGCAACATTGTATCAAACACTGCAAACCATTCACTCTTTTGTCTCATAGTGGCAACACTGAAATATCGTCAACCGCGAAAACTCTCTCGTCACTTTTAAGTTTTCATTTAAGGATGGAGTTGATACATTCCGAGCTGGAGCGAGATAGCTAAATACAGGATATCAACAAGAGTGACAAAGCAAGACTATTGTTCAGTCTCTTGTCATTTACTTCAATAGCTGTCAGATTTCCCAGTCAGCTGATACGACAACCGGCATTTTTAAACCCCCGTTACAGTTAAACTCGAGTTTAACTGCAAACTGGCGTTAAACCTGCATTGATATTACAAAATAATTCCCGGCAAGGTTTAAACTCGCTTTTGTAGTTTAAACTCTGATTGATCTTACGGGCCTTATTGACTTACGTAGCATACCCTGCTGATATCAGTTGTTCTCACCTTCATCTTCCGATGCACCTGGTCGAGCTGCGAGGGCGCGAGTCGCATGCGTTGCGCGATGCGCAGCGGCGGCGTGGACCCGTCTGTGTGTCGCGGCAAAGTGTCGCCGGCAACGCCCGGGTTACCGCCTACTAGCTACATCTGGACGGCCGATGAGCCACCATGTTGTTGTTGCTGTCCTATGGTACCCCAGAGGTACAGAGGGCATTTACAAGGTCAGGCCACGCCTTTCTGTACTCAGCAACTCTTCTGGCTTCGCTCCAGCTCAACCCACAGTAGCACAGCCACAGTAGCGTAGCACAGCCTGCTGATATTAGGTTGTTCTCACCTTCATCCGGCGCTTTCCAAGGAGAGCAAGTAGCCTGCTTCTCGGGTGTCCCGAGCGGGGATTGAACCGTTAGCAGTTTTACGAATTGCACGTGGTGAGCAGACTTACTGCTCCGGCACCTTCCTGGAGAGAAGGTAGTGGAGGCATCCACGAGCCACTCGCAGAGTACCAACCTACCGCACAGTGGTCCTGGAACTCGGTTTCGATCGTTTGCTGGATTTATGCCCGTTTTCACCAACGACCCCTAATTTTAAAAGGCCTTTTAACGAAAGTTATTTGCACCTCTGCAAGTCTAAGGGGCATGGATGAAGGGTCATACACACTCAACTCATAACGCTTGTGAGTGGAATTCGTATGGTCCTTCATCCATGACCCCTAGACTTGCAGAGGCGCAGATAATTTTCGTTAAAAGGTCTTTTAAAATTAGGGGTGGTTGGTGAAAACGGGCATTAGTGTGCCTTTTTCATGACCTAGGCTGTCGGTAAAAGGGCCACTATAATAAAAATGTTAGTCTGAAGTGGAAGTTGTTCTCACCTTCATCTTCCGATGCACCTGGTCGAGCTGCGCAGGTTCGAGTCGCATGCGTTGCGCGATGCGCAGCGGCGGCGTGGACCCGTCTGTGTGTCGCGGCAAAGTGTCGCCGGCAACGCCCGGGTTGCCGCCGACAAAGTGCATCTGGACGGCCGCTGAATCGTTCTTGAGGGCGAGCAGCCCTTGCCACATCACTGGGTAGCGCTGGTGGGGTAAAGGAGGGTGATTAGATTAGTGTACACCAATACGTGCGAGTCTTTCCTGGGAGTTAGGCAGACTAAGCTGTCAAGATGGTAGACGCGTTGGGCAAGTCTACTCCATTTAAACAATGTCCCAGCCAATGCAGCGTCCGATTGGTTACTTTACCGTTATATTGTGAGTGAAGGTGCCACTGGACGCTCATTAAGTAGATGCTTAAGTTTATTGCCCAAAAAAACAGGAACCTATTCTTCTTTCAGTGGGGCTATTACGTAAATAAAATAACCCACTGATTTAGAAAAAAACCCAACTTTCGACTGTCAAAAAACGATTTGGTATTATGTAACTCCAGAAAATCACGGTTGCTAAAATTATCCACTCCACCATAGACAAATCCCATATTTGGTCATAAACGATAGGTCGATGGAAAGAAAACGGCATTCCGTAAAAAAAAATAAGCACTCTCAACTGTCAAAGTGAGTGACAGCCACTGTATTTTAAAACACTGATACGGAGCAGCTTTTTTGAAGTGGAATTGCGTTATTTTAACTTATAAAAGCAAGAAATATGTCCCATAGTAAGGGAAAAGTGAAATTAATTCTTCCAAAGCGAGGAAATGGTGTCGAGTTTTGTTTTTCATAGGATAAATATGTATTTCGCATAAATGACCCGCAATAGCCAGATATTGCACTTTTGGCTGCTATGACACTCCTTTGTCCTCAAAAACGTTGCAGCAGAATGCAAGGCAAGAATATATTTATACAATACCTACCCTAACAACTTTACATATCAACCCCTTTTGACATAGGTAAGTAAATTATTATTTTTTGTTTTCCAGGTTGATCACGCACTAGGTAGTATCTAAGTACGCGAACGGGTCGTACGTAGGTACTTATTAGTAAAACGTGGGCGCTCTGAATCTAAAGATGGCACAGCCCCTTTTTCCCTGAAGTTTTACATAGATACCCGGGACACACCTACCTAACATCCCAACAAGTGCAGAAAGGAGAAAATTTGGAAGGCAATGGAAGGTAAGCTATTTCGCTTGGCCGACAGTTTATACTATGGTTATCCACTTGGTAATTTTATTGTGAATGAAACCACTTTGAGAAAATCTGCTTAGTCGGCCCCGTGTACATATTTATGTATTGACCTTGTCAATTCCTATGGACTGGGCCAAATTAGCAGAGAGGATAGCATAAATAGATGGTGGGCAAGCCTACTGCATTTAAACATGTCCCACGCACTATACAGTGAGGTGTCTGCGTCCTCACTATCGAAGCATGAATGGAGGTGCCGCTAGAGCTATAGACACTATTAACCAAATCAAATTATAATTCCAAGTCTACTGTGTGTGTGGCAAGTGGCACTCACTCGAAGTAGAGGTACTTACCTACAGGGGTGAAACAACCACTTGGACGCTGTTGTGCCGACTTGTGCCTGATGATGAAGTAGGCTTGCCCGGCCAGCACCTAGGTCTACCTACCATCCTCTCAGCTAAGTCAGCCTATAATGTGTGTCTCAAATAAGTTATTGTGTAAATGGGTCTGTTTGAAAACCTTTTGATATTTTACACAGATAGTGACTTGTAAAGTCACAAATGTAGGCATTTACTTAACTTTGAAATAAGCTTGTCTTATGTACGGTCGGCCACAATCTCAGATACCCCATGGCAGCTCTTATCGCGCGCGGCATAAGGGCGCCAATCGAACAAAAAGGGGTATCTGAGACTGGCCGACTGTACCTACATCCCTGCACTGAGACCTTACGCTATGTGTCCATCGTTCTACCTACTGGGCTGTCACCGCTTTATCCGGTCATACCGAAGAGAGTCGATTAACTCATCAAAACAAGCAACTTTTACTAGAGGACAAAATGTGAAATAAAAAAAAGCTATGCAACTCCCTTTTGTATGACACGACCTTTCTGTAGCACCCTGTATATTCAAATATTCTCTGACTTACAATCCATGAAAGACAAGTACCTACAAAAGTGCAGTCATATTTTAACGAAGCCAGCGACTTAGTTGGTCGTTGTAATGAATGTAATGTAATGAAAACTGCTAGAGGTTGCTTCCCCATCTACCTCTAGTGTGAAATGCTACATGCTACTGCTACTGGATGCTGTACGAGTCCTACATGCAAAGGCCTATGTTTTTATTAAGTATGTGCACTACAGAAGATGTGCCCGTTACGTTGGAATCCCCGCTTTACATTATTGAGATCCTTAAGTTCTAACTAACATCAAGCCACTCACCACTGTATTTCTATGTTTTACCTTACTAAAATCAATTGCAATAAGAGTCTTTATTTATTTCAGTTTTATGAGACACAAGCCCACAGTGAAACGCTGTTGCTGCAGAAGAAAGTTACAAAGTTAATCCATCCAAACAAATATTCATAAAATATATCATAAGTAGATGTGCCACTGGATGCTGTTTAAATTATTAAGTTACTTATATAGATGCAAAGGCCTGAGTGTATAAGATATTTAATATTTACCAATATATGGCCTACGGCCTTATCTGGGCTGAAAATGATTTTAATTTTTATTAGTTTATTAGCAAAAGTTAATAATATGTAAGTACTGAATATGAAGTACATTCTGTTGACATTCATTATTACTGTTACTACTCTGCAAGTATAAAATTTGGAGAGGGAAAAATAAACACCACAAAATTCATAAGTAATAGAGTTTTATTTACCTAACAGGAAACTTTTCACAGTACCTACATCACAGTACGTAGTAATACTCTAGCTGTGGAATACAAAGATCTAGTCATCCATTAGTTACACTCTAGCTGAAGTACAAGACAAAGGCCCGGTTTCTGAGTTGAGAATTTTGCTAAGCAAATGGGTAAGTATCGTCCTGTCTCTGCAGATTTCTCACAAAAGAGTGTGACAGAGCGATACGTAAGTATGAGCTTAGTAAAATTCTCAACTCAGAAACCGGGCCAAAGTCAGTCTGTGCATGTTTTCCCTTTTTGCAATTCTCACATAGCCGTGCAAGTCTCACTGTCCATGGCTTTTGACGGCCTTCCGGGGAAGGACACCTCTCTGAGACCGTGGTCACGGGTCCTTGTTGGCCGTCGTAGATCGTATAGGGCTTCGGTCGGTCGCGGGCCGCGCTACGAAGGTGTCATGCCTCTTCACGTCCACTTGAGGTCCCTCGCGACCGTCATTTTTCTCACGTAGCGAGCCGCGCCGATATTGTTATAATTATTGTTGTGGTCTGGATGGATTCTCGCTGTATGTACGGCGCCCGTCGTGTTGTAACTTGTATTGTTTGAATTCTCAGTGTTTCTTTGTCACCAACTGCACAGGGTTCGTTGTTCCCAAATGGATTTGTATTCAGGGTCGGTGGGTCAAGTTGGATGCATGTCACTTTGCCGTTGATGTAGTTAATAGTAGATCACTTTGAACTCCATCTTGGCGGCGGAACGCTGGTTTGGCCAGTTAATTTGAGGCTCGTAAGGAGCGTTGCTAGTAAAGTTGTTTCTTTCTGCGGCTAATTGAAGGGCACAAGTTTATCGTAGATGCTATATGGGTTGTTGTAAAGCGTGTCGGGTTAGTCCAACATGTTGAAACGTTTGTTTTTGGTAGCTTTCTTCACTAAATTCGCACATGAAACATTATTATTTTAGAATACTTTTTGTTTACAAACAAGATAGCACACACACACACATTCATAATGGGTGACATTTGACATTTGTCTTGTCGCACACAAGGGCAAACAAACGTCGTCGCAAAATGGCAGTTTTGCTAGCGATCGTAACGAAATTGCCTCTTTGCAGCGTGTTTGTTTTTGTGTGCATCCCACAGAACATCTAATTGTTCTGTGGTGCATCCACCACAGGTACCAACATGACAAAAATAATGCTGCGTATTCACCAAATTAGCTCGTGTCACAGACGAAAGTACCGAATGAAATCACACGTTCATAGATTAAAGTCTTAGTAAAGTGTCGATATGGTATTCACTTCAAATCACGTCACTATCCGTTTCCACCGTGGCATTTTTTCTTACATAATCGCTTACAGTTGCAAGTTCAAAATAGCAATGGACAACTTTTGTAACCACTTATAACTATGCGGATTATTATAGCTAATACGCCTGCTGGTCTTCGTAGAATACGAGAACGAAAATAAAGTGGAGCTAAGTGGCGAGGTGCGGTAAACACGTCGCCACCTTGTTCACCTCTTAGTTAAATCGCACTCAACTTCGATACATTCCTAAAGCTGCAAGTTTTTTTTTTTATTTTCAAAAAATAAAAGTAAGCTTAGACATAGATCTACAAAAACGGTTGACATCAAAATCAACGGAATCGGATAATATTTAGGGAGTATCAAAACGACTTCTTCGTCTACTCCGTTTGCATGGGCGAGAGCACGGCAAAGCGCGTGGTAAGTAAGTAAGTAACTCTTTATTGCACAAACGAAAACATTTTACAAATGAACTTTAAAAATAACAGTACAAATGGCGGTCTTATCGCTAAAAGCGATTTCTTCCAGACAACCTTTGGATGGACAGGACTGAGAGCGAAAACACAGTGGTAGTCGCTCCTCTTAAGGCGCTGTACATAGTGAATTAGGCCGCGCGCAAAAAAAATGCACAAAACCGAGTCCTGTATCAAATACACTAAAAAAATCGAAAATTTTCACATATCAAACCCTAGAATAAGGTGAGACCTATCTATAACAGTGAGTTTCGTGTTGACATTCATAAACGTTTTGAAGATATTTTTGATGAAAAAAAATAGGCGGCGCACTTTTTTTCAAACAAAATATCTTGCAATCTGTTATGGGTATCAACACAAAACTGGCTGTTTTAGATAGCTCTCACCTAATTCTAGGGTTTGATATGTGAACATTTTCGATTTTTTTAGTGTATTTGATACAGGAATCGTTTTTGTGCATTTTTTTTGCGCGCGGCCTAATTCACTATGCCCAGCGCCTTAAGATTACGTGTGGTGTTTGTTTGTTTGTTTGTTTGTTTACCTGCAGTAACATCTGCAGCGAGTCAGCCTCGCGCGGCACCTGGCTGGCGTGCGGCGGGCCGGGCGCGCCGGGCGGCGGCAGCGACGACGACGGGCGGCCTGCGTGCGCGTGCGCCGGCGGCGGCGATCTACCGCCCACCACGCCGTACACTGTACGACGGGAAACACGGTTCGTTACTACAGTTCTGAAGTGGAAGTGGGCAGGGGTCTTAGCCTGTAACGCAATGGTGCCAAAATGGGCTCCCGGTTGACGGTTTCAATTACGATTTATTAATGCTGTCGGTCCAGTGTCGTTCCTTTTAATGTTTTTGTAGTACAGCAAAGAATATTATGAGTTCGCTGGTAGTAGGAGAACAACGAAAAAATCCCGGTTTTGTCCTTCCACCTGGGACGCCATTGATACGCATTTGTGTTACAGGCTAAGGCCCCTGGACACCTGGTGAGACGTACCGATGGCAGATGAACAAAGTCCATTGCGGAATGGCGACCCCGAGAGGGGAAGAGATCGGTTAGCAGACCACCAGCCCAGACGGTCCGACGACATAGCCCAAGTAACCGAAAAACAGTGTTTGCGCCTGGCACAGGATAGTGAGAGGTGGCGTGAGCATGAAGAGGCCTTTACTCAGCAGTGGGTGTTAACAGGCTAATGATGATGATAATGATGATGAGTACAGTCGGCCACACGCTAGGATACCCTTTTTTGTTCCATTGGCACCCTTATGCCCATATAGGGTATCTGTAACTGCGGCCGACCGTACAATGAAACAATAAAATTGGTAAAGTAAAAGAATTGAACCTGTCTGAAACATTCCTACCGTGAATGATCAATGACACTCACTGATAAGTCGGTCGTCCATAGCAAGGTTGAAAACTAATTGTTGAACGCAGTTTTTCCGGGGCTCAAGCCCAAAAGCATCTGAGACCCTGTATGAAACTAAATTTTGTATGATTTTTTTATCTTGATAACCTACGCTCATTGGGTTCAAGCCCCCTCCAACCAAAATCCTGGATCCGCCACTGTGTAAAGTAATAAAAGACTCACTGATAAGCCGGTCGGCGGGCGCGGGCGAGTGCGCGGGTCGGGGCACGCGAGCGGACGGAGGCCGCCGCAGCTCCAGCGGCGGCGTCGGCGCCTCCGAACCCTCCGCCTCCAAAGTTCTGAGGACAACAGGGTTATTTGTCACTCAGATGATAGAGAAGAGTCGAGAATAAATGGGGAAGCCTTTGCCGCGGCGTCTCGACGCAGCAGGTTTTGTGTTTTTCTTTTTAATAAGAACATTTATACAGCGCTCAGTGGCACCTTCTTTTACACTAGAAGGGTGGAGTGCCTGGTATAGTTCGCCAAACATCTAGCCCGCTCTGAAGTTACGCCGCGCTACGCATTGCGCAGGTTCTCAATATATGGCGGCATACATAAAAAACCTGCGCAACTCGTGGCGAGCCATCTTCAGAGCGAACTAATTTGTTTGGCGAGAACCATTTTTTTTATTTACCGAAAGACAAATCGCGCGTCAATCACGGATACAATTTCGTCGGTCCGCGATTTTCAGAATATTTCTTCGTTGGAACAGGTTATTGTCACTAGTACCTTCAGAACCTCCACAAATATCAACTTCAGTCAGAAAGGAGATTAAACACAATTGCAATTAGATATTTCATTATTATCAACAACAAAATGGCAGTTCATTGAACTAGTTGATAGATTGAAATAGACTTCCTTCAATGAACCTTATTTTATCATTAGGATCTTTGGAAAATTAAACTGCTCGGTAGTCTCTTACCTTGTATAGGGTAATGGTGACGCCCTGCTTTCCTGCTGCGTGGCACGGAAGTGTTGTTGGTACATCTGGTAGTGTTGATGCGAGAAGTGTGGGTACATCCCGTCGCCCTGTGAGGACAAATGGGTAGGTACAGTTTAGTACCATCAGCAGAAACGTTGGAGTATTTGGGTCGTCGCCTTTTTATTTCTTCACTATTCCAATCACTGGAATGCTGTCTAGATTCTAGTGATACTATGACTCTAGATCACGACTTTGGTCATTGGTGAGCGAAAATATTACTTGGAAATTCGCTCCCTTTTCATCTTGGGGCACATAAGAAACCCTGAATCGTCCTAACAATTACGAAATTTTCGTTTTATTTTAACGGCAGGTACGGTCGGCCACAGACCAAGATACCCCATGGCAGCTCTTACCGCGTGCGGCATAAGGGCGCCAGTCGAACAAAAAGGGATATCCGAGCGTGTGGCTGACTGTACATCATAAGGCATTTTAAAAATTCAGTTCTCTCGGCGACCCAAGTACAGTTAGTTATGCTCGACAACACAGATAATGTTACTCAAGAGAATAATAAAAGAGATACAAGAAAGATCACCATACAATGACGTCAATACATTTAACAGTTTGGAAGTTGAAAAGTGTCAATTACATTGTGGTATACCGGAGTAACGGGAGAGGTCTGTTGGTGGGCGGGCGGTGGACTGCGAACTAAGTCCGCCGACTGTTCCAGGTTAGCATGAACAGAGGAAATCGTCCGATCAACGTTGAGAACAAACCTGATGAAAGCAAGAGACAGGTGGAAGTGAAACTTACAACTGGCACGTGACCTTGGGGGCTGATGTTTGGCACGTTTGTGACGTTCATACGTGAGGCGGCGGAACCTGCAAGAAATAAAAAACAATATAAGTAAATGTATATTCAATGTGGACAATAAAAGGTAATGTAATGTCTGTGCGAGTATGTGGATTTGTGCAAGATACATCTCTCCTTTATGTTAATGTCTAGTCAATGATAAACAACCATGGAGATTTACCCAGCTCTTCTTCCACCAATAACTTCTGCTGTTGGCACGCGTGGAGCCTACCGCACTTGAAGAGTTTTGCCCTCAGTTATGCCTGACCTGACGGCCTCATGGTCAACGCGGTAACTGAAGTAATTCAATCACATCACACCCCATGATTTTAGTTGCAAAACGTTTACCTGTTCAGTAGGTCTCTTAAGCGGTATGAGGTCTGAGTGCGGGACGGGATCGGGGCGGCGGAAAGAGGTGCGGGAGGCGCGGTCAAGACTCTTTTTTCGTGGCACTTTGTACTCCACGCTTGCTCTATCTCTAGCCCTGTAGTTAGTTACCTGGGTGCGGATGATGATGGTGTGGGACCGGCTTGAGGTGCGGATGCGACGGGTGCAGCGGCTGCGGCGGCGGCGGGTGGTGCGCGCCGCGCGGCAGACTTGCAGTTCCCGCGTACGCTGGACGGTAGCCGCTTGCCCCTTCGCCGGCCCTGTTGCAGAGGAAACTGTGAGTTAGAATCGTATAGCTCGGTCTCCTCAAGGTTTACAACCCCGAAAGGACGTGTGTCGCCTATTTCTGTAGCGTCCGTCCGTCTGTCTGCTTTGTGGGCTTGAAACTCGTAAACAGATAGATAAATTTAAATAAAAAGGTGCTGTAAAGTATGAGCTGCTTTCCAAATTGCTGCGACAATATCATGGACATAACAATAAAATCAAGACTTCATCTAAAACATGGCGGTACTTTTGGTGGGCGTTTGAGGGGTAATTTCCACCCATCTCCTATGCTGTGCATGTGCTGCTAGAAGCTGTATAAATAATCTAGTTTTTCTTTCTCCTTTTTCTACCGCAATTTGGCTCCATCTTGGGTCATTAAGGTGTATATATGATATTCATTTATTGATCATGTTTCAACTCCTAATACATAGGATCAAAAACATAAAAATATTTTTACTTACAGAAATCTTAGTGACACAAAATATTACAAAGACATTTGCAAAACAACTTAATAAAAGATTTAGAGAAGAGTTTGAAGAAAGGATGGGAACTTAAAATTAATCTTAAACTAAGCCTTAAAATAATTAAATATACTTCGCTCACATAATTTATCATTATTTCTAATAAAGCCTTTATAGGGCATTATCCTATAGGCCTACAATCTCGCATAATAGAACCAATAATATTGGTGGCAGAATTTCTTAAATGATCGGAAATTTTTTATATTTGCAACTAGATCCACATCAGGTCATTAAGGTGTATTTGTGTCTAGTAAAGTGAAAAGCTTACCTTATCAAGACAGGTGTTGCGCGGTCCGCCGGCCGATGTATCGAGGGTATCGAAGGCGGGCGGTGAGGTAGCGCCGGCGACTGCACTCTCGCGTCAGCCGCTTCAAGCGCTCCGACCGGTAGCGCATTGCCTGGCGCTGCATCCAACAACCGCCTGAAACCAGCATCGATATGCGCTTCAGCCGTGGCCGCAGGCATCAGTTCGTCAGCTATAGGATGGGCCTTAGCGCACTCGGGATTCCTCGCTTCTCTGTAGGCCATTGACAACTCGTCCGCCTCGGCAGCAACTTTGCTCGCTGTCGGCTCTTCCTCGACTATCTTTTCCGGCACGATTGGAGACGCGTTAGTTCTTATAGTCGGCGCGGTAGAAGCGGCCTCTTCGAAGGCAGATGCTAGTTTGGCGCTGATTTCCGAGATCATTTTCTTGGGCGGCTTCATGATGGGAGTAGTAGTTGGAGCCGCTGGCACAGTGCTAATGACTGGAGTGGTGGCGGGTTTCACCACTGGCGGTGGCTGAGGCTGGGGTTGTGGTGCAGGGGGCTCCGGTTCGACCTTCGGTGCTGGCATCGCTGGAGCCGGTGTTGGGTTGACGGTAGTCACAGGTGGTGTTGTTTCGACGACCTTTGGTATCTTCGCCTCTTTGGGTGCCTCCTCTTTCTTGGCAACCTTCTCATCACTGCTGCTGTCGATCGACGCGTCGGACAAACTTCTGTCTCTGGTCCTCTTTACTCCACGAGGGGACTTGCGTGCATCGGACCCAACAGTTTTATCCTGCGCATTGACCTTAGCGCCAGCTTGCCTCGCAGGTTTCTTTTTGTTGTTATCTTTGGCACCTCGTGTTTGTGTCGAAGATCCTTTGACGACGTCCTCGATGACGTCATCCACAGTCGTGCGCTGAACGTCTTTTTCTTGCAGCCTCCTGGACTTCCGAGTATTCGCCGATGGAGAGACGAAATCCTCGAGTTTGTCCTCTTTATTTGTGACCAGAGCCGGAGCTTTTGGTGGTTCGGTTTGTTTTGGCTGTTCTTTCGAAGGGACGGTCAGAGACGATGATGTTATTGCGGTAGTCTGACCGGCCAGAGGACTTTTGATGGTCAATATGAGTCTTGGTCGTGCCTCAGTTTTATTTTTCGGTGAGGTGTTGGTTTCATCGCCGGAGTCCTCGTGGAAATCGTAGACATCGCCGGGTAGGTTATTGGTGCTGGCGTTAATGGCGCCTTTCAGCTTTTTATCCGCGTTCGCCCTGCCCCTTCCTCCTCTCTTGGCGGAACCACCTCGAGGTGTTTTAGCTATTTGTCTGGTTTGCACTCTGTCTTGGTTCTTATTTGTTTTCTTGCCACGGATGTTACGGCCGCCTCTCTTACTGGCAGAACCTTTTTCGGTATTGAACTCATCGGATGTATCCATATTGTCTTCAGTACTGGTGTTGATGTCCAACGGTTTTGTTGTTTCAGTGGTATCCACATTGTTGGTATCAGTCACTTTGATTTTGGTCTCACTCGAACTATCCTCAGAGTTATCGTTGCATAGTGAGTCTACCTTCTTTATCACCGACTCGATGTTAACATCCTTCGCACTCCAGGAATCGCCCTCGTCGTTGTGTTTCTTATCGGATTGCTCCAGTAACAACGCCGCAAGGGGTTTGTCGTCGTCTTTAGCAGAACTGTGGTCATCTGTGTCCTTTTCCTCTGCTTGTTTAGGCTGTTCTTTCTCATTGAGATGTTTAAAGTCCTGTTTTGAAAAGTCTTTGAATGCATTGTCATTGAAGAGCTTATCTTTTACTGCTTCCTGTTTGACCGGTTCTTGTTTGGGTGCTTCTTTGGGTACAGTTAGAGGTTGAGCAACAGACTTTTCGCTGGCTGGAGTATCAGTTTCGCGCTTGATGGTGGACTGACTCGTATTAGATTCATTCGCTTGCGAGGTCGCTGCCGTAACTATGCTAACAGTTTTTCCGACATTGACCTCAAGTTTCTTTTCCGGAGTGACCTTTATCTCGCTGGTGTTATTTTTGAGCAGTTCCTCGAAGTCAGTTTCGCGTTTCAGAGCGTCAAGTAGAGGGGACGGTGGTTTCACTGGCTTGATGAGCAGTTCCTTTCGTCTGTCAATGGGGTCGTAAGCGCCAGGTATTTTGCTTTCGAAAGCCTTCTCCTCATTTTCCTTCATCATTTTGTTTTGTAACAATACCGTTGGATGGGTTTCAGCTTCAGGTTTGTTGTTAATTCTGACTGTGCCGAGAGAGGTGTTCGTTTTCAGCAAAAGCGGCGTCATCACAACATTCGTCAAAGTCGAGGTCGTTGCAGCCACGGCACCAGAAGCATCTAACTTCGTGAGTACTGTCGGTGCTCTCATTGTCGACATTGATAGAACTGAGGGTGGTACTCTGTGAGCGTCTATCTGTAGGACATTCGACATTGGAGCTGTCGTCAACAGACGCTGCGAGTTGATGGAGTGAATCACATTGGTGCCTTGCTCCCTGGTGCTGACTGGCTCATGAAACATTATCGGCTTCGACTGCAGTATGTGGCTTCCCGAGTGATTGACTCCAGCCACATGAATGACGGGTGGCGAGCCAAACTGACCAACGTGATTGTGATGTTCAGATTTCTTCAAATCAGGCTTGAAAGGCGCATTTGGCATGTCTTTCATTTCTGCCATTGGGTTCACGGTATTGAGCAGTACTTTGTTGGGTAGTTTTAATGTCGAGTTTATTCCACCAAGATGAAGAGTATTCTGCATAGATATCAAACGATTCTGCGCCAATAGAGTTGGGTTGGTAGTATGATGTAAGCTGGTCGGTGACAGAATTATTTTGGAGTTTTCAGCGCTCGTTTCCACGACGGTTCTTTGCCCGTCGGGCCTTCTATCAGCAGGGATGTTCTTTTGCGGATGCATCATAGAAGAAGTGACTACTCGGAGCGTCTTGTTGGGTTGCCCAATGTCGTTGACATTCAGTTTGGATATTGGAGCCAGTACTGGAGCAACTGGCAGCCTATTGAAGTGTAGAGGTGGTCCCTGAGTTTGAACCAGAACTGAGTTAGGTCTGTTAGGCGATACCATGGCGCGGGGTCCGTGCGGCAGATGCAATGCCTGAATCGGACTTAGCGGCGGCTGCTGCATACGCACGACTGTCAAATGCCCCGGAGATCTCTGCTGCATATTATTTGGAGATGTCATTCCAACAGAGTTTAAGTTCTGCGGTGAAGTGCTCAGAATAGTCATGTTGGTCATGCGCGGTGACGTCAAAGGTTCGCCTTGAGATATGCCTTTTGGACTTTGTAGTCTAGGATCGGTGGCCATGCGCGGAGAGATAACAATACTCTGCTGCTTTTGGTACAGAATGTGTTGATCCGGTATTTTAATGGTCGGCGGCTGCATGTTGGGTACTTGTGTTCGAATCATTTGATTAACAACTTGATACGGCGCATTTATCCTGTTTGGCGTGCCCATAATAGGTCTCATTGGGCTGTTTGATGGCACAATGTGATTCGGTTGGGCTTTCAATTGTATTATGTTGGCGGTCACATTCATGGGTTTGCTATCTATTGTTTCCCTACTAGGCAGCTGGCCTTTCGAAACGTTTAATAGCTGCGGCTTGTTATTTGTCAGGCTCCACGATGTTATCACTGGAGTGGCCGTTGAGGTGGCTATGTGTGACGCCTTTACTGGAGATAACTTTAGATCTTTTTCGTTCAGTTTGTTCCTGATATCAGAAGTGCTCAGAGGCGTACTCACTTTAACCTGAACTTCAAGCTTTTCTTCCGGTTTCGGTTTGTGGTTTACAGTAACAGGAGCTTTTGTCTGTTCAGAATTGAGCGTTTGTTTCGTAGCTATGATGTTGACCGGTAATTTCTCAAGGGCATCTTGGGGTGTCTCATCCGCTTCCTCGGTATCAGTATCAATGAGAAGCAAGTCGTTGTCAGACAGCGGAGTATCGGGTTTTATTTCCATTTCACTTGCGTTGAGGTTTTGCACAGCCCGTCTCATCTCCTCTGCGTCTTCCTCGGGCATGTTTTCGTTCTCAATAGCTGTGCTCTCCATCTGGTTTGTCGAGTGATCGCTGACCTCGTGAAAGTCGAACTCTTCGTCGTTACCACCGAAACTTTCACCCAACAGAGCGGCCACAGCGTCCTCAGTCTCCTCTTGTGATATGACGGCCCTGGGCTTTTCCTCCAATTTCTCATCAACTTTTGGCGCATCCAATGCGTCTGATGTTTTTGACGAATCTTTCTCTAGGTTAGATATGCTGCGAACTGCATTTTCACTCAGCGTTTGGTCGCTGTCTGTGCCAAAGGGAGACATGTAGTTGTCGGATTTACTTTTCTCAGGTGTGCTCGTTGCCACTTCCCTAGACAGTTCCATGGGCGGTGGCGTGGAGGGGATTTTGATAGTCTCGATGTCTTTACTATCATCGTAACTCATGTCCATGCTTTCGACAATAATAAGACCATCAGAGGTGTCAGAGGTATTATTGTGAATATCTACTTCGAGGTTGTTCTTGACTGGTGTTACAGGCGGGCTTTCAGTTAGTCTGGGTAAGCTGGGGGACTCCGTTGGCGATTTGCCGTCTTTAGGTTTATCCAGCGTTGTGGATGGTTTGGAGTCAGTTAGATCGACTTTATCAATAGGTTTGACTTCTTTTAGTAGTAAATCAATCATAGGCATCGGAAGTTTCGGCTCATCCGTGCTATCGTGGTGGTGAAAGTGATGATGCTCTTTTCGATTTTGGCGATCTTCCTTGCTGCGCTTTTTCTTTTTCTTTTTGTCTCGGTTTTCGTGGTTTCGCTTGATCTTATCATGGTGGTGATTTTTCTTCTCTTCACCTAGCCCACTCAGCGCAGACGTATCCCCAGTGTAAGAAAAACTAGAATGATCGGGTTTACTAATTGGTTCAGGTGGTGTTTCGATTCTTGGGCGATCATCGTCTGTGATAGAATCCGCAATAAGCCTAGCCTCGATAGCTTTGCCTACAGCATCGACGTCCAAGCTGTTATCATCGTCTTTGACAAAGTGCCGTTTTTCTTTGCGCCTTTTCTCTTTTCTGCGCCTGAAGTCTTCTTTCTCTTTCAGTTTGAAATCATCGTTATTTGTCATTGAGATATTGTAATGGCTCGAGTGAACATTGAAGTGTGAGTCGTATTCATTGGACGTAAAGTCATGTTTCTCGTCTATGACAATTTTCGGCATGCTGTCCGACTCATCTGAAAGCGGGCCGAAAATATCTTCCATTTTACCGTCTTTCTTGATATTATTCATGCCTGATTCTAGGGCTTCTATCGCGGAGTTGATTAACGATTTGTTCTTTTTGCCCTTGAGTCTATCGTCACGCGATTCATCTGTGTCAATGCTCTCGCGTATTTTATCCCGTCGCTTTTCCTTCTTAGTACTGTGGCGTCGAGATTTCTCTGAGTGTCGGTGTTTCATATCAGTATCGACGGCCATAGAATCATTGGCATTATTCTTGTGTTCTTCATCAGAGAGATTGAACTTATTACGACGCTGTTTCTTCTTGTGTTTCTTACGAACTTCACTAGAATATACGTTTGACACCATAGACTCGCTCTCTGATGAGAAATCGTTGCACTTTTTGATGAAGTTAGACTTGTAGCTGTGGTCATTCTCACCCGAGCAGGACTTGATTTTGCTGTCGTCGCTGTCACTTTTGCCAAACAGGTTGAGGAGCGAGTTCTTTTTGATCCGGTCGCTGCTCGACTCTTTAGTAAGCAACGCATCGTCCATATCGGTTTTGGAGAAGAAGCCAGAAGTTTGTGATTCTGCTTGCATTGATTCAGTGTCAGAATAGATCTCTTTTTTGACTTGGGTGAAGCCAGGACTTTTGTTGAGTAGTCTCTTCAAAGTGTCATCATCAGAGGTGTCCGACACGATGCGGCTCCTTGAGTTCTTGCGCGATAACTTATTTCTCGATTCCTCGTCGAGCATGAAATAATCGCCTTTTTGACTTCTGTCGTCGAATTCTGGTAGTTTGTCTGTTTTTGTAGACTGATGGTGGCGTCGATCATCTTCTGAGGAGCTGTCCATGGAATTTTTCTGTGACTTCTTCCTATCGTTGTCAGAATCACTGTCCTCGTCCCAACTGGATCTCTTTTTCTCCTCTCGCTTGGCTCGGCTTTGTTTGAGCTGACTGAACTTGGCTTTGATCTTTTCTTGGCGCTTCTCCTCTTCCTGTTTTTGCATGTTTTTACAGGAGCGAGCCTTAACTTTGTCATACATCGATATATACGTCGGTGTGTCATCAACGATGTCAAATATCGAATGTTTTTTAGGTCCATCCGAATCTGATGAGTCAGAACTGTGGAGTGGTTTACGATTTCTGCGTTTTCCGTCACATTTTTCTTCTCTACTTTTGCGTTCAGTCGACATGCGCTTCTCACGAGCGGCTTCCTTCCGTTTGTCGTCACATTTTTTATTTTTGTCATCTTTCATCTTAGCCACGTAATCTGCTTGCTGCATGGCATCTTGTTGCATCTGCAGTTCTTGAATTTGTTGAAGTTGTTGAATGCGTTTCTTTTCTTTCATTTCCTTTTTGAGAGCTCTCTGTTTCTCATCCTCTTCGCTAGACCTCAGCTCTAAGGTGTTCAAAAAGTCTAGGTCATTGCATATACTTTCTGGTTTGATTTCAGGACTTGAACTGAGTTTATCTTCGTTTTCTTCTCTTGGACTCTTTTTAGGCTTGTTAAGTTTTTCAGCCAATTTGTAATCTTTATTGCCTTCCACTTTGAATTCTAGGGAGCTGCTGTCATCGGGTGGTTTGACTTGGTTCTTCTTTTCATCCTTTGTTTTGCTCTCTAATAACTTTGCGAAATGTCCTTTGTTGAATTTGGTAGTCTTATGTCTTGTGTCTGTACTTCGTGAGTCTTTAGAATCCCTTCGTTCAGGAATTTTGGGTTCCGTTTTAACTTTTTTACATTCTTCGTTGAAGGATTCTATACTATCCTGAGACGACATTCTCCGTTTGTGTCCAATGTGCGAAGGCAAGCTTGAGCAAGAGTTAAGTCTCTCTTTACGTTTGTTGTCCAAGCTTGGCGAGTCGACTGAGTAATGCCTTTTCATTTCTGTGATATCAGCTTTACTCTTAGCATGATGCTCTGTTGATGGCTCACTTTTGACTTTAGCTGGTTGTTCCATGAGTCCCTTTTCTTCTTTTATTTCAGTCTTTATTTTAATCGTGTCATCAGTTTTAACACGATCTGTCGATTTAGGAGAGTGCTCTTTCTCTGATTTATGTTTAAAGTTGTCAATCGTACTTTTGTGTTTGCTTTTAATTTCGTCTTTTATATCTGGAGTGTCGATTTCTTTTAGTTTAGACGAGTCATATGAAGCTCGTGACGTAGAAGAATCGGTGGAATCTTTACGGCACAAGTCTCTTGTTGATTCGTCTCTCGAAGACTTGCGAGACTTTGAGTCAAGATCTTTCTTTGCGTCTCGCTTCGACTCATTGTGGTCTTTTCTGTGACGGTCGTGTTTGTATTTTTCATCTTTCTTTGTCTTACTGTCAGTACTATCAACAGAGTCTTTGCGTTTATCATACTTGTCCTTCCTATGGTGGTCATGTCGAGATGACTTGTCGTCAGAGTGTCTTGATTTTTCGGTATCGCGATCAATTTTATCTCTATGTGATCTCTCAGAATCTCTGTCCGATTTACTGTGCTCTGATTTACTGTGTTCTTTCTCTGACCTATCTTTCTCAGCTTTGACCTTTTCCATCTTGACTGAATAAGGGCCCTCAGGAGAGGACTCCTTGTGTTTCTTATCCTTTTCAAAAGTCTTTTCCTTGTCTATGTTCTTATCTCTTTCAGTGTTCTTGTCTCTTTCCATGATTTTTTCTCGTTCCACGACCCTTTCTCGTTCCATGTTCCTCTCTCGTTCCACGTTCTTCTCTCGTTCCACGTTTCTCTCTCGTTCCGCATTTTTCTCTCGTTCTACGTTCTTCTCTCTTTCCACAATCTTCTCTCTTTCAGCGTATTTCTCTCTTTCGGTGGTTTTGTCTCTTTCGGTGGTTTTGTCTCTTTCAGTGTTTTTCTCCCTTTCAGAGTTTCTCTCGCGCTCCGAGTTTCTTTCTCGTTCCGCGTTTTTCTCTCGTTCCGCGTTTTTCTCCCGTTCAGCGGTCCTTTCCTTTTCCACGTGTCTTTCTCTATCCACGATCTCTTTCTTTTCTTTTTCTATGTTCTTTTCTTTTTCCATTGTCTTATCTTTTTCAGATATTTTCTCTCTTTCAGAGTTCTTTTCTCTCTCCGAATTTCTCTCTCTTTCCGCATTCCTCTCTTTTTCTGCGATTTTTTCTTTATCTTGCTTGATGGATCTTGCTCTCTCTTTTTCATAGTCATATTTTTCTTTATCTGCTCTGTCTTTATAGTGGCGGTTCTTCTCACGTTCGAGCTTGAAACTTTCTTCATGGTTCTTATCGTGGTCGACTACTCTTTTATCAGACGACGCGTGGTTGAAATTAGCAAATCTATCTTTGTCAGGCTTTTCAAACTCAATGTTTTCTTTTTCTAGTTGGGCGTTTTGGAAAACGGTTATCAACATGTTTTGATTGAACCTTTCTTTGCCATTTTTGTCAGCCTTGAGGAAATCATGATCACTTTTGCTCTTCTTGGTGTTAATGTTCAATTTATTCTTCTCCTCTTCAGAACTAGTCATGTCTTTCAGGTGGTTTTGAATAACTTCTGTTGGCAGCTCATTCTTGTCACTGTTAGATGATGTTGTGTTGTCTGGCCTACTCATGAAATCCACATCAAAAGAAGGTTTTGTTTCATCTTGTGATGAGTGAAACTTACAGATTTTAGCAATCTCTTCATCCATTGCATTTGCCTTATCAATTTTCTCTTGCTCTTGCTGCAATGCCACTTCTTCCCTTCTGCTGAGTTCTTGTTGAGAGGAGAGTTTCTCATTGTGGTTACTTTGACAAGGTTTTTCTTCAGGTGCAGTATCAAGCAGTAGCTCGTTTTTTACTTCCACATTTTCATGCTTTTCTGCACTTTCAGTCAGTTTCGCAAGAAGAGTTTTATTGCTATGGCAGTCAAAAGAATCACTTCTTTCAATTTTGACGCTGAATGGACGACACATCATTTCGTTGAGCTTATTATCTTGATATTCAATTCTGTCGTCGATTGTTTCAATGTCCTCCTTCTTTATTATTGGTGGCGGTTCTGGTGGTCTATCACATTCTTTATCGGAGTAAAGTGATAATCTTCTTCTTCTATCTTTCTCATGATCACTTGTATAGTCTCTACTATGATCAGGCTGATCTCTTTCTGGTTTTGGTGATAGTTTCTTGTCACTCGAATCAAGTTGCAGTTTATCAGTAGAGGGTGTTCTGAGACGTATCCTTGATTCAAGTTTATAGTCACTTTCACAAATTTTGTTTAGTCTTTCAATAGAGATCGACCTATCAACCCTGTTGAGCCGCGGATCGATAGGTTTGTCTGAACTGTCCGTCCTAGATAGTGTTCTCGTCAGTCGATCGTCCAATTCACTTTTCACAATGTTCGTACACTCGACACTTTTCTTTTCACTTTTGAAGAGTTCATATTCTCTGTGAAGTTTGACCGACATGCCGTTGGGAGGCAACCGGTCCTCGCAGTCGGCGGCGGGCGGCGGGTGCGTGGGGAAGGGATACTGCAGCGCGCGGGGGCGCGGTCGCGGCTCTGAGCCAACGCTGCCCGGGCTGGGCGGTCGCGCCGTGCCCTCTAGCCGCTCAGAGTCCTCGTCGAACACGGAGCGCTTGGCCAGCAGGGAGCGAACCACCTCGCTCGGCTTCACCTCGTTGATGTCGACCTCGAGCAGGCGGTGTCGTAGGCGCGCGCGGTCGGGCGGCGGCGCGGGCGGGTCGAGACGGCTCCAGCGCTCGTACTTCTCGTCGAGGCTGCGGATGCGCTCCTCCAGCGAGAGCGAAGGCGAGTGCGGCGCGGAGCCGCCGCTGGAGGATGAGGCGGAAGGGGGCCGCTCCGGGTGTCGCACGGGCGAGGCGGGGGCGGGCGGGTGCACGGGGGGAGGCGGCGGCGCGGCCGCGATCTGCGACCGCAACAACACGGCGAACTTGGGTAGCGGCAGGCTCATAGGCATGGAGCGGTCCCGCGGTAGCGGCGGTCGGCGCGGCTCCATAGGCAGCGCTTCGGGCGGTTCGTCCCGGAGCGGGGTGCCGCCGCGTGACGCGGACTCCTCGCGCCGACGTCGGTGTCTGCGCCGTGAGCCTGAGCGCGATCTGTGCCGCGCCTCGCCCGTCAGCCGCGTTCCACTCACACTCACAACGCCACCGGATACGCTTCTGTGCCATTCCTGCTGATAAAATACACAACATTATAGCATACAAATAAGTAACGCACATTTGATATAACAATTATTCGCCTCGGTAAATATAAATCCTAACAATGTATGTCTTTACCTTCGCATGCTTATGATCCTCAGGACTGGAGTCGCGTCGATGTCGCCTAGATCGATGCGGTGACACGACAACAGATTGCAGTCTTTCATCGTACGGCGTCTCTTCGGTTTGCGGACTGGAACCTAATTCATCATATACCCTGGAACAAAATAAAACAATGTTGTAATCATGGCACTCAGGTGTTGTTTTACGCCTTTGGAAGATTAGTTAATCTGCGGATTTCTTCCTGACATTTGTGGCATGACGCTGCCTGGGGATGACGCGTTGTTTGAAACCAGCGTTCGGTGTAGAGACCAACCTGTATCGTCTATCCGCCGCATACTCCGCGGAATCGTAGTGTTCTAGCGCAGTGTAGCGCGGTGTTCGCGACGAGCCACGCCCGTAGCTCGAAGCTCTCGACCGCGAGCCGCCGTCGTACCTGGGAAACAAACAAATAAGTTAGTAAATAACTGAGACGAAAGCGGAGCTGACTAAATGGCGCAATCATGGCGACAGTTCCAAGCATAAGTGTAGAAAAATCTCGTCTAAATTGCAGTTACATGATGTCCCACCCATGTCAGTCGTAATCTCGTGAACTGCCAATTAGAACCTTGCTTTGGAAAGTTAATGCTAATGCCGAATCTTCGACGGAGTAGTGCAGTTGGGAAATCGAGAAAACAGACTTACGTTATTTTGACCCTCGTGTGTATAAATTTCCCTAGCATGAACGCCAAATATTTGATATCAATCCCACTAGGTACAAAAGAAAGGTGTATCGATCGAACTATACACTTCTTGTATGATCGCTCTTGCTAAGTCAGGTGAAACGAACTGACCGACTCACCTTGCCTGTAAGGTGAGTTATTTGTTCGACAGTAGACGATTGTTCCATAACAGAAGGAAAGATAAAAGGAAAAAGAGGTGGAGGAAGGCCACGGAGAAGCTACATTGACCAAATCAAAGAGAAGGTGGATGTCATGACGTACCAGGCTGCAAAGGAACTGGCCTATGATCGAAGTGCATGGAGAATGCTGCACCGACAAGAGAATAACTCTTAAATATAATGATGATGAGCCCATTGTACGACGCCTTGAACGTGGAGTGTCCTTCTTTTCCCAGGTGGGCATATCTGACGGTAATTCCTGTAGTTAGTATTACCGTAAGGTGTCGTGCCTGGTTGTCGGGATGTACCTGGCCGCAGTGTCCGCCGCCGCTCGCTCGACGGCCGTGGTCGGCGCGGTGCCGCCGTGCTTCTCTAGCTGCTCGTAGAACGCCTCCTGAACGAATAAACACGGCAATTAGCATAAGGAAGATGGGCCAATTTTCCATCGCTTGACCTTGAAGGAAATATTGGTCTGCTGAAATCGCTAAGCATGATACGAGAGGCTTTTGCCTCCCAAAGGAGAGAAAGCTGACAGACCAAGGCATATGTTAGTTGTTAGTATTATTATGTTCCTACTGGCAGATCTGATGTGTGGTTGTGATGTGCGTTGCGTTACGTGGAGCTCTAGACTTCGTTAGTTAACGATTAGGCGAACCCGGGACCCATGTGAAGCAGGAAGTTAAGTTACGCGCGCAAGATTGTAATCTCGCGTACTTGCAAGATGAAACTTCCGAGCTAACGCACCCACATTGTATTACGACCAAGTGTATAATGCATGCCACATAAGTTGAGCTCTCAGAAGTTAGACCAAGACTTTTCACCCCGGGTTGTGCTGCGAGATTGCATTATGCAGTCGGCCACATCAGTGTGCCCACGACCGAAGAGCGTATAGTCGTGGGCGACTGAGGATAACGAACGTTACGTGGGGACGCTAATCTCCGGGAGCGTTTTAGAAAGAGAGAGCTCATGTTGATTTGGCACGGGTTATACCTGGCACTCGCGCGAGGCGTAATCGACGCAGAGGCGCGGATGGTCGGGCTCCGCTGCGGTGGCACACGCCGCCACACGGCGAAGCTCGCGGACTGCGGCGCTCGCGGCGCAAGCCTGTTCGAAATGCACGAGCGCCGCGCCCGCCGCCCGGTCCACGCAGACTGAGGTCGCCGCGCCGCTGCGTGACACCGCGCCGAGCACCTGCCGAGCGCAAGCAACACCACAACGCTTACTCACACACACAACCAAACAACCAACCAACCAGACAACCAACTAACCCACCGACCGACACCCACACGACAGAGCATTTTACATCAGCCCGAGCTAATCACATCGCGCTCGCCTTCACTCACTACCACGAATCCCAACCAGATCTAGTTGTCATGGTGAATATAAATCTCTCTGCGGGCGATGCGGGCGACACGATGTCGCCGTGGCAATGCAGTTGTATGCAAAGACCCTTGACGATTTAATAGTTCACTAATCCAAGTGCAGATTACTGAGATTTTTGATAGAGAAGCGCGAGACTGACGCAGCTTCGCTTGTCTTGTAAATATCTATCACTCTAGTTAGATTAAAAAATACTGCCTACCTAAAAACATTTTCTGGTCGGTTATCTCTCAAGCTACTCAGTTTTCTCTAAATACGACGGGTGAGTAGAGATAAACTGAATAGAAAAAACAACGCGACTAGCACTACCTAACCTACTAGGCCGAGAAATATTTCCATTACAGAAGTCTCTTATCAAAATGCTCTGTCGTCCTTCACGCGACAACACACCACATCCGACACAAGCCGCTATCGCGATTACTGGCACGCAAAGTGAGTTAGTTTGTATGAAATTAGCTACATTTGCATGTAGATATTCAGACTACAGGTTCCCAATGAATGACCCCTCAGACCCTCGTTCGCACGGTTCTAACGTGATCCGAGACAAACGCGAGGCGAGCAGTCTCGACTGAATGATTATTCAGGTTCAGTGCATTGACTGGCCACTGGGCTGGAGCATTCATACGGGCCGCTTCGTCTCAAACTAAAGCCAGTGTCTGTTGCGGGGATGCTTTCAAGTTATTTATAATGACAAGCCCCCCGCAACGGACCAAACTTGGCATCCACTTACGATTCCGTCTTGATAATCAGCCTGCCACTCAAAGAGCATGGCGCTCAGACATTTAAACTTTTGCCAAAAAACAAATTGGTTTTATAAAGAGAAAAACGTTGGTAGAAAAAACATACGGCGCGACGAGACGACTTCTTGGCACATTAGCTCAAGAGGAAAAAACTACAACGCCGTTTGATATGCGAAAAAACAAAACATTCGTCTTTCAATATCGGATGCGAACTATCGCGTTTAATCCGGCCGCTCTTGCCAAGTCTGTTAGTTATTAAAATACAATCTACGGCGTGACGCGGCGCGCGCGCGTTGCGACAGACAGTTAGTTCGTTGACCGAGCGTTAGAAATATCAAACAAATCGCCAGCGATCGGGCGCGAGCGGGCATAGTCAGAGATGTCAAAGTGATTAAACTAGCACCGGTTTAGAAGATCACAGCGCACGTCAAAGTCGCAACGGCAGCTTCCTATGCACCGCACTGCGTGATCATTATTCATTCGGACATACACTCACTAACGATGGATGAGTTACTGTTAAAGTTAGCACAAACAGATATCTAGTGGACAAAGTGTAAAATAGTGACCTGTTTCTCGGTGTGTTCGGTGAGTCCGTCGACCCAGACGCACGTGGTGGCCACAGGCTTGCCGAAGCCGAGCTTGACGCGCGAGCTGCCGACGTATTCGCCGTCCATCGCGCGGATGGCTTCGACCACACTGGAGATAGACGCGTATTGGCAGAAGGCGTAGCCCGCGCCGCCGCCGCTGCCCTTCTTGATGTCGATCTCGATGATCCGACCAAAGTGCTTGAACTTGTCCCGCAGCTGCTGCTGCGTCACGTCCTTCTCCAGGTTTCCGATGAATAGCGTCCGTGTCGCCTGCAAATGGAACGTTTAATTAGAAGCCGCACTAATGCGAGTGGTTATGTAACTGAGCCGCGTTGCGTGATACAGACCTTCGGATGGTATTCATCAATATCAGTCTCATAAGGTTTCGCTGACTCGGCATCTTCGTCGCAACTTTGGTGAGGCGCTACTGAGATCTTGCATCCAAAAAAATGTTTATCTTGCGACTCCTCCAATGCCTTCTCTACGTCGGACGGCTTCTTGAATCGGACGACGGCGTACCGGTCGGCGTTCTGGCCGACCACCTTCACCCACACCACTTTCCCATGCTTCTTGTACTCGTGGTAGAGTCCATCCTTGAGCGAGCTGTCCGTCGATCTCGTCGGCAGGTTTCGCACGCAGATGGCTAGAGGTCGCCCGCCCGCCGTCGACGCTCGCTGGAAACGATCAGATTCGTTCAACACTTGTTTCAAAACAAACTTTATAAATAGATTCAAAGCTATTCGGTTGTGTGTTGTGTGTATCCGGGAATTCGGAGCGTACTGCCGTTAGGCGGGATTTGAATCTGGCAAGCGGTGTGTAGGATGAATCGCGTTGGCTAGGTAGGTAAGTTTTATTATTATTGTTACGACAAATTCGACATTGGTAGGTATTGTGTTTGTATGCGGCCGGTTTTTTTTTTATCTGAGTCACGGGCCGAAGCCACGAAGTGTTTTCCTAATCACCATTATTCAGCATTCACATCTATACTTATAATAAAACTCTAGCGAAGTCAATTCTGTACATTGAATATTTTTAGAAAAAAACTAGCAGGGGTTACTAAGTAAACTATACTGAATACAAAAATGCAAAAAAATCGGTCTATGTCTGTCTGTCTGTCTGTCTGTCTGTCTGTCTGTCTGTCTGTCTGTCTGTCTGTCTGTCTGTCTGTGTGTTACCTCATCACGCGAATACCGCTGAATAGTTTTCAGTCAAATTTAGAACCGTGATAAGTCCTGGTTCTGGGAACAATCTAAGCTATCCGATGTTCAGAATACATTGCGGGTTGCAATTTTAACTTCGTTTTTTGTAAGAAATATTCATAATTTTGATATAGCTTTTTGAGAAGATATGTTAATAACGTGATACTGATCACATTTACGAAAAAAAAAAATTGACTTTTCGGAAAAAAAAAATCCGACTTTGAACCTCATTATCTCGGAAACCGTTGATTTCCTAGGCATAGTTCCGCGGGCAAAAATGTTCGCCATGATGAGGACTATACAGGGTGTTAAAAGACCGCCAACAGACCCGAAAGCCACTAGACACCAAAATAAAGTACTTTTTCGATAAATTATTGTTGGGAAATGATTTTGGTTTTTTAGGTTATAATTTTTTTAAATATTTTTTCACGCAATGGACGTGTAACGCACAGAAGTCATATTGCGCAAGCGTAGGTATCAGATTATGTTACTTAAGCTTAAAGTGCCGATGTTTAGAATACTCTGCGGGTTGCAACTTTAACGTCGTTTTTTGTAAGAATTATTCATAATTTTGATATGGCTTCTTGAAAAGGTATGTTAAGCTCTGCAGCCCTGAAGCTCTGCAGCCCTCTCGCTCGCACTTTTCAACATTTTAATTCAGGCTTCAGGGGATTCTTAAGAACTAGATAAATATCTGCAAAAAAAACTTTTGAAAAGTCCGACTTTGAACCTCATTATCTCGGAAACCGTTGATTTCCCAGGCATAGTTCCTTGGGCAAATATGTTCCTTATGATGAGGACAATACGTGGTTTCCCGCTTTGTTGGCGGTCTTTTAAAACCCTGTATGTGGTCTCCCACTTTGTTGGCGGTCTTTTAACACCGCTCGGTATTCAATACAAGCACTCGCCGCAAACAATAATTTTGCATTCTTGCATAACAAATAACTATTGTTTACCGTTGAGCTGGATAGACAGAGTTATTAGCCGGAAGCTTTGCTTGCTGGCTTAGCATGAGAATGAGAAAGACCTTATCTATGGGCTTATAACTTTATCTATCCCACTCTACGTCGAGGGAGATACATATAAACCCTTTTACTTCCTAAGCAATTCTTATGCTAAGCTTCCTGGTATCTTATCACGGGCGATACCTTAATGTAAACAATATATTTATTATTAAATTTATAAATGTATTGTTTAGATTAGGGTTTTTATTCTATTTTATTCTATTGCTTTCTTTTGAGCCCTGCTACCGCAAGTTTAGAAATAATAGCTATTAAAATACCCCCGACATTTTAGCTTCGAATAAGCATATTTAATAAATAGCTGAGCCAATTTTGACAAAACATAACTAAGAAAATTTGCTAGAAGACCTGCTTCCAAATCGTTCACCCATTTAAGAGCTACGGTGCCACAGACAGATACACCCACATAAACACTTATACAGACACACTCACAAAGCTGTCAAACTTATAACACCCCTCTTTTTTGGTCGGGGGTTAAAAAAACCTTCCTTTTGAGTTTTCCTCCACAGTCGAATTTAAATTAAATGTCAAATGTGTAAAAACGCATACGAAGTCGCGGGCACAACTAGTTTATAAATAAATCTCAGTTACCAGAATTAACGCAAGTAGCATCTGTAGCACGAAAATACATAACAAACTCAATGGTACCATTGAGATATGGTATCTGGCTGTATGGACTAAGTATTTAGCAGAAAGGACTAAGTATTTAGTAGGAAGTACGAAGTAATAATTAAAGATGAAGAACAGACGATACCCAAGACCTACACCCGTATTCCAAGTCGTTCCTCGACTCAGCCCTCGACTCAATACTCAGTGGAGGAGATAGCCGAGTGACTCCGTCAAGGTGGTATTACAAGTCATTATTTTGATTGTCCTCGAATGAGGGAAATTTGTTTTTTTCATGTTGGCAATAGCGATGTGACCGATATGAAATCTTTGGAATCCATTTCCTTCTCAAAATTAAATCAATACCTAAACAAAAACTTTTGAAATACTACGCAAAACACCGATTTCCCCTCTCGAGGAGACCTCAAGGTAGGTCCCGAGGTACCTTAGCTTTTGACAGTTCATTACTCGACTCGATTGAGAATTTCCTCAAGTGAAGTAAAAATCTGACAGTTCATCCCTCCACTCGAATGAGAAACTCGCTCGAGTGGATGAATTTATGACGTTTTGTAATACCGTTTTCCTTAGTCGAGGTTGAGTTTGGAGTCGAGGAACGTCTTGGAATACGGCTTTTAACTGAAGAATTAACTTACGAGTAACAAGGGTTTATCGCAAATCCAGTTAGATAACCAGGGTTTCCCAAACGGCTATTTGGCTTCCAACTATGGCCGCTTGTCCATCTGTCCGCCCATCACGTCTCGTCAGTTCTTGTTCAGTGTGACGTTGACCGTGCGATGGACAAACGCCCTAATCAGTGGGTGTGAACAGGGCCTCAAGTCTGTAACCCAGTTGTGTCTCGATAAGTTCCCAGTTGTAGGCTTCGATGACGATTTAATTAATGTTTTTTTTTCTAGTGGAATAGAGAATATTCTGATTCTAATTCTAAAGCATTTGTTCGGTGGTTGTAGGAGATAAACGAGGAAACTTTTGTCCTCTCTCAACCAAACCAATCGGAACCAATCGAAACATCATTGCGTTACAGACTTGAGGCCCAGGCAGATGATGATGAGATGATGCTAGCCCCCTTTTAACCCCCGACCCAAAAAGAGGAATGTTAAGTTTGACCGCTATGGGTGTGTGAGTGTGTTTGTCTCTCTGTATTTATGACCGCCTGTGTTTATGTCTGTCTGTGGCACCGTAGCTCTTAAACCGATTTGGATGCTTTATTTGAAAGCAGGTTATCTTAGATATGTTTGATCAAAATCGGTTTAGCCGTTTATGAGATACGCAATTTGAAGCTAAAATGTTAGGGGTATTTTAAACTTTTTATTTAGTAGTTATCTAGCCCATGAAAGAGAGGTAGAGGAAGGCCTCGGAGAAGCTACTTCGACCAAATTAAAGAGAAGGTAGATGTCGGGACGTACCAGGAGGTGAAGGAACTGGCCTATGATCGAAGTGCATGGAGAATGCTGCACCGACAAGAGTCTAACTCTTAAATATAATGACGAGCCCATGAAAGCTGTATTACCTGGTGAGTCTGCGGCGGGCGATGGTTGGGCGGCAGCGGCTGTCCGGCGGGCGGCGGCACGGGCGGCGTGGAGGCGCGCGACTCGTCGCTGGGCTCGGGCGAGCTGCTGTCGGAGCGCGAGGAGCCGCCGCCGGAGCCCGAGCGCCGCCGCCGCCGCGCGCCCGCCTCCGCCGGCCCGCCCGGCGTGCTAGGCGTGCTCTCGCCGCCGCCTCGCTCGCCGGACGCGTACCACCGGTGGTGAGGTGTCCTGATGGCCAAGCAAGATCATAGGGATTAGTTCGGGCTGAGAGTCTATAACCTTCGATCAAGGATAAAATTTTGTATCGGAATTCTCATATACAAGGTGCACTCTATGTCGATAGCGGAAATTTATGTAGGCTATCTAATGATCAATACAAACAACTTGTACTAAGTGGCGAAAAAAATGGAGCGAAAAAAATATCAGCTGTTTCATACATTTGGCGCAGTACTGAGTCGACCTTTTGTATGGAACAGCTGATATTTCGCTCCATTTTTTTCGCCACTTAGTACAAGTTGTTTGTATTGATCATTAGATAGCCTACATAAATTTCCGCTATCGACTTAGAGTGCACCCTGTAGTTTGCCATTTTCACCACAAGGGCGCGGTGAGGTGTCCTGATGGCCAAGCAAGATCATAGGGATTAGTTCGGGTTGAGAGTCTATAACTTTGTATCGGAATTCTCATATAGTTTGCCATTTTCACCACAAGGGCGCGGTGAGGTGTCCTGATGGCCAAGCAAGATCATAGGGATTAGTTCGGGCTAAGAGTCTATAACTTTGTATCTGAATTCTCATATAGATTGCCATTTTCACCACAAGGGCGCGGTGAGGTGTCCTGATGGCCAAGCAAGATCATAGGGATTAGTTCGGGTTGAGTCTGTAACTTTGTATCGGAATTCTCATATAGTTTGCTATTCTCACCACAAGGGCGCGGTGAGGTGTATGGCCAAGCAAGATCATAGAGATCAGTTCGGGTTGAGAGTCTATAACTTTGTATCGGAATTCTCATATAGTTTGCCATTTTCACTACAAGGGCGCGGTGAGGTGTCCTGATGGCCAAGCAAGATCATAGGGATTAGTTCGGGTTGAGAGTCTATAACTTTGTATCGGAATTCTCATATAGTTTGCCATTTTCACCACAAGGGCGCGGTGAGGTGTATGGCCAAGCAAGATCATAGGGATCAGTTCGGGTTGAGAGTCTATAAATTTGTATCGGAATTTTTCATATAGTTTGCCATTTTCACCACAAGGGCGCGGTGAGGTGTCCTGATGGCCAAGCAAGATCATAGGGATTAGTTCGGGTTGAGAGTCTATAACTTTGTATCGAAATTCTCATATAGTTTACCATTTTCACTACAAGGGCGCATCTGAATGGGTTGCCAATGTTGCCATTCTAAACCAAAATGGCGACTGGCTTCCCTCGAGGCGTATGACCCCAAGAGAAGAGAGAGGGAGGAGGTTTTAGTCCGTAGTTCCCTGGGAGAAATCCCCAGGGGAGTCGGAAATACCATAACAAGGTATCAAACTTTGTATCCGAACTCTGAGCGTAGCGGGCAAGGTTTAAAAGTCGTATTGTGGGAGCTAAAGATAGTGCAACCAGTGGTGCTTCCAATGGAAACTCCCAAGGCAAGGTTTAAAAGTCGTCTTGTGAGAGCTGAATATAGACTGTACCAGTGGTACCTCCAAGGGTAAGTCCAAGGTCACGCATAGCCCGAATTTTAGTTCAGATGCAGCTAGCACCTTGCAGATCAGGCTTGAGAGGGCCGATAAACTTGAGACTAATCATTATTTAATGATATAAGTGCTGGGCTAGCCCGCTCCATGTAAAACATGATCCATATCTCAGTCATTACTCTGCGTGGCGTGTTTACGTTAAATCATCTACTATAGTTTCTGTTCTAATCGCCCCGTTCACTTGTGGCAGCGAACAGTGGAAAGCGAGCTGCGAGCCGATCGGGCTAGAAGATTTGCTGAGGACAGGAAGGCGTAGCGTGACCTTGTAAGGGCCCTCTGTACCTTTGGTGTACCAAAGGACAGCAACACACCATAACGACTGTTAGTGACAGTTAGAGGTGCGCGAAACGCTTCAGTGAAAAGAAAAGAATGATATAGTTCATTTCCTTCACTGAACTAGTTCACTCTTTTAGTTCACAGTTCATTCATAGTTCACAGCTCATTCATTCATAGTTCATTCATTCATAGTTCATTCACAGTTCATTCATAGTTCACAGTTCATTCATAGTTCACAGCTCATTCATAGTTCATAGCTCAGTAGTTCACGTATCTTTTGACTCACGGTAGTCCGCGAATGACAAAGGTGACAAAGGCGAGACACATCAGTTACAGAATTTTGGTCCTTAGTGTGGTAGATTTAAGAATGTTTCTTGAAGAATGAACTACGTGGACTAGAATGAATGTGATTTATAAAGATTTACAGAATTTTGGTTCTTAGTGTGGTAGATTTAAGAATGTTTCTTGAAGAATGAACTACGTGGACTAGAGTGAATGTGATATGTAAAGATTGGTAGTGAATGAATGAATGAATGGTTTCATATAACGAATGCATTCAATCGAAGCATTCATTCGCGAACTACACACCTCTAGTGACAGTGACTAACCTGTCGACATTGGAAGGTGGCGTGGAGTAGGGCGCCGAGCTGTTGTTCCGCTGGTAGCGTCCGTACGCCGCCGGAGTGTTGCCCCGTCGACAGAAGTCCGTGGCGCTGTCGTTGGTCCCTCGCCAGGTGGCGGGGGCGGCCGCCGACGCCGCCGCGCAAGGAGTCCCCGTACTCTCTTCGCCTCCGCTGTTGGCAAACGACGAGGTGTTATGGATGGAAGCCTAGCCTATGTAGTGGCGTGAGGATGTTAGGGATTGAGGAGTTGGAGACAGGGTAAACAATAAGTTCTTTAAAAGCACCGATCGTGACGCTAACATAGCGATGAGGGAGAAAGAGATATCCGCTAAACTCTAAAACTTTGAAGATAATATCGTATCCATATAAAACTCGACTTTTACATCTTTTGACGAGTAGGCGACATCTCGGACAAAATATTTTCGGACACTTTGTCCGAAATGTCGCTTTGTATTTTTAATATTTTTGAGGCGACATCTCGGACACTCTCAAAATATTGAACCTGAATCGTACAGTCAGATAGCTACTAAAGTATTCAAATATAATACACAGAGAAAGAGCGTTACCACAGCTGACTATTTTAGGATAGCTAAAGCGGCTTAAATGAGCCGTTTTCCTTGACAGTTAAAGTCTGCACTCAGATCGCGTTCGGCTCATTTTTGATGAAAAAGTACTAGGCTCACATAAGGTGCTAGGAGGATCATCACCTCAGTTCTCACATAATTTTGTTTCTAGCAAACCCCGCGTAATGATGTTAGAACTGAGGTGGTGATCCTCCTACCACCTTATGTAAGCCTAATACTTTTTCAAGAAAAATGATTTGATTTAACGCTGCCCTACGCTACGTCTTGATAAAACACATAACTAGTGGGACTTATTGGCTGTGCTAAGCCTTTGTTACCTACTCAATGACATGAGACGCGGGGACAGAATGCCAAACAATGGTACACGAGGCAAAACATTCTCCTCATAAATAAGATCGTAGGGAGTCTTTTATCCGACTGTACAAAACAGCTTTATTTGTTAGTGTCCGAGATGTCGCCTCAAAAATATTAAAATAATAAAGCGACATTTCGGACAAAGTGTCCGAAAATATTTTGTCCGAGATGTCGCCTACTCCTTTTGACAAAACAGCCCTGACACCGTTAAGATAACTCCGTAGAACACGAGTTATTCATTCTTAAATGGCGGTTTAACATAAGCAAAAGTTTTTTTTTTTATATACATTTGTGCAATCCTAAAAACTGCTCATTTTGTACCTACCTACCTAGATCTACGAATGCACGCTACGTATGTGTGCGTCAAAAGATCTTGTCGTCTACTCCATTATACTGGTGGGCTACATACAAGATCTTATGAAACAAGGCCAACACGTGCCGAACCGAATGATTTAGTAGAAACTGTCCCATAGTTGGTCAAAACAAAGCCTCCGGTGAAACACAATGGTACAAACCTATTGCAGTTGTCAAAAGAACGACACTAAAACCAAAAACACTATGGGGCCAATATCCTCGTACGTAACTGTACCGCTCCGCTCGCTCAATGTTCTTTCTCTGCGCTTTCTTTTCAATGTACTTTCAACAAAACAGATTGAGACATCACCGCGGTTGAGACTGACAGGTATCACGTTAACTTTAACGCTTTCAACTCAAAACTGTATTGCTTGTCGTATGGGTATGCTAATGCGAAAGGGCACTAAAGTGTTTACATATTAATGATGTACACTACTGACTGCACATTCAAATCCCTATGCGCATAATTCATCAATGATAATAGCGATGACTTTTACAGACAACTTGTCGCCCGTGGGTTTATTTGTATTATTTAGTAGCGGCGAAACGTCGAATGATAATCCCTAGGCTTAATTATTTTTAGGACCTAAGGTATAGATTCCAACGCGCCGAAAGGCACCTAGCGTATATGTTGTGTTGTGTATGGTGCCTATGCCTACTACGCTAGGTGCCTTTCGACGTGACTATTCACGTCGAAAGGCACCTAGCGTAAGTTTGGTCAGTTAACTAGGGACTATTATGTGCGCCCAAGGCACTCGGCGAATGTCTCGAACGCGCCCAAGGCAAACAATGTGTTAAAGATTGTTATTAATCAACAACCACCAAGAAGTGCCTTCCGAAGCACGGAAGCGCTCAGATATTACGCCACTAGCGGTCAGCGGTCACCCATCCATAGACGACCGCGCCCAATGCTTCCTCGCTGCAGAGCTAACAGCATAGCTAGCATCAACATCATGCAGCGCGTTTTTTCACAAAAAAAGACCGTGTCCCTTTTGAGGACTCACTGGAGGAACGTTTTGTATAGGCAAGGTCATGTCAGTCAAGGAGAACTATTTTAACTGTCTATAATGTATCTTTATATTTTTTGTACTTTGAATGTGTAATAGTAATTGCCAAAGTTCGACAGTGGAAAGCCTGCAAGTTATTTTCCTACCGAAATTAAACATTTCACAAACAACGAATACTATTAGGTATGCCCTAATTAATTATGATAAGAAATGAGCATATGGCAATTCAAATCCAACTAGTAGGTATCATCCGTAATGCCGATATCTATTACGCACTGTTTAACTACAGCATGTGTCATTGCTAAATGTGAATAGAGTAATTAAAATTGGCTAATCAAAGCTTAGTTGGCTTAAATACTCGAAAGATAACATTGCTGTATAAATAACCCCTTTGCCATACTTTTAGATTAACATAATAAAGCGGTTGGGTAATAATCATGCTATGTCTTAAATGAAGTAAGTACTATTGAAAAAACACAAAAAGGTTGAAAAAATCTTATGACTAAAACGAAATAAGATATCGGAAAAAATTTGAAAAAGGCAGAGAGGGAGATTTTGGGCTATATAAAAAAAATGGAGGTGCGTATCACTGACGGGTTATTCAGAAGTCGTGCCTTTTCGTAGGTGCGGAGCGCGGTAGTGACGGTGAATAAATTTAATGTTTTGGAGCACGATAATTATGTTTTTTGACGAAGTGATTCTTTGTGAATAAATATACAGGGTGACCCGTAATTCAACGTCAAGCGGGAAATGGGCGAAGGGGCAGGTCATTACGGTACTGGGAAAAAAAAAAAAATCCTGATCGCTTCTTTCAGAAGCTAATATATCTATTAGTAATATTATGTTGGAACTGGCATTATAAAAGAAAAATTTACTTCCCGTCAATCTGTAAAAATAGTGTCTTGTTAGTTCCTGCAAAAAAAAATCTCTCTCTTTCAGATGGCCTCACCAATAAGATAGCTGTTATTTAAATGCTTTTGGTCAATAAATGAAAAACAATAAATCTAAATGTTAAAAAAGTAATTCAGTTTGGCAGATTCATTTTCAATGTAAGTCTTATTGTAAGTACCCAAAGGTCGTGGAAGACACGATATCTGTGTTTTTTTTCTGTTCGTTGGTGTTAGTTAGAGAGTACCGTCAGTCCGTCACGATAATCTACACCCCACATTGATTGTTTGCAGTAAGTCAGGAAGGACTACGCTGGCTCGGCCCATCAATAAAAATACAAAATGTTTTATTTCTTCAACAAACTTAAGGCGCTGGGCATAGTGAATTAGCCCGCGCGCAAATAAATGCACAAAAACGATTCCTGTATCAAATACACTAAAAAATCGAAAATGTTCACATATCAAACCCTAGAATTGGGTGGGAGCTATCTAAAACAGCCAGTTTTGTGTTGATACCCATAACAGATTGCAAGATATTTTGTTTGAAAAAAAGGGCGTTGCCTATTTTTTTTTTTCATCAAAAATATCTTCAAAACGATATGAACGTCAACACGAAACTGGCTGTTTTAGATGGGTCTCACCTAATTCTAGGGTTTGATAATTATGTGAATTTTTTCGATTTTTTTTTGTGTATTTGATACAGGACTCGATTTTGTGCATTTTTCTTGGCGCGCGGGCTATGTACAGCGCCTTAATTTTAAATTACATGATATTTGGAAAAAATGCCTGTGCCAGGAAGCCCCGCTATTCCATTTCTGGGTATCGTTAAATTAAGTAGTCAATGGGAGTAGGCGACATCTCGGACAAAATATTTTCGGACACTTTGTCCGAAATGTCGCTTTGTATTTTTAATATTTTTGAGGCGACATCTCGGACACTCTCAAAATATTGAACCTGTATCGTACAGTCAGATAGGTCTAAAGTATTTAAATATAATACACAGAGAAAGAGCGTTACCACAGCTGCCTATTTTAGAATAGCCTGAATTTAAGCACTCAGATCGCGTTCAGCTCATTTTTGATGAAAAAGTACTAGGCTTACATAAGGTGCCAGGCAGGAGGATCATCACCCCAGTTCTCACATCATTTTGTTCCTAACTAATCCCGCGTAATTATGTGGGAACTGAGGTGGTGATCCTCCTACCACCTTATGTAAGCCTAGTACTTTTTCATCAAACATTATTTGATTTAACGCTACCCTACGCTTCGCCTTGATAAAACACTATAACTAGTGAGACTTTTTCGATGTGCTGAGCCTTTGTTACCTGCGCAGTGACATGAGACGCGGAAGCAGATTGTCAAACGTTGGTAAACGAGGCAAAACATTCAAATATTGTCAACATAATATAGTTAAGATATGCTTACATAAAATTGATGAAATAAAATGTGTGTCGCGAGCGACACACTTGCGGGGGAGAGCAAATGTTGAAGACTGCATTTTTATTAGTCTCCTCATAAATAACATCGTAGGGAATTTTTATCCGACTGTACAAAACAGCTTTATTTGTTAGTGTCCGAGATGTCGCCTCAAAAATATTAAAATAATAAAGCGACATTTCGGACAAAGTGTCCGAAAATATTTTGTCCGAGATGTCGCCTACTCGTCAATGGGAGATGGGAGAAGATCTGGCATAACATGAATTAGCATAATGAGGAAAGTCCCGTAGGGCCTCGGCCGCCCGTCTGACGAGACGTGACGTCCCAAATATCGCTGGGAAGACGCGGGAGGTAGGAACCCACAGATTTTGGATTGAATCTGTGGAGGAACCTGTGCGAGCTCCAGAGGTGAAGAGATCGCAGGACTGAAAAAGCTGTCTTTTGATCGCGGAGGCCAATATCAACTTTAGTCCACTACTGAAGGTCGAAAAACGGAAGCTCGAATCACTCTAGCGCGCGCGAATGAAATGAAGCTCTAATAACACAAGCTCGAAAAACGCTAGCTCGAATGAACTGAACCTCGACAACACTGTTTGGCAAAAAATAATAGGGGATCACAGGGAGTCATGTCAGGGGGTCATCATGGGTCATATTAACATCACAAATCACATACAATTAGTCGGATATAGATGCATCGGTCAAATGACTTCAACAGTTTATTCCCTGACATGACCCCCTAATATAACCCTTCATGATGATACCCTGACATAAATCCCAAAGACCCAATGTTATTACTCCCCTATGACTCCTTGACATGACCCCCCTATGACTCCCTGACAGGACCCCCTCACATGACTCCCGGTGACCCCATATTACTTAGCTTCAGTTCATTCAAGCTAGCGTTTTTCGAGCATCAGTTCATACGAGTTTGCATTACTCGAGCTTCAGTTCATTCAGCTGGGGTGATTCGAGCTTTCGTTTTTTGAGCTTCGTAGCAGACTTGCTGCGCCGGCGGCAATGTCACAAGAAAACTGATCCACACACGTTTCGTTATCAAAAAATATGATGAAGAGCCTAAAGGTAGACTTTCGCGGCCGATCGCAGCCGTCAGCGATGCGTATATCCTCAACCCTATTGAATTTGCCAATGTTGTTACCACACACTTTTAAAGACATGCTCTCGAATTGTTGTTATTCCCACCCAACGTCCCCGGTGCACTGGCCCGGTACCGGAATGAATTAAGGCTCCCCCTTCAGCAGCTCTGAGCCCCAGTGACCACATCGCCAAGACTGCACACCCAAGACCCGGGGGCTGATGCCTCCGGAGAAGACGCACGGGACAAGAGTGCCAACTCAAAACCCGCACCCACTACTGCGCGGCCAAGCGGCATCGGCAGTAGCAGACGATCACTGATGATGATATCCGAACTCAGATTGATGCGGTGGTGCCGGTGCTGAGTACTGGAAGGGTATCCGTAACATAAATTGCAAAAAGTCACCAAAAAGGCTTCCCTACCTCAGATTGGCGTCGTCGGTGCTGAATAGTGGAAGGGTTTCCATAAACGCAGCAAGAAAATCCCATAGTCACGGAAATCTTACGACTCCAAGCGTTCCCGAGAAATCCATTAAAAAAAATGTTTTAGAACATGGAACATTTATTTAAACTTAAACTTTCGTGGGCACAGCACATTTTTCTATTAAGAGTTCCCTGTACAAACGTGGGAACTCGGCGATGGCCAAGCGCGTGAAACACTGTTTTCTATAGCTGTTTCACCCAGAACGAGAAGGGGCGCGGGAAAAGTGAGAGGCAATGCGGCTGTATGAGTCTACGTATGTTCGTGTCATGTAGTTGTAGTTGTAATGTAGTAGATCTATTTTCCCAATTTTTTTCGTAGTTCAGCTGCCATTTCTACATTTTATTAGCTATTTCATTTTTTTTCTGACAAGTACAACACATAATTGGTGTTCCCAAGGTAGTAAGACTCCAATAGACAGTGTAATAATGTAAGTAAATAGCAGCTGAAAGTAACCCCTTTTTCGGCGCGAAAAACACATCGCTCTAATTTCTTTCAGGCAATTTTTTTATCATAAAAATTATTTGCAAACCTACGTATTGGTCATCTACTGATATAAACCAAGTTTCAGCAAAATCCAGCCTGTAGTTTAGAAATTAAACCTGAACTACGTTTTTATGGAAAAATGGTGCTTTAGCGCCCTCTTAAATCACGGTTTTACTCACTTGTTTTGTCGGTGTAGCCGACTAGTTTCGGTTCTCATTCGGAGACCTTAATCATGGAGGTTTGGCTGGGCATATAATTATCATAAAATACAACTATTTCATGAAATGGTCGGCCACATCATGAAGTGATCCATTATTATCTGGCCACGACATCTATACCGTGACCACAATACAGATAAAGACCGTGACACTAGGATATTGTGTAGGAAACGTTATATGACATCAACAGAGATATTTTGGGATGAGCAAATAACTCAATATACAGGGTGTCCCAAAAAATAGTGGCAAGCTGAAGTCCAGAGATAGAGCAACCCTAGGGGTCACCAGAATCACCCCCATGTGTGTTCAGCGATTTTTTGACGTTTAGAAGTTATGAGGCTTTAACCTAGCATTGGTTTTTATTTCTTTACTTCTTTTTATTTAACTTTTCTAATATTTTTTTTCTTTATTGGGGTCTCAGATAACTAGTCTATCACCAAAAAAATTACGGTCAGCTTTAAACTTGTAGAAGAAACAGCAATTTTAATCCAAACTTCAAAAATGCCGTTTTAGAGATAACATCATCGAATAAGTTAGTATGGGGAGAAAAAGAAGGATTTTTTATTGATTTCAATAACTTTTCTAATATCTGACCCTTTATAATAGCACCAAAAATCTGTCACTTTATGTGCCTTTTATTAGAGTAATTAGCGATCAAAGGATAAAAACCGGAATTCGGGATAATGTAATTTCGATAGGTTTTCTTTGGTTGATTATGACAAAAAAACAGTGCGGAACGCCTTTATGTCGTCTGTCAGCTCAGATAATATCTGCAATGGAAATTCACGAAAAAATAATAAAACGTAAACGTAAAATTTTTTTTGGCCTTTTTTGTTTTTTTTTTGTCTCCAAATTTTGATCGCTAATCTTCTTCTTTGCGTGTCGATGGCAGACCGATTTCTTAATCTAATCTTAAATTAAGGCTTTAGCACAGAATCGCTAATTACTCGAATAAAAAGCGCATAATGACCGATTCTTTGTGCAATTCTGAAGGGTCAAATTTTAGAAAAGTTTTTGAAGTTAATAAAAAATCCCTCATGACTCTACTTTTTTTCTCCCCATACTAACTTATTCGATGATGTTTTCTCTAAAATGTAATTTTTGAACTTTGGATTAAAATTGCTGTATCTTCTACCCCCCTTACTAATAAATTAAAGGTGACCGTGGCTGAGCAACCAACCAACCACAACCAGCAAAAGTAACCAACCAGAAAAGGCAAACGTTGAGAATGCATATGTGAGATGAGAATTATGAGAAGCAACCTTGGACAGTGATAGACAGTTCACTCTGACTCTTACATTTGACTCAAATCTTTTCGTTCCTATCTTTGTTGTTGTTTTCTTTAAAGGCTGCTCAACTATTTATGGAATTGCCTGATTTTAACGAGGAAACAATCGAATCACGTTGAAGGCTGCACAAATGTATACAGAAGCCGTTACACGTGGCCTTCATCTTCGAAAATCCATTGGTACAGGTAGAATGACCTCGGATACGTTGGCGTAGCTTTTGCTACACTCCACTCCATAAACCTCTCGAATCTATTTTGGGTGCAACCAAGGTATTTTGGCGGTATGGCCATACACAACGAGGATTGTGAACCGCGCGCTCTGCCGCGCTCACGCCCATACAAACGAATCAAACTGAGAAAATTTATTTTTCTTCTTATAGTGCCGTCTCCTATTGATTGGCAATTATCTTGTTTTGCCACCCGTACAAAAACTTCGATTTCATTTATTTTAATGTCAATCCATTATGTAGATACAGTATGTCCACGGACTGCACCGCGCCACTTAATTCTGTGGTAAAGCATCATTAGTGGAACACGAATAGCATAAAATAAAAATTAAAAAAAAATAAAAAAACTCAGTATTCAAAATAAACATTAGCAAATTTAATTCATAATGCATCAACCTGTGTATCGCTGACGCCAAAAGCGGCAACCACTTTCATCTACGCGATCACTGGTTGCCGCTTTTGGCGTCAGCGATACACAGGTTGATGCATTATGAATTAAATTTGCTAATGTTTATTTTGAATACTGAGTTTTTTTATTTTTTTTTTATTTTTATTTTATGCTATTCGTGTTCCACTAATGATGCTTTACCACAGAATTAAGTGGCGCGGTGCAGTCCGTGGACATACTGTATAGCTTAAAATCGTTTCTTTAAAAAAAAACTACAATCACAAAAAAAAAAAGTAAACTTAAGTACATACTTGATACCGCTTTTCATCTTTTTACACCGCCTTTTTGACAATGGATCCTCTATCCGCTTTAGACCTATGCGGTTCCGCTGTTTTCAAATCTGGTACGCAAAAATTAAGGCTGCTGTAAAAATTTCAAAGCATCTAAAAGCACGATGTCGAAACTGATTGCAAACAACATTAACAACTTCCCAAAAGCAGAGGTTGGAGAATCCGGCGACGACGTTGAAGATCTATTTTTACCCGACTGCCCCTCCTTGGGTTATGTTTTTCGAGTGTATGTTTGTATGTATGTGTGTATATGTTACCGGCCAAACCCGATTTAAGGATAAACTAGTTTCGCCTAGGCCAAACTAGTTTATCCGAACGTCGTATGGATAAACCGGTATGTCCTAGGCCAAACTAGTCTAGCCGAAGCTCGTGAGGGGAAACCAGTTTAGCCTAGGCCAATCTAGTCTGGCCTAGCAAGAATATGTAAGCTTCAGGATAAACTAGTATGACCTAGTGCGAGCTGATATTGACGAATGATTAGGTATGAATGTTACCTTAATAACCCCGGAACCAAGCCTTTTACTTCTACACGTATAGAAGTAAAAGGTTTGGTTCCGGGTTTACGAAGGGGTTCGAAAATTTCATTATTTTTGCGCTAAACCTCTTAGTTTACGATATATGGTAACATTCATACCTAATCATTCGTCAATATCAGCTCGGACTAGGCCATACTAGTTTATCCTGAAGCTTACATATTCTTGCTAGGCCAGACTAGATTGGCCTAGGCTAAACTGGTTTCTCCTCACGAGCTTCGGCTAGACTAGTTTGGCCTAGGACATACCGGTTTATCCATACGACGTTCGGATAAACTACAGGGTGCACTCTAAGTCGATAGCGGAACTTTAAGTGGGCTGTCTACTGATCACTACGAACAACTTATACTAGGTGGCGAAAAAAATGGAGCGAAAAAAATATCAGCTGTTTCATACATTTGGTGCAGTACTGAGTCGACCTTTTGTATGGAACAGCTGATATTTTTTTCGCTCCATTTGGCCTAGGCGAAACTAGTTTTCCTTGGGAAATTATAAGTCAAGCCACAAATTTTTTTTTTGGACACGTGATCAAACTTCTCATTTTATAAGTAAGCCACGGGAAAATAAGATAGCTTCTAATAAACTAATTCATCTTTTTTACATCGCCAACTAAATATTCCAAATAAAGCGTCAAGTAAAGTTCAACAATTATTTTAACTTGTCCACTGATTTATATAATGCAACCTGATTTACTTACTCAGCCACGGATTTTACAACTCATCACCAATAAACGTTTTACAGCTTCAAAATAAGCTCCTCAAAAAAATATAATTCAAGCTTCAATAGACAACCTCATTTATTATAACTTAGCATGTAAATTAATACATCATATTCTTTTATTGTAAAAAAAGCCACTATACAATTTGGGACTCGACAGCGACCAGCCATTTGCACCAATCAGAGAGCGCCATTCGATTCACGGACTGACGAGTAGTCACGTGTATTTGTGACGTACGTATCAGTTGCATTATTTTTACTCAATCTACTTCCAGAAAAATGCTCCTATCGAAATAAAAAAAAATACAGGCAGGTGCGCCTTTTTTTCCTCGTTCCGAATATGAATGTAACTTAATTTTGGCAAAAATTACAGTTGCGTTTTTTTTTCTTTTGACGGCAGTGTATCTTCATTTTAATTACTATACGTAAAGTACACGAATTGATTAAAAAATAGTACATTACTGCCGCGATCTGTAATGAGTGCGTTTCTGGCGCGCTTTTGATGGCCGACAGAGCGCAGCATAGCGGAGCTCAAGGCCCTCACAGTGCGGTCAGTATTGCAGCCCTTGATGGACAAGCTGGAATGAAGGCCGAGACCGAAGGTCGAGGCCTTTATAGCGCGGCCAGCAAGGGCTGCAATGATGACCAAACTTGAGGGCCGAGAGCGTAGCTAAGCTAAGCTCGAGGCCATCATAGCGTGGCCAGAAGCGCACTCATTGCGGACCAAGGCTTGTATAGTGCTTTACTCAAACAATGCGAGTAATTTAAATAGAACCAGCTTACCTTTTGTCTTGGTTTACTTTTTGTTGATTTTCCATTCCGCAAACTTTTCGTAGATAAACTTGTATTTTTCCTTTGACTTCGGTGGCAATAGGTACCTTTAAATATCTTATTTCGCTTCCTTTTTATGTTCGGCGTTGTTAAACACATTGACTCGGAGAATTAATTGCTTGAAGAGTTCACTTTTATTTACAACAAAAATAGCACGCACAGAAAAAATCACTTCGAACAACGCGCGAAGCCGCGAAAACAATATGGCCGCGCTTTTTTTTTCTATGCAATTTGTAGACTGCCAGCACCCAAACAGCCAAATTCTAAATAAATACTTTTTGTGCCAGACTTTTGAGTTCTATTTTTGAAACAAAACTCGACATTAATGGATTTTCATACAGTTTTTCTGGCCGCAAAACACGACATTAATGAAATTCCATACAACTTTTCTGGCGCCTAATCAAAGTAGCCCGCAAGTCCTCCTTTGCTCAAAGAAGGTTGTCGAATTAATGACCACATTACGAGCTTTTTTGAGTAAAAGTATTTTATTTTGTTTCACTTCAATAGTTCCAGGGTATTTTAGTGGCCATAATTTACTACTTGATGACAATTTTAGGTAAATTTTGACGATCAATTAATGTAGGTCGAGATAAATTTTAAACGTACTGAGTTATAAAATTAGAAGCCAATTGATAAATTTTTTGGTGTCATATATTAATATTTTAGAAGTTTACTCCTTGAATGCATATTACAAATTTAGATGCTAAAAAATAACCACGATGCTGAGTTGTATTTAGAGTGTCTTACATACAAGTTATCTAGTGGCTAAGATAGTATTATTTAGATGCGCGTTGATTTTGGCTGACTTAGTAATTTAGAAGGCAATGTAGATATTTAGAAGCGTATAATGCTATTAAAAAGAAGTCTGTTTAATTACAACCCGTTTTCCTTAAATCGGGTTTGGCCGGTAACATATACAAGGTGTTACAAAAGTACCTAACTCTTTTACAGGGTGTAACCTACTGGTCAACAGGATGTCAAACCTGTAAAAAAAGTTGAAAAAAAACATTTTTATTTTATAACCTCAAAATTGAAAAATTTTCGTAACTTTTTTGTTTTTGTTATTAGCTCAAATTTAAACATATGTTTGTGCGTGTAGGGGAATTTTCATAGCTTTGAGTCGTTAAAACATTGTGAAAGTCAATGAAAACAATATTTAAATAATACTTTTCTCCCGCCACATCGTTCTCATTTTATTAATTTAAAAATTAACGGAACGTAATAGAGCAAAAAAAAATATTTTGGTTGTGATCCCTTTCACCGGGTGCTATTACCCTGTAAAAAGAGTTTGGTACTTTTGTAACACCTTGTATTTATTTGGGACGATCTGTGGCCTTAATGGCTTGATGGATTTTAGCTTGCGAGGTGTTGTTAGATTCGTCTTGATTGTGAGAGTGACTCTGGGTATATCGAACTAAAAAAAAAGGTCGATTTTTGGCGCTAAATTATATGAAATAAAAATGTTGTTTTGTCAAAACCTATCGAGTGGGGTAGAGTATCAAAATGAAAGGTTTTACAAATGGCTTACGAAAATATGTACTCATATGTATAAACTTAATTGTTTAAATGTAATTTGGAATTAAAAATGCCAAAAAACAACAAAATTTTATTATAGTCTGATATGTCGATAGTCTGATAAATAAAAAAAAGAGTACGCGAAAAAAAAGTAAGTAAGTATGGAATCCCGCTTTTTATGTTCAAAATCCGCGTTTTTAAAACTCGGCTACCGCATTTTCAATCTCCCGATCTGGCAACACTGGTACGTACATACACGATTGACATCAAAATCAATTTAATCGGATAATAAATAGGGGTGGCATAACGTGTTCTCTGTCTGTTTGTGTGACCTTTGGGAGTGAGCGATTGAGCTCGGTAAACAATGCTCTTAATTTTAGCTTTCCGATCTTTGTACAGAATAAATAGCATTGCCCGTGAAATGTAATAAAGAAAAACTTTATTCCATCTTATCTTACCTAACAACTAGACCCATTGCTGCTTGATGCAACCAAAACTTTTCGATGTTTCAGCCATCTATCGTTGCGTGCAAGTATAGTATTATGCAACAGGGCCCTGCCCCTCTACCCTTGACGCATTTTTCCAATACGGCCGCAATATGGCGCAATTTACAAAATTTAATATTTTACAAATTAAGACGCATTTTGTGTTTTTATTGAATAAAACAACCTTACCTTTGTATTTAAAATCAAAGCATTACTATGCGAATTCAAAGAGAAATTTGTTTAAATTTGATCGCAATAGCGTCAAGGGTAACCCCCCTGGTGTGAATGGGGACTGATGACGGTGCCACTGGAATATGTATAAAATCGTCTACAGGTTCTTAGATGCCTTATTTTTTATTAGTATACTATAACGTGTTACAAAAGGTCCTAACTCTTTTTTAAAGGTTTGTAACCTACTGATCAATAGGATGACATTTATGTTAAAAAAACCGGCCAAGTGCTATAACGGTAAAAAAAATCACGTTTGTTGAATGAGAGCCCCCTTAAATATTCATTTAATTCCTTTTATTTTATTTGTTGTTATAGAGCGGCAACAGAAATACATCATGTTTATTTTTTTTCGCTGACCGTAATTTTTTTCCAAAATCTATGAATGCAGTTCATAATATCTCAAAATTTTACGGAAGGTCCTAGGAACGTTTTCCTGTAACTATAACGGTTAAGGTACCTGCCCTTACTGCCCCGTCTCAAAAATCCACCGTGTAAAATTTCAACAAATTATTGTATGCGGAGGTGCATAAAACATTGTGAAAATCAATGAAAACCATATTTTTAAAATACTTTTCTTCCGTAATAGCGCTTAAATTTTATTAATTTGAAAATCAACGGAACGTCATAGAGCAAAACAAAATTGGTATGTGTTCGGGATATCACCATGTGCTACCTATTTATTACCCGGTAAAAAGAGTTAGGACCTTTAGTAACATCTTGTTACTACATCTTGTTATTGTACCTTTTTTTTAGTTATGTAACTTTTTTCCTGTCTGTATATGTTTCTTGGTGTACAATAAAGAATATTTTATCTTTTATCTTTATCTTTATCTTGTTTATGTGTATTGTGTATTGTAATGAATGTACACACGACAGCACGTCATACTGTACACTTTTGTTGTAAAGTTGACCGTAATGAGTAAAGTAGTGAGTAGAGTGCTAGCGTGTAAGCGTCTACGTGCCGTCGTGTGTACCTAACTACGTATGTCAGTACGAAATAACTTTGGTTCTTAATTCTTGTTCTAGCTATACAAATGACCTAGGTACAGTTACATACAGATAAATACAGTAAGTTGTGTTATCCAAACACCGATAATAAATCGATGCTCCACTGTTTAATACATTCGTCAATGCAAATTTCATCATAAAGCCTACCAAAACAATTTTGTTAAAGCAATTTCAACGATGTTAACCAGATTATCCGGTGATGAAAGCATAGATAGAAGCACGCATCTTCTTACGCGTGTACGTTTCCAAAATAAACCACGGTCAAGATACAACAAAATGTAAACAGTACCGTCTACCCACTCGGCTAAATAAAATTAGACTGTCAATAGTGTCAATCAATGATGACATCAATGGTTTTACAGTACATACTAATGTGAATTAATCAAAGTTAATTAGCGTGCCCGTGTCAATGAACCGCAGCCGCTGAACGAACGATATGGGTTGATACTCGTAGAACAAAAAGCTATACATAACACATAACTAGTGGTTCGCCCCGAACTTTGAACTCGCGACCCTCTATCTCAGTAACCCCTCGACCGATTTGGCTCATGTTCGAACTTAAAAAATATTTTTGCCTCATTTACCCGCCTACCAAATTTCATGACGATCCGACTACATCTACTCAAGTTATCGTCGAACGAACATTCATACATACATACATACGTACAAACGGCGGATTGTTCCAGTAGGCTCGGAGAACTTCGCTCGTTTCGCTCGCTCGTTCAACTAGTGGTTCGCCCCGAACTATGAACTCGCGACCCCATATCTCAGTAACCCCTAGACCGATTTGGCTCATGTTAGAACTTAAAAAATCTCTTTGACTCATTTACCTGCCTACCAAATTTCATGACGATCCGACTAAATTTACTCAAGTTATCTTCGAACGAACATTCATACATACATACATACAAACGCCGGATTGTCCCAGTAGACTCGGAGAACTTCGCTCGCTTCGCTCGCTCGTTCAATTATATTCATTAGACATTTTGTTGAAGAGTGTTGGTGGGTGGACTTAGTATGCATGGAAAGTAGAGTCCGAAACGTCCGTTCTTGAGTTGAGGTGGTTGAGTCGTAGATTTTTCGACAGTAACTCGGATTGACATTTTGTCGATAGCGATAACTTTTACGCATGCTAAGGCGGGTTTTCATAAAAATAAATTGTATAAAAAACGCGATTATATGTAGTGACTGCACAGTTCGTAGACAGCTGAGCAGCAAACCGAAACTCCTACTTTCACGCAAAAACTACTGAACTGCTTGTTATGAAACTGTTCAGTGTTACCCTCTCTCTATACATTTATACTGTCTGACCCTTTGTCTATCTATCAGTCCGTGTGTCGGTCCTATCTTTAAATAGGTAGGTTAGTTAGGAGGGAGTTAAAAATTGTGAAAAAGTAATCCATACTTACTACATAGTAACGAGATGGGCGATGAATTTCTGCCTTTTCTGTCCGAACGATTTAATCGGGCAGAAAGGGTTTAAGAGTGCGAGTAAAGCCAGCAAAATTTACGATTTCACCCGCGCGTCTCGCAAACCACCCCCTCACAGAAAGCGGGTCGGCGCGTCTCGCTCGCGTAAATAGCTCGATGTCATGATGCTTGCGCGCGCATAGTAGGTATACTTACGCAAAAAAACTGTTAAATAATACTCTTCACTATACTGGCACATTTAGAACTTTTGTGATTTTAGAGCACGAAGGGGAAGATACATTTTTGTTGTACTGGTAATTCTAGACCACTTTTTCCGAAATAAGCGAAAATTAAAAGTCTTTTCTATTACAAACTAGCTTTTTTCCTAAATACCTAAATGTCAGAACAAAAGTTATTTATAATGACCAGTACAAAAAACCCTTCAGCATTAAAACCATGAAAAACAGCGTATAATATGACCATGAACGTACCTTATAAAATGTTTCAGGAATAAAAAAAAAAATCAGGAATAAAAGCATTGGAAAAATATCAACGAGGAATACCTAAATAATATTATTATATATACCCTATATACAATGTACATACTGTGTAGACCATGAATTATTATCGTGTACCGGTAAGACCACAGTCCGTCTTTGGGACCATTCGATTTCTCCCCACCAGAGTTCCCCCACTGGTGGTGGAAAATGGAATCGCATAAAAAAATACATTTTCCCCCGCTGGCCACCCCACTGAGTGGCTGGTGGGGGAAAATGGATTTTTTATTCCTTTTTCCCCCACCAGCTATTTATAGACAAGATTATTATTGGCGAAGCTGACTCATTACAATGATGCAGTCACTGTAGCCTAGCCTAATTTTATAATTAATCGACATAAATAAAACTAATTTGTTAACTTTACTAATTTGTTTATTTGTATTAAAAAATATATACTTGGCCGCCGGATAAAGACAAAAAAAGAGGCTAAATTCACAAAGCGTGATGTAGTTCTGCATTTTTGATATGTCATATGGGTCTGTTAGGGTAGTGTGAGTTAAAATTTACAACTAAGAAAAACTTGTGGAAACTGAGAAAATCGAGAAAAACATCGAAATTTTGGGACTTTTTTTAACTAGGGCCAAACTATGCATTTTTTGCGAACAATGTTTTTTACACACATAAACTGTATTAAATTACCTACAATTTGAGCCTAATTTCAGCTCTATTGACACCATAGAAGACAAGCTATGGCTCTTAGAAAATGACCTAATATCCCCAAACATTGAAATTTTCAAGTTTTACGAGCTGATTTCGTAAAATATTGGAAAAACTACTTATCCAACGAAGAAAAGTTACTGAAAATACCTTTTGGAAGATATAATAAGCTTTTATTACAGCCCAAAACCAACTCTGTGAGACTAACAGTTACTCACAATCTCAAAAAAACGAAAAGAAGGTAAAATGGGTTACAGAGGCAAAAGATTAAATGTATACATGGTTCTTAGAAATTAGACCGGGATGTAGTTCTGCATTTTTGGTATGTTATATGTTAGAGTAGTTTGAATTCAAATTTTCAACTTCGAAAAACTTGTAGAAATTGAGAAAATCGAGAAAAACTTCGATATTTTAGGACTATTTTCACTATTTGCTCTGCTGGGCCAAAATTATGCATTTTTTGCAAAAGATGTTTTCTAACTGTATTAAATTATCTACAATTTGAATCTAATTGCAGCTCTATTGACTTCGTAGGATTAGAGATTTTTCCAATATTTTACGAAATCAGCTCGTAAAACTTGAAAATTTCAATGTTTGGGGAAATTATGTCATTTTCGAAGAGCCATAGCTTATCTTCTATGGTGTCAATAGAGCTGAAATTAGGCTCAAATTGTAGGTAATTTAATACAGTTTATGTGTGTAAAAAACATCGTTTGCAAAAAAATCATAATTTTGGCCCTAGAGAGCAAATAGTGAAAATAGTCCCAAAATTTCGATGTTTTACTCGATTTTCTCAGTTTCCACAAGTTTTTCGAAGTTGCAAATTTTAACTCACACTACCCTAACAGACCCATATAACATACCAAAAATGCAGAACTACATCACGCTTTGTGAATTTAGCCTCTTTTTTTGTCTTTATCCGGCGACCTATATACCAAGTATATACAGGGTGGCCCAAACATAGACGTCAAGCGAGAAAATCTAGATAGCTGACACCGAGGGCTACCCGACTCACCCCCATGTATGTTCAGCCATTTTATTATCAATTTTTCGTGAATTTCTAATGCAGATCCTACTGACAGATGATTTTAAGCCAATCCGCAATGTTTTTTGTCCGAATCGACGAAAATAAATGAAAATCGATTGAAATAAAATTTCTTCCAACTCTAGTTTTTCGACTTTGATCGCAAATTACTTGAATAAAAGTCCCATAAAGTGACAGGTTTTTTGTATTATTCTAAAGAATGAGGCTTTGGGAAAGTTTTTGAAATCAATAAAAAGTCCTTCAGACCTCTACTTATTTTTTTCCCCATACTAACAATTTCAGTGATGTTTTCTTGAAAACAACATTTTTGGATTTTGGATCAAAATTCCGGTATCTTCTAAAAGTCCATAGCTGATCATTATTTTTTTGGTGATAGATAATTTATCTGAGACTCTAAAGAATAAAAAAAAATGCTGAAAAGACGAAAGAAAATAAAGTTAAAAAATAAAATCGAATGCTAGGTAATTTATTTAAAAAAAACCTTAAAAGCCTCATAACTTCTAAACGACAAAAAATGGCTGAACATACATGGGGGTGATTCGGATAGCCCTTGGTGTCAGCTATCTATATTTTCTCGCTTGACGTCTATGTTTGGGCCACCCTGTATATTTTTAAATACAAATAAACAAATTAGTAGGTAAAGTTAACAAATTGTTTTATTTATGCCGATTAATAGGCTTTTTTCGGGTTTTTTTTTTTGTTGTTTATGAAGACGTCTCTAGATGGCGCTATTCTTCTCACCATAGAAAATGGAGTTTAGCCAGAAAAAATGTCAAAGTCTGCCCACAGACTGTCTATTGGTCTGTGCCGAGGTTTTTTCACAGATAACTACCCCGCCGGCCCCGCTTGCTTGCTCTTGCTCGTAATTTTTGTTTCACAAATTCACAAGTGTATCCGTCCACGGATTTTCATTATAATAATACCTACCTATAAATTATAAGTGCTTTTGTACATCTTGTACAAGTCATGTATGGGAAGTGTTGTGTTTTGGGTCGAATGGAGAAACCAGTTCAGCCTAGGCCAAACCAGTCTAGCCCTATTTGAGTAGGGGTAATGCAGATTATACTTATTTATGCTAGCCTAGTTCTAACCCGCCGTAATTATCTGAACAGTAGGGGACGCATTTAAAGGTCGAATTTGAAAAAGTCTACATTCAAAAAGTCTACGGTATATCCGATTTTGTCCGGTTTGAAGGACCACTCGAAAACAAAAAGAGGTAGGTAGGTATGTCAGTGTGTCGCCAACCAAACCTACTGACCTAACCTTTGTTTTAAATCTTTTTCGACTGTCTGTCACACTTCCAGGAATACCCTGTATGTTTAACACCCTATATGTTGGTTTTTAGAACACCTATATAAGTAAAAGGCCTGGTTTCGGGGTTCTTAAGGGGTTCGAAAATTTCGTTATTTTTGCGCTAAACCTCTTAGTTTACGAGATATGGTAACATTCATACCTAAAATTTCGTCAATATCAGCTCGGGCTAGGCCATACTAGTTTATCCTGGAGCGTACAATATTCTTGCTAGGCCAGACTGGATTGGCCCAGGCCAAACTGGTTTCTCCATACGAGCTTCGGCTAGACTAGTTTGGCCTAGGAAATACCGTTTTATCCATGCGAGCTTCGGCTAGACTAGTTTGGCCTAGGCTATACTGGTTCGTTCATACGAGCTTAGGTTAGACTGGTTTGGCCGAGGCGAAACTAGTTTATCATGAAATCGGGTTTGGCCGGTAACATAATACAACAGAAATGGCAAGAAAATAAGGATTATTAGGGGTCAGGTCAAGCGGTTGGTCAGGTGATTATTTTCCATCACAACTTAAATACCACCCGACGCCACGGTACGCCATCCGACGCGTGCAGACTTATCTGGCGTTCTTTTTGGTTATCTGTGATCTAGTTTGACATTTATTCTTACTAAAATACAGCGCCATCTAGAATTTTTATTATAACTAAAGGAAAAAACCCTATTATAAAATTAGGCTAGGCTACAGTGACTGCATCATTGTAATGAGTCGGCCTCGCCAATGTCTTGTCTATAAATATCTGGTGGGGGAAAATGGAATAAAAATTCCAATTTCCCCACCAGCCACTCAGTGGGGTGGCCAGTGGGGAAAAATGGAATATTTTTTGTGCAATTCCATTTTTTCCCACCAGTGGGGGAACTCTAGTGGGGGAAAATGGAATAGTCTCGTCTTTGCAACCAGCTTTGCACCTAGCGGGGTGACTTTGCACCACAATCCGAATAATCTTCAAATGGTAGGGTAGGTAATCGTATGAGGTAGTGGCCACCCCTGGTGTCAGAGTTTTTAAGCCACCCAAAGGGTCTCTGACATGGCTTAACGATTGTTATTAATCAACAACAACCGGGACCAACGGTTTAACGTGCCTTCCGAAGCACGGAAGCGCTCAGATATTATTGCCACTAGCGGTCACCCATCCATGGACTGACCGCGGCCGTTGTTGCTTAACTTTGCCAATCGATTAAGAACGGCTAGTACAACTAGGCTGTGAGCGCTTCAAATGGTAATAAAAGAATATTTTTTTATTGTTATCTTTGAATTGTGACTGTAATGAAAACATATCAGTGGGTTGTGAAGTTTATAGGTCGCTTATTGCTAAACGAACACTTGAGTCGTTTGTTATTTTTATTTCCCATTTTGGCGTAAAACAAACAGGCCCGGTTTCTGAGTTGAGAATTTTAATAAGCACATACTTTACGTATCGCTCTGTCACGCTCTTTTCTGAGAAATCTGCAGAGACAGGACGATACTTACCCATTTGCTTAGCAAAATTCTCAACTCAGAAACCGGGCCACAGTCTCTTTATTACGCAATAATAATACGACACTATAAATATATCTTAAATTTAGGTTTATTTATTACTAAAACTTAATTAATAAGTCTAAACAGCTAACGATATTTTTACAAGAAAAACAATATAAATAACTAGCTTTTGCCCGCGACTTAGTCCGCGCAGACTTAGTTTTTTTCTCGTGAGTTTTTCCGTTGTTTTAATAGTTATTCTGCTATTCGGGGCAGAGAGAAATCCAACAAAACTAAAATCATAAAAATCGGTCCACCCGTTCTCGAGTTATAAATGGTGTAACTAACACGACTTTGTTTCAAATATTAAGATTAATTACGGGTCGCGGACGGAGCGCCGGCAGGCATAGACCACTCGTCTCAACAGAGCGCTCGTGACTGAGGCGATCAGCGAACAACGAAACAAAGAATAGGTCAAAAAGCGCGTGCGACGGAGAGGGCATACACAAAATCTGTCTAGAATAACTTGACGCCTGCGCCATTTCTTTGATATTTAATTTAAATAAATATCTGTATGACACCAAAAAATGTTCTCCCCCTACTGACGTGTTAATGACTGCATTATTTAATTCAAGGTGGTCTGGTTGCAATATCATTATTTTAGGCATTGAAAAAAGCAAAAAATCTAAAAACTAGAGGTAACTTCGTGATTTTTTTCTATCGAGTCAACTTTTAGCAATTAGGTATTCGTCCCACATGCTGATCAAGTATATAGCCTAGAATCTATAGTATTTTTGTGAATTCGACAAACAATCTCAAACATTGCGAATTTTTAATTTGAAGTGCGTTCACTTAGCTTTACCCCCGCTCTTAAGGCACCGTGCATAGTGAATCGCCCGCGCGCAAAGAAAATGCACAAAATCGATTCCTGTATCATTTGATACAAAACAAAATAAAATATCTTCAAAGCTTGAAAAAAAAATAGGCGGCGCATTTTTTTCAAGCATGTGTTACTGAATGTGTTAGATAGGTTTCACCTAATATTAGGGTTTGATATGTGAAAAATTTTATTTGATACAGGAATCTATTTTGTGCATTTTTCTTAGCGCGCGGACGATTCACTATGCACGGCGCCTTAAATGGAAATGGATTTCTGCCCATTTCGGCGGGCTTAAATAAAAATTCACTACAAATTAGTTTTTTGTTTAAAAAACCTTATTGGGAAAATATTAAATGACTACAAAAGGAAAGAAAATTGTTTGCGGTGTAGTGTTGGAGGCGATATGGGCCGAGAACTTTGCAAAATAAATGAACTTATTTTTCCCCGGATACTGATCGAGCTGATACGAGCGAAGCTCGGTCACCCAGCCTACCCTTAAAAAAAAAGTTTGATTTCACTAAAACAGTAATTTTAATTTTGAAGTACATTTCAGTCTATATCACTAAACAGCTGACCCTACACCTCAAGCACAAGATGGACACTCTAAACTACTTTGCTATTTTTGTTCGAAGTGCATTGACAGCTTTAGTTCAGTGTGATTGTTTTTTCTATTCTGTGAACCATCAACTTACCTACAGCCTACAGTCCGTCCGCTACAAGTTAGGCCGTGCTTGTCAGAGTATGACTCTTATATTATTTATATTATTTAGTTCGTTATTGGATATCTCTTTATCTCACTTAGAAGGCGTTATCATGCAAAGCTCAGATAAACATTGTCTAGGATCTTTTCCTTGACTTCGTTTTCAACTAGGTATTGTTACTTCTGGAAAACAGAAAAGTAAGTTGGAATGCATGTTTTTAAAGTTAAAAAAACCGTGGCATATTTTTTTTTATTGGATTCTTGACATATTATAGCCTCTGTAATGGGTTGTTCCGTATTCATGACACGACTTTTCATGCTATAGGTATATTTTTCCGGATTCATGGTACGAGTTATTATTATTCTTACTCATGATTATTTTCTATTTAAGTTTCCGTTTTCATTTTACATGTGTTCCGTATTCATGCTACCAATAAAATACCATTTAATATTGGCACGTTAGTATGGTCAGCATAACAATTTCAATTCTAAGATTGGTAAGTCGGACTAGGTACCTACCTCAATCTCTCCACTAAGGAACCAAATTATAAAACTAAGACATAACACGCACGCACCTTTCGATACACCCGCAGGCACTTTTGGTTATTGAAATAAAAAAACCGTGGGAATCGTGCACCGAGGATTCCGTTCCACCATTCTATGCATTTAAATGGAAGAAAAATAAAAACTAGGTAGGCAGCATACAGCGCCATCTAAAGTTAAGGTTTGAAACTAACATAGAGGGCGATAGGCTGCATACAGCGCCATCTAGAGTTAAGGTTTGGGACTAATATAGAGATATAGAGGGCGCTAGTTTCTATGTCGTGTTACAACCCTCACCAGCATCATCAGGTATATAATTTTTTTGTTCTTCTAGCATTAGTTCCTCAACTCAGCCAACAGATGGCACTCCACAGTCCTACATCGTGGATCGCAGTATGGCTTATTCTATATTCTATATTCTGAGTGTAAAATTTTATAAATAATAGAGCCATGATATCTATAGTTTTGTTTATATTAAAGTGTAAAAACATGTTGATTATATTTCTTGATTTTTAAGAACATTGGTTATTAACATAATTTTTATACACCGTGGAATTTTAGTGGTTTTAAAGCCGAAAGTATTTAGTTGCACTCGTGATTCTGAACCAAATTCCAAAATGTTACTTCAAAACGAGCAAAAATAAAAAACACTTCCCAATCTATCTATCTATCGCCAATCGACACCATTTGTATGGAGAAGTGAATTTTTGTTTCGCGCGTTTTGGAATGAAACTTTGTAATTTGGCTCAGAATCACCAGTGCAATAAAATACCTTCGGCTTTAAAACCACTAAAATTGCACGGAGTATAATATACAAGATGATTATTTCTAACTTAATTTCAATCCTATGATATCCTATGTCACTTTAACCGATCATCAATTTGCAAGGTACTGTTGACCTACTTGTTTGCAGTGCTGATGTATAACGCATACGTGATTATCCCATTCCTCATGGCGATACAAAGAATAATTAATATACCTCGTGCCAGTGTACGTGGATGTTTTAACGAAATCCGTACCCTCAAGCTTGTCTGCCTATTATTTATTTCTTCCAATATTATAGATTTTTTTCTGACCGTACTTAAAAGCAAAGTATTTTTATTATAATGTATGGTAGCATGAATCCGGAAAGGCTCGCGAGACGAAATGTAAAAAATATTAAAATAATTTCCATAGCATGAATACGGAAGTCAAGTAAAATGAATCCGGAAAAAATATTCGTGACATGAAAACTCGTGTCATGAATACGGAACAACCCTCTGTAATGGGTTTCAGAATCAGGTGGCATTGTTTCAACATTTTCCAAAAATCTTCGTCTAGTACTGCTGATTTATCTTCCGTTGGTAAGTGTATACCAACCTTTTCGTGGACAGCCAAGGTTTGAACTTGAAGGGCAACTTTAGTGTTTTAGTTAGGCAACTTTAGTGCTAAGCTAACCCATCCACCGCTTAAAGCCGCGTTTTCACAGTCTTATTTTACTAATAAAACCAAAAGCGCCATCCAAGAAAATAGACGCTTCTGATTGGTCGATCCCATCCGAGCCAGAGACAAGATCCGGCTCACCTCCTAGGCGTGAATTACACAGAAAAGGCGTAAGGTGAAGACGCGGCGCAGGCATCTTGCCGCTTCGAAACATTTCAATACAAAATGTATGGAGGCGACACGTTTTGAATTATACTGAAGCGGCGTGGCGCAGGCACGCCGTTTCGTCGCCTGTTCCGCGTCGCTAGCAGGCGCGACCGGAGAGACGCGCAAGCGGCACGCCGTTTGTTATACAGTAGGAGCAGAAAATATGTGACGATAGTGAATTTTATGTACACACGACAACACGACAGAGTGTACTAAAAAAAAACTAAGGCCTTTGCTTCTACTTAATGAGATGATTTATCCAGCGTCCAGTGGCACCTTCATTCACACTAGATGGGTGAAGAAACCACTCGGCGCTGCAGTGCCTGGGACATTGTTTTAGATGGAGTAGGCTTGCCCAGCACCTATACTATGCTGACAGCTTAGTCGGCCTAGCCCACAGGAAAGACAAGTCAATACGTGTGGAGCCAACTAAGCTGCGGGTTTCCTCACGATGTTTTCCTTCAGAGTTAGCGAGTGGTATTGCTACTACAAATTCACAAATGTACGTAACTTTGAAATTAAACAAACTCATCCCAGTATGTATTGGAGAGAAAGAGAGAAAGAGAGAAAGAGGAGAGCGCCGCGCCTTACGCCTTATGCCGTTTCTGTATACTTCACGCCCTAGACGTCAGGACTTTTAGTATGTTTTCTCCCTAAGCACCCTGAATAGGTTTCTGAAGAAATTGCTTAGGTTCCCGCCCACGCACTCTACAACTACTATGTATTGACTGAGCTATAAAATCGTGAGAGGAACCATCTGTAGGCTCCGCCCATACGAGAACCATATGCAATAGGTCATTTCTCAGGGCAAGTGAGATCTCCATGTTTTCTTCTGCTCGCTGCCAAAATTGTTTTACAATTTTGTCCAGTACCTACTTTTTTCCCTCTTTTCATCATTTAATAATCCCCACATGAGGTTTCATGTACAAACATTTAAATTAAGGTCGTATTTCACCTTGCTGTAGTTTCTTTTGTTACCGATTACGCACCGAATGTAAGGACAAAATTAATTTAATTTCCGCCCGACCTTTATTATAAATGCCCGCTGTTTAGCTGGGCAGAAATAGATTTTAACCCAGCTGTGGATTTTAACCCGGGCGTTTACCCATCCAATAAAAGTTTTTTATTGTTCTCTCGATCATTCAGAATGTTTTAGTATCCAACTTCTTCGTTTTTATTCATGCTATACGCAGTGGTGTAACTAGTGTGGGGCAGGTAGGGCACGTGCCCTGGGCGCCATTTCAAGGGAGGCGGCAAAACCGCAACTCGAAAATTCAAAATAAACTATTAACTCAAAATATCCGACGAGTCATTCACTAAATGCCCAAAGAGTGCCTCTATCCAATGGTATATTCAGCATTCTACTATAATGAAAACTCTTGTGTCCGTAGACATTCCTACAAATGTCACGCGGCGAGCAAAGTTTAAATCGCGCAACGAAAGTATGTTTTTAATACAGTTGCTCAAAAAGTGGCGTATTGCAGGGACGTATAGCGTTCGGGATGTGGGCTAAACACACTCGTGCTTTTTTTTTTACCTTTCCCGCACTCGTGCGTTCTCCTTCCCAACTGTCAAAATAATGTCTATTAAAAAGAAAAACCAACCATGAAGTTCAAATACGTATATTTCTAAAAAGAAGCTACTAATTTGTTTCAATATCAGATTTAATGATTTTATTGAATGAGTTTGGTTAGGTTTAATTTAATTAAATTTCATTTTCATTATCAATAAAAAACTTCTACTGAAGACTTGGCTGTATGGGCATAGTTGCCTTTGCCTACCAGAATGGGTGAAGAAAAAAAAACTCTGCTTATATTCTACGGTTGGCGCCATTTTGAGTTTTCAGAAATTTTCTTTGCTTTAGTTGTTTATTGCACAAAATGAGTAATTTCGACCCTAGTTTTTTTTAATTAACACTACCGGAACTCAGTATAATTGCACAAAATGCTTCGGAGAACATTTTACCGGAAAAGTCAAAAATGCTAGGTTAGTTGAGTTTATTGTGTTTTTATTATTTTATTAAATTGCTTCATTTTTTCGCAACTGTATTAAAAATAGTCGTTCAGTACACGTGTGGAACCGCCATTGCAACTTGTTCTGACTGTCAACCCTCGCCTTCGGCTGCGCCTCGGCTCGGGTAGCCATTTGTCGGAACTCTTTGCAATGACAGCCTTTCCACACTTGTAATGAAATATACTATTTTATACATGCTTAAATACGCGGCAAGTTTCTAGTTACTGGTGCAAAATATCGTCAAATGGAAGGACATCAACTATTATGGTTCGTATGTGTCGTTATCTTTCGCCCCTCAGCTTTTACGTAAGTTCTTGACTTTTTTTAAACTTTGGTTCGGTAAGGTAGCTGAAACTGGTGGCACGTTTTGCTAGTATAGTAAACAAGACTACACTAAACTGTCCTAAGTATGAATGCGTCTATCCCTGAGTAGGTATTGACGTAAAAATAAATACGATTGCTTCAATAGTTTAAGAGAAATAGCTACATTTTTGTTTTTTCTGAGATCGGTGGATTTAAGCCACCGATCTCAGTTATTAGCCAAGGGAGCTAAAGAAGTTTTCGACATATTGTATCAATTTCACAAATTATTTAGATACCACACCGAACGAGATGCTAATGACTAAATTCAAAATGTATCAGTTTGTTTCTATGGACTAAATTTTAGATGTCATTTAATTGTCATCTAATTTAATATAATATGTATTACTTTTGAGATACAGTGTTTTCATTCGATTGCCAAGTCAATCAATTTATTTAAAACATAAAAGATATTTAATGGTGGGCAGGTGGTGTAACTAGGCTGGATCATGTCAGAAACACACACATAAGAGGCACCTTCAAAGTGAGACCTATCCCAGATAAATTACAAGAGAGCCGTCTGCGGTGGTACGGACACGTTATGAGGCGACCATCCGACCACATGACCAGGAAAGTGCTAGATATTGAATCTAAACCCCGAGGACGAGGAAGACCCCGAATCACATGGATGTCCGTAGTTAATAAGAACCTCAGAGAAGCCCAACTCGACAAAGAGACGACCCAGGACCGAGCTGCCTGGATACGCATGATAAGGAGGGCCGACCCCAAATAAAATGGGAAAGGGCCAGGCAAAGAAGAAGATAAAAGATATTTAATATTGATATGCGTCACGATGTTGTTAGGTTAGCTAATTACGTAATAAATAACTTAAGACAGAAGGAGCCTAAGTAGGGACTGAATAAATTAACCGACTTGGTATTACATGGATCTCAAAACTTTTATGGTAGAAGAACTGAGCAGCGAGGCTTGGTTTTTTTTTACAAGTTATGTTTTTGGTAGGATTTTTTTTTTCATTAACCTATAAAGCCTACAGGTGTGCCTCGTCGACGTATTGACTAGTTTTTAAGCCATCTTTTGCGGTGTATTTTTAGTTTTCACCTAACTTAAAAAAAAAATGCCACCAATCTCAGCTAAGAATGCTTTTCTCAGGAATGACCCATTTGTTAGATAATTTTCGCTTTTGTTTTGTGTTAAAGTGTATGTTAGTAAATAAATGGCGGAAATACGTTTTGTTACTACATTTGTTACGCTAGCTAATTAAAAATATATCGAATAAAACGAAAGGTTTTGATTAGTTAATATTTTCTTCAGTTTGCACGGGACTATTAGTGATGTACGCTCGGAAACATTCCCACTCCCGGCTGTGTTTCATTTGGAAAAATTTTCCTGTGTCCGAAAGTTTCCGAAAGTTTACCAATGTTTCCGTAAATTCCCAGTATATATTTAATACATTTTAATTCTTATAGTATCGCGTTCGTTAGTGACCTGACATGCATATTTGCATAAGCGTCTCGTCCTTGCAGTGTTGCCATATTGGCAACTGCATGGAATCGGTATTTCATTTAAAAAATCCATCTAAAATCCATACTAGCCATCAAATTCCTATGAATCATGACTTTAGTAACGTACCATTTGGTGTAAGAAGAATAAAAAACCATGTGAAATTCAGTAAACAAATATTGAAATGTCTAAAGTTTAGACTTTTAGAGCAAAGTTCGCGTTAAATTCCCAGTTGGGGGAACATTTCCGGCAATGCTTCCAGCGATTGACAATGTTTCCGGGAAAAGCACTATACATACAATTAAAAACACTAGGTGATAACATTTTACTAATCTTGATTAGTTGCTTGCGTTAGAACGAAACGCAATCCTTAACTTGCTAGTGAATAGTGATGTTCCCCAGTCGGTAATATCGATGAAGCACGCGGCTTTGAAACCGAACCATTAGGAGCAAAACATCCCATCCTTCCAGCTGATCGAGATATTGCCCAATTGAAATTTTACCCATGGGTAGTGACGATTGGCGATGGCTCGGTGCTGGGGGGATGTTGCGGGTCATCTGAGACTATCTTAGATTTATATTACTTTTATTGCAAATCTTAAATTAATATTGTAAATGTTTTATATGGCCTCTAGGCTAAAAAAATACTTAGATATATAAGAAATACCACCTCAGTCACAGTGTTTCTGAGATCTGTAATTGTACTTTTAGGAAAAATAAAGAACTTTGAAAATTCAATTAAATTAGGAGCAAAAGATCCCCTTCTTCCATTCTGACCAATTAAACCGACCAACTGAAACAGACAAACTGTTATCACCTAGGTGTCTAAGAATAAATCTAAGGCCCGGTTTCTGAGTTGAGAATTTTACTAAGCGCATACTTACGTATCGCTCTGTCACGCACTTTTGTGAGAAATCTGCAGAGACAGGACTTACCCATTTGCTTAGCAAAATTCTCAACTCGGAAACCGGGCCTAAGACTTTCAGAAACAACCGCGATTCGACCGGTTTAGAATCAAATCATGATTATTTTCCTACGAATAGTTACAGGAAAATGTTCGTTGTAGACCATCCATAACTTTTTGAGATATTATGAACTTTCCTACGAAAAGTTTTCGGGATGGAAATGCGACAGAAGGTAAGCAAAGCTATTTATTTAAATTACTCGCAGTTTGAGTAAAGCACTATACAAGCCTTGGTCTGCAATGAGTGCGCTGCTGGCCCCGCTATGATTGCCTCAAGCTTAGCTTAGCTACGCTCTCGGCCCTCAAGTTTGGTCATCATTGCAGCCCTTGCTGTCCGCGCTATAGAGGCCTCGACCTTCTGTCTCGGCCTTCATTCCAGCGGAGGTAGAATGACTTTTATCGAGGCGGATTTATCCAACAAAATGGCGGTTTATCAACATTTTTGACGTCTATAATGGGTTATATATCGCTCTCGACGATATACTATATGTAGACGTCAAAAATGCTGATAAACCGCCATTTTGTTGGATAAATCCGCCTCGATAAAAGTCATGCTACCCCCGCAGGGGCCTTAGCCTGTAACGTAATGTTGCCAAAATGGGTTCCAAGTTGACAGCTTCAATTACGATTCATTAATGCTGTCGTGTCGGTCCTTTTAATGTTTTTTGTAGTACAGCAAAGAATATTCTGATTCTAATTCTAGAGGATTAGTTGTCTGGTTCTAGGAGAAAAACGAGAAAACTCCGGTTTTGTCCTTCTGCTGGGACGCCATCGACACGCCATTGCATTACAGGCTAAGGCCCATGCTCATCAAGGTCCATCAAGGGCTGCGCACGCCGCGACAGTGATTTGTTTGACAAAGTACTTCGTCCCAAGGTCATCGTATACGGCATCAGAAGATCGATGAAAGAAACCTATTACCGCTATACTATACCTAAACATTATGTAACCTCAAGGTCACTTAAATAGCACTCAAGTGAAGGCCTCAAAGTGCAATCCAAGATTAGCCGAATGCTTTCAGTTCATATAAATTCTGCAAAGGAGAAATTATTTTTGTTTGGTCTCATCACATAATCACGTACATCAACAAATGGGGAGCGTTACTGGAGAGGCTGACGTACTCGCCATAAATGATGACGTACTACATCTACATAAATATGTTTTACACGACAAATTATTGGATTTCTATAACTACAGGGTGCACTCTAAGTCGATAGCGCAACTTAAAGTAGGCTGTCTACTGATCAGTACAAGTAAGTTGTACTAGGTGGCGAAAGAAATGGGGCGAAAAAAATAATCTGTTCCATACAAAAGGTCGACTCAGTACTGCGCCAAATGTATGAAACAGCTGATATTTTTTTCGCTCCATTTTTTTCGCCACCTAGTACACGTTGTTTGTACTGATCAGTAGAGAGCCTACTTAAAGTGCCGCTATCGAATTAAAGTGCACCCTGTAGAGACCGGATTATATGCAAATGCATATTGCATATGCTTTTGCATGTTTAGTACCTTTTCACCGGTAGTTGCATATTTTAGAGAAGAAAAAAATGCATATTTACGCTCGATCTCGCTCATCGTTCGAAGTCTTTCATAGTAAATTCTGCCCTTTAACCTCAGTAGACGTAGAACGCTCCTTTTCCGCTTACAAAAAATATTAAGCTATCGTAGACGACACAATTTGTCTACAGAACATTTAGAACAGTACTTAGTCGTAAGCACATACAAAGGTAAATTTTAAATTTCATTATTACCTAAAAAAAAAGTTTAAGTAGGTATATTTTGAAATAGTTTTTTTCACAAATACGATTGTCAGTACATTTTTTCCTGATAAATTGTATGCATATTTTGACCCTTTTATGGATTTTCGTGCATATTTTAGCTATTTTACTTGCATACGATTGCATGCATATTTTGGGCAGATTTTGTAGCATATAATCCGGTCTCTACTTATAACTTTTTTGGGCCTTTTTGACTTGGTTTTAGTATCTCCAATGGCGTAATTTCATAACAAATTTACAATGTCCACGGGCTAGATACTAAAACGCAACTTAGCTGTAAAAAAATATGTTTTTTTTATTGAAGTCGGTGATCTTTTGACAATATTGCCCGATTTCGAAGAGCTGGTTGTTAACCACAGTTGCGAAAACGGCCAGAGGGGTAAAATCAAGGACCTTATCATGCGAAATTCGGCGAGATTGGTTACCAAGATTAAAACAAAATGACGTTGTTGTTACAAAAAAACTTTTTTTTTCTATGTACAAGAACTCATTGGTGCGTTGCGCTGCGTTGCGTTACGTCGTCGCATCGGATCGACGCATTGTATGCCACATCTGCGTTGCGACGACGCACGACGCCGCGACGCCAAAGGGTATACACGTCGTCGCATCTGCTTCTCAGTTCAGCCTTCGCAATGTACAGATACAAACGTGTCCACAACGACGACGACGCAACGCAGCGCAACCCACCAATGGAGTCTCGTCCTTACTGTACAACTTTACTGACAACCCTCGACAGTTAATTTTCTTCACACTAGAAAAGACAAACCAAGAAACCAACCATGTTCATTCACTGACAAACTGACTGGAACCTTACTGGAAACTTAATTAAATACATGCTAAGTTGACTGACTGGACGGTGGCCATAATTAAAGTCTGTTTCCGCAGACGATTTCAATGACTGTTTTAATTTCAAACATCAGGAAGCAATATCCTACGCGCAAAAGAGTGCGATTATCGAACATAGATGTTCCTGAGGCTTTTATAATCTTTTTTATTTTCGGAACTTTGGCTTAGGTCTGTAATGCAATGGCGAGTTGGCGTATCGATGGCGACCTAGTAGAAGGACAAAATCGGGGTCTAATTTCTAGGTTTTTTTCCTACAACCAGAGAACTAATTCTCTAGAATTAAAATCAGAATATTATTTGCTGTACTACAAAAACGTTAGAAGGACCGACAACGTTAATAAATCGTGATTGAAGCTGTCAACCGGGAGCCCATTTTGGCACCATTGCGTTACAGACTCAGGCCCCTGGTGTCGCTGACTGTACAGGGCCCTTAGCCTGTAACGCAATGGCGGATCAATGGCGTCCCGGCAGAAGGACAAAACCGGGCTCTCCTCCTTTTTCTCCTACAACCAGAGAACTGATCCTCTAGAATTAGAATAAAAATATTATTTGCTGTACTACAAAAACATTAAAAGGACAGACAGCGTTAGCAAATCGTAATTGAAGTCGTCACCTGACAGCCCATTTTGGCACCATTGTGTTACAGGCTAAGGGCCCTGTACAGTGCGTAATAAGCCCATCAATATCAACGAAAGACTTATTATGTATTATGTGAATGTGACATCTACGTGGGAGCGAGCCGAAGCCGATTAGCGGCTTTTTGTTACGCAACAAATTGAAAACGGAAGTCGCGAAGACCGTTGTGTGTCCACAAGCCATTTCCACGCATGAGGAGCTCCTATGTTCGCGTGTCGCGGCCGGCCAGTACTGCCTGGCTCGGTTCGCCATTATAATGTTACGTCATCTGTTTACAATGGTCAGAGACAAGTAGACGTTATTTTATTTTTTAGGCAACAAATTGGTGTATCCGTGCCCGTCTTGAGAGGGTAAGAATGACTCATCGCGGGGGTAAAGGTGACGAGTAGTTATTTCTGGGCGGATCGACAAGAAATAGTAAACAATAACCTGCCTCTACTTGAGCGACCACAAATCTATACTTTGTAATCTATAAACCTCGTCAAAATTGTCATAGTTAGAGCAAGAATCGCACGCCGCGACAGAAGTACATTTTCAAGGTCATTGTATACGGCATGAGAAGATCAATGAAAGATACTTATTGCCGCCATATCTGAACATTTTGTAACTTCAAGGTCACTCAAATAGATTTCAAGTTGAGGCCTTAAACACCAATTTAGATTATAATAAAGTAAATTCTCAAGGTACGGCGTCAGAGGATCAATAATATTAAAACAACACGACTATCTTTTCAGCCCATAGTCGGCTAAATCGCAAAATTACAAGATTCAACCAAATTGATTAACTTTGAAACAATATATCGTTAACGTAGGTAGGTTCACCAATGTCGAGTAGGTACAAGAATCGATACGTGTGACCATTAATTACTAATGATCTTGTGGCGCCTTCAGACATCCATGTAGGGATGAAACAAAGACATTGTTTTGCAAGACAATCTCATTGAACGCTTTACTTAATAAGTTGTTTCATCATTGTCTCTTTTGATCGTTGGCGTCACAAAGCTGACTGAAATTATCATTATATCTTTTTCCTCACCCTACTGGGTATTCTCTGAAGGGCACGTATCTTTTCTTGGTTTACTGATAATCACCGTAATCACATTCATTAATCATCCCAAAGGTCAGTCAGTGACTCTACGACAGGGACAAAACTATTTAGGGTTTTTAATTCAAGGTCACAAGTTAGTATGAAGTTATGAACTATGAATTTACCTCGAGACGCTAATATCCCGCTAATATACAGTCAAAAACGTTGTATGCAGCCGATGATAGCTACCGTAGGTACAAAAGAAACACTTGATCACCACAGGGGCCTGTCGGCCTGTTCCATAATGGAGAAAACTACGAATATCAATGAAACTGTGGCCTAGATCGAAAATATTCAAATGCAACCAAAAATAAACTGCCTAGCAGTAGAATTTCTAGACCTAAAAACATCCGATCTCCTTTTTCAGTAGGTATCAGTGTATCACTATCGTTAGATACAAGAATACGATGACAATATGTATAGGAATGTCATTTTAGGAAAACATGTAAAAGTCGTCAAGTCAACAGAGAGTCAGAGAAACTATTGGATGACGGCAGAAGCCATGAATGAAGATGATGACGATGAATACCGTGGAAAGAAACGCATAATAGAGGAAAACGAAAGACGTTATAGGTCGAATGAGCGGAGAAACCTCAAAAACTCACGTAGCTGATAATTTATTAAACAAGCCTCTCGTGAGTCACTATTGACTGTGTTGTCTTGTGAGCGATCAATCAGAGGAAAGGCATGCAAACGAGCGCGTGTCAAACCAGACCGGCCAGCTCCGTCGTGTGGCGTGGACAATCAATTCCTGATATCAGCCTGCGATAAGCGTGACTCAGATAACAGTAGCTATAGAAAATTATATGTTAACCACTAACGCGTAAATCATGGCGATATTAACGTAAGGAACGTCTTGTCTTGGTAAGAAATAAAATAACACAACAGTATGATCTATGAACGTGAACGTTGCATGAACACGGCGAGCAGAAGAAAAAGTTCGCTGTATGAACCAAATTCGAAAAGTATGAGCGTATAACAAACCATAAAGAAAGGTCAAATTGTATGATACATCAGCCTGCGAATCATTGTATGTGGCTGCCTTGCCGATGCGGATATCGATGAGAATTACTTTTCACATGAGGTAGCAAAACGTGTAGGTATTCCATATTCTATTATGACCATGAGGTCTTGCTCATCAGCGAGCACAGCTAGCATAGCTACCCCAGGAATGTACTTACATGTGAGTTATACTTGCTTGGTGCAGTGCGTGGGAAGAGCCGAAGAGTACCGCTACGCTCGACTGCTATGCCAAGCGAGACATTGGTAGATGACATTTGGGATAAAACACAAGAGCAGCTAGGGGAGCACAATCACGGTAAGTTTTATCCCATTATCGGCTATCGCCATCTTGCTTTATTTCACCGCTTGAAGCGAGATGCCGCTACCCGACAGTGGGATAAAACTTTTATCTTGAAGTTGTGCTCCTGCGGGGGGAGCATGACTTTTATCGAGGCGGATTTATCCAACAAAATGGCGGTTTATCAGCATTTTTGACGTCTATAGTGGGTTATATATCGCTTTTGACGCCATATAACCCACTACAGACGTCAAAAATGCTGATAAACCGCCATTTTGTTGGAGCATGACTTTTATCGAGGCGGATTTATCCAACAAAATGGCGGTTTATCAGCATTTTTGACGTCTATAGTGGGTTCGCTTTTGACGCTATATAACCCACTACAGACGTCAAAAATGCTGATAAACCGCCATTTTGTTGGATAAATCCGCCTCGATAAAAGTCATGCTACGGGGGCTGGGAGACATTCTTGCCGAAGACAATGTCGCATTGAGGGGCCGAGGGAGGTGCGATAGACGCACGGCCAGTCCTGGTTCAGGGCTCTAGCGGGCATTAGCTATCTCGCCGTATTGAAAATAACATGTCAACAAAGGACTATGGTTTGTCTCAATATCAATTCTATCTCGTATCTCAATAGTAGAAAGACTACTCTTTTTCAAAGAAATATGGATCAACACGAGATACGACATAAACGTTGTTTTTCTGCAGTACACTTTTTACAATATCCTGAACATGGCAACAGACAAACGTGCGGAAGTACATCTCTCCCTTTTACGCGAAGCCCAGCAAAAGGGGGATTCAAGGACAACCCATTCTTAGGTCTTATTTTTAGTCTTAGATGCTCGTCAAGGCAAAACTCATCAGCAAGTCAATGTATTCCGTTTATACTTCACAATGGGGCGTTGCGTATTGCAAACAACCGGCTTGTGTGGAGGTCTAGCGGCTGTTTAATTTTAACATATTTTGAAAATTTTTTACATATTATTTGTTTTTGCTTTATTTTTGCTCCTTGTGTGCCTTGCAGTAAGGTGTTGAAATTAGAGACCAAAGTTATCTTTTTCTTTTAGTTTACTTTACAGCCGTATAAAGATTCAGGGTCCGAATAAGAGGATTTGCAATAACATGTTATTGCAGCGATAATGTCTAGGACTTTCTGCGTGACTGCTATAATTATTAGACTACCGACTCCTTATTGAATAGTATTATTGGCAAAAATCAATTAGAGGCGAACAAAAGGATTCAAACCCAGATTCGGCATCATTAACTTTAATTGTAATAAAAAATAAATTAAATTACTTTGAAAAGGCACGTCTCACAGGCAGTCATTAGAATAAATGAAACACTGATATTTTGTCAATAACAATGGCTAACTTGAGCCCAGTAAATATCCGTGTGATAAACAAGTTAGACCGAATGGCGACAGAAATACTTGTAGAAAATGTAAACATCCGCCAAGAACGCATACATCATACATCCCATCTTCTGGGAAAGAAGGTGTCAAGGACAGTCACTCCCTGAGGGGAATTTCTGCCTTTTACAAACTAATAGGGAACCACGAATTTTGATAATAAGTTCAGGGCAAAACTGACTAAATACCAGACACGACACACACAACACGTGCAGTGTCGGGTCTGGTAAATCGATTTTTTATGCCGCGAACGAAAAATCGCTGAACAAAAATAGCTCAGTTTAGCTACAAAATGTAAAAAACTGTGAAAATATTGAATTTCCCGCCTCGCTGCTATCTTCCAGCCTTAAAATTTATTATGTGGTGGATTGTGGAAAACGCTTCAAACAAATGCGAACTGTAACTAGCATAGAAATGCCTGGAGTACTAGATATAGGAAATCAACACCGACAAAAATCTAATAATGAAGCTAATTAGTATCAAAATAACGTTGGCAAGGTTATTGACACCAGAATGTATCGGTCAACGATCTGATTGGTGATTGAAATGATCGGTGAACAAGAAATACGATAATGTACATTGTACAGGTACACAAGGACATAACAAATTATGATCCTACGGTAACCAGGAACCAATCCACAAACTGGACGACGAATACAGCCTAGGACGAAGCGGACTAAAAAAACCGGCCAAGTGCGACTCGGACTCGCGCACCAAGGGTTCCCATACCATTATCTATAAAAACGGCAAAAGTATGGGAAAAAATGTATGGGAGCCCCCTTAAATATTTATTTTATTCATTTTTTTTTTTGGTATTTGTTGAAATAGCGGCAACAGAAATACAACTGGGAAAATTTCAAGTGTCACGGTTCACGAGATACAGCCTGGTGATAGGCGGACGGACAGCGAGTCGTAGTAATATGGTCCTTTACCCTTTATGTACGGAACCTAAAAACGAGAATATACCGGGATCAAATCAGAGAGTTTCGTTAGTGTCATAAATAACACCACTAGATCAAACAGGGGCGCATTATACAAAACTGCAATTTAGTACTGCTAAATCGGGTCCTAATTTTCATACTGAACAGGCCGTAAGATTAGTATTGCTTTACGTAATTTCAAGCAGTTTCAACAAGACAAAAGTGCGTGTAGTGGCATAGGAGGCATACATTAAAATGGCGTCACACACAATCTCACCCCAAAAAGAAAACGTTATCTACTGTCGGAATTACTATTTGCAAAGGGGATCGCATTACTTTCAATACCACCTCTGAAAGGGTATTCTTTGCCAGTCCGTGACAAAAAACCATTGTTGAATTTCTTAAATGAGATAGCGAAAACCACCCCTAGGTAGGTAGGACACCACCTAACTATAGACGCCATGTATTAGACGGACTCATTGGAATGAATTGTGAGAAAGTGCATTGATAACATGGAATAGGGAAGTCCGCAGACCACTAAATAGGATGACTCGCCTAGAACCTAATTAATTTGTTCTTAGAATCTAATACAATATATTACATCCAAAACCCGCGTGGAAAGAAATTCCACGAGACGATTCCAAATTAAATTGAATTGTATTTTTGGAATTGAATTTCATCTTGGACGATAAAATCGATGCATCGGGGTTCGGGGTATTGAAAGTATTGAAACACAAAGTCAGTGATAAACGGAGTAGGGTTCGTTGTTGTTGTTCTGAAATCTGGGAGTGATGGACGGATGTTTGTTTAGTGAAAATAACTCTGCTCGGGTGTTGAGATCTCCCTGATGCTAACGCAATTTCGTCAACGCTGACAAGTACTGACAACTTAGATACATAATGGTGATGCCTGCTTTGTATCTATGAATTAGATATCGTCAGACGAATCCTGCGACAACCAAATGAAGTGACAGATGACGACATGACAATAGAGTTTTACAATTGAAAGATTGAAGATCTTCGCTCGCGCAGTCTTGCTTGGCGTAGGACAGGATCTGAAGGACTAACATGACTAACAGGCATAGGCTCAGCTTTTGTCTGCTCTTGCCGTAGAGATATCGTATGAAAGCGTAGACAAGCCGAGTCGTAGTTTATAGCTCGATTATGTGTCTGTACAACGTCAGATCAAAAGAGTGGTGGAGAATAGATAATGGCGCTCATGCTAGACCAGTGGTTCTTAACCTATGGTCCGCGGACCACTGGTGGTCCGCGAGGGCCTCTCTAGTGGTCCGCGGGAGGGTCCTGCAGTCCAGCGCACATACCAATAGTTGTCAATAAATTTTAATGTTGATTTTGAAAGTCATGTTTGAATAAGTTCCCAATGAATAAAATAACTGAAATTTTCGTGCGCGCTGGCGCGCGCTCTTACTCCCTATTGAAAAATATTTTTAACCTCCAAAGATCCGCATGACTGCAGATCGCGCCAAGGAATTACCGAATGCGCCAGATTTTGACAGGATAATACAATAAATAGCCTATACGTAACCTGCGGCAGGCTCCGATGTAAAGTTGCGGTCTTCAGTTTAATACGCAAAAAATTATAAATTGTATAAGTATTAAAACCCTTAAAAATCGAGTAATCAGTGCTCACCAGCGCGGCTAAAAATTTACTTATTTAAGTCTTACATTTCATAATGGAGAATTCCTTTGTTTTGAATAGAAGACACGCGCGTAGCGCATTTGAAAATTCACCGATTTTAACCTAAATATAGTCTACGTGCGGTTTGACATGGGCTAACAACAATATTGTTAGCCCATGTCAAACCGCACGTAGACTATATTTAGGTTAAAATCGGTGAATTTTCAAATGCGCTACGCGCGTGTCTTCTATTCAAAACAAAGGAATTCTCCATTATGAAATGTAAGACTTAAATAAGTAAATTTTTAGCCGCGCTGGGTGCGTTTGGTTCTAATAATAGCTAAATAAATCTGCATCATATAATTAAAAAGAGAAAAAACTGTGAATTTTCGGGCGCGCTGCGCGCGCATTTTTCACGCGCCTACTACACGAGCTAAGGAAAACTTGATTTTTAAGAGTTAAATCGTAAAATTCTCGGGCGCGCTGCGCGTGCTTTTGCAAACAAATGAAATCTTTATGATATTGACGGAAGATTATCTGGCCATCTTGCGGCTTAAAAAGGGTAAAATCGGTGAATTTTCGGGCGCGCTGCGCGCGCATTGCTACCGCCTACCAATTAAATCTCCATAATAATTTTAGTATAATTGGTGAATTTTCGCGTGTATGTTCCATTGTTCCAAAACCGACTCATATTAATTTCCTGTATTCAAATTACTTATACATACTTTATACTTTAGGTCAGGTGAAACAATTTCATGTGAAACATGATGTACCTAGGCTCTGGTGGTCCGCACTAAGAAAAAAATTATCAAAATGGTCCGTGGTCCAAAAAAGGTTAAGAACCACTGTGCTAGACCTATAGGTCTTTAGATAGGATCCAAAACTGTGTCCTCTCCTAAACACCCTGAGTCCCTGAGACATACAATTCAACAGTGAAGTTTTGTTTAGTTTATCCATAAAAGTACTAGCTACAACCTTCTTATCATATCAGTCTTTTCCATGACAAATCGTCAATAAGTTATGACTTCACGTGTCTCATTGTGTAATACGCAATAAGCAAGGTCCACTTCAGTTCTGGAATGTAATTATGTAGAAGATTCAGTTTAAACAATTTAATGTAGGAATGCGAATCAAAACACGCAAGGTGTAAAAAACAAAGACCATGTGGGTGTTAAAAAAAGCTCCCGACAATAACAGCCTTGAGGAATATACCTACTGTAAACTCCGCAGGTACTCATAAGTTCAAGATGATGATGTTATCTTTTTATCCTTTATCAGGGACAAAGGGCTCTAAGAACGACATATAAATTGGATTTGTATGAAAGGAGAAAGACTATTAGGTACTGCCTACTGCCTACATATTTAAGGGCTAATTAAATTTACGATGAACATAAATTCAGGTTAGCGGTTTACAACTATATTTATAGCATATTCCGTAGTTGGACCAGCATGTAGTTAAATATGAATGAAAGGGCACACTGACAGGTGCACGGTCAGCTGTCGTGTCCGTTATATAGCTTCTCGGTGGTACCTGGTACCTACCCACTGTGTATTCTAAAGGCGCGTGACCTAACTCCTGATGGGTAATGAATAGCAAGGTCATGTTTTATTGTGTCTCTAGGGTTGTAGTCTATCCACGTTTTACTCTTTTTAACAGACCGCAGATAAGCCACATAATAATTCTTCCAAATGATGATGAAGTAATAAATTCAGACAAAAAGAATGGGCACGAATACGAAAGCCGTCCTGCGGTTAGGTTGAACAAAACCATCCACCAACCAAGTTTACATGCCAAAAAACACTGGGTATCCCACCAAAAACGTGGAACATCCAGGTTTTATCGATTTTTGAAGTCAAATCTTTACAATCCACAAGAAACACACAAGTTAATCACAAAGTGCATATTAAAATAAGGGGCCGCCGCCATTGACAGTGACTAGAGTATGGACGACCGATTGCTTCCACGGATTCTTCACTGGTCTTTTCAGTTCTTTTTTCACTAGCACGAGTTCGCTTCACTGGCACTGTCACTGTTATTGGCACATTCGGTATCACTTTTCCACTCACTGCAATCCAGACGGTACACTGCAATCCGATACAGGATATCGTCTGATGCACTGTCGTCGCGGCGGCGGCGCGCTATACGTGGTGCGGGCTAAGCGTCATACTCACTAGGATGCTGCTTAGGGCTTGGGGTTATCACGAAAACACAAACCAGATGTTCGTTAGGTCGGATTGAAGGTTAACGTCACGCAGTGCTTTATCGACCATACGAGCGCACGACTTCCACCGTCAACAGGTGAGTCGTAATACATTCTGACAACACAAGATTTTGGAAAAGGCATCGGCGAAGACGCCAAGTTAGTACCGCGGCGGAGTAAAAGAAAATGAACATAAATTGGTACGAAAATAAAATCCTTCCAAAATCCATTTAGATTATAATAAAAACATGGACACACAACTTTGCTTACAATCTCTTTTTGAACGAGCAGCAACAGAGTTCAGGAAAGGCTTTAGTCGACGACCCCGAAATGTCAGTTTCTCAAGTTGAGTCATAGATTTCCGTCAACAGGTACCCGACAGGGTCCGTAATGAATCTACTACATAAATTTTACCATGATACTTTAAGACCATGCATGTAAACCTACTTATATTAATGCAATACAGAACGCATTGAGTACTTCTCTACCAAGCCAAGGGACCTGTCAACTATGCAGCCGCGTACAAACCGAGTGCCTAGTTGGCTTGGTGGAGAAGTATTGACTGACATCGACTAAAGCTTTTTCCGGGCGTGCCGAGGGGGCAGGATCTCGTGCAAACGTTCAAGAAGCGACCGTGCCGCAAAGGCAATAGAACATGATGCAGTACTTACGAGAGGAGGTAGCGAGAGGAGGGCGTGGGCGCTGGCGCGGAGTTCACGGAGGACGAAGAGCCTGAGTAGCCGGAGCCAGCCGGCGAGGAGCCGGCAGAGGGCGCGCCGGCCGCCGACGGTATCGCGGCCGGCTCATAGTACTCCGTGGTGAGGGTCCGTTCGTCAAGCACGTGCTCCGCGTTGTGCGCCTTCGACGCGGACTTGATGTCCATAAACGCGACGGTCGCGCAAACCCCGCTGCTGGTGACGGTACTCGTAACCGCACCCGCGCCCTCCGTTCGACCCAGCAATTTGACATTCTGGACTCGGCCATAGCTGCAACAACGACCAAATATTATTTTCAGAATATGTACTGTTATAGTTAAGTACGCCAGGAAGTCGCAGGCGAAATTTTTGTGTCTCAATGGGGTTGGGAACTTGGGAAGTGAGCATACGCGCATAGTACCTAGTATTCCCAGGGGGGTTACCCTTCACGCTATTGCGAACAAATTGAAGTTTTAAAATTAATTTCTCTTTGAATTCGCATAGTAATGCTTTGATTTTAAATATTTTGTAATGTTTATTCAAAGGTAAGGCTGTTTTATTCAATAAAAACAAAAAATGCGTCTTAATTTGTAAAATATTAAATTTCGTAAAATGCGCCATATTGCGGCCGTATTGGAAAATTGCGTCAAGGGTAGAGGGGCTGTTGGGGCGCTGTTCGCCAATATTGGCAACATAATGGTTAACTAAGCTAATTAATTTGCCTTAGAACCTTGGCGTAAGCGTATTGAATGTTAGTTTGACCACTATTGTAAATGTCGTCATGGAATAAGCCGGCTTATAAGTCTCTGTTCGACCATACCATACCTGATCATGGGAAAGACAAAATGTTCTTTCTGAATTGAAGCGTGGACGTGATCTGTAAATTATACTTAAGAGCCCCTTCAGGACCGTGGGAACTCAGGGACGGCCAAGCGCGTGAAACGCTGTTTTCTATAGCTGTTTCACCCAGAGCGAGACGGGGCGCGGGAAAAGTGAGAGGCAATGCGGCTGTATGAGTCTACGTGTGTTCGTGTCCTTTCGCGAGTAACTAGTTGTAGTTGTAATGTAATAGATCTATTTTCCCATTTTTTTTCGTAGTTCAGCTGCCATTTGTACCTACATTTTATTAGGTATTACAAAAATATTTTTTTCTGACAAGTACAACACATTATTGATGTTCCCAAGGTAGTTGGACTCCAATGACAGTGTAATAATAATGTAAGTAAATAACAGCTGAAAGTAACCCCTTTTTCGGCGCGAAAAACGCATCTCTCTAATTTCTTTCAGGCTATTTTTTTTATTATAAAAACTATTTGCAAACCTCCGTATTGGTCATCTACGCAAATAGTTTTTATAATAAAAAAAAATGTCTGAAAAAAATTAGAGCGATGTGTATTTTAGCGTTTTTCACGCCGAAAAATCGCTTGTTCAAGGAACTCTTGATGGGAAAGATTCAGGAGGACAAAAAGCGTCCGGAACAATTTTAGGTGACAAATGTCAGAGAATGGAAAAAAGTGGCCAGCGCAGAAGATTGTATGGCCAAGAACAGAATGGAGTAAGGTAAGATATAAAAAAAACATCGATAAAATATACAAAGGTTGGATTTTAAACGAGAACGTTCCTAGGAGGCCATCCATAACTTTTTGAGATATTATGATTTTTGGAAAAAAATACAAAACAGAAAAACAAATTAGCTTAATTATTGTTGTTCTGTTGTGTACAATAATGAAAATAATACAATTTCATTGTCGTAAAACAAAAATCTATGAACTCGGTTTAGCTGCATTTTTTAAAATTGTAAAAATTTGGGCTTTCCCGCCACGCAACTTTACACAATACGATTTTTTTGCGATTAGGCCATCTGAGTGACAATCTACAGTGTAGGAATTATGGATGGTTGTGGTATTGGGCTTGTGGTAGACTATGGCCTGTGCAAGGTTGGAACAATATTTTGATGCAGCATTTCCTAGTTTCATCATATTGTCATACCTACCTTCTTTTGTGATTAATTTGATATTATTCCGCCATACATTTATCAAAGATAAAAGAAACAGCACGTCAAGCACGTCGATGATAAGATATTATTATGTAGGTAGTATTGGACGAATATTATAATAAGGTAGTTAGTAAAATATGCCTAGGTACAAGAAGGTACACAAGCTAAAAACAATGTCCCAGGCACTGCAGCGCCCAGTGGTCTCTCCACCCATCTAGTGTGTGTGAGTGAAAATGCCACTGGACACTGCATAAATATCTCTTTGCGTAGATGCAAAGGCCTTCGTTTTTTGTTGTGTAACCATGCATGGCACGGCACCGAACATCAACAGCAGAGGGGTTGCTCCAAAATTGTATAAATAATCGTTGTTGCTTTGTTACGTCTGGCACGTCCGGTGGGAAATAAAAAAAGGGTGAGGTCTGAGCTGTAGAATTGGTACTAATTATCATGAAATTGTTCACGAAATGCACAAACATCCATAAATTGGACCCAACCGAGAAGCAGTCCGTGCTTCGAGGCGATGCTGACAAAATGACGCAGATATACGTCTACGTATAGTTTTCTGTAGTATTATTATTGAAGCGAGACTGCTACATATAAAAACGCGGCGTTGCCGCTTCGTGCGGACTGACAAGAACGGGTGTTGTGCTGGCTAGTGTCGCTTCGTTGAGCAGGCTTCTTTATCCATCCATAAAGTAAAACGTAGTACAACGCGAATTTTTGGATATTTGTTTTGGGAGCCATTTTATAGACGTAATTAGTACAATACCTATAAAACTTTGCTTCTTTGTCTAACTCTGCTACATAGATATTGTTATAGTGATTTCATTATTGAATGAATTGGTTACTGCTTGCCTACTTATTTAGTGAAACAAAGGAAAGTTTGGAATAGAAAGGGGAATGGAGAAGAATTTGGTAATACGTACAGCGGACGTAAATCCCTATATGAACATTTTGAGATAACAATATTAATTTTCAAATGTTCTTTTGTACACAAGACAGTACGTCGAACCTTACCCGCTAGGAGTCTAGGACTCTACTGGTTTACGTTACGGGCGACTTTACAACGAAAGTGTTCACTCTGCTCATCTCCTGACGTGCTGTCGTATACTAGGTGCCTTTATTAGATTAAATTATGTTTCATAAATGTTTTGGACTTTCCTTACTAGGTGCCTACATGCATACAATATACCTACATGGTAGAAAAGGCATTATTATAGCTATGTTTCTACAAGAGTCGTTGAAAAGCCAAAAACTAGAGTTAGTTTCTTACTTCGAAGGACCAGCTAGAGCAAGATATTAACGAATCTTTGTGGTAAAAAAAACTTAGGTGGCCAGCTCTAACACACGGAATAAATATCTACTGCTCGTATACGTTAGACACAATGATTCACTGTCAGCAGAAACATTGTACTCGTAGCTTCATCAACGATATACCTGGTACTACGTATGTAACATATAAGTAAGTACATAAATATAATACCTATAGTTATACCTACTCAATCAACGACGCGGTCGAACGAGTGATTAAATCGGTCGATGTCTGGTGCAACGTTGCCACGTTGACTTCTCGCTCGCCCTGCCTGTGCCGCGATACTTGTTTCCGTGTGAAATTCAACTACGTCTGTGTGAGTGCGCTTAGATGGCATGGCAGTGGCAGGCAAGGCAATAGCATAGCGCAGCAGTACCGACCGAGCCGGCGGGGGAGCGGTGTGGTAGTGCGGGGACTGCGGTATCGACGGAGGGGGAAGGAGGCGAGCGCGGTAGGATGGGGAAGGGGAGTGGGAGATACCGGCTCCATGACGTCAGTCTGCTTTCTGAATGCTTAACTACTCTACAAACGCTCTCTGCAGAATTTTATCAAACACGGATGTCGGATGGCAGACAATATTTACGTTTCGGGAATTGATGGTAACATCGGGTCGTTAGAATACTCGTTAAATGAAGCTTTGCTTTATTGCAGAGTTAAATCATCATCAAAAGCTTTTGTTTTATTACACAGAAGACATTGTCATGCATGCATGACAGTTTTTCCTGATCCTGACACTTACGATCCCACAGTGATCTCTTTAGCAAGTAAAATTTCAAGGTTACCACAGGCACCACTTCAAAAGTGAGAGCTTTATTGCATGCCTGTCCACTGTCCAGTCCACTTAGAACGCAAATTGGATTCAATATCTTGCTCATCGAATTTCAATCGAGTCACGAGGCATCGTACAGGTATGTTGCGTGTTTCCCAACGACCAAAATCGAAGCTTGTAAACATTCTACCATCGAAGAATCAAGAATAACAATGTTATTACGATAAGGCACCATTTGAATAAATATCACTGTCGTTCCAGTAGGCAAAGTCATGCAGAGAGTGGAATTGTTGGTTGGAGATCATCAGTATCAATTTCAGGAAAACGAGGATATTTTATAACTTATAAAGAGTAGAACATGTATCTATAAGAGCAGCAGAAAGGAACACATCACAACAACTGGAAGGGGCGATGTATTTAAAACCGCCAAATTCGGTAACAAAGCGCGCAAAGGTAATTTCGTTAAAGCACAATGTGAATAAACCGTTACAGACAAAATCTTTGATACTTGGCGGAATGAAGAAAACCTTTGTGTTTTATGTGTTAGGAAATCTGCAGTGAGCAAGAGGGGCAAATACCGTTGCTTGTACTCGTGCAATATTGCAAAGCAGGCCACTTCACCGTTACCGTGTGCACATTCAGTTCGATTCTTGCGCCGCCGCGGTCTGCGGCATTCGAGAAATGCAAACCAATGAAGTTAACAAAATGTTAACATAACAATAAGTCGAGAATGGAAGCTCGAAAAATGCATGTTATACTTTTTATCTAATAAGAGAACAAAAAAACTAATTAGGTACCTATGTATAATAAAATCTCCTCTAAAATGTTTTACGTATCTACCGATAGTAGTTTGAAGATTCTTGCTCGGAGCCAATGAAATATCATTCATTGTGCTCAAAAACTGCGCAGGCGTTCGTCACCACACCACTCTACCAAGCCATATTACAACACAAGAGTTCATCGACCTCACAGCAGGTAATACTCGTCAGTAAGATTACTGTTCCAAATAATTATCAAGTATTTCAACTTTCACCAGGTTAAGAAGAGGTGGCTCCTGCATTAACTTGCTGATAAAAAGGCTTACAGTAGCATGGATTGTTATAACATGAGTGAAAAATGGAAACCTGAGAAGCTTCGATTAAACGATATACCTACTCTCTCCAATAGCATTATTTTAATAAGCATTTTATTTAAACCAATTTCAAAAAGCAGCAGATTTCTTCTTCATAAAGTCAGATAATGTAACAAACCATTTTATGATAGTATGTATTGCTTGCATGCTACGTTTGGCAGCTCGTTTCTCCACGTCGTCAAGCACTAACAATGGTAGTCTGAGACTTTCGGTTCACATAGCGTTTCGTTTCTCGTGAAGCAAACAATGCTACAGCAGCTCGGTGCGAATCGTTCAAATCGCAAACAACCTCTCCCGCATGAATAATATGCGGCTCTGGTTTCTAGCGAGGTCGTCGTAACTGTCCGCCTCTACACACCGTCACCGAGGTATCGAGTGCGGCGCAAAAGTTGTTTGGTTGCCTTGCCGACCGACCGACAGTCGTCGTCGAGGTGATGGCAACACATTGCGCCGCCGCCGCCACGCTAGAACGACCGAGAACGGGTCGTTTACACAAATAGCACAACGCGCTTGTTAATCGTTAATGGTAATTAGTCCTCAATTACACTTTTAATAAGCTTTGCAATGCATTCTTCAGCTTGTAGACATAATGACGTTCATTCTGTCTGGTCCTCAAATTCCACGTTGCTACTGTTGCTAGGTACCTACTTACGTCAAGCGTTAGTTACTACGTAAGATGCAAGTCATCATATTAGGTACATACCATCAAATCACATATCACTCTAAGTATCACCAGTGTACTGTACGTAGAGTCTGTTGAAAAACTACCTAGCTCCTTGTTGAACTCAACGAAGGACCGTATCGCACGGTAAGTTACGCAAATGACTTGGATTGTTGGTTGTGTTGGTCAATGGGAAGTTTCCCAGCACGATATCAAGCCTTATGTAAAAAATTAAAATATTTGAAAGTAGTAAAGAGATCAGCCAAAAAAATATATTTAAAATAGTATGAAATTAAGACTGCTTCCCTAATTTATTAAATTCCTAGTAGGTATGTATTGTAGAACCAGTTAGTTTCTTGCGAATCATATTTATTCACTAAAGTGCAGTGCAGTGCATGGCCTGCATAGCAAAATAAGAGCCAAGCCTGAGCAGGGTCTGTCTGGGCAACCAATCCAAGCTGAAAACGTAAACTACTAGAGGGGTTTACCGTTCCACTGTAAAGAAAGATCGATGAAGATGGATAACGACAAAATCCTTCCTAATTCCTTCCGAACGAAAGCCTTCCGCCACAGTCGGCATCATTTGGATTGGGCTTAAAATTAAATATTATAATAGGGGACTGAGGCGGACGCTTGTTCATAAAGACACAGTCGACGAGTCTTTAGTCTGGATTGGAATCTAGCATTCGCACTAGCACTACATAGTGTATCTAGCTAGATAGAAGTCGAGGTCAGATCTATCTATTAAACTCAGGCTTAACGGTCTGTAGGCAGGGTTACGCTTAACACACTTGGCAGATAATTTTGGTTTTTATCAGACTAGAACCTATGCCTTTTCAATGTGTACTGTTCCTAATTTCATAACGGCCCTAGGGACACAATACGTGCAAACGGAAACCACTCTGCGCAGTGCCGATGCTTCATTTCTCTTTGGGTAATTTGGATCTTTGGGTGTCCCAGGCACTGCAGCGCCGAGTGGTCTCTTCATAAATCATCTCATTACGTAGATGCAAAGATCTTTTTTTTTATTTGGTATATTTAGCTTTTCTGGTAAGATTTATTTTGCGAATAGTTTAAACCTTTTTTTTACTATAAACATGAAATTTAAGTGCCTAAGGTAGTGTTAATACCTAGAATAAACAAAATTACTCGTGCATTGGTGGGAGATGGGATATTGGGAACCGACTAGTAAATTCCATTACCAGACATACATCTTATTACAGAGGATCGTGAATCATTTGAAAGTACTTGTAGGTTCTGGCTGGGACATAAATTATGTAGCACGTATACTTATTTCCGTATCAAGGTGTGGGGGGGGGGGGGGGTGGTGGTGGCGGTGAAGTGGGCTGCAGGCAATGGCAGGGGAAAGGGGGCCGTTCGGGTCGGTCGAGCGAGCTCACAGCGACGAGGCAGGCAGCCCGGATCGCCCGCGCCGGTCGATAGAGCGAGGGGGTGTGCAGAGCGGTGGCGGTGCCACCGGTCTCGATTAGCGGGGTGGTTCCCTCGCTGTCACACCACGATTCGCCCAACAGCCCACCGACAACTTTCACATTGCATAATAATGTTACAAACACCCCATGTCCACGCCACCACCACCTAACGCCCACCAACCCACGCATTCGCCTATGTACTTGCTAAACTTCACTCCTACCCCTTTCTTCTATACAATAACAAAAATATACATTTATTCCGGATAACAGCTGTGAAAAGGGGGGCTTGCTTTTGTTTTAATGGTATGCGACATTCAATTAAAAATTTATGGATGCGCCAAAGGGCCGAATCCGTGGTAACATAATTACAAAAGGCGTTCTGTCAAGACTACGTCCTCAACCGAACAAAATTATTATGTAAACGGTTTTACAAAATCTATTATTATTTTTATATTGAACGATCTCACTTGTTTAATAAATTGGGACATGAAATACTTCTTATCTAACTATAGCAGCATCTAAATGGGCAAAGTCTGTGTGGCCTTTTGGCATTTTAAAGTTCAACAGAACTGAAATGTCAACCCCATCTTGAGTAGAACCCAATAAGATATTTCAAAACAGAACATTCTAGTCGAATGAAAGATGGTTTATCCGAGAGAAAAGCAAGCAACAAACATTTATAATTAGATGAATATAATTCTGGTAGATAACATGTCAAACGCATTTCTTTCATTCCAGATGGGAGGGAAGAAAGATAGGTTCGTGCTTTTGATCAGAAACAGAGAAGGCCATTGGAGTGCAAAACATATATTTACAGTAGAAACTCTCGTTTGCTTTGCTGTTGTAATTCTCTTGTGATAAAATTTTGGTTTGTTAAAGTCTGGCCTGATTGTGAGAATGATTACGTAGCCATACCGAGAGTTCTGACTGTACTCGTACAGACAGACACATTCCTTTGACAGTGCTCGAGACATATAATAATAATTAACAAATTCATGCAGGATATCGAGGCAGAAAGTACACTAAGCAGTTTTGGATGACCACATTAATATTTATTGACAATAATCTCACGTATTATACCTATGGTCCATGAACGCTTTGCGTATCGCTTGACGACATTAAATAACTTTACAATTTGGTTTTTCAACGAGTGGGCACATTTTTGTTCAACTTTTAGCCAATGATTTGTTTACAATGCAAGAAAATTATTAATTATAATTGAAATATCGCAAATGCAAGTCTACTGTCGTTGGGTCGCACCGACGAATGTAATATGCGAGCTCGCTGAAGCCACACCGCCTGGCTGCGACATGCGGCGCAATAGCAGTGTGCGCATCGCCCCCGCCCCCTTAGCCCCCTCAGCCCCCGGGCCGGCCAGGCATCGATCGCTCGCTGCCGTGACCAGGATACCACTCTCGTCTGGCCCCTCGCAATACCGCACTTTCCGGTTGCCACCACATTCTATAGTTACTACCCACCTAGGTACCTACCTATTCTTTTATTGATTTGAATCAGCAACAGCATTATCTGATTTACCTATCATGCCACATACATACAATGCCACACAAACCGAACCCATTTTGGTAATTTCTAAACCAGTTAACTCTGCATAGCATAACTTTTAGTTACTTAAAAAATACGGAGTAGTGTCAGAAATTGTTAAGTTTTTTTTGATCGACTTAACGCACCTATTGTTCTATGTATAATCCTCTTTTATTTGTACGAACTTGTTTACTCTCAAGTTACATCATCACTGGTTATCGTTGTAAGGCGTTCGGTTATCATATTTTGCTCTGCACTTGCTCCAAGCCATCATACCTATAACTTGCCAAGTTTGCAACTTATCGCATGTTTCAATAATTATTATTGTTATTTAAACTTGCAAAACTTTATTTATCTAGGGGTATAAGGTGGGACCTCACTTGAAACTTTAATAATTATGTACCTACGAGTGCCTACTCCATAGTTCATTGAAGAATTTAGGAAGTCTAAAGTAAGTGAAGAATTAAGAATAATTTTATTGTAATTGTGAATCTACTGTAAAGCAAACATTTTTTTAAACGTATTTGGTACTACTTGGGAGTACGCAGTACGAACGCCTCAACAATCTACATGTCTGTTCTACAGAGAGCTAGCTAAGAGCTCAACCCGTACCGCCACTACATCACACAAATACAATGTAAGTACAAGAACACGAATAAATATGCGACGTTGCCACACTTCTCGCTCGGCACCACTACACGTACGTTTCTCAAGCCCAAGGCAAGCAGCGGCGAATGGAGGCGCGGTTGGTTAGTTCTATGTTGGCAGTGCCAGTTCAACGGAGTAGACGGTTAAAGAGAATATAAAATGCGAGAATTCAATATTAAGGAAGCATACTTGTTTTGGACGGCAATAATAATAGAATTTTTAATTTTGTTCTGGCAAATGCGTACTACTTATTAGATGACGCATACAAAATACATTAATAAATAATAACTCTATAAAATCAATTAACAGTTCAGTTAGCACTAGGCGGCATGATGGACCAGTAGTGGCAACTGGCAGGAAGCTCGATACAGTTCATTCATACAGTGCACTCTGCATTGAGCGGTATAGACGTATCGATTTAATTAGGTGTCATAATCGTGTAAAAATCATTAAAAAAAAATAAAAAATCACGTTCACATCAAACGTAATGCGATTGTCATAGATGAATGCTCAAGTGAGCCGATGGCCGACAGTAGATGGTAGTCATTCCATAGAAGAAGCAGACAATAAATGAACAATCGAATGTGCCGGTTCATTTCGAGTTTTCGACAGTCCAGGTAAGAATGTTATTTATTATTAACGAATAGATCGTGCTCAGAGCGGCTAAGGCCCGGTTTCTGAATTGAGAATTTTACCAAGCAAATACTTAACTATCGTTCGGTCACGCTCTTTTGTGAGAAATCTGCAGAGACAGAAGTTGCTTAGTGAATTTCTCAATTCAGAAACCGACAGTAAGACTGGTTGGAAATAATTGAAGGTCTTCTTGAGTTTTGGTCTCTCTCTTCCCTACCTTACCGACCCGATTTAATTTATAATATCAGACTTCACGAAAACGGCGAACACACAGTGTTGGAGATGTGTCCGAAGAACGTTGCGATACGTCGTTGACATATGGGCTATTCTTAATTTAGGCGTTTTGAGGTGGTTGGACCTCAATCTTGAAAATAATAGCTTTATTTGATAGAGGACTGTTACAGCTCAATATTTATATATACGGTCAAGCTTAACAGCTACCAGGAAGCTGAAAAACCACTGAAAAAATAAACACCCATGTCTGTGAAAGTGCGTGTGAAAAGTACTAGAAAAATCATGATTATTTACACCCTCGTCTGCGACAATCAGTCCACGTCCGTGATTTTATGAAAATTATTCACGACAATTTCCTCCCCTGTGTAAAAAAAAAAGTTAATTAAATAATTAAAACACGGTACGTGCCCTTAATTCACAAACGTGGAAAAAAAACCATGTCTGTGAATTTTTTTTTTAGCCACGTCTGTGAAAATTTGCAGCCATGCCGACAAAAAATAACCTTAAAATCACGCTATGAATATGATATCGAAACTACAGCATATTGAGACCATTTAGCAAGAAATGTCAGAAAATCTATAGTAAAAACATTGCCCACAAACTTGGCATATTACCCATGTGTATGGAGTGATATGCTTTACAGTTTTAGCAAAGAAATAACTTAAATTCCATAACTTTGTTTCGGAGCCGTCTCCACTCTTGCGCCGCGAACTATGCAAATGCCCAATCTTTTTTTTTATGCCACAGTGTTGCCACTTCACAAAACATTATGTCATTCAGAGATATGAATGAAAATGTAACACACCACGTTTGTGAAACTTAATTTTTTCACACGACTAAGTCCTCTATTAAATCATTGTGTAAAGTCGTATCTTTCTATAACTTGGTAATTATCGCTTGAGAACTAATGAACTATCGGGTAGTTATTTTATATTTAGTATATGTACAACAGTTTTTTAATAAAAAAATCACAATACGAAAAAGTGGGTTTTTCACACACACGTTTTGTGAAAATTTTACACTTTGATATTTTTTATTTTTTATAAAATAATAAATAAAGCTGCAATTAATGCTTGCTGTGATTTATTATAAAAAAATACATTCGACAAAAAATCTACGAAATTATATCTCTAAGGCAAACTTAACAATCAAGTTGTCACGCTTTTTTTTTGTAATTGAGAAAGACCCATGATTGAGAGTGGAGTGCGTGTTTTCAGCTCTTGGCGTATAGACTCATTTGTTCTCATCACTGTCCACGGAATCCGTAGCAGTCGCCGCCAACACCACATTTGGAATGCATCTATACGTCTCAACATATTTCTCTTTATGGTCCCCAGTAAACCTATTTAACAACTTTAAAGTTTAAAACAACAAGACGTTCCGATATCAAGTAGTTTCTTGTGATATCAGTGGTGAAATATGTTTTCAAATCGGACCAGTTTTGACTTTTGAGAGACGAAACCTTGATTTCGTAGATTTTCTTCAGGTTTTCCCTTTTGCTCAGTATTTGCGCACGCGAGACGGCAATAGATTTTTCAACAGATCTGTCTGTACTGCTACTGCTATACGCTCTTAACACAGAGAGAGATAATTCGCAACCCATAGTTTTTGGTTCGAAAGTCCGTTATTGGCTTATTCAAAACTTTTGGCTAGGTATTATATAAGAAACTAATTTCAATATTTTTTATTTTGGTTCAGTAGTTTGGATTTTACAACGTTTCAAAGATACCGTTTTATGACGTCACGCAACGGTCTGCATACTGTTGGAGGTCATAGGAACAAAACATTTTTGCGCATAAAAACAAAACCACTGGACCAAAATAAAAAATATTTAAATTTGTTTCTCAATATTGTCTAAAGATAAGATTAAGCCAATAACGGACTTTCGAACAAAAAACTTTGGGTTCCGATTAGTTCCGAATTATCAAGATTGCTTCGCAATTTATGTAGACGTCAGTAGGAGCAAGGTTTACCAGAGCCCAATTTTGTTCGTAAAACAAAAATTTAAAGAAACTCTAAGCGCTAAATACCCACGAACTAATCCCATAGGTACAGAAACCACTATAGCCACACATTTACAGCCGGAAACAAATTGTTACACAGCCATGTAACGTCCGTTACACCCATTACTTCTTCTTCTTCTTGAAGTGCTTCTCCATCACTGGAGGTTGGCAGTCAGCTCCCTGCACCGCTGTGTTCATGGCTGTCCTGAATAATTGTTCCACGGTTTTGATGCCGGTCCATTCCGTGATTTGATTTTTTAAGGAAAACAAACCGTGGTACAATGGAGTTGATATTACACAGCCATGTAATTTTCTTCCTTCCTGGCCTTCTTTTTCCTTCTATTTTGCTCATCATTATGGTGTGTAGCACCCTACCTCCAACACTACTATAGATTTATTATAGTGGCCCTTTTATCGACTGCTTTGGTCATAAAAAGGGCACTAAATCCAGCAAACGATCGAAACCGAGTGCCAGGACCTATGGTGTGTAGCAGCTGGTGTCGTTTTTGTCTTAAAACATGACCTAAGCAGGCAACTTTTCGCTGCTTGATGCTGCGCACTAGTTCTACTTTTTTGTGCATACGTCTGAGAACTTCGACATTCGTGATTTTATCGGTTCAGTTTCAAGTGCTTTGAGTCTCTTTCTGAGGTCCTCCTTTATGGTCCATGTCCATGACTCGCACCCATAAAGAACGACGGCCATATGTAGCAGTACAGTAACTTAGTGCGGAGTTTTATGGTGAGTTGCCAGCACATAACTTTATCTTCAGTGTCATGAATGACGTTCGGGCAATTTCGATAAGCACCCGTATTTCGGTATCGCTCTCCCAAGAGTTTGTCGGCCATGATCCGAGATACTTATATTTCTCGACTCTCTCTACGATGTTCGCTCCGATGTGTAAGTCTGCCTGCGGTTGAGGCCCACTCGCGACTACCGTGAACTGCGTCTTGGATATATTCATATTCAGCCCAACTCTTCTGCTGCACTCATAGACTCTGTCTACAATCTTTTCGAGATCTTCTGGAGTTGACGCTAGCAAGACAGTATCGTCCGCGTAGCGCAGGTTATTCACACTACGACCGTTGACGACTCCTGCTTCCACATCTTCAAGTGTTTCCTGAATGATTGTCTCGGAGTACAGATTGAAAAGCGACGGGGAAAGGATGCACCCTTGACGAAAGCCTCGTTGTAATACTGACAGAGTCTGTTTCTTCCCCATCTACTCTAACCATTGCTGTTTGTCTCCTGTACGTTTCTAATGATGCGTATGTCCTTGCTGTCTAGGCCTATAGCCACGAGTTGCTTGATAAGTACCTCTACCTAGTGTTGTACACGGTCAAAAGCTTTCTCGTAGTCTATAAAGCATAGATACAGGGTTTGTTGCCATTCTCTAAATTTTTGAACCATCACGTTGAGTGAAAATTTAGCCTCTCTCGTACCCATGCCAGCGCGGAAACCGAACTGACTTTCCTTGAGCTGATATTCGCATTTGTTCCCGATGCCAAGTGCCAAGAAGGCTTTTAACACTTGGCTCATGAGGCTTATGGTACGGAAATCTTATCACTTTTTAGCGCATTCGCACAGAAAACGTGGCATTGTAATGTAGGAAATATGTAGTTTCCCTTTTCGCAACAAGAATTTGGGGCCCTTATCCAAAAGGGCCCCACCATAGTTTAAGACGGCCTTGGGTATGTCACCGGTGTCATACAGGGTCAGACACCAAAACAAAGTACTTTTTCCATAAATCATTGCTGGGAAACGATTTTGGTTTTTTTAGGTTATAATTTTGGAAAATATTTTATCACGCAATGGAAGTATAACGCAGAGAAATCATATTGCACAAGCGTTGACATAAACTTACGCTACTTACGCGAGGTGCCGATGTTCAGATTACATTGCGGTTTGCAATTTTAATATCGTTTTTTGCAAGAAATATTGAATTTTGATATGCCTGCCTTCTTGGGAAGAAACGTTAAGGATTTGATACTTAATACAGTCATTTCTACAAACATAAAAATTTGAAGGTCCGTCTTTGAACCCCATTATCACGGAAACCGTTGATTTCCCAGGCAGGATTTCCTTGGGCAAAAATGGTCGTTATGGAGAGAACAATACGAGGTTTGCCGCTTTGTAGGCGGTCTTTTAACACCCTGTATATGCAGTTGCAGAGATCTACAAGGATACTTATGTTTTCTGGCTCTAGAACTTCTATGTTAACCTCATCCGGACCTACTCTGCCTTTCATGATTTTGCTTTATGCAAGGCGATGAGCACTTCCGACTTCAGAATACCGAGACCTTCCGCGTCACTTAGGTGATCTGTGACAGTTCGGGTGTCGTCGTACAACAGATCGTTAATATAAAGCGTCCATTGATGTTTTTTTCTCTTGCAGAGTTGCAGGTCCAGGATATTTTTTCCGCTAGTATCCGCCAAAAAAAGATTGCTGCCGCTTTTTGTTTGATCTCTTTGTGGTGTGGAGATTAAACGAATCATGTTTCTTCAGCAACGACTCTACATATTCGCATCGTTTTTCGTACCAATTTGATCTGGCATTACGACACTTACAGCGAATTTCTTTATCCAGACTTCGGTACCTACCTATCTTTGAATTCTTGTAGGGTCGGCGCTTTTGAATTAATTCTAGAATTTCCAGTCATCCACACCTGCTTTTGTGCATCTTTTGAAGGCTTCAACATATTTTTGTTAACGTCTGATACCATAAGCTTTATACTCGTACTATGCCAGATATCTTCCGGACTTTTAGTCGATGATGGATTGGTTTTGTACTCAGCTGCCCACGCGTTGACCTTGGCACTTTCAGCCTGATATCTGGTTGAGATAGCTTCTTGATATCAACACCCTGTGTTGTTTAGTTTTTTTTGGCGTACTTTAGACGACATGCCACCTCTACGACTAGAGGGTTGTGGTCTGATCCAATGTCTGCGCCTGGATATGTTTTGGCGCTAGTTATACAGTTCTTGAACCTGCTAGAAATCTATTTGGTTTCGAACTATGTTCACCACAATGTGTGCTGGTGATGTCCACGTGTACAGTCTTCTCACTGGCAATTTGAAAAGCGTGTTTGTGATGACTAGGTCCTTTTCTTGGTAAAAAAACGTACCAAAAGATCTCACCCGTCGTTTCTGGCCCCGAGACCCCATTTGCCAATAAGACCCAGTACCTCTCCTTGTCCAATCTTTGCATTGAGATCTCCCATGACAATATTAATAGGCTCCTTCTTGGTAAGCTGGTAGAGTTGGTCAATTATAGAAATCCCCTACTTCTGACATCGGCTTATCTTTGGTTGGTGCGTAGACCTGAATGATATTGATCTTGCGAGGCTTGGTGTCATCATAGTTGTATCATCATAGTACGATTCGAAAGTGGAATGAAGTTAATCCGAAAAACCCGAGTTATTCGAAAATGCATGAAAGTAGTTTCGTAATGTAATAGCGCCTTTACACAGCCATGTAAAGCTTGTTACACACATTTGCAAGGGGATTCTTTAATGGGTTGTAAATGTTGTAATAACAATTCAGCTGTATGCAAGGACCTGGGACATCTCTTGCCGTACTGTTTAGATTTTTTCGATAAATTATTATTAACAGGAAGGCCCTAGGCCTTCCGAAAATAAAAAGTGCGTATTTAAAAGACGAAAGGTCCGACATCAAGTATGTAGTTTCTTGTGATATCATATCAGTGATGTTTTTTTATGCGTACCAGTTTTGAAAGTGGGGAGTGCGAAACCTCGATTTTGTAGATTTTCTTCAGGTTGTCCCTTTCGCTCAGTATTTGCGCACGCGAAACAGCAACATATTTTTGAACAGATTTGTCTGTACTGCTATACGCTCTTAAATAACCCTCCTTTTGGGCAGTCGGGTTTAAAGATGGCATGCTTTTCTTGACCGATATTAGTCGTGTTTTAAACAAAATTTCTCTCCGTCTGCGCCAGATATGCTCCAAGCCAATTTTTGACTCTTCTCTCGCTCGTTCTTTCACATCAATATTGTTTGTCATCCTGCACTAGGATTTAATGATCAATAAAATTGTATCTATTACAATTTGGTGCAGCAGCACATTTCCAAATAACCTTTACCTTCATTTCGTTAATTTTCGGAAATACCTACCTTTTCTCCGAAGTATTCCACTTTGGGCACAAATGTATGTAGGTATTTTGCTTTAGTGCCAAAAACTTATATTTTTTACTATCCTACCCGTGTCATTAATGGTGCATAGGTTTATTTTACTTCTTTTTTTCTACCAATCATTCCAGTTTCGGCACATTCGGTACCTGTCTTTCCTTGCCAATTTTTGACCACGGGCTTGAGGTATACGCACCATAACCATAATATGTTATAGGGTAACAAAATATGGAGTAGAGTAACATGAAAGCAGGCAGCATAAGCTTAGGCCGGCCACATACAGACAAACCGGCCACATACATACGGAAAAACGAATCAGGATTTGAATGTGCAGTAACTGCATAATTATGAAAATTCCGGACGGAAAAAAACTGTGTGTGTGGTAGGTCCATAGATTTGTATGCAGTTGCTGCGTTCTGAATCCTGATTCCATTTTTTTTTCGTCTGGAATTCCGTCTGTGTGGCCGGCCTTAAAGTTGTGCAAGGCGTTTGTATCGACCATCGGCTTGACTTCAACACGGGTCTATGTACCTAGTATCTCGCTGAGCACACTCGCTATAAAAAGAAATGTGGCAACAGCGCAATTTCGTCATCAACGGACGAACAACATCGCTGTTGGGCGCGCCTTCGCCTAAAAACATCTCTTCCATCAAGCGAGCTCTTTTGTAGCCAGCGTTTTGTATCTATTGCGTGAATACCTACCTACCTAGGTACCCAAATGTATATTATTCCTTTGATTCCAAGGAATATTTATTATTGAAAGGCTAGGGAAGTGACTCGACGGTTCATCTGGTGCAAGTTGGTCCACTTCTGACTCATGCGATTGCCAAAAAACAAACTGAAAGGCTGGCTGTCTCTGTATTTATTTGTCGACAGTAGAAAGCGACGCGAGCACGGCCAACAACGTAGCCCGCTTGCTCGTGCGACGTTGCGACGTCGACGCGAGCGCGGCGCCCACCCGCCCGCCACCGCCATTGAAATGCCGGTTCACCCGGCTCAACACTCCATCCATACTTTGTATTGAATTTATCATTACAACAAGCAAACGTAGGTACTTACTTCGGTGCTACGAAGACAATATTGAACGAGTTTTTATTGATTTTAATGGCAGGTTACCATATAGTTAAAGAAGCGTAATGAAAATTCTAAAGATTAGGTACTTTGTTGTAGAGCGGAAACTATCTACATGAAATTGTTACGAAAAGGAGTGGATTAGGTTATAGGCAGCGAATTATGATACTTTGAAAAGTAGTACAAGCTACGTATGTACAGCAAGCAACTACAAGACGTGGGTTAGGTATAAGGAACCTATATTACGCGAGTGGGCATAACTATCTACATGAAATCTGTTAAAGAGGTAGGTAGGACTGTATCGACTGATGATATAATGAAATGGTAAATGAAGCAAGTTCAATAAATAAAAAGTTTACCGTTTGAAGTGCTCCCTTATTCGATCTTCACGAATGTTATCGGGTAAGTTTCCAACCCACAGGTGCCGAGTCTCTCTAACCATCTTGCTTCGAGCTCCACATTAGGAATCATTTACCCGCTCGCGTCACTACGTGGCAAAAAACAATTTTGCAGAAATCGTCGGTTTACACATATTGGTTTAAACACACATAACACATCACAAACAAAGTTTGTTATACATGAGTAGCACTCCTTTAGGAATATCACTGCAAATTCACTTCACTGCATACGAAAACCGATCACAAAATCCACTGTAAACACACCACGTACACGACAGACGCGAGCGTGCGTACTCTCTGCTCTCGAATTGACAGTGAAGCCAGCTTCGACGCGAGTTTGCCGATAAGCTCCGCCTTCTGACCGCTGCCGCGCAAAGTGGAATGGGGTGGCAAGCATGGTAAAAATATATATTTCCATTTTTTTGCGCATATTAGATGAATTCATTACTTAACAATAATTTGTTACTTATGAACTGTTTTTTTTTATCCATTCCAACATGTTTCAGATTCTATAACGTACCTACTTCCCTTGAAAACTTTGAACTCTTAACAACAAAGACAACCATGGCAACAGTTTTTAATTTTGATCATACAAAGCGTACACGTAGAACAGCTTACTTTGATAAAATAGGGAGAACTAAAACACTAACATCTACAAAACAAATCCCGTTTCGTTGACGTGAAAGTGTCGAAACAGTGGTCCGCGGGCCAGCTTTTCCCTACAAGTCTGCGTTCTCTTTCTACTTTTTATCGCTCTTTCCTGCTCCCACTCGTAGCAGAATGAGGTTAGTGTGGCAACTTGAAAAAAAAAGTATGTTTGGGGCAATATTGAGTCCTTCAAAGAACAGGGAATATATTATCATCAAATAGGGCTAACCGTACTGAACGTACCCGTTGTATTCACCTTGTTTGACTATCTGTCATCATGTTTCACACATTCAGCAATACGCTGGGGTAGGTACGGTCGGCCACAGTCACAGATACCCCATGGTCAGCTCTTAGTACGTGCGGCATAAGGGCACCAATCGAACAAAAAGGGGTATCCTAGCGTGTGGCCGACTGTACAATCGAGACTAAGGTGACAATGAGTTCAAGAAAGCCGTTTAAAAAAGTTGGAACAAACCACAACCTTCTTTATCTCTCAACCATAGAATTATCGTAAGTCTATGCTCTCAACCATAGACTTATTATTACCTAATTCTATGCTCTCAACCATAGAATTAGTCTATGCTCTCAACAAACTCACATTTACCTTTTTGTTTTTATAACCCTTTTAGTGAAAGGGCTGGTGAAAGGTTGATTATACGGCTATTGGTGATCAAGAAATTTCCTTTTGCAGAGTTTGTCCTTGAGGCTCAAAGATGGATTTAAGAAGGGGAGCCATACTCGGATGTAAATTTTGGAACGGGGGGGGCTCACCCAAAATTACCTGACGAAATTTTTTAAGCTATAAGGGCAAGTTTGGTATAATTTTCGGATAAATCAAGGATGCTGAATTCATTTTTCCACTTTTTTCAACGGAATAAGGAAAAAAAAATAATAATAAATTGCCATTGCCTTGTTTTTGAGGAAAAAAATAATACAACTTTTCATTTCAATCTTGAGAAAACGAAAAGTCATATTTAAATAGTCCTATAGTTTAGCATTATAAAAAATACCCATATGATTTTATCGCATGAGTAAGGTGCGAGATGGGTGCGAGCATAGTAAGTCTATGGGTGCGAGCATAGACTTACTACACTAATTCTATGGGTGCGAGCAAAAAAAATATTACTTTGCAAGAAACCAAAATCACAATAAATGCATTTAGCTATTATGGCAAGTTTAGTATCATTTTCGTATAAACGCCAAATATATTTCTGGTATTCAATTTGCACTATTGATAAATTTCTGATTGTTATTATAAGCCGTGCCAATAGAGAAACGAGATGAAAATGGCGGCGGGTACCTATGGTAAGGTCTGAAAAAGAGGTCACGAAAATACGATTTCGGTTCATACCTAAAACTTTCTTACATTTTTGGTTAGGAAATATTGTTTTACGATGCTTTCTTTATTGATTAGGTAATTGTTCTACGTTGGGTTTGTGATTAAACAACAATATTTATGAAAATAAGATCAAAAATATTAAAACGTAGTAAATAATACAAACCTCAACCAATAACAACACTTAACGTAAACTACTATATTGAAATAACTCGACAAACATTAAAAAATCAATAAGAGGCGAACGTATTTTGGCGTGTTTTATTAGCCAAGTGTAGGCATAGCGTAGGTGACTAATCAGCCCCTCTACCCTTGACGCTATTGCGATTCAATTGAAAAAGTTTAAAAATTAATTTCTCTTTGAATTCGCATAGTAAGGCTTTGATTTTAAATATTTTGTAATGTTTATTCAAAGGTAAGGCGGTTTTATTCAATAAAAACACAAAATGAGTCTTAATTTGTAAAATATTAAATTTTGTAAATTGCGCCATATTGCGGCCGCATTGGAAACATGCGTCAAGGGTAGAGGGGCAGGACTGCCTAAAATGACTTTGCTAACGTTACGTAAGTAAGTAAGTAAGTAAGATATTTATTCACAAGATAAAACACAGTACAATGATACTAAGAACTAAAAATACACAAGTAAGCATGAGTGTGAGTAATGTGAGTATAGACGGAGATATGATTAAAGCGAGAGGGCGCGAGAGTGTCCGCCATTTGTATATCGTTTCTTTAATGGCACGGGTTATAATTAGAATTATTTCAACGTAAAAAGGAAAAATTATGATAAAAATTAAAATTGGCAGTGTCTTGATTTTTGAATAAAATATTTATAACTTTTTAATTTTTATTTTAAGTAATAAAGAAAAAACTTATTTGGATAGCCCCATCAATTAAGATTTATTAAAAATATCAGATTGTTATTTGGTCTGAGTAATGTGCGTGCAAAAAAATAATTACTTTCCACGGAACCAAAATCACAATAAATGAATTTATGTATTACGGCAAGTTTGGTATCATTTTCGTATGAATCAAGGACGCCAAATCTATTCCAGTACGGGCAGCATGGTAAACCCGAGATAGGCCCTTCTCTATGAAAAACTGTCAACTTGTCGGTCGGGCTCGAGTTGGCTCTACGCCAACATGGCGATGGAGACAAAAATACAACATTTTTATTAAAATGGCAATAACTACTTTTTGCTCGACATGACCCTAATCTATTACCATCTCGAGTCCCGCCTGCCATGCTCGCACAATAGACATGGCACGTCTGTCACTCGAGTTCGAGAGAGTGTCAAAACGACCATGCTAAGCATACTGTTACTTAATTTGCAATTTCTTGAACAAAAACAAAAAAGAATAGAAAATATAAAAAATCCTTATGAAACTTTTTTATTTCATTTATAAGACTAAAAAATTATACATATATTTGAAAAGCTCGATAGTTGCACAATATAAAAAGTACCAACCAATCCAACTTTTTTTAAACTACTTTCTTGAACCTCCCGTTGATTCGATCGGCCCATTCCACAGCCTTCTTTCCCATTCCAGTCCAGGGCCCTTAGCCTGTAACACAATGGTGCCAAAATGGGCTGTTAGGTGACGACTTCAATGAAGAATGTCCGTGGGTCTGTTAAATCACTTGAAACTTTATGACCGTGTAGCCTAAACATTTAGAAATACACCTGTTTTTGTTTCATTCAAATCGAGCCAGTAGCTTTAAAGTTACGACGGTTTTAGTTTCCGTCCTTTTGGAGTTTTTCGCGCGAGCGCGGCAAACTCGCGTGACGTCACAACTCAACACGCACCCGACACATACACCGTAACACTCATTCAAACGGCTGTATCTTTGGAACCGTACCAGGTAGCCAGTTGAAATTTTCAGAGATATTGTTTTATTATGGTGGATTACCCAAGAAATAATAAAAACAAAAAAATATTAAAAAATACGAGGGGTCCCCATACAAAAAACGTTGTTTTATACTTTTTGCTCTATAGAAAAAACGGTAAGACACACAAGCATCAAACTTGGTATGATTATAGGACTTACTCCATAGTATAACAAAAAAATATAAAAAACGGTCAAGCGCAACTCGGACTCACGCGCCGAGGGTCCGTATAACCAGTTTTATTTTATTGTATGGTGGTAGGGAACTCTCAGTGCGCGAGTTCGACTCGCACTTGGCCAGTTTTTTTGTGTCACACAGTGTTACAGTAGTGTTTTAACTTTATAAATAATATTGCTTATTTATAACGTTAAAAATTCGCTAGGGACAGGTTTTAAAGTCGCAAGCTCTGTTTAAAATATTCCCTTGCACGGGTTTGTACTTAAAAAAATATATTCTTACTTAGCTATGGATGACGGCTTTGAAAAATGACCTGAACACACAAAAAAACTGGCCAAGGGCGAGTAGAACTCGCGCACTGAGAGTTCCCTACCGCCATACAATAAAATAAAACTGGTTATACGGACCCTCGGCGCGTGAGTCCGAGTCGCGCTTGACCATTTTTAGGGTTTCATACCCGAAGGGTTCCACACGGGACCCTATTTCTAAGACTCCGCTGTCCGTCTGTCACGGCTGTATCTCATGAACCGTGATAGTTAGACAGTTGAAATTTTCACAGATGATGAATTTCTATTGCCGCTATAAAAACAAATACTAAAAAACAGAATAAAATAAACATTTAAGGGGGCTCCCATACAACAAACGTGATTTTATTGTTGTTCTTACGGAACCCTTCGTGCGCGAGTCCGACTCGCACTTGGCCGGTTTTTATATTATTTTGTTATACTATGGAGTAAGCCCTATAATCATACCAAGTTTGTTGCTTGTGTGTCTTACCGTTTTTTCTATAGAGCAAAAAGTATAAAACAACGTTTTTTGTATGGGGACCCCTCTTATTTTTTTATATCTTTTAATTTTTATTATGTCTTTGGAAATCAACCATAATAAAACATAATCTCTGAAAATTTCAACTGGCTACCTAGTACGGTTCCAAAGATACAGCCCTTTGAATGAGTGTTACGGTGTATGTGTCGGGTGCGTGTGGAGTTGTGACGTCACAGCAGCTGACGACCGCGCGCCCGTCGCACAGCAAGTTTAAAATTAAATATCTCGAGAACTATAAGACGTATCAAAAAAATTTTTTCACCCAATGTTTCCATTTTTAATAGAGTGTATGGTAAGGTAAAAATCAAAAGTTGATGGTATTCTTCATTACGATTTGCTAACGCTGCTGTCTGTCCTTTTAATGTTTTTGTAGTACAGCAAAGAATATTTTGATTCTAATTCTAGAGGATTAGGTCTCTGGTTGTAGGAGAAAAACGAGGAGAGCCCGGTTTTGTCCTTCTGCCGGGACGCCATTGATACGCCATTGTGTAACACAATGGGGCCTTAGCCTGTAACACAATGGCGTCTCAATGGCGTCCTAGGTAGAAGGACAAAACCGGGATTTTTTCGTTGTTCTCCTACAACCAGCGAGCTAATCCTCTAGGATTGACTCATAATATTCTTTGCTGTACATTAACATTAAAAGGACCGACACTGGACTGACAGCATCAATAAATCGTAATTAAAACCGTCAACCGTAAGCCCATTTTGGCACCATTGTGTTACAGGCTAAGGGCCCAGCACTACTGGATAGCTGGACTGGAATAATGTACAATGGCACAGCCTTCTTTTAAAGAAGGCTTTCTTTCTTTTTCTTTTTTCTTGGGCATGTTCACAAATTCGGAACGCAGACTAACTTACGTCAAATAAACGTCAAAGCAACTGTCAAGTCAAATACATCAACAAACCTCCGTCAAACAAACCACAGATTACAAAAAAGAAAAACAAACCCCTGCATTTTTCGACAGATGTGAGATTTCCGTGTCAGTGTCAGATCGTCAGATCTCTCTCAGATTTCTTTCTTTTCTTCGCAGTTCGCTCTTTTTGTAATCTGTGGTTCGCTCGCTTAATTTTAGTATCTTGTTTTTAGCGGAAAATTTGGAAGGTATTTCTCTCAGAACCCTTTCAAACATGTTACGTAATTCACGAACCTGGCTAAGATTGTGCGGAAAATACTGTGCACAGCGAAACAACTACTATTCAACCCAGAAACCGCAGCAGACACCTGCGTACACTGCTCCAGCGGATGGCATAGGGATCAGCGAGACTTGTGTGCAGCGGTTGAAGCAGCTGTGTGCGGACGACAAGGATACCTTCCTCAGGATAGCTGTGGAAAGCGGCGGCTGCTCTGGGTTCCAATACAAGTTTGATTTGGATAACAAACTCGTTGATGATGACAGGTCAGAAAGTGTTATGAAATCCGTGTGACGGTTGGTGGGTCAAGTTGGGGGCAGGTTGTAGGCGTTGGGAATTACGCATGGGGGCGCTATGGGAGGTCTATCCGCAACCGTTACTTAAAAATTTTTTTTCTTGAAAATGTTTTTTTTGGACTTAACTGGGTCGTGGGGAAACCACGAAACCACTGGGTCGCGATGGGGGCGATTTTTTTTTGACGGGTCTCCATTGGGTAGGTCTAAGGTAGCAAAAAGGTCCTATGACATGGTGCCCGGAAACAAATCGTTTACGAGTTATTTATGAGGTCTTGAAATTTTGAGTATGTTTGTTCAAGACCTTATAACTTGTAAACGGTGCGTTTCCCGGCACTATGTCACGGATCTTTTTTGCTCTCCAGGAACTACACAATGAAATTCCGTAACAAAAAAAAATATGTCAAAAAAAAAAACATTATCTAATCTAATTTAATATAAATTAATATAAAGCTACATGACTATTTAAAAATTGCAACAGTGAAAGAAGAAGTTGAACACAGAACAAAACTTTATAGTGATCGCATAAACACTCATGTTAACAGCTTAGCATCAGCTCTAAACAAACCACTGCAAAGTCGCCGGCTTAAACGCCGATACATATGGGATTCATTACAAACATAATCCACAAATAAAGAAGAGGAGGAGTCTTTAATGGAAGACCGCGCCTCACACGCTACAACTACCGAAGAACACATCTGCTAATGGCTCGAGAAGCCGATCACATGATAAAAACTGAACAAAAAAAAAAAATTTAATATAAATAGATTTATTTTTGTTTTTACCAAGCGTTGCTCTTAGGTTGTACCAGTACCTAACTATTTCACAGATTTTTTTCTTTGCTTGTTTCAGAATATTTGAAAGAGAGGGCATGCGGGTTGTTATTGACGAGACGTCACTAGATTTCATCAAAGGCTCAACTATTGATTATCAGACGGAACTCATAAGGGCAGCGTTTAGGGTGGAGAAAAACCCTAATGCAGAGCTGGGATGTTCTTGTGGTGCCAGCTTCTCGGTCAAAATTGATTAGAGGTTACAAATAGGGACTTTCAATTGCCTTAGTCATTATTCAATATTTCATTATGTTATAAACATCTTTCAATGAATGTTTTGTTCATTATATTTTTTATTAGGGTTCCATACCTCAAAAGGGTAAAACAGAACCATTATCGGATCACTTATGTCTGTCTGTCTATCCGTCGGTCACAGCCAAATTTCTCCTAAACTACTGGACTGATTGAGTTGAAATTTGGTAGACTTGTGTAAGATTTTGCTCTAAAATTGTCCAAAATTTTGGTCTTTACCTATAGATTATAGGAAAACCTATAAGAAGTCCACGTGTATAAAATAACATAGGAAAATATTAGTTTTGTACCATTAGTTCCTCAACTCAGCCAACAGATGGCGCTCCACAGTCCTACATCGCGGATCTTAGCTTAGCATCTTCGCATCTTAGCTAGCTGTGACTGTTTATGCATAGAGTATGTATGAAAATATGCTGCGAATATACTATGTAGATTCTACGGAACCCTCTCAACGTAAGTTAAACTCTCACTTGTCCGGTTTTAGATATGGCGAGAAATTCAAAATTCAAAAGGTCATAAACTAGTTTTTTGGGCAGTGCCACTGACTTGTCGACCAGCGGGCTAATAGGGTTTTTTTTCTAATTGGGCTAATTCTCGGCATTATAACATTCGACAATGCCGAGAATTAGCCCCCAGAACACATAATCGGCTGAATAATTGTTGTCCTGTTGTTTACAATAATAAAAATACTATGTTATTGCCGCGAACGAAAAATCGCTGAACAAATAAAGCTCAGTTTAGCTGAAAATAAAAATAAACTGGAAAATTTTGAATTTCCCGCCACGTTGCTATCGACCAACCTTAAGAAAGACAGCTTATGTTTAATAATTTATTGGCTACCTATATTTTAATGCTTTTTGTATACCTAAGTAGTAAAAATTGTATGTTTGTAAATATAGGTAGGTTGCTAATACTAGTTGAATTGAGATATTGTAAATAAAAGATTGTTCAAGCTATGCCCAAGCTTTTATTAAGGTGAAATTTATATAAATAATTATTGCCAAAAAGTATATTTTTCAAACTCAGTCTAAGCAAATCTTCAACTTAACTCCTCTGTGTATTTTTACTTACAATTAATAAAGTTATTCAAAGAGATATGTACCTATACAAAAGGCGATAAAATTAAGACCTACAAAAGTACCAACAATGCGACACGATGATTTTTAATCCAGCTCAAACGCGCATCCTAGAGCGATGGACCAGCGCTGAAATATTCCATTCCAAAATATTTCAAGTGATTGTTATTTCAGGTAATTATGAGGGTTTGAGCCAAAATGCTTGAGCTCGACAAAATTCATCGTCGCTGCACCGCGCACCCCCTGCTGAGGATGTTAGAACCAGCAGCATTCAAGTGATCCACAAGTCATTAGTGGGACTGCGAGACGTTGATCGCCGCCCACATGTTGTCCAAATGGGAAGGCAGGGTCAGAACTGGTTCATTCTTAGCAGAGGAGACTGCAGCGGACCTGGAACAAAGCAGTTTAATTTTATTGAGAGTTATAGAGTCGTTGGGCCACTGAAACAACGGTACCTATTGAAAAGTTCATCTGAAAACTACGACCGCTCAACATAGCAAGTCCTTGACGTGCCAAGCCAGACCATTGCTAAGCCGATATCCAACAACTTGGGGACGCATAATGAATGACGTATTGCACGCCCAGGCCTCAAATCTATATACATAAAAATGAATCGCCGTGCATTAGTCTCGCTAAAACTAAGAAACGGCTTGACCGATTTGCATATTTACTGTTTTGTTTAGTTCACCATAGTTCAGGGTAGGTTTAAAAGCAAAGAAATATGGGAAAAGTTAAAGGATTAGCTGAAAAACGGAAGAAATAAAAATTGGTAATTTTGTATTGGAATCGCCATTTTTGACGCGGAGAGTCAAACTATTTCAGGTGATACGAAGTTCACCGGGTCAGCTAGTAAGTAATATTATATCAGAAATATTTAAATTAAAAAAATACAGTCTACTTGCTTTTAGTAGGTATCTAAAAATAGGTATATAATTACGTTCTCGAAACATTATGTTACATCACACTTTCATGGATGCATTAGTTTAGGACTAGAGTTGTTGGTTCCTTTGACACGGTTCGCCTATGATGCCTGCCTAGTATAGTAATTTTAATACCCCTATTGCAAAATGTTACTTACAGCTGCGTCTCCTCAGAGAAACCGTTGGCCTCGCTGACCTTCTTCACATTGTGCGGCGAATACCGATTGTAGAAACCCCAGATGCTGTTCATCAGCTTGCTGTTGTACTTGAGAGGCGACAGCTCCATGACTGTAATTAAAACATAACAACCATGGTTAACCGTGAAGGAAAACATCGTGAAGAGACCTAAGCGTATGAGGCATGCAACGCAAAAATCACCAAGCGTGGAGATTAAGCCCGAACTTCATTGAGAGGCTTGCCTAGCTGGTGGGACGTGAACACTTGTACTTGTATTATCTGCTCTTCGCTTGTACCAGACAGGCTACCTCTTAGAACCATGGTTAAACTTCTCTGATTTAGGCAGAGCTCGCGTCAAGAAAGAAGTCCCATAAGTCACAATCAGAAGTTAAATATTTTTGGTTCTTAGTAGAGGGACTTCAGTGATGGCGCGAGCTCCAGACGATTTACTTATGTCTGTGAAGTAGACCTTCTTGAATATAACCAGGTAGGACCTTCGTCAATATGGGAAGAAGAAACCTAGGCCTTGCATCTATACTAATCATAAGAGTATAGGTAATGATTCCATGTCAGAGGCCCTTTTGGTGGCCTAAAAACTCTGACACCAGAGGTGGCCACTACTTCACACGATTACCTTCCTACCTAATGATTTATACGGTGTCAAATGGCACCTTCACTCACACACACTAGACGGGTGATGTTCCCACTTAACTAGGATGCTGCAGCTGAGATGGTTACTAATATCATCAAAGTACCTACCTAAATAATAAAAACAAACCCGAAAATCGCAAAATTTGTGACAATAACGAGAATGTTATTTACTTGTTGCTAATTTTATTTGCTAGGCGACGAGGCCTGGACATTTGGACAACGCCTGGCAAATAAAATTTGCAACACAAAAGCATCTATAAACAAGTTGTAATGTATTAAATTTGTTACTTTCTAGCAGGGCCCTTAGCCTGTAACGCAATGGTGCCAAAATGGGCTCCCGGTTGACGATTTCAATTACGATTTATTAATGCTGTCGGTCCAATGTCGGCCCTTTTAATGTTTTTGTAGTACGGCAAAGAATATTATGTGTCTAATTCTAGAGGATTAGTTCGCTGGTTGTAGGAGAGCAATGAAAAAATCCCGGTTTTGTCCTTCTACCTGGGACGCCATTGATACGCCAATGTGTTACAGGCTAAGGCCCCTGCTAGATAGACTCAGTAGTCAGTACATAATAAACACGGGGTTATCGGTGATGCGACGCGAGTCGGACGTAGGTACTTAGATCAAGTGACTCGAAACTAGAGCTATTTAATTAAGCGCAATCCATAACATTCACTTTTTTTGTACTATTTGTATGGTGTAGTAAGTCTATGTATGCGTGTTATATCTTTTAAAGTGTTCGTCGGTTCATCCACTCCCAGAAATTGCCGACGAGTAGTTAATCACGATCTTCAGACATGAAGGACTGACCAAAGAAAGAACCCTTTAGTAAGTAGGTACTACCTAATCGAAGTTTTGGACACCATTCCGAAACAATAAAGTTCAAATTAGACTGGTAGTACCTAAGTGTATGAAGGGGAGTATCTATACATATAGGTACGTAAGAGTTGTAGGTAGTACTCACATTTAGTACTGAAGTACTTCCAGGGCGAGTCGTCGCCTTTGACGGCTGTGGCGACTTTCATCTCGCGCTGGGCCTCGCGGATGCGGCCGGCGGAGAAGGCGGACGGCGGGATGCAAGCCATGGCCTCCGATATACAAGCTGGACAGAAGGTACGATTACACTCTGAGAACACGGGCCACTGCAAGAGTGGCCGCCACTGGCTTTACCGAATCCCAGAATGTATGATGAATGATGAATCCCAGAATGTATGATGAAAAGTGGTTGCTGGCCACCGGTGGCCTGCTGCCTCAAAACACTCGAAAATAGCCCTTATTGAAATGAACAATGTTTTCTTTTTTTACGGTGGATATTTTAGAGAATACAGGGGCTGGCCTAATATTTAAATCTGCACATAAGATTTATTTGCGAACGCAAAACCCAAGATTATGTGTGTACCAGCGAACTTCTGCTCGCCGGTGTGTACCCATCTACCTACCCCATACGAGTGGTAGGTGAGCAATAGGCTATTTAAAATACTACACTACATTAACTATACATATCGATATTAGATGATTTATACAGCGTCTGCCTAGATTTAGCCTAGTTTAGTGGCGCTGCGCCTGGGACATGTTTGGGTGGAGTAAAGTCTGGGTGGACAATCCAGCACATCAGCTAAGCCCATCATACCAGCAGCAGTCACCGTACTACGGTGACATCATCATCATCACATGCTGGTGATGGAGGAGATCCTCCATCATCAGCTTTGTGATATTATGATGGGATTAGACGGTTAAACAAGAGTTAGATTTGGTCAAAGTACCAAATTAATAGCACACAAGTTATTTGAGCTGCAAGCTCGGGGGGCTGATTAGGTTCTCAGTAAAATACATAATTAAACCCCAGGCACGTAGGTATTAACTACGTTTGTTCGACAACAACTCAACCAGTCAAACGTAAAGGCATACACCTTACGATATACTTGCGCAAGTTTAGACTTGCACAAGTAAATCGTTTGCAGAATGTTAGAAACTTGCACAATAATTTTACAACACACGTTACTATAAACTTGTGCAAGTCTAAATTTGCGCAAGTATATCGTTACGTGTATGGCTGCCTTAACATTCTTATCAAGCACGATAAACTTCTCAAACTCCGAATTACCTTCACACAGATTGAAGAACACACTAGCTAGAGTCGCAATTGAAGCGGTGCCCCGCGTCGCTTCCAAAGCCGCCTGACCTGCTCGCAGGCCCAAAACTCTCTTGCCGGAGTCAGATAGCACCATGAAACCGTGGACGAAGAAGTGGTAGTAGAAGAGTGGAGGAACAACTTGGTTGTTCGGAGTCGGAGAGGCGTCGAGACGTCCGTAGAGTGTGGCGACAGAGATGTCACTGGCTCCTCCGGCGAACCTCACCACTTGCGGGGTCAGCCTTATCAGTGGCCAGCCATACTTTATTTTTATAACTCCGCTTGGGTTTAGATAATGGACGCCTGTCACTGTTCGTATGTGGGTAACTACGTGTTGGTTAGGCACGTACCTACGTCGAGCTGTTAAGTGGTGTACCTAAGGCTCAGATCTGCCCCCGTATTATCTAAAATATCCACCGTAAAAATACTGGTTTTAAATGTCAAAAAAAGGATTGTTCATTTCAATAAGGGCTAATTTAGTGTTTTGACGCTCGTAGGTTGAGTGGAATTTTTAGATAATAGAGGCGCTGATCAGTAGGTCCCTTCAGAAGTGCGTGCGACATAATAACCATTATAAGGTATTGAAATAATACATTTAGATAAACTTATCTTGCCTAAAAAGCCAGACTATGAGAGTAGGTACCTATCAGCATTGCTTCTAAACTCAAAACAATTGTTACGCGTATGACAATACTGAGATAAACTTTAGCACAACATTTATTCGAGCACCAATTAATTATTGTCACATGATTGAAGCGTTCTACGTAAGCAGCGAATGCGTTTCAGTCAGATTAGTGTTCTGACACTAATCTGATTAATAACAAACAGCAAACAAAGCAAAAAGGGCCTCAATTATTACTTAATGTAAATTAGATGGTTATTGAACTTTGTAAGTGATGTAGGTACTTAGCATAAAACTAGGCAGTTGGCATGTTATCTCCAGACAAACAATACTACCTAATTAGCATAAATTAAGAACGATTACATTATGTTGCCAAGCGTCTTGTTGATGATAAAATTAGGTTCAAAGTACTTTAAGTACCTCAAAGTAAGTCTTTCGTTTTGAGGAAAATGGTACGCAGCAGCGACATCCAGACTACACACAATGTTTCTAATCACGAATCTTTGTACTCCGATATCTTAATTGGTGTCAAAAGATCAACATTTAGATTAAGTAGGTGCTTACGATAGGTAGGTAGGTACTAACTAAGCCAATTTGTAATAATCTACCTACTAGGAGAAATTATTGCTGAAGACGATAATGGAGTGCTAAGTCTGCGACGTAATTTCCAATTTTCCATCAATAGACTGACCTGACGTCAAACAAAATGAGACCACTTGCGTCATACAAATTAAATGCATCTATTTACAACAGAAAAGTACCATGTTTTTTAAGATATTTTATAAATGACAACAATATGTTATCAATTTATCATCTTCGCAGAATAACTTTCTTGGCCTAAGTACCTATAACATAAGATATCTTCACGCCCAAATCACTTTCGTTGTTTATGGGAAACATACAAATAACTTAGCAAAAAATATGAATAATACGTTTTTAAAAGTCAATATTTTTGGCACCTAAATCTTTTACTTATTTTTTTCATCTTTTACTTGCCTGATAGCTCAGAAGAACGCAATGAATTGGCAAGAACGCCTTTTTATTTTAGGTTTAGGGTTTAGGGTTTGCTAAATGACACAACAATAATACATTTAAACATCTGCATCATTATATTTAAGTGATTGATTTGTATTTTGTACACTTAACACCTACAATACGTTGTACCATGATTAAATTGTTAAATGTAAATTTTATTATCGCATAGAAAAAATCAAAATGTACACATAACATTGTTTCCTTAGAATAAACAGTATTGTTTATGACAAATACCCTATTAGGATTGCTTGTAGTATTTGTGCTAAGATTTAATGGAAAGCTGTAATATTAATTTCGTAAGAGTCTGTCAATGCAGATGCATTTTAAGGTAACATACAAAGTTGAGATACAAAGTAATAACTATACAGAGATCTAAAGAGTTGTTGTGGGTTATCGATACAGTCAACCTGAATATCTCTTATTTGTCTAAGGAAGGTATTTCCCACATGCCATTTTACATTATGTGCAAATTATTTAAATTTTTTTCGTGGAAGGCATTAGGAGTTGAGCACCTTATTATGTGGGAAAATATTCCTACTGCCAATGGCCTTAAAAAATGTTTGGAATTCTCCAATTATTGGGTTAATCGACGACATTTTTTGGGACGTTTTTACAGATATCTTAGTGCAACTAGCACGTTAAAACATATCAAGCTCGATATAGTTGTACGTGCAAGGCCAGGTAAAAGTTGCCATATCGAAAGGCAGATTAAAATTTGGATCTCTATAAGTTAGACTTTTGTTGTTGAGGTAGACACATTCCCGTTTCCAATTAGCTAACGTCACATTACAACAACCAGTACAATATTTTTGTAACTAGGTCTTTTCAAAGGGGTACTTCTGAGGGTTGAGTTCACCATAGCTTTCAATTCTCAAGCAAATGTTTATTGCATAAGTAAAAGAAACGTTAACGACTCATCGGATGTTTTCTCTCCACAACACGGACCTAGTTGTTATAAATAAGTACAATAAGTAAGTACCTTCGGGCTGCTGAGTGTATCACAAATTGTTAAAATAATCTTCTTCAATGTTATTATAAATGCTGATTTATCCATAAAACATTAGTATGCATAATTTAATAGCAAGTTAATAATCTCGTGCCAAAAATTTTCTTTTTGAAATCATAATATTATTTTGATTGCGTTCGCCGTGGCATTTTCACATTTTCGCATAGTCCATTCTTATTTTAACTTAAAATGAATGAAGTGTACTTACTAGTAAATTAATAACGATTATAAATAAATAGTGAAAGCTGAAATGAATACTAAAACCGCAGCTCCATAGCTCCATCACGCGATCTGAACAATACTGCTAAGCTCAGTCAGCACCCATTCCAAGAGATTACCTGCGAATACAAAATGTCAAGTTAACAACTACATTGTACAGAATGTTACAGAATGGACTAGTCATACTTGAGAGGGTCGTTCAACTCAATGTGTAAAGCAACTTTTACCAAATGCCTAAATGCTTTCTTGTGTAACGTGAAATAAAGCAAAATAGTGGATGGCGTTGGCGGTGTTAAAACGTTTATCGATGTTGTGATGGCACAGTATCATTGGTCTAGCGCGCGCATTGTTCTAGTCTAGGGGTCGGCAACCTGCGGCTCTTTCGTTGAAAGTTGCGGCTCTTCAGCAATCCTAGGGTTTGATATGAGAACATTTTCGATTTTTTTGTGTATTTCATACTGGAATCGATTTTGTGCATTTTTCGTTGCGCGCGGGCGATTCACTATGCACAGCGCCTTAATGACTTTAGGGTATTTTTAACAGATTTTTTTTTATTGCTTCAGTATCGTGTAAGTCGGGTGACACTTTACAAAACAAAACCTCGTATGTAGAGCTCACCTAGCAAACTGCGCGCATTGGTCTAGTAGGTCCTTATGACTGGTGGCACGGTCTTGCACTCTCCCTGGTTGAGTGTTTCGTCTATCACTGCCCCTCTACCCTTTACGCATTTTTCCAATACGGCCGCATTATGGCGCAAATTGCAAAATTTAATATTTTAAAAATTAAGACGCAGTTTGTGTTTTTATTGAATAAAACAGCCTAACCTTTGAATAAACATTACAAAGTATTCAAAATCAAAGCATTACAATGCGAATTCAAAGAGAAATTAATTTCAAAACTTTTCCAATTTGATCGCAATAGCGTCAAGGGTAACCCCCCTGGTCGGTAGGTCAGCTTGGTTTTGCCGGTCGCCGGGTTCATCTCTACCATTGTGTGCTTACGCCAGTGTTGCTGATAGGGGGCTTAAAACTTTCGTGGCCTGTGTTCCGGGGCTTGTGAATCTTGTGATACCAGTATAACTTGAGCTCACCTAGTAAACTGCGCGCATTGGTCTAGTAGGTCCTTATGACTGGTGGCACGGTCTTGCACTCTCCCTGGTTGAGTGTTTCGTCTATCACTGGTCGGTAGGTCAGCTTGGTCTTGCCGGTCGCCGGGTTCGTCTCTACCATTGTGTGCTTACGCCAGTGTTGCTGGAAGGGGGCTAAAAAGTTTCGTGGGGCTTGTGAATCTTGTGATACCAGTATAACTTGAGCTCACCTAGTAAACTGCGCGCATTGGTCTAGTAGGTCCTTATGACTGGTGGCACGGTCTTGCACTCTCCCTGGTTGAGTGTTTCGTCGATCACTGGTCGGTAGGTCAGCTTGGTCTTGCCGGTCGCCGGGTCCGTCTCGGCCATTGTGTGCTTACGCCAGTGCTGCTCGAAGGTTTGCTTCGTCTGTTGGGAAGAGACAGTTAGTTAGTTATGTATGTATGATTCTTAGCGTGACTTACATTGTGTTGTGAGCTTACGTGAATTTCTAATGCAGAGCCTACTTACAGACGATTTTAAGCCGATCTGCAATGTTTTTTGTCCGAATAAACAAAAATAAAAGGAAAGCTATCGAAATATATTTTCTTCCAACTCCAGTTTTCTGACTTTGATCGCAAATTACTTGAATAAAAGTTCTATTAAGTGACAGGTGTTTTATACTATTTTGAGGACTAAGTCTTTGGGGAAGTTTTTGAAATCAATAAAACTTCCTTCGGACCTCTACGTATTTTATTATTTGGATTTTTGAAAATTTTTGGACTTTGGATCCAAATCGCTGTATCTTCTAAAGGTCCATAGCTGATCATTGTTTTTGGTGATAGATAAGTTATTTAAGACCCTAAAGAATAAAATAAATGTCTGAGAATTGAAAAGAAAAAAAAAAAAAAATAATAATCTAATTCTAAAACCTAAGAAGCCTCATCATTTCTAAACGACAAAAAATGGCTGAACATACATGGGGACGATTCGGGTAGCCTTTGGTGTCAGCTATTTAGATTTTCTCCCTTGACGTCTGTTTAGGCCACCCTGAGAGGCTAAAAGCCGAAGGCGCTCTACTGAGGCTGTTGCGTGCTGAAAGGGTAGTTCGGAGCACCTTGGAGTTGGCAGGGAGCGTAGTCACTCGGTTAAAGATTATAAAAATGCGCGCCTTAGAGTTCCACCATTGCTCGGCAACAAGAGCGTGTACCAACCTGTCCATCCAGCGGCTTGGAGTGTACCAACCTGTCCATCCAGCGGCTTGGAGTGTACCAACCTGTCCATCCAGCGGCTTGGAGTGTACCACCTGTCCATCCAGCGGCTTGGAGTGTACCAACCTGTCCATCCAGCGGCTTGGAGTGTACCAACCTGTCCATCCAGCGGCTTGGAGTGTACCACCTGTCCATCCAGCGGCTTGGAGTGTACCAACCTGTCCATCCAGCGGCTTGGAGTGTACCAACCTGTCCATCCAGCGGCTTGGAGTGTACCAACCTGTCCATCCAGCGGCTTGGAGTGTACCAACCTGTCCATCCAGCGGCTTGGAGTGTACCAACCTGTCCATCCAGCGGCTTGGAGTGTACCACCTGTCCATCCAGCGGCTTGGAGTGTACCAACCTGTCCATCCAGAGGCTTGGAGTGTACCAACCTGTCCATCCAGAGGCTTGGAGTAGTCGAACTCGTCGTGCCTGGTCTTATAATCCTCGCGCGCGTGCGCCCCGCGGCTCTCCTTCCTCGCCAGCGCGCCCTCCACTATCTGCACCGAGTTGATCATCAGGTTCTGCAGCTCCAGCGTCTCCACCAGGTCAGAGTTCCAGATCAGCGAGCGGTCCGAGACCTTCACGTCGCCCATCTGCTTGTAGATCTCGTGGATTTGGCGGTGGCCTGCGGAGGAAACGAGGGGATTTAGGCATTTTTAGGGGTCCGTACCAAAGGGTAAAACGGGACACTATTACGGAGACTCCGCTGTTCGTCTGTCTGTCTGGCTATCCGTCTGTCATCAGGCTGTATCTCATAAACCGTGATAGAAGGACACAAAAAATTTTCACAAGTGATGTATTTCTATTGCCGCTATAACAACAAATACTAAAAAAAAACAGAATAAATTAAGGGGGCTCCCCTTTTTTTTGCCCCCCCCATTTTTTTGCCGTTTTTATAGATATTGTTACGGGACCTTCCATGCGCGAGTCCAATTGGCACTTGGCCGTTTTTTTAAAATAATTTTTACGGTCACCAACCAGCGATTACAATTTACAACCTTGTTAATTAACTTAATTCTTACATAGCGAATTACAGGTTTCCACGGCTTAAATAGTAGATAATCGAGGTACAGATAGTTGGTCACAAAGATGAATGGTATGCCGATTATTGACACAAAATAGAGAACGCTTGCCTAAAGTTCTTAATTCGGTCAAGAAGAGCTACCTTGGAAAATATAATACGTCTTTGCCTTGACATCTGAAGAAATTCGTTAGATAGTGACCCAAGTTTGTCAAGTAAACAACATTTCTGGGTGTGCCAGAATACTTGTGTAATATAAAAATAAATAACAAGAAATACGTCACTCAAAAAACATCACGCGATGTTATTTTTTCCTCTAAACACTATCAGAGATGTAAAAGATCACTGGGCCACCAGCGAACAAAGAAAACATCACAACAAAGCTCCCAAAAGAATGCAATCTTGATACTTGCTCGCGGCTCGGGGGTCTAAGGTCAGACAGAGGTCTGTAGGCCACACTGGATCCGATAACTAACAACTGAACTAGCTAATACATAAGCTATTATGTGCAACAATCGTGCATTCAGCACTGGATATTGGCAATTAGATAGGTAGAATAATTTGCATGGCGATGGAAGGACAAGATACGGGTCTTGTCATCAGATTCTAAGAAGGTCATCAGGTCTTTAAAGTAATCGCTTATTTATTTACAGGCCAACCCCGATTCTATTCAGTTGTTTGTTATGCAGTTGTCCTAGAATACAAAAGGACTCAGCGCCATTTTGTTTTCTGATACCCATTTGTCTACGGTTAGTTACAACTCTACATGCGCAAGGAATCGGTAGCAAAGCGATAATTTTTTGCGGAAATGCAATCTAGAAATTAGAAAACAATTTTCCGAAAGATAAAACTGTTTCGACGCAGTGGTTAGTAGCGGGACAACAATTTTGCCATAATTAATCTCAGGTATTGCAAAATATTCACAACATTATTTAATTAGAAATAAACCCGCGTAGCCCATACAAACAATGTAATTTTTGGAACAGCGGCGTCCCTAGCTGCAAATCAGACCGCGGTAGCCTTAATTATGTTGACGACGTTCAGCCTCTGAAGTGTGGTTAGACTTCGATTAGTCTTTGGTCTGTCTCAAGCGTGCTCTGCTGCCGGAAGACAGCCGCGTTGGTCTGCATGCACTGAGGGCGTGGGCACAGGTGATAATTATGATAATTATGTTCACGACGTCTGCAGGTCACCCAAAGAGATATGGAACGGGCCATTTTAGGTATTTCACTCCGAGATCGAATTAGATATACAGAAAGCCGGAGAAGAACGAAACTAACTGACATAGCCAAGGTTATAGCCCGAAGAAAGTGGAAGTGGGCTGGCCATATATGTCGTAGACAAGACCACAGATGGAGTAAAAGGGTGCTGGAGTGGAGACCCAGAACCGGTTGTAGAAATGTGGGCAGGCTACCGATGACCTGGTCAAAGTGGCAGGAAAAGTCTGGATGTGGAAAGCCCAAGACAGTAAATAATAAATTTCAATGGAAGAGGCCTACACTCAGCATTGGGTGGCTATAGGTTCAAGAAGATGTTCACGACGTTCAGCCCATTAAGTGTGGTTAGACTTCGATTAATCTTTGGTCTTAAGGCTTACCCGTCTCAAGCGTGCTCTGCTGCCGGAAGACAGCGGCGTTGGTCTGCATGCACTTCTGCATCTTAAGGCGCAGGTCCGCCGTCGGGATGGGTCCGTCGGCGTGGCGGATCTGGTCCAGGTTGGCGATACTCGCCTCGCCGGTGTTCTGTTGGAGATATAAACATAATCTTAGGCCTTTCGGACGGTGGTTTAAGGCAGTCACGGAATGGTGGCCTAGAATGTGTCAACGGTCGGTGGGTAGACCGAAAGCTCGATGGGTCGACGACATTGTCAAAACAGCGGGAAGACAATGGACGAGATTGGCATTAGACCGTGACGACGGCATTAGACGGGTTGGCGTGAAAAAGGAAGAGGCCTATGCCCAGCAGAGGGCTTTATTTATGGGCTGGATAGATACATAGATAGGCCTTTCCAATACCTTACATAATGCTATTATGGTCTTCAGTTACAAAGATAATATAATAGAACAGGATTTATTACACAAGTCTTAGGCACCACTGGCGCCGCCATATCTTCTTTATGGATGAGTTTTTAAAAAGAAGATATGTTTTTTTTTCCATTGGCGGCGCTAGTTGTGCCTTGACCGGGCCTTAAAAGCCACTAAACGGCTTTTAAAGGGCTTCGCTCAGAAGTTTTTACCAAATTGCAGATGTTTTACAATTAAAACTTTTGTTGGCACTTGCAGTCTTGTACCAGTCTTACAGTTTTGCATTGGGTCCTTGAAGAATTGACGAACGTTATCGAGCATCGAGTTGGCGCCGAGCCAGCCTGTTTCTAATATTGCACATGAATTCGAGAAGTAAATTAGTGAAATTACGTCTTTAAGCGGAGCCTGAGCGTCACCCGGCTTGGCGATTTCAGCTACCGTAAGGGCGCGAGTTGGCGCCCAGTCGCGAATAGCCCGGAAATAATCTGTGTTGTTTGTAGCCTGTTTTAACTCTGTAGGTAGAAACTCTTACGCGTTTGAGTGCCTCTTACTAAAGGCGGGTTTCTCGAGGAATTGGCAGTCACTTACGCCTTTAAGCGGAGCCTGGGCGTCACCTGGCTTCGCGATCTCAGCCACAGTAAGCGCGCAGGCTCGGCCGAAGACCACGATGTCCAACAGCGAGTTGGCGCCCAGTCGGTTGGCGCCGTGAACGGAGGCACAGGACGCCTCGCCCGCCGCAAAGAGGCCGGGAATGACTTGGGTTGGTTGCTGCCTCTTTCAACTTTGTAGAGAGTCTTACGCGTTTGAGTGCCTCTTATCCTACCGGCTGCGCCACTGTTGGTACCGGGGATGGTGTGATAAAGGAAAGAAGACGCGTGTGCTCTGACCAATAGCTATAATGCAACTAAAGGCACGGTGGTACAATAATGATCTCCAAATATAACATAAAGGCGGGTTTCTCGAGAAATTGGCAGTCACTTACGTCTTTAAGCGGAGCCTGAGCGTCGCCCGGCTTGGCAATCTCAGCCACAGTAAGCGCGCATGCCCGGCCGAAGACCACGATGTCCAACAGCGAGTTAGCGCCCAGTCGGTTGGCGCCGTGAACGGAGGCACAGGAAGCCTCGCCCGCAGCGAAGAGTCCGGGAACGACTGTGTCGCGGCCGTTGTCGAATTTTATCACCTGGCGGAGGAATTGGGAGTTAGGTATTTGTTGTTTTCTCACAGTAAGAGGCCTGTTGGAAAATCCTGGCACAGGGAATCAGGGAATATAAAGATGTTGACGAACTTAGACCGCTTTTAGGTACAAAGTAATACACGGCTGTACTGTATTGCGACACATTTTCCTCCTTCTCTTTGAATCAACCACTCATCAAAAGTGTCTAGGATACAAATTTTGATTTTGTATGGAAAACTGCTTTTCGGGAAAAAAAACTCTGGCTCTGAGAGGAAAAGAGATAGCGGTACCGATATAGCGGCGATTAAGAGATAAGATACCGTATTTTACAAGAAAATTACGATATTGTGACATTTCAGGATGACGGCCGAGAAATAGTTGGCAAAAAATTGCTTTTAGAAACTAACAAAAAGATGCTTGATCCCTAGACACTTTTATCTGTGTAGGTAGGTGCACACGACAGCACGTCCAAGAACGATCAGAGCTAGTGAAGCTGGAGAAAAAAAAGTAGCTAGATACTTAGTATTAGATAGTAATAAAGTATCTGATTTATATAAATTTTTTACTGTAGATAATATTTTGACGTTCAATGTAAATAATTTATTTATAGCATATTGAATAAAAAATTTGAATCTGAATCTGTACACTTTTGTTGCTAAGTCACCCGTTACGTTAATAAATAAAGTGCACACGCGTGTAAGCGTCTACGTGCTGTCGTGTGTATTAGGTATATTAATATAAAAGAGAACTTGTACTCACTTCGGTAACCAGGCCATAAAAAAATTAAAAAAAGTACTCACTTCACCGCGGAAGTTGGTAGGCGTGCCGCCCATGTTATAGTGCACGGTTGGCAACACCGGGATGGGTTCCTTGGTGACGTCGACGCCGGCGAAGATCATGGCTGTCTCCGAGATGCCCGGCAGGCGCTGCTTGAGCTGGTCCGGCGGCAAGTGGTGCAGTTGGAGGTGCACGTGGTCCTTCTCGGGCCCGCAGCCGCGACCTGAGAGCGAGAGGGATAGATGTTTTGAGCTGTCTCAATCTACACTAATATTATAAAGAGGAAAAGTTTGGTCTAATTTAAAAACCGAGTCCACAGAATGACAGTCGCTGCTGACAGATAAAGCCAAACTGATCACCCGATTGGCTTTATCTGACAGTAGCAACTGTCATTCTGTGGACTCGGTTTTTAAATTCGAGTTTTTTAGTACCGTGGGGGTAATCTCCAAAATTACTCATCCGATTTTAAAAATTCTTTCACGAAAGGGAAGCTACGTTATCCCCCCCCCCCCCCAGGCCGAAGGCCGCGCTGTAGTAATTTATGCGAGTCCGAAGTCGTCCCGCGTAGAACGAAGCTTGGAGCGGCTCAGACGAAATACCACAACCCTCCCGCAGGCCGAAGGCCGAGGTGATTTATGCGAGGCCGAAGGCAGAGTCCCGTGTAGAGCCAAGCTCGGAGCGTACCAGAAGCTCCCAGAAAAACACGAGGCCGAAGGCCGAGCTCGTTCTAGCGAGGCCACAGGCCGATCGTAGCGTGCAGGGGGCGTAGCCACCTAGTTCCAAAGGATATTCCATTCTTCTCAATATCACAATGTTTGTGGTGTAAGCGGACAAGCTATCAAAACTAGTAGGATAGAGTGTCATTAGAGTTAACCTTGGGATCAGCTTGTTGTTTATACACGCTTATCTGTTACATTATCACAGTATGTTAATCAGTTGTTTACTATAAACATCTCTTACTCATAGATTTTTTCGTGACCAAAAAAGTTGGGCAAGCTACGAGTACCTCGTATAAATCTATTTTTCCAGACAGTAGGTATCAGTAATGCTATGCTTATCAAACATAAACAAATTTACAAGGAAAAAATTTTCCAATAACAAGTTTTTGCAACATAAATAATAAAATAGTCGAATAGCGATAACATGAACTGATGATGATGATGATAATTACCTTCCATAATCTCCACAGTCAGTTGCGGAGACCAGACAGTCACCTGTCCAAACAAGGACTGACGTGGCAAGCCGGGACGCGCCCGCACTACCTGGAGGCGCTCAGTTGAGAAAGAGGCTGCATCAACTGGATAAAGAGGCTGCATCAACTGGACTCGGCTGGAAGGAGCTAGAGGCTGCCGCGCAAGACCGTGAAAAATGGAGATCTCTTCTTCGAGCCCTATGTCCCTGATAAGGAATAAAAGATATCATCATCATAATTACCTTCCATAATCTCCACAGTCATGGCCCTAGAGACCACGTCGCGACTGGCCAAGTCCTTAGCCACCGGGGCGTAACGCTCCATGAAGCGTTCGCCCTTAGCGTTGACGAGGAAACCGCCCTCTCCGCGGCATCCCTCGGTGATTAGACAGCCGGCGCCGTAGATGCCTGGTGGCAGAAAATTTATGCTATTAGATAGAGAAAAGGTTTTAGGAGACGCGGAAAATCTGGACGAGATTATTCTGGATGACCGGAGGCAGCCTAGGATAGGGATGTGTGGAATTATAGAAGAGAGGCCTTTGCCCAGAAGTAAGCTACATACAGGGTTTCCCTTAATCCAACACTAAGCGGGAACTGGGTGAAAGGGCAGGTCATAATGGTACTGCGTTGAATTACGGGACACCCTGTGTAACTACTAACGACATATTAGCTTCAAATACGCATATTTTATAAACGGCTGAACATATCTAAGAACGCTCGCTAGAAAAACTTCTTTCAAATCTGCAGAGACAGAACGATATTTAAGTGCTTGCTTAGCGAATTTCTCAATTCAGAAATCGGCAGTCTATCTATCCAGCTCATGAGTAACGCTCACTGTTCTATAGGTTCTCTATTGCGCTCTATCTATTAAAAAAAACTCAGCCAAATCCACATAGCGGTCAAACTTATAACACCCCACTTTTTGGTTGGGGGTTAAAAAAATAATAGTTTTGAAGTGTTTGATAAACGGTCCCTGATGTCAATCTCTTAAAAAAAAAGTGGAGTTTCATTGGGCACAGTATTGGAAGGAGAGAGTGCAAAAGCAAGCAACAGCGCAAGCTTTGCTTTCTAGTGGCAGCTGCTTAGGGGAAGAAACAGTGGAGGGCGAGCTGGAGCCAAGCCAGAAACATACTGCCGATTTCTGAATTGAGAAATTCGCTAAGCAAATGGGTAAGTATCGTCCTGTCTCTGCAGATTTCTCAAAAAGAGCGTGACAGAGCGATACGTAAGTATGTGCTTAGTAAAATTCTCAACTCAGAAACCGGGCCATAGTGTTCTTGGCTATGATAATGTTCTTAGCTAGGATAGTGTTATTGGCTAGGATAGTGTTCTCGGCTAGGATAGTATTATTGGCTAAGATAGTGTTCTTGGCTATGAAAGTGTTTTTGGCTAGGATATTGTTCTTGGCTAGGATAATGTTCTTTGCTAGGATAATGTTCTTGGCTAGGACAGTGGCTGGGATAGTGTTCTTGGCACAGGATGGTCTTGTTTATGGAAGAAAATGGCGTGCGTGACCTTGTGAAGGCCCTCTGCACCAAAGCTTAGTAAAAACAACAGTTACCGGTGGGGTGGAACTGCACAAACTCCATGTCTTCGTTCTGCAGGCCTGCGCGCGCCGCCATGGCGGTCCCGTCGCCGGTGCACGTGTGTGCCGATATGCAGCTGAAGTACGAGCGGCCTGTACCGCCCTTCGCTAGGATCGTGTTCTTGGCTAGGATAGTGTTATTGGCTAGGACAGTGTTCTTCGCTAGGATAGTGTTCTTAGCTAGGACAATGTTCTTGGCTAGGATAGTATTCTTGGCTAGGATAGTGTTCTTGGTTAGGATAGTGATTTTGGCTAGGAAAGTGTTCTTGGCTAGGATAGTGTTCTTGGCTAGGATAGTATTCTTGGCTAGGATAGTGTTCTTAGCTAGAATAATGTTTTTGGCTAGGATAGTGTTCTCGGCTAGGATAGTATTCTTGGCTATGAAAGTGTTTTTGGCTAGGATATTGTTCTTGGCTAGGATAATGTTCTTGGCTAGGATAGTGTTCTTGGCTAGGATAGTGTTCTTGACTAGGATAGTGTTCTTGGCTAGGATACTGTTCTTGGCTAGGATATTGTTCTTGGCTAGGAACCTGCCTGTAGCTTGGATGTGTACAGAGTGTCAGTTACCGGTGGGGTGGAACTGCACAAACTCCATGTCCTCATTCTGCAGGCCGATGTGCAGCTGAAGTACGAGCGGCCCGTACCGCCTGTCGCTAGGATCGTGTTCCTAGCAAGGATAGTGTCCTGGCTAGGATAGTGTTCTTGGCTAGGATAGTGTTCTTGACTAGGATAGTGTTCTTGGCTAGGATACTGTTCTTGGCTAGGATATTGTTCTTGGCTAGGAACCTGCCTGTAGCTTGGATGTGTACAGAGTGTCAGTTACCGGTGGGGTGGAACTGCACAAACTCCATGTCCTCGTTCTGCAGGCCTGCGCGCGCCGCCATGGCGGTCCCGTCGCCGGTGCACGTGTGTGCCGATGTGCAGCTGAAGTACGAGCGGCCCGTACCGCCCGTAGCTAGGATCGTGTTTTTGGCTTGGAACCTGGGGAGAACAAACAATTTATAGATATAGATAGATGATGCAGAAAGAAAAAGTATATTTGGGTTGACGGCAAGAGGACTATTAATAAATAAAAAAGCGGACAAGAGGGTTCCGTACATTGTAATAGGAGGAATTTCATTCAAAGTCTACTAAGATACATTAGTCGAAAGTCTAAACCACACCGCGATCAGCGATGTAGGACAGTGGAGCGCCATCTGTTGGCTGAGTTGAGGAACTAATGCTACAAGAACAAAATTATTATTTTCCTATGTTATTTTATGCTGGAACAAGCGTAGCTACTTACTACCTCATATGATAACAAATAGAACAAACATACCTACATAATAGTTTTGTCTTTCCTATCAAAATTTGTAAGAGGCCAACACAGGGGCAGTGAAAAAAATATGCTTAGGGGAAGTAGGTATAAAATAAAAAGGATGAAGACGTCTTGTCTTTTATAGTGCAGAGATGGCGAGACGAACCCGTAAAGGTAGCAGGCGGTTAGTACCTATACAACTGAAATTCCGAACGCGACATGCCACACACATTCAAGTAAACTTGCGCCAACGGAAATTTGTACAAGTTCGGAATCGAAAATTGAAACTTTTTAAAACTTGTACAAGTCTACAGGGTGCACTCTAAGTCGATAGCGAAACTTTAAGTAGGCTGTCTACTGATCAATACTTGTATTAGGTGGGGAAAAAAATGGAGCGAAAAAAATATCTGCTGCTTCATACATTTGGCGCAGTACTGAGTCGACCTTTTGTATGGAACAGCTGATATTTTTTTCACTCCATTTTTTTCGCCACCTAGTACAAGTTGTTTGTATTGATCAGTAGACAGCCTACTTAAAGTTCCGCTATTGACTTAGAGTGCACCCTGTAGTTTGCACAATAATTTTCCAACACACGTTACTGCATCCTTGTGCAAGTATATCGTTACGTGTATGGCTACCATTACCTTTTTGTTGGGGTGGCAGGAGATGATTCCCAATATAGGGAAGAGTGGCGAATAAAGCACACTCAAGTAGATCATTACAAAATCTCACCTATGGAGTGTTCCATCTTCAAGGTTCAAGGCGATGCAGCCTTTGCAGACTCCATCCTCCATCAGCAGGTCCAAAGCGAAGTACTCGATGAAATACTCGCAGTCGTAGCGCAGAGACTGCCCGTACAGTGTGTGGAGAAGAGAGTGCCCAGTCCTGAGGAACAGAGTGAAGAGTTGATTTAGAAACTGTAATGTCTGGCTTTGATTTTTGGGTGGTCGGACATGTCACACGATGTTGAATGAGCTGAGGTAATATGAGGGAGCGCAGGGCGCTAGCCGTCAGAAGCAATATGTTGGCTCGCAGATTTGCGCGTTGCACAGAGGATGTGAAGTTAACGCTGTTTAAGGCATTCTGCCAGTCATTTTATACATGCAGTCTGTGGGTCAACTATTCGCAAGAGACAATCAGCGCGCTGCGAGTCCAGTATAATATCGCGTTCAGGGTGTTGTTGAGGCTGCCCAGACACTGCAGTGCTTCGGGGATGTTTGCGGATGCACGCGTCGACGATTTTTACGCCATTATGAGAAAAAAGATCTCTCATTACTCAGTCGGATCCGCGGCAGCAACAACAGCATCCTGCGCGTTATAGCTGGTAGGGTCAACTGCCCAATTATTTGGCAGATGGAAGTTAGGCACATTGAAAAAGACCCTATTTGATCTGTGTTACCTATACGTGCCTATACTATAATATGACATTAATTGCCTATTTTTTCTTTCCCTATTTTATCTAAAATCGGCACTTTTGGCCATAATACGATGAGGTCGCGATAAGTTATTATCAGATGATTTTCCATTGATTATCATCTGTTATTTTGCATGACCATAATCTCAGTTATTTTTGTCGTGGTTCAATATTTGTCATCTTTTTAGGTGTGTCTTTGTAGTCTTTGTTTGTTTCGCTTGCAGTTTTTGCTCACTTCTTTCTTGATTGTTGGAATCTCTATACAACATATTTATTTTTCATAATGATGATAAAATTTACTAACCTGTCAGCGACAGCGCAGCACCTATGGGCCTGTCCTCCCTTGCCGAACTGGAGGGACTGTCCACCGAACGCTCGCTGGTAGATCTTGCCCTCGGGTGTGCGGGAGAAGGGCATTCCATAGTTGTCGAGCTCGATGACGGCGTGAGGCGCCTCGCGCGTCATGTAATGGATGGCGTCCTAAGGAATAAGGAATAGTATTTACTAACAATATAAGGTAGTATTCATATTGATTGACATCTAAAAAGACCTCTACACAACGCCGTGAAGCCACGCGGATGCGTTTCACTATTGTTTAGTATGTTCAAGGTTGTCTGGTAGAGATGGTAGCAATAAGGCCGCCCATTGTACCTATATCTACTAATTAGTTGTAAGTTTATTTGTAATTCTTTGGTATATGTACAATAAAGTGTATCCATGATCGAAGGTATTCATTCATTCATTCATTTAGGGGGATTGCACTGTATAGAAAAGTTAAGTTCGTGAGTGAGTGTTTTCAGTTAAAGTTCAGGCCTCCAGTTTTTGTTTTATGGAGCCTTTTTTTATTTAATTTATTCTCAACTCTTGCTACCCTGGCAATAAAAATTGTCTCGCCATTTATATAATCTCGCAAGGATCACCTTTAATTCATTATATCATTCAATATTGAAGCAAGAACTATCCAAGAAGATAGGATACATAGATTCATTGGACTTTGTATTTGTTTATGTAACTTGACATTGAAAGGGGTTGCAGCAGGTACTTGCAGTTATGTGATTAAAAAGTCAATCAACAAGCAGGGTATTTTTATCAGGTGAAATTAAAAAAGTACATTAATTCCTTCATTTAAATTAAATTGGTTTTGTTGCATAATAAGAATGAGTCAAAACAAACTTATTAATTACCTACATAATTATATGAACCAGTAGAATATGATAGTACCATAATAGAAAAAGAGATTTTTATTTTAATGAAAAACTTACAGTATACTATGTTAACTGAAGGCAAGTTGTGTTTGAACAGATGGTAAAATAATGTTTCACTTGTCATAATAATTCAACTTCTATAGAGATTATTACACCGCCATTGCCAGCATAGCATAAACATTAAAGTTAATGTTTTAAAAGTAGTATAAAAACAAATTCAATTTTTACCTGGTCTCCCAGCCAATCAGATCCTTTCACAGTGTCGTACATGTGCCATAGCCAGTTATCTTGTTCCATGTTTCCTATAAACAAAAATAATGACATAATTGGGACATAAATTACCAACATGAACACTTTTCTTTGACCTCAACCCATTGTTATTTCTATTTTTTTGTGTAAATTCTAAGATTCTTGGAAATGGATCTAGTACTCTCAGAATGTAATCTAATATTTAGTATATTGTCCCAGATTGCTAAAATAGGTACAATAGTGTAGCTGGAAAATCATGGATGATGCTCAGGGTCTCAAAGTAGATAAATTATTTTGCGTTCTTTTTGGCACACCTTTCCACTAATGGAGGCTGGCCTTCTGCTGTATACAGGGTGTTAAAAGACTGCCAACAAAGGGAGAAACCACGTATAGTCCTCATCATAAGGAACATTTTTGCCCAAGGAACTATGCCTGCGGGTCTGTAGGTGGTCTTTTAACACCCTGTATTTACATAAAATTTTAGGTTAGTGTTTCAAACTTACCCAAAGCGGCGTTGATGCCGCCCTGAGCCGCCACTGTGTGTGACCTGGTCGGAAACAGCTTGGTGACCACAGCTGTCTTGAAGCCCTCTTGCACCAGACCGAAAGCTGCCCGGAGCCCAGCACCTCCAGCACCGATGACCAGGGCATCATGCTTGTGGTCTATGACCTGATAGGCCTTGCTCGTGTTGGCATTGGCGCGCGCATCTTGGGCTCCTCCCACAGAAAGATGTAAATTTCTGTAGAGATATGAAGCCTGGAAGCGGTGTAGGAGTGGTTTTTATTTGTTTGTTTTTTGTGGTTGTGCAATATTTTTATTACATAAAAAATGTTGGGAGTGATCATCGAGGTGAAGTAGGCTGGCAGAAGGTAATAGATAAAAGAGTTGGAGATAAGTAAACCAGTTTCTAACGCTTTTGTTTTTTTCCTATCCCCCGTAAAACCTAAACGATTACATAACATAATTTGGTAAGAGGCATGGGGTTTTTAAACTCACCAAAGAAGCAGGGCTTCGGGAAGAAGCTGCTTTAATCAAAGCGCTCATGATGGGACTCTCTATCCGCACCACAAGCACAAAAATATTATAAAACTCGGATTTTCGGGAAAAATACAGCAGCAGCGGGCAGCGGCTGTCAAGGCGCGATTTCGTAGTCGATGTTATAGTGCTGCCCACTTTCATCGACTAATAAAATACCACGAAAAATAACGGTATTATCAAAGAGAAATAGATAACGGTATATTGAATCGAATGCAACCTAAGTCGATCGACTGAAACATGTGATTTACATCACTAGCAATTAGCGTTTGTTCTAGGCAACAAAATGCTATAATAAAAAAAAAAAAACAGCTGACCCACCCAAGGAAACTCACTCTCAGCAGCAGAGAAGCGGAACAAATAATAAACACTTACCTTGGGCTAAATAAAACATATTTTGATTATATGAAATATTTCATGAGCTAGAAAGTAAAAGAATAGTGTGATTTTTCGATATGTTATAACATTAAGATATTGGAACACATCATGTATGACAGCTGCTGTCAACTTATAAAAAATCATCAACCCCATCAACAAGCGATCCCGGAAATTGTGCCCTTTTTCTAGTTTTTTTATTTGTTAGTCAATTCAAAAATATTCAACTTATTTCAGTTAATCGATAACGCAGGAGCATACGGCTATTGTATCTATCACTATCACCAAAAATGGCTGATAACCCTAGCAGCGACGGCCTATCTGAGGCAGAAAGATTGCGAGGTAATAATATCTATGTTATTTATAGTTTTTCTGTAGTTTAAACTACACCACTCGACCCACTGAAGGCCTGTACACTATGTATTTTAATTAGGATACTTTATAATGACTACGAAATTGAAATTATCAACCAAAACTTGTTTTTGCAGCTGAAGACGAATTGGCGCGAGAATTAGAACACAGCGATTCCAACGACGAAGACATTACCGATATATCGCTAGAAATAGAGGAAAAGCTGCTCAAAGATGAACCTGAATGTAAGCCTTTGGTACCAAAGAACATAGCTGTTGTGCCTACCTCACAGTTTGAACAACACTAAAATGAATAGGTACTGATATTAATAACTTTTTTTTCAGATACGACTTTAGTGAACTACGGCGAAGCAGTCTCAAACACCAACATAGAAAGCGAGATCATAGAGAACTTCTCGGACAGCTCACAGAATGTCGAAACAATCCACAGGGCTGATGAGCTCGGTAACATCTACACGGACAACTCTGACGTCATAAGTTCCCAACCGGACACTCTAACAGATGTTACAGAACAATTTGAACCTTACATCAATGACTACACATTTAATAATTCAACGCCAAGCACCACAGAGCCAAATGTAGCTGTAGCTTCAGATAATTTGATGGATCAATCCAACTATGAAACCGTGGAAGACAAAGATCCCGATGTAGTGGAAACTACAGCAGATTACCAACAAAATGACTACTCACAGAATATTTATGATACGGTACAGACAGAGGAGATGTTGATCAATGAGAGAGAAAGAGAAAAGAAGAGTAAGAGGGAGCTTGAGGAAGAGGAAAGAGAGAAGATGCAGTGAGTATTAGTTAACACTATTACACTGGCTTAGAGCGGTGGTGGCCTATTGATAGAACAATGGACTTGGATCGAGACACCCAGGTTCGATTCCCGGTGCGAGCATGTACGGTCGGCCACAGTCTAGGATACCCTATGGTAGCTCTTACAGCGCAGGATGATAAGGGTGCCAATCGTACCTATGACTTTAATTTATTAAAAAAAAAATGATATAAAAAAAAAGATATTTTTATAAATTTTCATCATAATAGATAAGCATGCAAATACATGGAAAAACTGGGGCATGCTGAAAATCAGCGCTGTGTTGATGCATTCACAGTGCACACACAGCATTAGCTGAGCATCGTCCCGTTTATCATTTTGTTCTGTTCTGATATTATTTTCATAGTTTATGTATTTAATGTAAAAAATGATAATAAAAAATTTTCACTTTCACTAAAGTTACGTACATTTGTGAATTTTTTGTTACAGTAGTAGCGAGTGGAAGAGTTTTATAAAATTCATAAATCATCGAAATGTTTGGTCTACAAATTAAACAATAACTTACAGGAGTTGTGTTTTTTTTTCAGGGTCTTAGTGTCTAACTTCACCGAGGAGCAGCTGAATCGGTACGAGATGTACCGTCGGGCAGCATTCCCCAAGGCAGCAGTGAAGAGGCTCATGCAGACCATCACAGGTTGCTCCGTGGGGCAGAATGTGGTCATTGCCATGTCCGGTATCGCCAAGGTGTTCGTTGGAGAAGTTGTGGAGGAAGGTAAGCCAAGCTCTATCTCATACATCTTGCCTTTTTATAGGTATGTACTTTTCTCTATTTCTGCATTCAGTCCTTATGCCATAAATTTTAAGTAAGTCTTTATTGTACACCAGAATGTTTTTTACGGAAAAATCTTATAAAAGTACAAATGGCGGTCTTATCGCTAAAATCGATTTCTTCCAGACAACCTTTTAAGCGATAAGTCCGCCATTTGTACTCAATTTAAGTTATTGAATTTGTTGCTATGATATTTTTTGTACAATAAACAGTTCTCTGCAGCGCAAACGCAGCGTGTTTTTATAAACACCTTTAGCTTTCATAACATGTTTTATTTTTCAGCCCTAGAAGTGTTAGAAAACTCTGGAGAGCAGGGTCCGTTGCAGCCGAAGCATTTGCGAGAGGCTCTACGCCGGCTGAGGGTGCGAGGCACTATCCCATCGCGGAAAGCACATAGGAGTATGTTCAAATTATAGGCAAGTTTAAGTAAGTGAGTATGTATGGATGGGTTGTTTGACTGAAAAATTAATAATTATATTATTATAGCTGTAAGTTTTAAATATATAGAGTAATTACGTATATACTTTAATAAATAATATAAAATAAAAATGATAAAAATATATCCTGGATTTAACTTCTAGGAATCGCTTCAGCTTCAGAAAAAGACGTTTATTACCATTTTTATATGTTAATTTATTACCATGATAAATTGTTATTTTATTAAAAACATATTGTACAACAGTAACTAAGGATTACTCGTAGTTTATAGTTGAAAAGAAAATCAGTCTTGTTAAAATGGCCAACTATACTGTAAACAAGAATAAAATGTATTTGAGAAATCCTTGGAAAAGTTGCAATAATAAAAATGAAACCATTCCACACATCCGAAAAACAATTAAAAATTTATATTTCTTTTATCAAGAAATTAATGAAAAAAATTGGCACAATAGTTTCAATCAAATCAAACAAGATCATAAATTAATTTGATTCCAAATGATTCAATACATCAGTTCTATCACAGATCTTCGAATTTCCAAGGCTATTTGGCAGTACATAGTTGACATGAAATGACATAATATAACGTAACACACAAATAAAAGCTAAGAGCACAAACAGAACAGAGGATAATCAACTTAAAAGTGAGGAGAATCGCAATTTACTAACTAGTGTAAAGGCACAAATTAGTACAATAGCAATTTTGGTAACATTTAAAATACAATTTAATTTCATTATTCTACATTTTACTAATTAAAACAAAGCATTATTTTATTTTAAAATATGAAATGCAATCTGTTACATTTCATGGTCCAATAATTATTTGTCTTTTGCGCGCACAATATCACATCGGTGCGTAGTCAAAAAGTAAAAGAAATAACATAAAAAATACACAGTTAAATGTGCACAAATATCGTTCTGAAGTACATTTGTACAAAACAAACGAATGCATTGTAATAAATGCAATTGCTCACACCACAGTAAATAATAATTTATGGATGCATCCATAAATCTTTCTTAGTAAATTAGCATGCGAAAATATGTACTATCAATTGTATGTTAATGACTTAACTTTCTCGTTAACACTCTTACTACAATCGAAATGCAACACTCCGCGCCGTGAATACGATCCGTAGGTAAACCGTCACTGTCCCCAGTCCCAAGCATAGTAAGTAATACAACTTCAAAAACCACCTTGTAAATCTCTAATAAGTACATACATAATAGAAAAAACCTCGCGTTTCGACTAGAGATGACCGTTCTCTTATGTGGTAGGTTGTGTTCAGACGACGAGTCGTTTGACGCCGCACTCCATGCAGAACTTGGCGGTGTCGACTGGGAATTTACTGCCACACTCGTGACAGAAGCGCGAGAGGCGCGGGAGTGAGAGAGGCGTGCGAGTGCCGGGACGGGCGCCGTGGAGTGAAGACTCGGAGCCGCTTGAGCTGAGCTGCGGCGCGCGCCACGTGCCGCTGTGACGCGAGGAGGCGCGCGAACTGGTGCGCTTCTCTGTGCCAATGAGACACGAGGTTAGCAATTGAAAATAACTTCAGACCCTTGGACATGATTTGTTTCGAGCAAGCTCGATAAAAACCGGTGAGATTACGTTAAAATTAGTCTGGTTCGAAGGTCCAAATTCAAAATGGCTGCCGGGGTTTTAGCGGTTTACAAAATAAATTAGTAACGGTCAAGCGGGGTATGAATAGAATCACAACTGCGACCAGTCTCTGTTCTAACTGATTGCCCACTGTTTGGTAGGTAACCAGTAATTTTAATTTCCCTTGTTTCTATTCACACTCCAGTTTCTAATCATCCCATTTTACGGTACGATAAGTGCACTCTAAAACATGCTAAATCGGCGATCAATAATGCATTCATGACCCCTGACACCTCTGTTAACTCTTTGGCTTATCAAGGTCTCAAATAAAAAAATAGCGAACGAGAGATATCGCACATGAATAGTCAGAGGGTATTATCTCAAAAAAGTGAGTTTCGAGAAAAAGCGTTTTGAATATTTGAAAATTCGTAACATTTGATGCAGGCCACATATTGATAACTTTTTGTAATTGCGTTGTAGGTTGATTCTTTCTCTGCATGATTCATGAAAAAAATAGAGTTGAAAAGAAGTAGATGAATAGTTATACTGTTTTTCCTGACTCTCTATCAAGATAATACTGTATAGCCCGACAAAGTTGAATTAATTTGTATTTATGACTCTATAGCCAGTTTTTTTTTGCAATTCTAATGTATTATTTCTAAATAATACAGGTCTTTTTACCTGAATTTGAAAATTATATCTTTTAAAGTGTATTAAAATTAATTTAAAATCATGAAAGCAGACTTTTGTTATCATTGACATTAGTTTTCTTAAGTAATCATGAAGTAAATAACAAAATAAGTCACATATTTCCCAACAAACAAAAATTGGTATAAATAATTGGGTATTTCAGTCTTCAATAAAGTACTTAAACTAATACAATCTAATTTAGTTTAAGGTCGCTTATAATTTAATTAAATTAATTCATTTCAAATAAACTACTTCCTCTGTGCTATTTACTTTAAGAAAAAGTTATTAAAGGTAGTCGTTTGTAATTAAAAATCTAGGAACAATCAATATTTCTAGCGAGAAAATATGGAGGCGACACACAACAGTAATTTTAGACCTGCCCCCTTAGCACGCTACCATTTTGCCTACTCTCAACTGTCACCTTAGCCGCTTAACACTACTGAGGTGACAGTTAACAGTGGCTAAGGTGACAGTTAAGATTAGGCAAAATGGTAGCGTGCTAAGGGGGCAGGAATAGCTGACACAAAATTGTTAGTCGATTGGTTTCGAACTCAATTTATCGAAGTGCGAGCTTAGAGAGAACCTCCTTGACGAAGAAAAACATGACTTGGCCTCATATTTTTACTCACTCATCACTGTGCCTCCTAAGATCCCCAGTGCAGGACGATTCCTACAAAAGATTAAATTCATCAAATTCGATGAATTTGCCAAATATGACAGAATTATGTTTGTGAATTTGTAGTAGCAATTACCTCTCGCTGACTGTGAAGGGAAACATCGTGAGGAAACCTGAGCGTATGAGGCATTATACCAAAAATAGCCAATCCGCATTGTATAGCACGCGTAGAGAGAGAAGGCCTTTGCCCAGCTAGTGGGACATGTACAATTGTACAGGCTACATCTTACTTTTTTTCTTACTCATAAATTATTGTACGTATTACGCTATTCAACATTGAGGCAAAATTATAAGATAAACCTTATAAGCAGTCCTAAATTGCCCTTTAGAGGATAGACCCAGACCAAATTGTCGATCCGTCAAGAATGCCTTCAAGCATCGCGCTGCCAGCGTTCCTGTCCTCGGTCGACAGCACGATCGACCTAATCGGCCAGGAGCGCTTGGCCAGACATGGCAGGCCCAAGCCAGGATCTGCGGCTGAATCTGTTCCGGGTCCCTGCTTAGCCTAGCCTAGCATGGCATAGCCAGAGACAATGGCAATAGGCCTGATGGGGTGACGCTCACTGTGGCGGTCGCTGCTTTGGGACACTACGTAAGTCGACATAGTAGCACAGTCTCTTATAGAAGTGGCCTCCTGCCGCTCCGGCGGCGTTGGTGCGGCTACAGCGGGGTACAAGAGACACAAATATGCAGTCCTGGTACAGGGCTACATATTTGCGCCCTTCGGCGTAGAGACCCTCAGGGACCAGGTGCGCGAAAACTCTCTCAAGAGATTTCGTTGTGCCTGGTTGACGCCTCGAGTGTACAGAGGGCTGGTGCTTACCAAGGGCAAAGGCTGAGTCTCGGCATCCATTGGGGCAACGCCGCCAGCCTACCCTACCGAGCGACGTTGGCGATCTGGCTCAAATATTTTACCTATGTTAGGTTATTCTTAAGTTAGCAATGCAAAAGTTGGTGATCTGGCATAATATCCGGGGAACTTAGAGGCAGAAATTCTCCAGATGGACGATAAGTGGGGTCGGCTTATTCATCATCACAGTCTTCTTACGCTATTTCCAGGTCTTCAGCACTATTATCTACTTTGATAGCAGGATTGGCAGCAAAAACCACCTTCCTTGCACAAGAATTTAGAATGTATTATCGGTCAAAAGGGTATTATTCGGTTTACAACAAAAAAATATTACAAAAAAAACTGGACAGAGAGTAGTATCTAGAACATTGGTTCTTAACCTTTTAGTGATGGCGGACCATTTGACAAAATTTCTGTCTTGCCACGGACCACCAACTGTTTGGGGGTACTACACGTAAATTTTAATTACTAAGGGGTTGTTTTATCGATAAATAAAACACGCATACAATATTCAAAGCTTACCTAATCTAATTTAAACACAGATTTTAACGGATTTAACACTCGTTTTATTAACTTTTTACATTTTCCAACGTTTCGAGACCTTTGCAGGGCTCGTGGTCGCTTACCTAATCTATTTTGTTTAGGAAATTATTTTCTTTCTAATCGTTATTTTACTGAACTCATATTCGTGACATACTTTGTTATCAAGACAAATGCGCGCGCGAAAATTTACTACTCTTGAGATTTCCTTGTTTGCAAATATGAAAAACCCGCCTAGGATGCCCGAAAATTTAACGATTATAGTTGACATATTGTCATTAAAAAGGCGCGCGCAGCGCGCCCGAAAATTCGCCGACTTTTTTACCTACATTTATTTAGCAGTACTAACCGAGACTATGTAAATAGGATAAATCCACCGATCGCATCTACCGTTTTTCATAATAGACATTTCCTTTATTGTAAATTGGACTAACTCGTCTGCCTAGTGTGCCAGTAATTTATGGATTATACTATAACTTTCTTTCTATAATATAATCCTTGACAATGGACAAATGCGCGCAAAGCGCACACAAAAATGTATTGTCTTTTATTGTCGATAATGTAATTAGGATAAATGCGCGCGCGAACTCGGAAACTCACTGATTGCACCTACCTTTTTTATAATAGATATTTCCTTGGTTGTAAATATGACAAACGCGCGCAGCGCGCCCGAAAATTCAGCAATTTTTTTTACACTAAATTACACCTTCCAAAACCACTAAATGGCTGACATTTTTCTTGTCGCTTCGCGGACCACTTCGGGTGCCTCCGCGGACCACCAGTGGTCCGCGGACCATAGGTTAAGAACCACTGATCTAGAAGAAACCGATGGCAATATGGTATTAAGTCAATATAAAACCAATAGTATTTAGAAAGTTGTGAAAAAAAATCGGACTATAGAGTATTAAGTCAAAATAATACAAATGACGAATTATTCAAAACGGGCCAAAGAGTATTAACTAAAAGATAATACCCTCTAGACTGCTCACATTTTAACTTTTTATAGTAATTATTGACAGAGCACCTGTCATAACTTGAAATAACACGAGTGACCCGTCAATTTCGGATGGCGCTTAGTGGCTAACTAAAATGTGACAGTCTTGCCTGCTCGAATATATCGCAAACCAAATTGGAAGACAGTCGTAAAGCTCCGTTTCTCGGCTTTAAACTAACCTACAGATATGGCTGTCTTGCCAGATTGTAGAGAAAAATTTTGCGAACTCGAATCCGTCGTAAAAAAAAAATTGCATTTTCCGAGATAATACCCTCTGACTATTCATGTGCGATATGTCTCTGGCCCGAGCCAGGTGGCGGAGCGAAAGATAAAGAGTAAGGGGTGTTCTGGAACAACGTAGCGAAGTCAACTTACCACTTTTATGGTTCTCGACGTCCCGCGCATGCTTCTCCGGAGTTTGGATCGGTTCGTCAAGCTCGGCGGATCGTTCCATCGCCAGAAACTCGTCGCTGGACATCGATCGGATCCCGTTCTCGACGTTGCTCGAGTCAGAGCCAGCGGGGATCTGGTCCAGGGACGTCGTCTCTTTCGGGGTGCAAATCGACAGCTTCGATGGCGATATCCGATTTAGGCTGCGGAGTTTTGGACTTGGTGTCAGCATAGATTTAAATAATTAACCGAATAATATTTTTTCTTCTTGGTCGTACAGGTTTTTAATTCCTGTTTGACCATGCAAATTAATCAATTGTATTGCGCCAGCCAGAAAAGAAACCGTACGTAACACGAGGACAAGGGAAAATTGTAGGTAAACTTGAAAGAAACGCATCTCGACGCGTCTCTTTTAGTTTACAAATTATCCTTGCCTTCGCCCTACGTCTTTACTGTCTAACGCTCATCTTCTCATAATAAATAGTTACCTGACTAACCTGCTATAAGCGGAGTCGCTGCTTTTCCCATTAGGCGTGCAGTGCCCGTTACTTTTCCCGTTGGTCGCGTAGTTCCCGTTGGAAACGTCGTCTGATTGCTTCTTGCTTTTCTTTTCCGATTTGAGTCGTGACTCTCGTTTCGCTGTGCCGTTGTGGTGAACGCTGACATTGTAACTGGTGATATCCTCCGCCTGTGTTTCGTTTTCGTAAAACTTGTCGAACTCCTTCAGGGACTGCATGATGTCTTGTTCCAGTTGGTCGGCTTTGTGGCGACTCTTTCCGGTGTCGTTCTTGTTTTTCTTCTGAATGCTGTCGAGGAGGGATGTGGATCGCTTGACGGAGGAAGGGAATAGGGTGTCGCCGGCGAGGTTGTTACTGCTAAAAGTTAGAGACATGGACTTGTTAAAGGGTATCGCGCCGTTGCTACCGCTTTTTACTATCTTCGGGGTCGAGCAGTTGCTATTCAACTCTGACTTACTGTCTACAAGCTGCGACTGCTTGACTACCCGCGTGGTGGAGCTGTACGTTCGTTTGTTTTCGGTTTTCTGCTTTATTTCGTCGTCGAAGGAAGTCATGAACTCTTCGAGGTCAAAGTCCTCGCACAGGGAGTCGTCATCTCGGATAGACGTTTTGGAAGCTATGCTTTGTTCAAGCGAAGACATAAGTTTGTCGTATTGAGCACTTAAATCATCAATAATGGGGTCGTTATTGTTGCTTATTGGTTTGTTCATATTGTTATTATTAACATTGTTCGCGTCGGCTTTTTCTTTCGTGTTTTGTGACTCTTTTGTTACTTTATTTTCTACGTTATTATTTATTGTGTTAGTGCTGAACGACTCGAATTTAGCTGGTAAGTTTTCGGTCGTCAATAAAGACTCCATGCTACTGATCATATCTGGGTTATTTAGAATCGTGTTAACGTTTATTGGAAGGTTATCGTTTTCATTGATTAACCGCGGATCGATGTAGTTGGTACTGTCTGTAAGGGAAGAGTTGTCGTCTGCTAAAATCAAGTCTAAACTGACGAAATCGTTTTTAGGCTCCTCTTTCTTTATCTTATCTAATTTCACTGGTTGTTTTATCGTAGTCCTTTGGAAACTATGATACAGAGACGTTGATATTTTTGGGATTTTGTCCTTGGGTTTTGGCGTACTATACGCGGAAGCTGTGTAACTCGAAAACGACCTATTTAAACTGTTATTTCGATTGAATGTGCTCTTTTCTACTGTGCTAATATTCTCTTTGCTCGACTTGGTAAACGTTGAGTTGAGTTTCTGACTAGACTTTTTCGTATCACTCCTATTTACCCTAAACGAGCTACACCTACCGCCGAACGTTTTCGTATTATCGTTATTGGTGCTTCCGAAAGATTTCATTCTTTGCAACGTTGGTGTTTTCTGGTAGGTTTTATTGATTGTGTCTTTCATCATTTTGGTGTTATCGGGTCGGAAGTAGGAGGCCCTATCCTTCGCGTTTCGGAGGCTGGGAAGGGTTCGTGTGAGGTCTTTTGAGGAGGAGTGCAGTTTCGCAGGAAGATTGGTCTCGGAGGACATGAGTTCCTTCATTTGCCGAGCGGCCGACAGAAAGGGATCGTAGGTGTCATCAGTCCTGGAAAAGTAACGGTTGAACACAAACTATAGTACATAGGTACATATATTTAAATACTAAGCTTAAGTAGGTAGGGAGCTTACTACTAAATACACTATCTAAGGTATCGGTACATTTGGGTTACAATACTAGGAGGAAACACCTTTTGATAACCGGGTGTCTTTTTCATGGCTTGGATGACCGATTGCATATATCTAGGAGTTGAGAGGGAAAGGAAGAAAGGAATGCCTACGAAGCCATGAAGTATCAAAAGCCGGTTTCTACCGTCCCAGAATATACACTAACTAATACTACGAGGCTACACAATACAGAAACTACAAACAATAAGCAAAGACTGGATAGGTCGGTTTAAGCAACCTGACCTTGGCTTCTTATTCTCAACCCGCGGCAGCTTCAAAGGTGGTGCTTCAGAGCAAGTAGACGGAGTGTCACTGTCAACTGGGTTGGCACTGAATATGTACGTTTTACCCTTCTTTTGTTCACTGAGCATCTTGTACTTTCGCGTTGGCTTGTAGATCTTTTGCATACTCTTGTTCGTACACGCGATTTTGGAATCGGCTTTGTTGTTCTCACTTATGGCTGGCAGTTTAAGTTCATCATCTTTGTCTTCAACGGGCGCGTCCTCAAACGACCCCTTCTCGAAGAGAATAATGTGTTCCAAATCGCTTCTTTTAAGTTTCGCTGTTAGCTCATCTGTTTCTTTTGTATCTACTGATTGTTTCTCATTGATTGAAACTCCAGCTCCTTTAAGCAGATCTTTGAAATTATCTTTCAATTCAGCCAAGGTATCGGAAAAGCTGTGTTTTAGCGACTCTTTTGTTCTCTCAGCGAGGTCAATCTCAGAATCCTTGTTTATGTTTTCGATGGACGTATCAGTAGGCGTGTGCAGTTCTTGGCACAAGTCACTAGAGTTAAACGACTCGTGGTTCTGGTTGTTCATAAGTTTATCCGTAGTGTTGATGAACTCTTCTAAATCTGCTGGGTTCTCTGTGAACTTTGTATACGTCTCTGAACTGCCGTGTCGACTTTGTAGTACATCGTCCAAGTTCCCTTCAGTGTCACAGATTTTTTCCTCGACGTAATCGTCGAAGTTTTCGTCGTTCAAATCGTGTTCGTAGTTCTCTTCGAACTTTTCTTCTGACAGACTGTGTTGGATTTCCTCCTGCGCATTGCGGTTAAGGCTTTCGTCATTATGGAGGTCGCAGTTGCTCTCAGCACCTGAAGTGCTTCCCTTTATTTCTATGTGCAAGTCACTACGATATAACTCGGGCTTATTGACATTGCAGGCTGACTCCATCTCGGATGATATGTTTTGAATATCAGATGCGAAACTTTCTCGAGCTTGAATGTCGCATGAGCTAACCATCGTCAAGTTCTTGTACAGTAACTCGACCTTAGGAAGCGAAGAACTGCTACTAGTATCTACGCATATTTCGTCGAGGTTTTTATTCTTATTCGCTACTTTGTCTAGGGCATTCTCGTGTATGACACAGGGCACACAGAGGAGCTCCGTGTTGATGCCAATGGATTTGCGAGTCGTTACGGCAGGGGTTGGAATGTCCAGACTATCTAAGCTCATAGTTCTCTCTCTTTCTTCTTTCTTGGGAACTTTAATATCTCTCTTTTCTTTGGCTTTCTTAGCGACGGCGGAAGGTCTCAAAGGCTTTGGCTTAGTTTTGCTTGCAGTCGGTTGTGGTTCGGGTGGCTTTTCATCTACGTTAGCTATACCTTTAGGCTTCATATCAATCAATATCTCTTCAATATCGTTGGCCTTATTGTCTGTAGGGGTTTCGAGTTCTAGTTTACGTTGGCCTTTCATTTTGGGAGGAGTCTTTTTGATCGGCAGCCGACTGTTCTCTTTGATAAGAACCAGGGGATCTATATCCTTGCTCTCCTTGAGAATTCTCTTCTTGTACTTCTGGCATTTATCGCTGTACTTTTGCGCCAACTCCTCGAGTTGTTTAATTTGTTTTGGGACTGTGAGCTTGTTCCTAATTTTCGTTTCTATCTTTTCAGGCTTTTTGATATTGGTGTCAGTGCTACTCTGTTGGACGGTGGTAGATGCGGAATGTTGGGAAGCTCTAAGGGAAGGGGGAAAGGAAGGATGCTTTAGATTTGTGGAACATTCAAATCAGCAAACAAGGAGACAGGAATGATCGCCGCGACTATAACATACATACACATTTTAAAAGTAATTTAAAGTAAGTCCTTCCTTTCCCCTTATTTGCAACAGCTACAGACTGCCAACCAACTTAAGACAATCTAACAGTTCAACATGGAGAGGCTACTTTTTATCATTTGTTAGGTGATCCGCTATAATCACACATATTCTGTCAGAATTTCAATTTGCTACCTATTATGGTTCGAAAGATAGACATCGGATGGACGGACGGCGTAGGCAGAATAATATTATGGTCCTGTTTAGCACCCTCCGAGAATACGCCCCACGACAACGACACAACGTGGTTTGACTTGCGCAGTAGACGATTTATATGTCTCTTTCGCGGTATGGGGTCAGAGCGCAGGAAGAGACCGGGCGTCATTGCATCGGGGCAGCGGAAAGAGGTGCGGTCAAGTATCTTTTTTCGTGGCACGTTTGACACCCTTCGGTTACGGAACTCTAAAACAGGGTTCGGTCATAAACCGGGTGTTCCAAAAGGGTTCCGCTGAGTAGTTAGGTACGTACCTAGAGCTGCTGAGGTCCCTGGCGAGGCGCGCCTGTCTCGCGCGCACATGCGCGTCGGCGGGCTGCGAGTTGCGCGCGTTCCGGATTACAGGCATGTGCTGCGGCTCGTCCGGACACTCGCTCGACTCTGTGGACGGACGGTGAGATTGGTTTTAGCTGGATGGAAACCGGAGGAAACAAAACATCAAATAACACCGGAATAGCCCAGATTTAACCTCGCCAGGAAGTCTCAACCATGGAAGAGAGACCGTTAAATCAATATAAAAGGCGTGCTTACGAAAGTTAAGTTGTAAAATTTGGGTAAAATGGACGAATACAGCCAGCGTTGAAGTTAAGTTGTGAAATCAGGAAATAATGGACGAAAGCAGCGTCTTGTTTCGCTTGGCAAGAAATAGAGGATGGAGAGAGAGCTGACAGCCAAACTCCGTGGAAAGGCACGAGAAGAATGTCACCGGAGATGCACCAGGAAGCTAAGCGGCTTGCGAAAAAAAAAAAAAAAGGTTTCCCTGCCCCGAAGTGGACGAATAGATATTTTGTCAGGAAAAAATATATAAAATTGTCGGTTGCGAAGGCGAAGGTGTATTGTAAGTACGTAGATAACCCCCTTGGTGGCGGAACGACAAAATTTGGGTTAGGTTAGGTTACGGTAACCTGCTTAGGTTACGGAGTAACCTAACCTGTATTTCGACGATTAAAAGGCGCTCTTGCCAGTCAAAGGGATAACGATGTTACGCTTGCCATTTGTTGTGTTAGTGATATTACGGACACACTGGCAAAAGGCGAAAGCTTGGAAGACCAAGGTGTAAGAACTGACCGGAAGCTCTGCTCCGTCCGCGTCGGAAGTCCCCGGATTCTCGAGGCGGCGGCGGAGGTGAGACGTCGCGTGAGGACTCCACGGAAGCCGATCGACTGTTGGAGGACCGCTCGCGCGTTTGGGAAGACCTGCAAGGAAAAAAAAGCAGTATTTGAATAGATAAGAATGTAATTATATTAATCTCTGCCCTCGGATTAAAAATCTCGCTCCACAGAGCGCTGACCAACTATAGATTGTAAAATCATTCACTTACAGTTTTAACTAAGAGTCTAGCCTCCTTGCTCGGAATCGAGACAGATTTGTCCCCCCATGATAATGATAATAACGGTCCTGCGACTCTATTCTCTAAGAAATCCACTCATTCATTGACCGTCAAAACACTCGAAAATAGCTCTTATTGAAATGAATAATCTTTGTTTGTCATTTAATTTTAAAAACGGTTATTTATACGGTGGATATTTTAGAGAATACAAGGAAGGGCTGAGCTATCGAGCTTGCATGCTTAACTTGCCCGCTCTAATATTCGAATGTCAACCTTATTGCATTAGTGTACAGTTTTACTTAAATTGCATTGACTACGAGCAAGTAAGTGCGACTGCCCTCTGAGATCCTATCGCGGAAACCCCGACGTCTTGATCACCCTTACACCAAACTCTGCCAAATGGCTAAGAGAGCTGGATGTTCGCCTGTGACGTGTTTTGGTTTTTAATGTGTTTTATTTTGTTTGTTCTAATATAATTTTGTAGCCATACGAATAAATAAAGTGCCCAGAGAGAATTTGGGCACTTAATGTTCCAGATACGTTTTGAGAGTTGGCTTTTTTTCTTGTTTTATCCTTTATCGAAGTGTCCATCCCACTCACCGTCTGCCCCTAGCCAAGGGCGCCTTGTACTGCGTCCTCGCGTTGAGCCGCTGCTTGGCGTCGGCGACGTGCGGCGGAGGGTGCGCCGGCGCAGCGGGGAGGATCTTCGCCTTGTCGCCGCACCACTCCACGTGACGTTCGAAGGCCCGCAGCCCGAACGCGCGGTTGCAGTGCGGGCAGCGCTGCAGGTCCGACGTGGGCTGCGGGTGTGACATGTGGCGATGTGAATTTGGTAAGTCCGCTTTGCGTTGGGCGGTTAAGGCCCGGTTTCTGAATTGAGAATTTTGCTAAGCAAATACTTAACTATCGTTCTGTCACAGTCTTTTGTGAGAAATCTGCAGAGACAGGACTATACTTACCCATTTGCTTAGCGAATTTCTCAATTCGGAAATCGGCAGTAAAACAATGAAATACAACAGTAACTGTAAATCATCCCTATTTCTTAGGTCCGCGGTACGGCTCATGTAAATGAAGTAGCTACAAATACATAATTGTTGCATGCGAATACGGTGGAGATTTTTTTTTGCAATTTTTCAGTTGAACTTATGCGAAAAAAAAAACTAAGATCTTTGCATCTACGTAATGAGATGATTTATACAGCGTCCAGTGGCACCTTCACTCAAACTAGATGGGTGAAGAGACCACTCGGCGCTGCTGTGTCTGGGACATTGTTTTAGATGGAGTAGACTTGCCCAGCAACTATACCATCCTGACAGCTTAGTCGGCCTAGCCCACAGGAAAGAAGTCAATACGTGTGAAACCAACAAATCCGCGGGTTTCCTCACGATGTTTTCCTTTACAGTTAGCGAGTGGTATTGCTACTACAAATTCACAAATGTACGTGACTTTAAACAAAGTCATAGATACATGCCCGCACCGGGAATCGAACCGGGGACCTCTTGCTTTACTCAAGTACCACCGTTATGCCATGTAAACCATAACGAACATAATTTGTGGTCAACGTGTCGTTTCTTATGTGTGTACACACGACAGCACGTCAGAGTGTACACTTTTGTTTTAAAGTCGCCCGTAACGTAACCGAGTAGAGTGCTAGCGTGTAAGCGTCTACGTGCTGTCTTGTGTACCTAACGCGTTGTTTTATTTGCTATACCTACCTTCTCCAATCACCACTTATTGAGTATGTAAGGTTTACAATAACTTACTTAGTTACCACCGAACTAAATCCCATAGAATCCGCATTACGTTTAAAATCACAATAAAAACTTGTCCCCACAGAAACAAAAGATATCAGCAATAGAACAATACGAAACATAATTTCGACCATACGTCTAATATTCGAATGTCAACCTTATTTCATTAGTGTACAGTTTTACTTTAATTGCATGGACTACGAGCAAATAAGCTCCCAAAGGCAATTTGGGCATCTATTTTTCCAGACACATTTCAGAGTTCTATGTTGTATCTAGTTTTATCCTTGATCGAAACTAGTTACTTTCAATGTAGGTAATTTGAAGCGACTCAAATACCTCAACTTATACAATAACTAGTGTTTCGAGTATAGATGCTAGTTAAGTATAATGCGTCATTTGCATAACTACGAGTAGATAACGTCATCTCATGTCACTTAGGATAGGATTTACAAATAAATAATAGGTTAGTTGCATTGCTACACCGTCTCATTCTCCTCCTCGATACAATCGCAGCAACGATACGAATGGGTCGAGTTGGTTAACATCCCAAGCAATCGTGTGGGGGACAATACACGCATTTGCATGAGACCGACAGCGATTAGCTCTTTTGACTCGGGAAACGGCCTGCGCGTGATCCGATTGTAAATCTACAGCCGATTTGTAAATGGAAACCTACGGCTTTGAACTATTGCTATGGCGGCAAGACCACCAGTCTTTGCGATCGCAGGTCGGTGCTAGGTTTTGGGTAAAGGTCATTAGAATTGTCGTAAAAGGGCAGTGTTAATGTTTGTTTGGGAAAATAGAAAGGTCGTAAAAAAACCATGTCACGTTGGCATGTCTATTTTTCGGGTTTATGCTCTAGCATGTTTTGGTGGTTAGTATTAGAATGTAAGCCTCAACAAAATTAAAAAAAAAGCCAGTATAAAATTAATAGAATAACGATTTAAAACAATTCACAAAATACTTCTAGGATGCATTAGGTTTGACAGCTCACACAGCTGTTCGTTGTGCATCTATTCTGGCACAGCCTTAATTATTTATTCGCCCATTTTAATTCCTTTTGACGGGCTTTTCTTTCGATCATCGCTAGCCTGAATTTAGTCGCCCATTTTAATTCCTTTTCTTTCGATCAGCGCCAGCCTGAATTTAGTCGCCGATTTTAATTCCTTTTCGACAGGCTTTTCTTTCGATCAGCGCCAGCTTGAATTTAGTCGCCAATTTTAATTCCTTTTCAACTGGCTTTTCATTCGATCGATCCATCGCTAGCCTTAATTTGCTACTCGTGGTACAATTTCGACCTACCTTCTGTATAGCCTGTCTGACGGAAGGCTTCTGTGGCTTCTGCAGCGTCTTGGCGGTGTTCGGCGGACTCTTCTCGAGGAACGGACTGTTCTCCGGCAGACCGAAGTTCTTTGGCAGGAACTGTGCCAGGTCTGTCCCTGGAATTGTCACATACTGAATGTTACTAGGATGAAGCCTAAGTCTTCTTTTGCAAGAATGGCTCAGAATGATACTAGGTTGAAGAGTGCCCAAGTCTTCTCTAGCAATAATTGTGCCAGATCTGTTCACGAAATTGTCAGTGTCAGATTCGTGTTACTGGGATGAATGGTGCCTAGGTACCTATTCTTTAGCAATAATTGGATGAAGAGTGCCAAAGTCTTGTTTGAAAGGAGTTGTGCCAGATCTGTCCCCGGAATTGTCACAGACAATAAGAAATACACATTCGATACATCCAGAGTCAAGTGAGGCACACATGTAGGTGCTCGACTACTATATAGTTACTTGTATTATAATTGGGTGTTAATTTTTTAATATTGACTCTATAATTGACAGTAAGTTAATGCACACAGATAGATGACAAGAGTTGACAAGATACATGTCGGCAGCATTCATGTTAATGATCTCAATTATGCAATCAGAATAACATCATGGCTTTCCATAAGTTCATTGCTACATAGCAGCTCGCGTAGGCGGCACACAGGTTGCCAAACTTAGCGGAGACAATAATACATAATATGCATTTTTATGTAAATAGCTTATCCATGAGGCTTTAGATATGCATTCGTGCGTGCTAATTGCCTCTACAAATGTTAAAACAAAACACCTGTTAGTGAAAATCTGTTTCTGTAACTCGCAAACGAATAAATGTTAGTCATTAGTATTTATTAATTAACAGACAGAGAGAGCACAGTAGCTCGATTGAGAAGCGTATGATTAAGTGGAGATTAAACATGTCTGTTAGTAGAAAATATTTACTATAACCCGTGTCAATAAAGAAAACATTTAGGATGAACCTCAAAACACTCGCCCTCTCGCTAGAATTAATACAGTTTTTAACTCCGTCCTAAATGTTTTCTTTAATGACAGGGGTTAAAGGCATTTAGGCGAAATAGTTTAGTCACAAAAAGGTCTTTTCATTCATCAAATAAGAGTAATCTAATGTAATTTCCCTCTCCCTTTCTCTCTCGACAAGAGCGATTTTTATGGGATAGGAAAATGGAAATGACGTCCTATTATGTATGAGTTACTATGATGTGATGTATGAATAGACCTTCAATAACCCACTCACCAGAATTAATCACCCCATGTGCTGCAGCAAGCCCTTTGACCGATATAAAACAATAAAATAAAAATCAATACGTAATACAAAAATAATATTATGGTAACCTACGCAAAATAGTACATAAACATGAATGTAAAAATATGATTTACAAAAATAAATGAACATAAAATTAAGCCATGACTTCAAAATGGGGGTTCATGCATAGATTCTTCTTATGTTCCATCACCACTACATAAACCAATGAGTAGGATTTGTATATTTAACGGATAATTGGATGGTGCACGATGCGGCGAAAACGGAACCAGAACTCATTTTGTCGCGCGACTGAACTCGATGATATAAGAATCCCCAATACAAGTGTGGACAAGTTGCAAAGATCCCGGAAACTGTAATACTGAAAATATTGATAATTCTAATCGGGAGTTTCGGATTCTTCGTCCAGAATTTTTCACCAGACACTCGACGGAGACTCGTGGGGATTCTTGGAATAACCTTATTACCCGCCACAGAGGCTAATATTCAGCCCATGTGGCGAGTTTTCTTCTTCATCAAAACCTATGGCACATACCTTCGCGTCTCTGCCGGGAGGAGTCGAAGGTCTTCCGCTTCTTCACCAGCATCTTCTCACAGATCTTCACATGTTTGCTGAGCGACTCGGGCACGAAGGTCCGGCCGCAAACGGGGCAGGGCTCCGTGAGGATCGGGCCCGAAGGCTCCGGGGCCACTGGCACTGGGCGATAGAGAAAGATAAGGTCAAGATTCTTCTGAACAAACACCTGCCTACAAAAAAAAAATAGGTCCATAACCCCACACGCTAACTGTGTTACTTCTATTCGCCATATGCTGCTCCTGAGTACAAGAGTTCTTCGAGTGATCGTCTGCGATGCCTCTTTTATTTTTTATCTGGGCCCTTAGCTCGCATGCTCGAGAAATGCTTTAGTAGACGCCGAGATGTCAGTTTCTCGAGTTGAGCAATAGGTTTTCTCGAGGGTAGCTCGAGTTCTTCCTCAGCTAGAGGTTCCGGGGCCAGAACTTGGAGGCAGCCATGCAATAAGCAGAGGCAGTGCACGCAAGATTTGATGAGAGATGGATCATAATTTGGGGCGAACCTATCCGTGAATCACTACTTGATCATATTTTCCTTTCTTCGTTCGGCACATGTTCAGGATTAATGGGAAAATAGGTACACGACGGGCTGACTGCAAACTTTCAATGACATCCTCTCAGAAGAAGGCATTTCTAAGATTGTCAGAAACCTGCAGACGAAGTTGCGACTGTTGCGAGTGCTTCCAAATAACTACCCCTCGCAAGACATAAAATAAGCGGAGCCGACTTCCAACGCCAACTTTGGCTAGTCGTAGCTACGATCTAGTTGATATTAGGAATACTTGTGTATTGAGAAGTAATGAGATCCCATCAAGTTACCTCTCGGGTTAGTAGGCACCGGCGGCGAGGGCGGCGGGCCGACGCGCGGCGGCGTGGGCGTCCGTATGGGCCGGAAGGTCTCCGGCGACGTCGCCGCCTCGGGTGTGACTGGCGACGGCGTGCGACTGTGGTGCCGTTTGCCTGAGGAAGAAGAGATGGTGGGTGAGATGAGGAGTCATGGCAGCAGGGGTGAAGAAAAGAGATGGAAGCTGAGATCCGCCCCTCTACTCGTATGGCTATTTTTAAATACTGGGCAATATTCAATATTTTTGAACGAGCGAGCGAAGCGAGATGATTTAGCTCATGTTCGATTTTTTTTTAAGTGCCTGAAGTCAGGAGTCAGTTTAACGCGATGCTATAACCCTGAATAACTTTTCATGTGGTTTCTTTCGAAAGAATGAGTAAAATAGGTCACGGTTTTCGTGGCTTATCTTGACGGAGGATTAGCTGACAGAAAGTAAAGTTGCGGATACAATTTCCATAGTGAGCGATACAAGCGCTTCGCCAGATCTTATCAGGGGCTCTATCTCAACAGGGGATTAATTTACGAGTATTTACATTGTATGTAGGTACGAACGCTGTGTGGGAGTAACCAATATCCATTCAACCTGGGATTACACTGCATTGCCACTAGAATTTTTAGTTCCTTCAAAGTCCTTCTAAGACTACCGGAATTTGAAGCCGGAAAAGACATTACCATTTACTAAATGGGGGCCAAATCAGGACACAATTCCCTTTTTCTTGGGTTGTATTTTCTATCGATTAAGTCAACTAACTTAGGTAAAGTCGTTTTCAATAAACTATCCGTAAATAGATTAGGCTTATAAGTGAATATTTCACCTAAGTTGTATTTACAACTAATGGGAGGTGCAACATCAACATCAAAGGCCTAAGTTAGTTACTATACCTAATACTAACCACAGACAACGACCTTCAGACAGGTTTGTTTACCACAGTCTACATGAAAATTCGTGCCTCACCAACATGCGAAGAGCATGCAAGGGCGCGCTTGTATCTATCTAGTGTAGGTAAACACTAACATGACGCAAGCTTAGCGAGCTGCAAGCACAAAATAAATAAATTGACAAAGCACGGTTCTACTCACTGGGGTTTGAGGTGAAACCACTCATAAATCTAGTAGAGATAGAGAATCTATTAGAGGTCACAAACATAACATTTGGCCATTTTGGACAATACATGTCTTATCACTGAACTATCTAATAATATTGATGAACCGTGTGAAAAATGACGTCACACGTCGAAAGCTCGTTATGGTCTTTCTTTCATGGCAGAAGAGTCGAAGTGAATTGAAAGATAGATGGAGGAGATCTCTTGCCACATCACTTCACAATTACCTCAACTAGACTGCAAAACGCATAGTAGCTAAAGTACCATTCATTTATTGAATGTTGCCTGCTATGCAGGCGAAGCTCTAGGTTTTCTAGTTCTTCACCTTAGGTCGGAAATGGTCTTTCCACCTTCCTTCTGTTGTTATAACTTTTATAGCAAAACCTTTTGCATCGATTAGGCTGTCCACCTAGGTCACGCGACCTAGCACATTCCTACCTGAGACTGGCGACATAAATTGTTTATGCTTTCATTTTATTATTTTGGAGGGGTGTTTTACAGCACTGTTATATTGCGTTCAACCCTTTGCTTTGGTAAAGTTCGTACCTTGCCTACCATAATATAAAACACGTAGCAACAAATTAACAGAAGAGCCTTATTACAGAAAAGATATAGAAACTATAGCAAGTTGTGTTTGTAGGACTCTCTACCTCACTAAATTCAGGTATTGACGTCTAACTTCGATCCTGCTAGCGTACCAAAGAAGAATTGTATTGTATTACAACATGCAGTCTAAATCAGGAGCACACTGCACTGCACAAGGAAAAGCTATGGGTAACCGAAACAAAGTTTGTTTAAGCCAGCACAAAGTGCTTATTGTTTGTGTAAATCATATCTCTGTTTAGAGTGCAAGGCTTCCCTGAGTGGAGGAAAAATAGACATTAGCTGAACACCTGAAGACACGCAGACAGAGTCTTTTCTACAGAGTGCTAATTAATTCTAACTGGGCGTTGAGTGACCGCTTCCTTCTCATAATCGCATTCGTCCACATCCACGCTATTCCGGCGTCAAGTATAAACAGATAGAAGTTTCGGTTCAGTAGTCAATGGACTCATATTCTCTAATGATTGAAATGCACTTAGTGCATCGGAGTTAAAATTCGCTTGAACTGACAGCTATGACAGCAGGACATGGTGACCGGATCCAATAAATTCGTGGTGACAAGTTGACAACGTACGCTTAGTCAATGTTCTAGTGGTTTAGATAATGCACAGCTCTTCTTATGTATGATGAAGAGTAACGATGAAGTAGTAATAATTTAGCTAAAATTCCGAGGGAGGCACATAAGAAGATGCTGGGTTAGAGCACCTCATAGGATTCAATTAAAAGCAGGCTGCTGTTGAGCGCTTTCTGCAAGGGTTTGGAAATGTGGACAGATTATTTACGAGAAAGTATGAATACGAGGTCTATCGGATAAAATAATAAAATTGTAACTGATGTATGAGGATGTGGTGGACTTTCTAAGTCTTCTGAGTCAGTGATTCTGGTATTTTACCACACACGCATTCTAAGTCGTTAAGGTCGATATTTATGTAAAACTAATAACTCTGACCGAACAAACCTGTAATACGACCTTGGTGGGACCATTATGCGATTTGGATGAATTTTATTAACGTTTAGGTAGGTAGGTATGTGAAAACAACGCAATTAAAAGCAAATTTTATATAGAGTTTTGCCGGACGATGACACCTGCACGACAGCTTTTGATCACTGAAGTCCGTGGTATCCAAATCTTCTTTTAAATACGGTGAAAGCTGCCAGAAAGCTCGATACACATCAGGTAATGCTTCTAAAGTTTGAAAACAAAGGTCAACAGGGCACCAACATTTAGCGATCCGACTGTAGATAACCACTCTCGTTTCAAGTTCCGAACTTCGATGTATTTAAAGGTTATGTTACGGAGCAAGTGCTTGGATGCGCAGGCGCATCTCAATCGAGGGCACTCGAGTGGTGCACGTGACTTGGCCACTAATTGATCCAGCGGGCGGGGTAATCGCGAGTTTGACGTTACAATTCTTGCACGAAAACCATCCTCTGATCGTATGAATTTGGGGCCGAGCTTACCAACCGGGTAGACTTGCCTATTCCTCGTCTGACCGTGCAAAGACCGAGGTCATAAGCTTCATAACGTCATCAAGGTTATGGAACCTATATTCTTTCAGTTAAGTGTAAGTTCATAAGATATCCCGAAGCAAGAGCGTCGTTGTCATATAAAACGTGTTCCATAGACTCCGGCGCTTCTTTATAAAGTCTGCATTCTGAAGATACAGAGGGAGTCTTGACAGATACGAAAGAAAACCATCATAGTTATGAACAAGTAGATACACAAGACTCGTCTCTTCCAAATCTTGAAGTATTGGATTACTTTGTCCTCCCTAGTAACGGTTTGGAAGCATAAATTTACGGTTCTAAAAGAGACGTGTACGTACAACTAACACTCTGTTAAAGATAGTAGGTAATCGTTAGGGGCAACTCGTGATTAGGGTACAAGAATGTGATATACGGTTGTTTGGGTAAAAACAGATAGGATGCTGTGTTGTGTACTGACTACAAACTGTGTAGGTACGTTCTGGTTCGCTGGCCAAGTACAGACGGTTTTGATTCCTTATTTGCATATGCACCATAAGGGAGAAGTTGGGTACTAGCGGTAAATAGCCACCTTCCGGGTAACATCCTTGCTGTTACCAAGTCAATTTCTTTTGTTGGATCTTCGTCTGGGTTGTGAAATATTTCACTATCATTAATGCCAGAAGAAGGGATTTCTTGGCTTCCATAAAGCAGGAAATTCTTCAGAAAAATATTAAGGCGTTACGTGGGGCGTTGAAGAAAAATGCAATGAAATATGAGCGTATGCGCGAAGTACCTACGTAACGTACCTATTCGTGAAATAAGAACACTATAACAAAGAACTCGAAAGCCTGCTGAATTTACTCACTCAGGATGTCACGAACTTTAAATGGAAATTCAATTCAAAATTCGTGGAAACTCCGTCATTTCACATCAAAACTGACACGTGGCGCGGTGTTTTATAAAACTTATATCGCATTCTTTGCACGGTTCAAGCAAACAACTATTGGCAGATTTCTCATGGAAGAAACAAAAACAACAAACGTTTGGCAGCTGCGATTTTTTGATTATTTTTTTGTGCCTGCTCCCTTTGATGCCAAAGCATACTCTATATTGTAATATTCCTATTACTTTAATTAATATTAAGCTAATATTAATTAATAATTATTTGTAAGTTGGCATCAATAAAGTGATTCGTATTTGTATTTTTGTTGTATTTGAAAAAACAAAAGAAGGAAGGTGAAGCGCCGACAATAAAGGAAAAAAACATCTTTTTGGATGCGGCTTTTGCTATCCATGTTGAAACTTTGTAGGGAAAAGAAAGAGGCCTAGTGCCCAGTGGAACTTACTGTGGGCTGGATAGATAGAATGCCTTAGGTACAATTCAGTGATAGTGATAATAAACTACATCCATAAGGAGGGGGATTTTTTGGTTCCTCCCTCCTTTTCTACTTAAAGAAATAAATGCGTGCTTTCGACCTTTCGGCCCAACCCATAAAACAGCGACACTTTAGCTTTCGTTGTTAACAATTGAATAAATCGTTTAAATGTAAGTAGGCAGCCGCCATTGCCATGTGTGTGAGCAAGTTGCAATTGACGTTTTCACAGGCCAATTTGTATTCAACTCCTCAAGGGGACACCCACGTAAATCCTACCGAGGAGCTGCTCATTTCTCGCGAAATTCTTTTTTAATTGGACCCGGCGGCGACTGACCTGGATACCCCTCATTGCGATCGTATCTGAAGAGCAGCTCTCGGGGAGGTATTTTGTAAGCGAATCCGCTGATATAAACCAATTACAATAAACTTTAATGTTACAGTTTGGACACCTGACGATATTGATCAGACTAGAGAAAATACTGCCACTGGGTATGAAATCGCTTGCCTCAACAAGTCTTAAGTTTTTGGTTCATAGAATAACTCAACTATAGGTATCTTATACGTGTATCATTGTGCATTGACAAAAGATCCATAGGTCGCTTCCTAGTTACCCCGATAAGGTTGAATGCAAACAAATTCAGGGGTCGGGCATATTTTGGGGTGTCGCGGTGCTCGACAGTTCCTGGTACGAGTTACACTGGTAAAGTTTCAAAGGCAAGGGGTCTCTCAAGAGAGTTAGATATGTCTAAGAAACAGAAAAGCTAAGACTAACAGGAAAATCTCATGCATCAATGCAGGTAATGAAAAATTAATGAGCACGCTTTGTTGCCGTTCACGATTATTATCTTAACCGACACAAGCCGGGGCTAAAAATAAACAAGCTCTAGCCATAATAGAGGTGTAATTTTGTATGGTGTGCGTTCTGCTGCAAAAAACATGCAATTAAGTCCACACACGATGACATCACGAGATGAAACTGTCAGTATTCGCGTCAGTTGGATAAGGTTAGACTATTAATATTCTGGTGGCACCACTATGCCGGATAGCGGCCAGCGGAAAGAGGTCGGCTGTAAACCCAAAGCTAAACGATGTGTTCCTGTTAAATCTTTTTGGGATTATGAAGTACAACGAGCTGAGCTGGGAGATTGTAAACAAGCTGTCCATCTAAATTATAATCGTGTCCCAGGCACTATAGCATTCTGAGTACATACATATAATCTATTCTAATTCCCATACATCCATAATCTTTGGCAGTCTAAGTTTGGAAATAAAATAAAATATAAGACGGGCAATAGACTCTACAAATAGAACAAATATTTCGATAGATAGAGACGTTTTCGTCGAAGAAAGCGTGTCTATCTAAAATTATGAACTTTAATTATGTACTGCGATTTGCGTGAAGAAGGCAATAAAGCACAAAATTACTTCCTTTAGACATTGGAGATTATCGTGGATTGGTCAGACGAAGGCACTTTTTTATATTATACTATGTAGAAAATTACACCGTTGGTGATCATATTACAGACAATAGGAAAGAAATACAATAGGCTACTGTAAATTGCCATAAAAAGTCATATTTGAGCTGACAGATAAAGATATTGATTTCGAGAAACACGATAATATAGGTACAAATACAGACCTCACCTCAGTAATGGATGTCAATTTAATTTAGTATTATTTACAATATTGATTGATATCTCTAAAATGTCAATCAAGATAATACGGGTGAGAAGTTTCTTGAAAACAAAGCTCCTAGTATCAACACCATCTTGATCAAGAGATTAACGGTATTGGCCAAGACAAGACTTTAAATAAAGACAAAAGATTGCTTTGGAAAACAAGCCGAATGAATGTACTCCGAGGCCCTTTGACAGCTTTAGTAAAGGGCCCGAATCACTGCCTATTGCATCAGACGAAAGACAATACGGCTATCATTATCGATCGAGCTGTCAATTCAATCACGAAGCTTCCATCATTCAGACATCAGATGAAAGTCTTCGCTAACACAATAGGGGGACACTTTCGCAGGTAAAATAAGGTTAATTTAAAAACGCCTATCTCGGTTGTCGTCTCAAATGTCCGTGAGAACATCTACTATGCAAACAGTGTATAAAGATGTGTGTTAAGTTTACTCGCCTTGTTCGCGCCTCTTACATCAATAAAGGTCAGAACTAAATGGCTAAGTGCTATACTAGCATGTCCATGCCTCGATATAAATTCCCATGCTTTACTAGGAATCTGTTACGCAATGCCCATAAGTTTTAGTGTGAAGTTTCTCCTTTTGGAGAATAATAAGCACCTAACTAACCTCGAGCTTGTGAATTTCTTCCTTCAACATGAAAGGTTAAAAGGCCGCGGCTTCAAAAGGTTTGAATACAACATAAATAACTCAGCTTGGAATTTGTCTAATTTCTTTCCCGCATTTCCCCATGTACCTACGTATACTATTGAATATCACGGTGAAAGTAAAAAGTCTCTTATTACTAAAGGCCTTGCACCACTAAACAAATAGAAATCATGATCTCGACGCATTCTTAGTTAATATTACTCGATTCCGTATTGCGAGACGCCTATGAAAACGAATGTTGATATTATTATATCGAATGGCTGAAATGGCTCAGTGGTCCTAACGTTAAATTTTCATGAGCATATTGAGTTCGATGACAGCGTTGATTTAAATTGAAGCGCCGAAAATAATATTTTTCTTTACGTATCATGAAAATCAAGCAGTAAAGAATCAAAATGTACTTATTGTAGATTCTTTGCACAGGTGTTTAGTATCGGTATTGTAAGACAGGGCGTAGTGTAACGCAGGAAATGTTTTTGAAATCGCGAAAATATTCTAATAATGATGAAACATGACGACCAACGTTCGTTCGACAACAATGCACAGCAAGATCGCAGAAAGAAAATCTGGGAATTTGGTGATAAAATTAAATGTCAAAGTTTCAAACACGTGTTGCAGTTCAGCTTTGATCAGCTTTTGTAACATTTTATGAACTGTAACCGCATTTTCATTGTATTTCTGAATCACTGTGATGCTTTATAAATGGTAGGCGGAGTCAGCGATAAAATAACAATGGCATCGACGTCGAAGCTTGACATTTAACCCGTTACTTACTTCAGATAAGCTGACAAACAACAACAAGCTATTATACCGGCGATTAGTGGCAGATATCCTTCTGTCAAAGTCACGGACATTTCTCAAGAAAAACCTCGAGCTATTCTCGGAGTTTCTCATTATGCATTTGTTTTTTTTTGCTATCGCACGATCAAATATTAAAGAGTCGTCGTGGAATCGGTTGTCGGGGCGCAAATAATTTACATTATCGCAAAATCTCAGACAAGTCTTTAGCAAAAACACGACGATTTGAAGACTTGTGTTTTAATGTCGAGAGAATTTGATAATATCGTGACTATTGTTTTGTTTTGAGAAAGTCTCAGAACTTCCCCAAGACATTTGATGACAATGGTAAGCTCACGCATTGCATAGGTACATAGGTATATGATGATGACTGTATGCATATTTGAAAACATATACTTCAGCTCGTGTAGCATGAAGCGGTGTTAGAGAGTATCTATGGGTTTAAAACTATATGTATCTCACTCTTTCGTTTGACGTAGAGCGGGATGGACAGAGTTTTAAACCCATAGGATACTCTCTAACACCGCCTCATGCTACGCAAGCTAGCATGTATTATACATTGTAACTAGATAGCAGCAACGTTTGAAAAAACCTCGGCACAAGGTGCACCCAAGGAATTTGAGTTGGCGCTTCTACTTACGTCTGCGGGGATTACAGGCATTATGTTAGGTTTTAATATTATGTATCTTAGTCAAAAGTTAGGTGTGGCATCGATTAGACATTTAAAAAAAAAACATATTTTAATATAGAAAAAATATTCGGTTTTTACTATATTAATTAGAGAGGATTGGATATGTACCATGCTTAAAAATACTAACCTTTTTTACGGCGAAAACTCAATCCACAAAACATTTTTAACAGAACAGACCACTGGGAAACACCGAACACTATAGCAAACACTGAACGACTGAAGCAAACATGAGCATTTTGTTATGCATGTATTCAGTGTCCATGTGGTCGTTAGGTAAGTTTCGATTATTAGCACACGCTTTATCAGCGTTTCAAGTTAACTTCAAAGTAATCAGCATCGAGTGAACCAAACAAAAAACCGGGGAAAATGCCGAGGCGAGGTCCAAGTTACATGGGCGACCGGTAGGTTATGTATGTGACATGTTCGGCTTTCGTCATATGGTAAATAGACCAGAACAAGTAAATTAATGATTAAACCAGTATTGGTAGATATTCGCCTAGGTATTCAAAATTAATTCGATATGGAATAATGCGGATGCGCTGAGTCTATTTTTATATAGTTTGTTTGTGACTAACTTCTCTAGCCTTTTGCGGCCTAAGATAATATGAGGTACTCTATCTTACGGCTTCAAATAAAACTTAGTTAATAGAGTCGTAAACGAAATGAATTAACACAGTGTAAAGATTAATAACCGTAATTAGTTAGTATTTAACGACATCATTTGAAATATTTAAAAGTTATTATGACACGTGATGAACTGACTCTACATTGCATAGTTAGAAAGGTTGGAGGGGCAGTCGATGCCGCAACAAGGGTGAAATTGCTCTACTCAAAGGAAGACAAGGTATGGGTAAAAACACGAACTGAAGAGATCCGTCAAGAGCAGCTGTCAGACACAAAACATAGGGCTGCTTTTAATATGGGACAAAAAAGCAGCAGCTGCAGCCTCGCGTGAAGCAATGCAATGTCGCGATACCGTTCGAATTCCTCTTACAAATTAAAAATACGACGCCAGCAAGAATGCATTATAAAGAATGATTTATAGGCGAGGCGCAATTATCGTAAAAAAGATAATAAACATCAAAAGAATTTCAGAAGTATCACAGCTCGGATTGAATTTAGTCGCAATTAAAATGGGCTCAATGAAATATAACTCTTGTACCGTAGAAAGTTACGAGAGCAACTCAATGAATCACTGTGTCACCAAGTCTTTTAGGAAGCATATACATAATATAGGAGTTTTAATAACCCGCGATAAACGGCAGTACGTGACGAGAACCGTCAACAACTTCCAGCTTACTGAATAAATAGCACCATACTTGTTCAGAAGTTTTGTAAACAAAGAGAGAGCCGCGAGCTATCCAGCCCCACATCGATAAAATATAATTAACAGCTCACCTTTATTTTTACACTTAGCTCACCTTTAGATTTGGATTTGTGGCCGAAGATCGACTTGAGTTTCGATATCGTCCTCTTCTTCATCTTGCTGCGAATCACACTGATGTAACAATTCCAACTGTAACACACATCGGTCCACAACAGACAGAAATACACTCGGCACTACGTCCTGAAGTTTTTCAGGCTGTCGGCTTTTTGCTCCTTTTGCCGCTCTTATTTCCGTGCTACGAAAATAGGCCCGACGCTACACTTGCGTCCACTGGCGCAGGCGCATCAGTCATATACACAACAAGCAACACGACCGAACCCCACACTTAATGAGCTTTAAACAGAATTGGTACAAAAAAAACTTAATAGTTATGTCAGTAAAAATAACATCAACACATCAAAAACCCCATTAAACTTTCATAACAAGTCAAGACAACGCGCCCGCGAGTTTTAATAAGCCGACTGACCTGTTACAAATTTGGACTCACTATCTAGTCACCTTATCATGTGTAAGCACTCGTCACGTCACCCTGATAACGAAGTAAGCGAAAAGTCAACACAAAATTGTTCGCACGAGTTCGCGACAAAACTCCAAGTTAAATACTGAACCGGCAAATGACTTGGGGGTAAACAAGGCGCGAGTAGAGTACCGCAACCTGTTCAAAGGTCGGCGCGAGCGTCGATTACACAACACATTTCGTTGACCGTTTATGAGCAATAATTAAAGCCCAAATAGGAACGGGCTGATGTTCCAGGCGGGGCCCACACAGGCGGCTATTCTTGCTCGTGCTGCAAACGCAACTGAGCGCGGGCGCACCGCACGCACGCACCGCCGCACGCGCAGCATGCGAGAATAATAGAGAGCTGACCGGCACCGGCAGGCACAAAAAAATCCCACGAAATTAACGAACCCCCTTCCGTTAACGAAATCCCGTTTCCGCTTAAACCCAATCAACCGGTGAAACAATATCAAAGATGCCTCTTTAAAGTATCCCAATGGCGCGGTGCTGACAACACCGGAGACGCGGTATCCGCTGGTGCTTTTAAAAATGGAATGAAATCTAACGAATGCCACTTTCGGGAAGCGTCTCGATTGGGCGAACGGAGCCGGCTCGCATAAATCACAAGGGTGCCAGAAGATTAAGAATACAAACGGACGAAAGCACTCAATGGCCAAAAAGGGATCGGCGTGAAGCAAAAAATATATCATAGGACCTTTTGACGACCTTAAAAAAAAATTGACGCAACAATTAAACATGGGAACATTTTAGAGTCTAAAGATTTTTTGAAGCTTTTGTGTGGCAGAACCATTTAAATGTCCTGTAATGAATGGAAGTAGAACGAAAATAAAAATCCAACACGATACGACAGCAACGACATTCACCCTTCAGCACTATGCCCACTTAGAAGAATTTAGGAGCAACGACTAGAACGAAAAATATACCACCATGGATGTCACAAAGTGTTAATGTTGAAATGGTTTGGTAATTAACGTTTCATATTCGTCTATGTAGGCAATTTCATCCAACTAATATTATAAACGCGTAATTTTGTATGGATGGACGTTTGTTTGTTACTTATGCTTTCACGCTGACACGGCTGACATAATATTATGCTTTAAATACATGGCTAGATTTCGTTCGCGCTGGCGTCGTTAAAGGGGAAAAATAAAAGACAACTTTTTATCTAAGTCCGCGCGGACGAAGTCGCAGGCAGAACTTAGTTCTTAGGAACTAAGCAGAGATTATTAGTATAAGAGAAGTCTCGCCAAGTCGACGGCAGACAACTTGGTGCAAAACGAGCAAATCAATCTTGAAATTAATGGCCATATGGCGTAAAGAGAGACCAACAAGAGGCTGAAATGCACTCACACGTTGCATTGAGACATAGCGGCAAGAGTTTTTTGTATTTCGGTTTGCCATCAGGCATGCGGAGAAGTGTTAACTTTCGCAATCAACAGTCGTACGACAAAATATCGACTTTTATAGAATAGACAGTACGACCATCACAAGTTTCGTTTTAAGTTTTAGCAAAATCCTCTCATTTTAAGACCCCTCGTATTTTTTTTAATTTTATTTTTTTTAAATGAGAGGATTTCGCTAATAAACCAACTTCATCAAATATAATTTGGTTCGAAACTGGTCGAACCGCGCTTAGTTTTGTAGGTTCTGTATCAGTACCTTTATTATCCTGACGTTTCGGCTGCGTCAAAGAGCGAATCATTAATAGTTCATCAAGCATGTTGGGTAAGAAATCTTTCAAGCTTCAATGGTATGGTATAAACGTCCTAGAACGTTCTCGCATTGTTATTAAAGGAAATCTTCGTGCTATTGGCGAGGGGTTCCAGTTAAACGCAGACAGGTTTATTAGCACTGCAGACTGCTCAAGAGTTACTTACTTACTTACTTACTTACTTACTCATCAGGGCGATGGCGCGTGGCGGACCGCTGTGTCTCGCACACTTGGATGCACATCCCGGTGTTTCAACACCCTCCAACGATTGGCTAAACTTCTAATCTGTCTCTTCATCAGTTGTACAGTCTAGTTACATATTCGTCTCTTCCAAATAGCTGGGCAACTTTCTCCAAACACGATCTAGCCCTGTCAACCGGGTGTCAATTTCTGCTCTTGTTCTAGTCTTTTGAACCGTGCGGTGCGCTGTCGAGTAATTTAATCCGCCGTCTCTGGTATGCCCTACAGGATGGGGGCAAAAGTCTATATTTTAACTAATGAGTTTTAGTGCTCCTTTGGTCACTCGCACAATGAAATAAAGTAAAAGTGGCTGACGTTTAGAATAAATGGTCATTGATTTTATTCAACACACCCAAAACAAGGAGTGATATAACCTATCACACTCGGACTCGAACCAATTGCAAAAAGTTGCCCAGACACCGGAGACAATGGCTTCTGCTTTCATAATGAAGTTGTCACAGCCAAATCAGCGCCTGAATCTAGTTCTTGCTTGGGAATTATGCAACAGACGTCATGATGAGCGAGAATTCACAAAGCGATCCATCTTCTGAGAACTTAAGAAGACGATTGGGAAACAAGAAAACATTCAATATAATGATTGTTTCGTTAAAGTTGTCAATTAGGCCGCGGAATGGGACTTTAAAGTTAATGAAACGGCTTTTACTCGACAAACATAGGTGGGCGTAGGTATGTAAACTTGCTCAAGTCATTTTAATATGCCACGCCATGTCAAAAGAACAACAGGTGTCCAAAATCAATCGTGTGGGCGACATTCTTCACCTTCATTGTGTAGCCATTATCACGTCAGAAGCTGACTGAGACATTTTTATATTCTGTTGTCTGTCTCTAATCCAATTCGGTACGCAAAGTTTTTTGTCCGAAAGTCCGTTATTGGCTTAATCTTATCTTTAGACAATATTGAGAAACTAATTTCAATATTTTTTATTTTGGTTCAGTAGTTTGGATTTTAAAACGTTTCAAAGATACGGTTTTATGACCTTCACGTGACGATCTGCATACTGTTGGCGGTCATAGGAACAAAACATTTTAGCGCATAAAAACAAAACTACTGAAGCAAAATAAAAAATATTGAAATTAGTTTCTCAATATTGTCTAAAGATAAGATTAAGCCAATAACGGACTTTCGAACAAAAAACTTTGCCTTCCGAATTTCGAAATGCATCACCCACTCGTCTTTTGAAATATTTAGGACGATATGAGATATAAGAACTGGGTATTCCTTTGAGGGGTAAGAGCGATAAGACAACAAAACGCTCTTGTACAAGGTATTTTAACAACTTTTACTCACAAAGAAAGTGGAGTAGAGTCAACTGCGAAGTTGGCAAGTTGGCAAATGACCGCATTAATAAACAATAGCACGACAATGATCGATGGGAACCGTACTAACGTGCTGTAAGCAAATCATCAGACAAGATAATGGACAAGACGTGACTCCAGACACTTCCAGCTAAGTGAGAATCATGGGTTACAGTTAAAGTTTAGATTTAATGACGCTGATATTATCTAGTTTAATTATCTTCACCTTTGGCGTACCGTCAACGCCTTCACATAAGTGTAGACATGCGAGTTGGGACTTTACTACGATACTTAAGTCTTGATGACGATCACTTTAATTTCTTTTCTTGAATGTATTCGTATATTGTATAACTACGGAACTAAAGCAGTATTCTATGCTGATGCGGTAGTACGGTTTTATTATTGCTCCACATACGCAAATAAACTTCGGCACTCATGAGAACCACGATCAATAGAAAATTGGCATCATCAATCACGGGCCGTCGCTTCTTTATGACCTCAATGTTGTATTAATAACTTGATATAATAAAGCATTCATTATGTCGGTTCAGTTATTTAAGAATTCTATAAGTGCTTAACTTACGCAAGTTATGAAAAAGGTTGCTTATTCTGGATTTTATTAAAGCTCAAGAATGTGGTTGCTTCGAGTCAATTTAAAGTTGTTTGGAACGTAATACTATTTCTACACTTTGTAAATTTTTTGCCAGATTTTATTTCCCTTGCACCATTTGTAGAGCGAAATGAAAGGGCATTTTACATATTCAAGATTTTCTATCGAGATGACGTAAACTCGTTGGTTGCGGTTTAAGGAATAAACTGTAGGTTAGTTGGTTACCTTTGTCCATTATGTACACGTAACATCATTGTATACTGTTATCCTTGCAACAAAAGGCATTAAGCAAGGAGTCAACGCACTGTCTGTTGGAAAATGAGGACAACTACGCATAAGAGATGTCTTTGGAACTAATGATGCGCTAACAACCGGGTTTCAATTGAAAATGGCAATAAAGCTCAATAGTCATTTGTCTGTAGACTGAAGTAGTCGAAACTGCTTTAGTCAATTTAGTTTAACTAATTTACGAGTACGATAATGTGAGTTAGAACTTTCGACCATGCGTTAACTGTTATAATGTTAAACTGACGTGACTATTTTATTGATCCTACAGTCAAGGCTGCTTCTGAATTCGTTTAGGATGTGATGTGTACTCATAGAATCCAACAATATTTTAATTTATGTGTTAAAAAGAACTCTACACAGAAAGTCTTCAGACTATGGAGAGTGCTTAGCCGGGAGAGCGGCAGTACAAAGCAATGTAGTCATGTAAGTTACTTGCCATGGACTAGGTGCTTAGATTACAGAAACAGGGTATGTATGGGTTGGTAATTGACCTATGCTTATCACCTGAAGTTTATTAGAAAAAGGTCAAGCTATACGCTACACATTCTCTCAAATAATATTTATCAGTTCAGCTGTTTAGCCACAAAATAGTAACCAACAAAACCAAATGCACATACGGATTGTTCAGTTTTAAGTTTTTAACTACAGGAGTAAATAAGCAGATGAAGAAACGCGTAGCCGGCATTTTTATATCAGTGAGTGCAAAAGCTACACTCAATCTGACAGGAAAAATAACATAGGAGCCAGTCAAACGTTGCATAGACACAAAGTTATCTTTGGAACTTGGTAAATCTTAGTACCTAGACATAGAAGCCATTGTTCTTGGAAAGATAACTTGGTCTGAACAGAGATGCGTTCATTGGCCTTCGGTAATGTTTACGAATCGCCATCTGATGGTCGTTAGGTTCGATTTGTGACCGAGTGGGCGAATACAGCCTACGCAATAAACCAACGTATGACAAGGCATTATTGTGATTTTACGGCCGTCGATTATTTTGATTTACAAAGCGTTTTTGGTACTTATTAGATGGACTGTGTGTCGGATCTCTTCGTATTTGCAATCTCCGTATCATATAAGCTAAAATAAGTCTTATTACCATAAATTGAAACACAAATGTTGAAAAGTTTATGTCGTGAGAAAGAAATTCAATTATCTCTTGGGAAAGTAAAATGAAAACCACCCAAATATATCGGATATTTTACAAGCTCTACATTTTAGACAAGCGAATTGTATTAGGGTAGCAATACCTACTTAGTAACGAAACGAATTACGTAAATAGTGAGATGGTATCTTAAATATTCGGTGCAGAAGTGAAACAAGCTCGTGATGCTGCTTGACAGCATTTCGTAGATTCCGTGCGCCATGAGATTAGATTATTTACAAGTTACCACATTCTAGTTATCTCAGCCATTATGTTTCTATTAACTCTGCAACACTTAAGATCACGAATTAAGGCGCTCTTCATAGACGATATTTAGGTATTTGAGGGGGTGAAGCAGAGGAGTGACGGGGTGGGAAGCCACGCCCTCTGCGGGGCGCTGTACAGATTACAATAATAACAGATCGGAATCCCGCCATAGTAACGTTCGGAACTTAGACGGACGTCACCATGACGCCAAGTGATCCACCGCCGCGGCAATGACGTTGAACAATAATTATTATGGGTACCTACCTCCTTAGCTTTTTTTCTAGTTGGATAATGATTGATTGAATAATAATACCTAATGCTTGCAGATCTTGCAATAGATATTTTGGCTAGCAGACAAAGAGCGTGAGTCGTGGGCAGCTGCGGCGTCTGCAGATTCTCTTTCGATCTTTGTATCCAACTTTACTGTTGCTTGCTAGTTCAACGCGCGATAGGTAAACACGACAGCACGTCAGACTGTACACTTTTGTTGTCAAGTCACCCGTAACGTAACCGAGTAGAGTGCTAGCGTGTAAAGGTCAACGTGCTATCGTGTGTACTTACTAGGTACACACAACAGCCCGTCGACCTTTACACTCTACTCGGTTACGTTACGGGCGACTTTACAACAAAAGTGTACAGTCTGACTTTCTGTCGTGTGTACCTAGTAAGTACACACGACAGCACGTCGACCTTTACACCCTTTACACACGACAGCATGTCAGCCTTTACACGCTAGCACTCTACTTGGTTACATTACGGGCGACTTTACAACAAAAGTGTACAGTCTGACTTTCTGTCGTGTGTACCTAGTAAGTACACACGACAGCACGTCGACCTTTACACCCTAGCACTCTACTCGGTTACGTTACGAGTGACTTTACGACAAAAGTGTACACTCTGACGTGCTGTCGTGTGTACCTAGTAAGTACACACGACAGCACGTCGACCTTTACATGCTAGCACTCTATTCGGTTACATTACGGGCGACTTTACAACAAAAGTGTACACTCTGACGTGCGGTCGTGTGTACCTAGTAAGTACAACGACAGCACGTCGACCCTTACATGCTAGCACTCTACTCGGTTACGTTACGGGCGACTTTACAACAAAAGTTTACTCTCTGACGTGCTGTCGTGTGTACCTATCGCGTATTGAACTAGTAAGCAACAGTCGGATACAAAGATCGAATTTTCCATTCTGCCCTACCTAATGCAGTTCTCCTAAAGTTTTTTGGTAGATAAAACTATTGTTTTTTGGTAGCTATTGGCTAAATAAAATTTGACAGTCTTGCCCGGTCGAATGCATCGCAAACCGAATGGGAAGACAGTCGTAAAGCTCTTACCAGATTTTAGAGAAAATAATCCCACTAAAAACATTGTGTAAAAAACTTGCCAAGTCTCGATGGAGCTGCTTGTTTATCTCTAAAAAGTAGAGTTGTAAAATGACCGTCACATTCCATAACCGTCCGTCATTTATAATAAGTGTCCGGTCACAATCGACATTTATGGTCACATTGGACAAATAGGTATTTTGACTAGAAAAGTGTGTCGATGCTTTTATTTCGCTCTTGCCCTAGCCATCTTAGGCTGTATGTGCATCGCCGGCGCTGCCCCGCACCCCACGATACAGTGCTATTGGACAAATAGGTATTTTGGCTTCCATAAATGTTACGTTTACGTTATCTCGTAAATTAAGAGGTTTAGCGCAAAAATAACGAAATTTTCGAACCCCCTTGCACCCCCGAAATAATCCATTTTACTTCTTTATGTTTTCTAAAAATCGATATACAGGGTGTTAAACATTTAGGGTAAATTAATATTTAAGAATATCGGCAAAAATTGGGGGATGTCCGGTATTTTCCGGTTCGAAGGACCACTCAGTAACAAAAAGGGGTATCTCAGCGTGTGGCCAACCGTACCTACTGACCTACCAGTTGTTTTAAATCGTGTTTGACTGTCTGTCACACTTTCAGCAATACCCTGAATGTGTAACACCCTGTATGTCGGTTTTTAGAAAACATAAATAAGTAAAATGGTTGATAAGGGGGGTATTAAGGGTTCGTAAATTTCGTTATTTTTTCCGCTAAACCTCTTAATTTACGAGATAACATAACATTTATAGACAGCGTAAATGACATTCGGCCTTCAAAATTAAATACGTGGCCGGTTTACCATTACCCTTATCCCCGAAACTACTAAACCGAAATTTTTGAAATAAATACAGAATAAATACAGAATTTACCTATAAATTGCAGGAAAACCTATAAAAAGATTCCGGTATTTATATTTGGTAATAAAAATATTGTATATGTCAGTACGGAACCCTTAGTGCACGAGCCTGACTCGCACTTGGCGGTTTTTTTTTTAGGTAACCCGCCATAGCAATACATGTTCTGTGATATTTTTAATTCGCTACCTATTGCGGATCCCAAGAAACAGCCGGGCAGCCCTTTAAAAGAAGGACAGATAGAATGACAGGCAGACGGATAGACAGACGGACAGACAGACATTGGAGGTGGAGTAATAGGGTCCCAATTGGCACTAGTGGTTCGCCCCGAACTGTGAACTCGCGACCCCATATAAACTTAACAACCCCATATCTCGGCAACCCCTCGACCGATTTGGCTCATGTTCGAACTTAAAAATTATTTTAATTTCATTTACCCGCCTACTAAATTTCATAACGATCCGACCAAATTTACTCAAGTTATCGTCGAACGAACATTCATACATACAAACATACAAACATACATACAAACGCCGGATTGTTCCAGTAGACTCGGAGAACTTCGCTCGCTTCGCTCGCTCGTTCATACTAGTGGTTCGCTCCGAACTATGAACTTGCGACCCCAGTTACAGATGTGTAACTTTGCTTACGCCATTTGCGCAGGCGCGCGCGTGCTTTGCATATAAACTATACAACCCTATATCTCGGCAACCCCTCGACCGATTTGGCTCATGTTCGAACTTAAAAATTCTTTTAATTTCGTTTACCCGCCTACCAAATTTCATAACGATCCGACCAAATTTACTCAAGTTATCGTCGAACGAACATTCATACATACAAACATACAAACATACATACAAACGCCGGATTGTTCCAGTAGACTCGGAGAACTTCGCTCGCTTCGCTCGCTCGTTCAATAAGGCTTCAGGCTCGTGCACTAAGGGTTCCGTACTGACATACAATACAGGGTGTTAAAAGACAGCCAACAAAGCGGGAAACCACGTATTGTCCTCATAAGGAACATTTTTGCCCAAGGAACTATGCCTGGGAAATCAACGGTTTCCGAGATAATGAGGTTCAAAGTCGGTCTTTTCAAAACTTTTTTTTTGCAGAAATGCATTCAGTATCTAGTTCTTAACATACCTTCTCAAGAAGCCATATCAAAATTATGAATATTTCTTACAATAAACGACGTTAAAATTGCAACCCGCAATGTATTCTAAACATTTGCACTTCAAGCTTAAGTAACATAAAGTTATACCTACGCTTGCGCAATATAACTTCTGTGCTTTACACGTCCATTGCGTGATAAAATATTTTTCAAAATTATAACCTAAAAAACCAAAATCATTTCCCAGCAATAATTTATCGAAAAATTACTTTGTTTAGGTGTCTAGTATGCGTGGCTTTCGGGTCTGTTGGCGGTCTTTTAACACCCTGTATAATATTTTTTGTTACTATAAATACCGGAATCTTTTTATAGGTTTTCCTGCAATCTAGGTAAATACCTATATTCTGTATTTATTAAAAAAAAATCTACTTAGTAGTTTCACAGATAAGGGGGAATTGTAAATTCCGGGCACGTCTTTTAAGGCCGAATGTCATTTACGCTGTCCATAAATGTTATGTTACCTCGTAAATTAAGTGGTTTAGCGCAAAAATAACAAAATTTTCGAACCCCCTAATATCCACTTAATCAACCATTTTACTTATTTTTGTTTTCTAAAAACCGACATACAGGGTGTTAAACATTCAGGGTATTGCTGAAAGTGTGACAAACAGTCAAACACGATTAAAAACAACGGGTAGGTCAGTAGGTACGGTTAGCGACATGCTGAGATACCCTTTTTTTTTGTTATTGAGTGGTCCTTCGAACCGGAAAATACCGGACATCCCCCAATTTTCGCCTATATTCTTAAATAATAATTTGTCCTGAATGTTTAACACCCTGTATATCGGTTTTTAGAAAATATAATGAAGTAAAATAGTTGATTTCGGGGTGCAAGGGGGTTCGAAAATTTCGTTATTTTTGCGCTAAACCTCTTAATTTACGAGATAACGTAACATTTATGGAAGCCAAAATACCTATTTGTCCAATAGCACTGTATCGTGGGGTGCGGGGCAGCGCCGGCGATGCACATACAGCCTAAGATGGCTAGGGCAAGAGCGAAATAAAAGCATCGACACACTTTTCAAGTCAAAATATCTATTTGTCCAATGTGACCATAAATGTCGATTGTGACCGGACATTTATTATAAATGACGGACGGTTATGGAATGTGACGGTCATTTTACAACTCTAGTCTTATCCAGAGGTTCTCAAATAATTGGGCCTGAAAATGCGGCGAAATGGTTCCAGTAAAGTATGGTACGGCAGTGTTTGCTTCGCGCTCGACTTGGCGGGGGCACTGCCGTGCCCCCAGATCGCGAACTCGAATTCGTCGTAAAACAAATTGGCATTTTTCGAGATTGACTTTTCATGTGCGATAAAATAATATATTTTTTAGCAAAATAATACCTAATCAAATAAATGTTCATTCCGTTTTATTTATATTTATGACTTATCAAAATTAAATGTTAGTATGCATTACCTAGTTGTTTGAATAACAAAACGTTTTATGGAACGAAACGCAGTAGTGACACAAGATAAAAAAATATCTGTCAAAATAGGTACAAGTGCTGTGCCTGTATTTTAATCTCTTTGGTGCCTGTGATAAATAAACAGTGTTTAGAGTGTTTCATTCATTTCAACAATTTTCTGAGGTAGAATAGGTATCACATCGGTATGTTTAGGAATTGAAAGTAAGTACCTACTGACAGATTTTCGTAGCGAAATTACTAGCTTTGAATTGGATGTTCTATAAAACTGAGACCTTTACGCTTACGCAATGAGAAGATTTATATTATACAGCGTCCAGTGGCACCTTCACTACACTAGATGGGTGAAGTGACAATTCGACGCTGCTGTGTCAGGGACATTGTTTAGTGGAGTAGGTAGGCTTGCCCAGCAACTACCATCGTCGGCCTAGCCCCCAGAAAAGAGGTCAATACGTCAATCTTACTTATCTGATGAGCTAACTAAGCTGCGGGTTTCCTCATGATATTTTCTTTCACTGTTAGTGAGCGGTGCGGGTATGTAGCTATGGCCCGGTTTCTGAGTTGAGAATTTCACTAAGCACATACTTACGTATCGCTCTGTCACGCTCTTTTGTGAGAAATCTGCTGAGACAGGACGATACTTACCCATTTGCTTAGCAAAATTCTCAACTCAGAAACCGGGCCTATGTCTATGAGCTAGCTATGTTTTTGTCTTAAAAGTTATGTACCTACATTTGTGAGTTTCTAGTAGCAATACAGCTTGCTAAAGCTTCTTCATAATTCAAGTCCAAATTAGGTATTCAAAGGGACTAGCACATATTTCACTAAAGAAGGTGCCTTCCCTAAACTAAACTCCTATTACTTCTTTGCAGCTGCCTGCTCGCAACCAAAGTTCAGATGACAAACCAAAGGCCACCTACCATCCGGTAGCAAGCAACAGGACCAGTGACTAAACAATGAGTCTGTGCCTCCCAGCTCCATGTTATGGTTTTGGGCTTAACATGGGCTCCACGCTAGTGGTGCTGAAAGCAAGATGTAAGTAGGTATTCAAGACAACTTTACTGTCACCACGGGTGTGCAACAGCCTTGCAAAGGTCTCGAAATGATGGAAAACTTTTGAAAGTCCATAAAAGTAGTAGGTATTAGTCAAAGTGTAGTGTAACTAAATGGTGCTGCTGCAAGCCTAGGAAAATTAAATGTTATTCCCATACAAAACTATAAGAAGTACAACTTTATTACAAAACACGTGCAAATTGTAATTTGGAAAAGCTATGAGCCTTACTGAAATTAACAAGTTAACAACAAATTATGAGGTGCATGTATTTTTTTAACTACGACTCTGTTTGTTTACCCTAAATCTTTTTTTGTTTTTCTTCACTTTGTCTAAGGAATGCTATAGGTATGTATTTTAATTATTATTGTATATTGTATAACATAATTATCATTTTCTTTTTAGATAACCTTCTACATGGGTGTGTGGCGATGCAAGACCGAGGTTATAGCTGGCGGGGCAGAAAGATCGACAGACAGTAGTCGGCCACACGCTAGGATACTCCTTTTTGTTTGATTGGCGCCCTTATGCCGCACGCGGTAAGAGCTGCTATGGGGTATCTGTGACTGTGGCCGACCGTACATACATGGTTATGATAATAAAGTATGTTTTGCCAATTGGTTTTTGGTTTTTATAAAATTCAGCCTATATTACTAACTTTAGGATTCCTTTGTATGTTTTTATACAATACTATACATTGTATAAATAAAGATATAGGTAGATAACTATCTCTTTTTACAGGGTAATAGAATAGCACCCGGTGATAGGGATTTTTTGGTCTATGAAGTTCCGTTGATTTTTTATTAATAAAATGTTACCGCTGTGGCAAGAGTACTTTTAAAATAATATGGTTTTCACTTATTTTCACCGTGTTTTATTTATCAGCTTAAAAATATGCCAATGCACTTACGCACACAATCATGTTTTAATTTGAACTACCTAGGCCTAAATAAAAAAAGAAAAACTAGATTTATTTTCACTTTTGAGGTTATAAAATAAAAAATGTTTTTCAGCAGGTAGTGATCTTGTTGATCAGTAGGCAGTAGGTAAACCCTGCAAAAATAGTTAAGATCTTTTGTAACTAACACGTTATATTTGATAGGACTCGATGAAGGCAAATCTGTGGTAGGTAAAGTCCGTTCGCTATCATAGTGACACACGACGGCAATCTTGGTTCTTGGGATACCAACTATTTTCGAAGTATCTGTGATGGGCGCAGACATATTCATTTCAACACAATGCTGATAGACATTACCTAACTAGAATTTGCTAAAATGTTTTACAAAACCTTCGTCTTTTAATTTTTGCGTCATTCGAAGTTGCATCTAGAGGCACCTCGCTGTCCTCCCACGGACGAAAAAACATTTTATCTTCACGCAGCGATCGACACTCAATACAAAATACTAAGTCACAAGCACAACCTTTCAATACGTCTTCTTTGACGAGCGGCGAGCCAAATTCACTGGCGTGTTTCCGATGCGTCGGCTTCCTTTAATTTCTTTTGTGAAAAGCCGCCGCGCGCCAAGGCGGCAAATATCAAAGTGACACTATGATAGCGAACGGACTTTAGCCGTCACGCACGGCGTAGGTAAGGCAAATCCGTGGTAGGTAGCCGTCGCGTGCGGCGTATGACAAAAAGGGGTAGGTAGGTACTCTGCGATCTTGATGACTACCAAATTAGGTAAGTAATAGGTAGGTATGTACCTACACACGACAGCACGTCGACCCTTACATGCTAGCACTCTACTCGGTTACGTTACGGCGACTTTACAACAAAAGTTTACACTCAGACGTGCTGTCGTGTGTACCTAGTAAGTATACACGACAGCACGTCGACCTTTACATACTAGCACTCTACTCGGTTACGTTACGGGCAACTTTACAACAGAGGTGTACAGTCTGACGTGCTGTCGTGTGTACACACGACAGCACGACGACCCTTACATGCTAGCACTCTACTCGGTTACGTTACGGGCGACTTTACAACAAAAGTGTACAGTCTGACATGCTGTCGTGTGTACCTATCGGGCGTTGAACTAGCAAGCAACAGTTGGATACAAAGATCGAAAGAGAATCTTCAGACGCCGCAGCTGCCCACGACTCACGCTCTTCGTCTGTTATCCAAAATATCTGTCTATTGCAAGATCTGCAAGCATTATTAATAATTCAATCAAGCAACAACCAACTAAAAAAAAAAATCAGTAAACCAAACTAAGTTTTGACAGTTTGGCACGTGATTCACTTTGTTTGGATGAACGTCGATCCCCGGTACGGACGAACTGTCAAATTGACTAAGTAAACAATGTATTCAACGCCTGCGAGAAAAGAATAGCACATTTACAACATCAAAATCGTAAATACACTAAAATCGCGAAATATTCACATATCAAACCCTAGAATTAGGTGAGTGCTATCAAACACACCATTTTTCGTGTTGTAAATCATGACAGTTTGCAAAATATTTTCGTTGAAAAAAACAAATTCCCAGTACTAACTTCCTCAGTTTTTGAATGAAAATTTCTTCAAATCTATTACGAACATCAACACGAAACTTGCCTTAAAAGATAGCTCTTACCTAATTCTAGGGTTTGATATGGCAATATTTTCGATTTCTTTAGTGTATCTTGCATGCGAATGCAAATAAGAGATGCGTCATTGCTATACTTCTCCCGCAGGAGTTTCACTATCCACCCTGCCTTAATGTTTATAGCCCTCATAAAAGTGTTCTTGCGACACACCACGCAGTGACTTGCAAATAGAGTTGTACCGGACTTTGTTACGGAAATAAACAAATTTAAGTTTGGGGGACCCTTACCCTTATGGTCTCTCTTATTTATTCGATCTTTTCGTGATCAGACAGACAGTAACAAAGAATTAAGTAATCTGAATGCCTTTTCTACAAGTGATTATGATGGTCAATATTGAGGGGAAGAGAGAGGGGGCGGAAGATAGGGAATAGACGGAATATTATGTAGGTAGCCAGCTTATGACCAATAGCGAAAGAATAGCAATATGGTAAGAAATAGAGAATATTTTCCAAGATTATGGAGGACGGCCAATCTCGATTAGTAGAGAGGCACGCGAAGGAGAAGAATATTTAGAGCACAGAACAAATAATTTAGAGCTTGAATGTTTTGAACAGTTTTACCGTAGGAATCAGGCTCTGTCGGCCTTTTTAACCCCCGACCAGAAAGAGGGGTGTTATAAGTTTGACCGTTATAATATGTGTGTGTCTGTCTGTCTGTGGAACCGTAGGTCGTATACTGGTATAGCTATTAAACGGGTGAACCGACTTGGATGCGGTGTTTTTAAATTTGAAAGCTATTTTTCTAGCGAGTGTTCTTAGATATGTTTTATCAAAATCGGTTCAGCCGTTTATAAGATATACCAATTTGAAGTTAAAATGTTCAATTTTTTATTTATTAGATTGAGTTTAGCAGCAGCACTATTTTAGCAATTTGACTTAGAAATCCATCGTAATTACCCCAAGTAGAGGCATTTACCATTAAACCGCCGATCGCCGTGTCGATTATCAACAACGTCAACATTTACATAACAAATAGGCAAAACATCGATCACATTCCTAGCAGACCAAGTTGTAATATCACAAGTTGTAACGTCAGGGTGTAAGCGCGGGGTTGATAGGTTTTAGCTTCTACATTATAAATTATTATATCACTAAAGAAGTAAGGACTAAGGACACATCACGTGTAGCATCGATCTCTAAATCGCGCGATACCATGCTTACTTTGTGCTCTCTCTTTTGTTGATCAGGGGCCTTAGCCTGTAACGCAATGACGTGTCGATGGCGTCCCAGCAGAAGGACAAAACCGGAGTTTCCTCGTTATTCTCCTACAACCAGAGAACTAATCCGGACTCTAGAATTAGAATCAGAATATTCTTTGATGTAATACCAAAACATTAAAAGGACCGACAGCATTAATAAATCGTTATTGAAGCCGTCAACTGGGAGCACATTTTGACACCATCGTGTTCAAGGCTAAGGCTAATCGCAGTAGCGGGCTGACAAAGCTCGATATTGTCTATCACGCAGTAGAGTCGCAGATTGTTGTCAAATGTCTAAAAGAGACTGAATAGTCTCCAGCCACCCACCTTTACAACAGGCTGTTTATTTTCACCCATCGCCTTTCCAGTCAACCCTCATTACGGTGAGTGAATAAAACTTGAAAGAGGCTATACTAGCTTTGCCCAGTCATGAACAAAAGAGCTGACTGGGTGTAGGAATATGATAAACATAAATAGGTTGTATTCGATATTCTCTATGAACTTGACTATCAAATTGTTTTGTGTCTGTTTGTCATCCATGTACCGAACACTGAATCCTAATTAAAGCTCCATTTCTTGTTTCCTGCCGCATATCCAGCGTTTAATTCCATCAGGTTTTGGCCCCAGCGCCTGGGCAGAACAGGGAATAAAGTTTAATCCGAGGATTGTTGAAAAAAATTTTCTCTGTAACAATTATCGATCGGTCCGTGACATGGCGATGTCAAACTCGCAAATCGAAAAATTGTCCGGCAGAGAAACCTACAATACATGGAAGTTCGCCGTGAAAGCGTACTTAGAGAACGAAGAGTTGTGGGATTGTGTGAATCCAGATAGCGCAACCACGGTGGATGCAGCGAAAGATGTGAAAGCAAAATCGAAAATAATTTTGCTCGTAGATCCAATCAACTTCGTACACATTGAAGAGGCGTCAACTTCGCGAGAAGTCTGGACGAATCTACAAAAAGCCTTCGACGATTCAGGATTGTCAAGGAAAGTTGGTCTGCTGAAGGATCTTATCAATACTTCGCTGGATAGTTGCTCTAACGTTGAGGAATACGTCAACCGAATTTTGACGACCGCTCATAAGCTACGGAACATAGGCTTTAAAGTCGATGATGAATGGTTGGGCACGCTCATGCTCGCGGGATTGCCAGATATCTATAAACCTATGATCATGGGACTAGAAAGCTCTGGAATCAAGATTTCGTCAGACTTCGTGAAGACAAAACTTCTACAGGAGGTGAAAGTTTCCGAGTCTTCAGCCTTTTACACGAAACACAAGCCGAACAAAAATGCGAAAACCCCCAGAAATCAACACAAGCCCCAAGGAAAAGGCCCTCGTTGCTACAACTGCAATGAGTATGGACACTACAAGACGCAGTGTACCAAGGCAGCCAAGACTAATGAAAATGTTTTTTCAGCCATTTTTTCAGCCTATAGCTCAGTGAACGACAATGAATGGTACGTAGACTCCGGTGCATCGATGCATATGTCAAAGCGTTCCGACTGGATGTATGATACAAAGGCACCTCCGATCCAGAAGATAAAGGTGGCCAACAACGATGTCATCACCGTGCAAACAATGGGTAATGTCAACCTGACAACCTGTGTGAGTAATGATGAGCATCAGATCCAGGTGAGAGATGTTTTACTTATTCCTGAGCTTAGCACGAACCTGCTATCAGTAAGTCAGCTAACTAAGAACGGCTGCTCCGTGGAATTCACTGATACTGGCTGTTTAATTCATAATTCTCAAGGCAAACTAGTAGCGTGCGCAAAGCAGATTAACAACATGTACCGATTGATTACCGCTGAAAACTTTGCTTATGCTGCAGTGAGCTCGGAGAACAAGGCTAGCATTGATGTGTGGCATAGAAGGATGGGTCATTTGAACATAGCAGATGTTAAGAGGCTCGAGAAATGTGTTGAGGGGATGATTCTTGATAAGAAAGAAGAAAGTTCAACTTGCATACCATGCTTGGAGGGAAAACAAACGCGACTTTCTTTCTCTCACGATGGTACCCGGGCAAGCCAATTATTGCATACTATACACTCTGATCTGTGTGGACCTATGGAGACGCTGTCTATGGGTGGAGCAAGATACTTCATCACCTTTATAGATGACTTTTCTCGAAAAGTGTTTGTTTATCCTCTGAGGAACAAACAGGACATAAAGGAGGTTTTTAAAAAGTTCAAAAATGAAGTTGAAAACCAGTTAGACAGGAAAATCAAGATCCTTAGGACAGATAATGGTACCGAGTACTGCAATAAGAACTTCCTGCAATTTCTAGAGAGATCCGGCATCAAGCACCAGACCAGCACTCTGTACTCTCCGGAGCAGAACGGCCTGGCCGAGCGCATGAACAGGACGCTTGTGGAACGAGGCAAATGCATGCTGTTTGATGCAAAGCTCCCGAAGAAGTTTTGGGCAGAAGCTGTGGTGACGGCAGCGTATGTAATAAACCGGTCACCATCTCGAGTACTCTCCGAGGTAACCCCAGAAGAGAAATGGACGGGTAAGAAGCCTAATATTTCTCATATGCAGATTTTTGGTTCTCAAGTCATGGTTCATGGTCCAAAAGAAAAACGACGTAAGTGGGATCGTAAATCACAGGAAATGACGTTCATGGGCTACTGTGAGAACACTAAAGGGTACCGGCTTTTCGATAAGAAGACTGCGAAGATTGTCAAAAGCAGAGATGTGACATTTATGGAGGACTGTTGCAGGGAGCCACCACTTGAGACCACAGATACTTGAGACTGCCACACCAAAGCCATCACAGGCTTCCGTAGAGCTCACCTCAGAAGCTCATGTAGAGGAGGTAAGCAATGATCAAGCATCAAGTGATACAGCTGAGTCTTTAAAATCAACGCGATTTGACTCTTGTGGAGGTAGTGATGAGACCTATCAGCCTAGCAGCAGTGAGCTAGAGGACAGCTGTGACACACCCGTCGAAAGGAACATTACTCTGAGAAGCCATCAGAGACATATGGCAAGTAATTATATGTGTGTCGCTGTCGATCATGAAAGTTGTCCAACTACAGATCAACTGAAGGTTGGCGAAGCTTTGTCACGTCCAGATGCTGAATGCTGGAAAGAGGCGATGGATGAAGAATCCCTCATGACAAAAGCTACATGGCAACTCACCGAACTACCAAAGAGTAATCGTGCTTTACCTTGCAAGTGGGATTTAGAAACGAAAACCGACGAAGAAGGTAACATGGTGAAATACAAGGCACGATTGGCTGTGAAAGGATGCGCGCAGCAGGAGAAAGTTTTGGAATATAAAGAAGTATATTCACCTGTACTGAGTATGATAACACTTGGATACTTGTTTACCCTTGCAGCAATGTTCTTGTACAGGCTGTACGATTGTCTTTCAGGGAGGACAAAAGAGTTCTAAAAGACAACCGACCGTGGCGTGTGTGCAACTGCAAGACTATTTCTGACCAAAGTTGAAGAACTGTTCATCGAATATGGGTTTATGTTTAAGGGAGGATGTAGGAATATGATAAACATAAATAGGTTGTATTCGATATTCTCTATGAACTTGACTATCAAATTGTTTTGTGTCTGCTTGTCATCCATGTACCGAACACTGAATCCTAATTAAAGCTCCATTTCTTGTTTCCTGCCGCATATCCAGCGTTTAATTCCATCACTGGGTGACTGGCAACTTGCTTGTTATAAACAAGGAACGAATATATCTGAGTCAACCTGGCTCTTCTAATTGGACTTGTCATCATCGTCTCTACTCGTACGCCTGGCTATTCGGGTCTCTCGATCGTTAGTCGTTTTTTTTCTTCCGTCGAATACAATAGGATAAAAAGGCGATTATTCTTCTGATGCCCGATTTCGCCAACTATACTTAATTTTTAAGAACTTCTTAACTTTTTTAAGAAGTCCTTAGGGTAATTTTTGCAAACAAAATTACACTAAGGACTTCTTTAAAAAGTTAAAGAAGTTATTAAAAATTAAGTAAAGATGGTGAAATAGGGCATGAGAGTGTCAAATCATAGGTATGGCATGCAGCCAGTGCTTCACGAGTTCACGACCGCTATGGCTTTGCTTTCAGCAGGTCTTCGGTAGGTAGGGTAGGTAATCGTATGAGGTAGTGGCCACTGGCCATCACTGGTGTCAGAGTTTTTAGGCCGCCCAAACTTTGCCAATCGATTAAGAATGAATCCGCTGGGCTGTGAGCGCGTGAGGTCTTCGGTGGTGCAAAGTAAATGTAGGGCACTGTAGGAGGTGTTGGGTGCTATGGGTCTGGCCGCAAGCGCAGTTGGTGCTGGCGTCTAATGGCAAGAATCTCAATCTCTCATATTGAGGATGATCTTTACAAACAAACAGGCAAAATATCTCTCCCCTGGGCAATCGGTGGTCTGGCAAGGCTCTCTACCCCAGACGCTATTGAGTCAAGATTGACGAATTTATTAATTCGCAATCATGCTTTCGACCTAAAGTTTTATACAATTGGTGATGTTTATTCAAATCGAATACTAAATAGGTATTCTTCTTGTAAAAAACATAGAATGCACATTGAATATTGAACATTGCGCTGTATCGAAAAATTGCGTTAGGAGTGGAGGGGGCTGGTCTAATGAATGACTTTCGATTCCATACCGATTGACGTTGCCAAGTCTACCAGAAATGTCTGTGAGACGTTTCAATAATAAAGAGAAGTCTTATGTTCGCGCCAACGATATTCAATACGACTGAGGCTGAATTAGGAATAAATGTAGAACTATCGAAGTTTAGAGACCGTTGGCTTTGGCTAAATTACCCAGTTAGCCATCAGGGCCTGAGATCCTAACGCAATGGTGCCCAAATGGGCTCCCAGTTGACGGCTTTAATTACGATTTATTAATGCTGTCGGCCCTTTTAATGTTGTAGTAGGTACACTGGTACAGCAAAGAATATTCTGATTCTAATTCTGGAGGATTAGTTCGCTTGTTGTAGGAGAAAAACGAGGAAACCCCGGTTTTGTCCTTCTGCTGGGACGCCATCGACACTCCATTGCGTCACAGGCTGAGGCCCCAGCTCTCTAAAAAAGTAGGGATTCGATAGGTTTAGTAGAAATGCTACGAAAGCTTTCGAGCCTTAGTTGGTCGCGAAAGATAGCCAACTGGCTTGGCTTTTCGCTATCAGTCGAAAGAAATGTGGCAGAAAGAGTAGCACTTGCAAGTTTGTCAGCCTCTTGAGTATATTGTTTTGTGGAGTGTACACAAGACAGCACGTCGACGCTTACGCGCTAGCACTCTACAGGGTTACGTTACGGGCGACTTTAAAACAAAAGTGTACGCTCTCACGTGTTGTCGTGTGTACGTAATCATGAACATAGTTAACGTTGAATAAACTCGTAAAAAAAACTATTTGTCCACTCCACGGTACAGCAATATGCAGCAATGTTAACTCTTCTCGAAAATAACGTTGTTTCTTTCGCTCCCAAGCTGTTGCCACAGAAACGGACATTGCCAAGTCAGGAGTCAGGCGCCAAACTGACTGCCTATGGAGTATTTTTATATACCATTGTTCCTTGGTCCCAATTCATTTATATGATTAAACATGTACCTCTACATATACACATGCATAAATAATGCAGCCATGTCGAGAAACACCCGCGCCCATCATGACGTAATTTTGCCTATCGCGCTTAGCGCGTTTAGCTCTAATAACGATTCTATACACAGGCATTGTCAACAACCTTAGATCTACTTAGGTGGCATACTGTCTTAGGAAACTGGGCTTTAGGAATGTGATATTGCATGGCTTTGCAAATATGTAGATATAGACCATTGCTTCTATGTTATGGCATTGGCCATAACATACAATGACAAACATGGCATGTTATTTTAGAATGGATTCTAGGAACTACCTACTGAATACCAGCAGGTCAGGTAGGTAGGTTTTGTGGAGAAAAACGAGGATCTCGTCAGTGGCCTTGATGGTACTACGTAAATGGTGTCAATAAGGCAGTGAATAATATTATTGTAAGATTTATTTATGGTGGCCAAACCAATCGAATATCACTTTGTATTACACTACAAAATATTTTATTTTAGATGGGGTAGGTAGATAGGCACCGATGGGCTTTTATCCGGCCTAAGCAGAGGGCTCAATAATTCGAGAAAATAACACAGTCAGCGCTTGGTTCGACATTTCGTTAGTAATGTAAATAAATAGCTTCAAAAACAATAAATTGGCAGAGGTTCTGTCAGTCAGGATCTTCGAAAAAAGGACCTTCAAATAAATCTGCATCTGTTTTCGCATTTTTTTCCATAACCGCGACACAAAATCCTATGGAAAGGCTGCACATATTTGAAGATAAAGTAAATAAATATTTTACAACACTCACCTTCGTTAATCTCCATGTCCATCCCGGCCTAAAAAATTAAAATTATTTCGTAAATTAGAGCGTTTCTATGGCGACGCATGACAGCAACTCTAACTGGATTCCTATTGGTTGTTTTCCATAACTTGTCAAAACAGAGGTTGTCTATGGTTAGTGTCTCGTTTTTGAATCGAATATAAATCGTCGATTGTATAAATACCGGTATTATTTTTCGTTATTCAGACGTCGTTGTTCAATACCCCATCACTACTAGTTGCCAATAGAAAAAGTCGACGTATGTGGAGTCGTGCAAAGTTTATTTCAGTAGTTTTTTGTGTTTTACTCAATAAATACTAAATATTGCTATTACATTTGTTGATCGCGATTGAGAAGAACTGATCTAAACAATGGGTTTGACGATATCAAGCGTTTTTACAAGGCTTTTCGGCAAAAAACAGATGCGCATCCTAATGGGTAAGTGACAAATGACAGCTCATCGGGTGGAAGTTGGAACAATTTGCGTGGATTTGTTTCTTTTACGCCTGAACACCTCATTATAATGCGCCTTACGCTCCTTTGTTCATGTTCCGATAACATAGCTGAGCTATTTATTTTCAGTTGGGCTCGACGCCGCTGGTAAAACGACTATACTTTACAAGCTAAAATTAGGTGAAATTGTGACTACGATACCGACGATTGGCTTCAATGTGGAGACTGTGGAGTACAAAAACATCAGCTTCACGGTGTGGGACGTCGGCGGCCAGGACAAGATCCGCCCCCTGTGGCGTCATTACTACCAGAACACCCAGGGACTGATATTTGTGGTCGATTCCAGCGACACCAAGAGAATAGCCGAAGCGGAGCAAGAGCTTGCTAACATGGTAACCGTTTATATTGTGTTGGGACCTTGGTTGTACAGTCTTGACGAAAATGTGTACCTAATTATTAATTTCTGGCCTTTGGCTCCATATCCTTTATTGTGCTTATACTTGGCCCATATGCTCTTGTACTTGAGCTTCATTCTCTAAAAGTCCTTTGATAATTTAATTTGTTCACTTGTCCATTTCTTTCTAAGACAGATGTCTTGCAGTTGTATGCCCAATTTAATTCATAACTCATTTTAGTAGCCTCTAGCTGGAGTATGCCACTGTTTGGCAAACGCCTCCCTTTTCAGTTCAGTTGGGTAACAGAATCAGTTCTTAACCGCTTGATTGGCGTAAAAAAAAATCCAGTACCCTCAGGGCGTCTATGAGCTGAAGTAATACCAATTGGTTAATCTCTGTAGCTGTAAGATTTACTTCACACATCACTTTTATTGGATAACTATAGATAACAATTTATTAGTATTTAAAAAAATCATAGCCAACAGAGTTATTATTAACTTGTTTTCAATTTCATAATCATTGCATGCACAGTAGGTCACTGACTCATAAAGACACCTTGTGAGATATGTTGAGGAAAATGTCTCTTGAAATCTTGAGCAATACTATGTGTGCTACTAATCTTCTTTGTCTTCTAAAAATATTTCCTTCTTGCAGTTGAAAGAAGACGAGCTTCGGGATGCGGTCATATTGGTATTTGCAAACAAACAGGACATGCCAAATGCGATGACAGCTGCTGAACTCACAAATGCACTCAATTTGAACAACCTAAGGAATCGACGTGTCAGTATCTTTTCAAATATTAGCAATACTATTCTAGAAGCAATGTTGTCCTTGAGGTGCAATATCTTTTTTTGCACTCAAGCATGCAACAAAATTGGCAGTCACACTCTTAACTATAGAAATAGAATAGAAATAGAAAAAACTTTATTTGGTACAAGCACATATCAATTACAATTAATCAATTTAAATACAATTTATCAGATTGCACCAAAAAGGTAGCCGCTCAGCATAATGCCGTGGTACGCCATGGCGCTGGTTTTCAGCGAAGACTAACCGACGATGCTTTGTTGCATTCTTGAGAACAATAAAAATCCTGCACCCCTTACAACTTATGTGACAGAGACAATTAATTGGGGACAACAACTTATTTATGTTGTGTAATTCTGTAGTTGTAGAATACCTCTTAGTTCAGTGTCTCTTGGCAAAAGCCCCTATTATCTATGTCTGACAATTATTATTAATCTCAAGACTTCCAGTAAGCTTAACTCGTCTTCCCATATTAATAAATTAGCTTGCAGAAACAACCTTGATTATTGAACCTTTTTTTCCTCAGTGGTACATCCAAGCGACCTGTGCAACCCAAGGCCAGGGTCTCTACGAAGGCCTGGACTGGCTTTCCAACGAACTGGCCAAGAAGTGAGGTGTCATATAACCCAGTCGCACTCGGGATCACAGGCAACAAACATTCCCACATCGGCTGAACGTAACTATTGTCCAAAACGTGAAAGTGGATGCAAAAGACTTTATGTAAAACTATATATAAAAATAAATATAAACTTAGTATTCCTATGTCATTTTAATATTTTTAAGGCTAATTATGTTTGCACCGTAACGGGTGGTCCATTTTCTTTGTTCTTTTAAAATAATGTTCTTTAGTGTTAACCTTTGAAAATTGGGGTACGTAAGTTGGCAAGATATTATTATATGCATTTACTAAATATTACTAATATATTTTTTCTGCCAGTGCCGACAATAATTCTGCTTTGGTCTTTTCAACTGGATTTGCAAATCCATAATTATATTGTTTTAACTTTTATTTTTAAGGTTTGTTAGTTATTCTTTTTGTAGGTAGGTGTTTTATTGTCATCCAAAGTGTCAAGATTTTTTGTAAGATCTCTGAAACACCATAGTTACTTTAGCTTCACGAAGTTGTACTTTTTCCTGGGCCAACAGCCCAAGGATTCATTTATAAGAAAGATATTATCAGCCTAAATGCATTATGTAGGTATTTATCGAGTGTAATGTAACAGCATAACCTGTCGCATAGCTATCTTTATTAGCGCAGTCGGGTGAAAACAGATGTTTTTGCATCTGTCTATTGTATCTAGCGCCTTATTGATGGAGTATGCTAAATGTGCTTTGGAGAGTGAAGGTTTTTATTATCATAGTGGCAAATAAAACCTAGGTGTACATAAAATACATGTTTATTATTTGTAAGGAATAACACTTTTAAATGTCCATTTCACATCACACATTTATTTTAATAACAATTAAATTAATGAGATAGATATCAGGTTTTCAATAGAACTTACACACACATTCTTACTTACAATAGCTGTATCGTGGCTTAGATCATAATCATAACATAGGGGGGTATGTTTTGATGATGATACGCGCATATTCCGGAAGGGTAAGCAAATGCAACAATACCCAGCCTCTTTATTCTCTAAAATATCCACCGTAAAAATAACCGTATTTAAGATGAAATACGTCTCACAACTAGCGCCGCCAATGGAAAAAAAATCATATCTTCTTTTTGGATGCGTTTTTAGCAAAAAACGCTCCTGCGATTTCTCGACAACGCAAGGCTTAACTATTTTTAGGACCTAAGGTTTGGATCAATCGATTACATTTGTAGGAAATCCAATCCTGGAATCCAAACCTTAGGCCCTAAAAATAGTTAAGCCTCGCGTTGAGAAATCGCAGGAGCGTTTTTTGCGAGCGTACACTTTTGTTGTAAAGTCGCTCGTAAAGTAACCGAGTAGAGTGCTAGCGTGTAAGAGTTGACGTGCTGTCGTGTGTACCACTACCCATACCTACTTATTTAAATCGAGGGTTTTTTTTTTCAAACTCAAACTATAACTAGACTTTCAGTCTTTATAATTTGGCAACGTTTGTATAATCTTCATTTGTGACTCCATGTGGCTTTCCTCTTTTCAACAAAGCTCCTAATACCTTCTTGTCCATCCTCTGAGTTGATGTTCTGAACCATCAGATCCCCTCCCAACTTGTAAGCTTCGCTCAGACCGAGTTCGATCTGCTTGTAATAGAACTCCTTGCCAAGAGAGATGACTCTACGGCTCTTGAACTTTATCTTCTCTACGATTTTGTTGACTTCTTCGTCAAGTTGGTCCGGCGCGACCACTTTTGTTACCAGACCACTCTCGTAGGCTTCTTGGGCGTTTAGGGGTTCACCTGAAAGAGAAATATGGGATTATATTTTGTAGGTATAGTGTGTACGAGGTTGGTGACTGACAATAGCATGAATCGTGCTCCGAGTATCAAACAAAAGGACAATTTTATGGTAGTGAATGTTCCACGTTAACAATTATTTTTTACTTATAGAGTTTACGGCCGAGATCTTTTATTCTTCTTTTAATTTCACATTTCATCTTGTACTGCACATGGCAAAGGCCTCCCCTTGCGTTCGTCACTCTTTCCTAGGTAGGGCTACCCCCTGCAACCTCGGTAAAAAGGGTTTCAAGATCTTCCCGCCATAGAATTAGGAGTAGTAAGTCTATGCTTCCCGCTATCTCCGCCGTCGCGACGGCCGTTAGTCGTCGTCGTTACGTAGGGTGTAGTAAGTCTATGGTAGGTACATACTCAGGCGCTACTTTTTTTTAGCTGCAGCTGATATACAGGTAACTCTGTAAATAGACTATGTATAATAGAAACAAATGCACCTACCTGTGAAAAGCATATACGTAGCGCGCGACTTCGGTATCGATCGGGCGACGGCTATTCCGGGCGTGGAGCAGAAGATGCCGAAATTAGCCCTGAAATCAAATAAGACTGTTGTTTGGTAAAATATTTATTTTGCGAATGGCATTGTGCTGAAAATGCTATACGGTTAAAGGTAAGCCGTCCAACCACATCGTTACGTCTGTGTAGGCCAGTGGCGTAACTAGGGTGGGGCAGGTAGGGCACGTGCCCTGGGCGCCATTTCAAAGGGGGCGCAAAACCGCAACTTAAGGGTAATTTAAGGGTAAAAACGGTAAAATTTCGGGCACGTTGCACGTGCGTTTGTAATGAAAATAGATCTCGTCCAAAGATAGTAATTTGCTCCTTATCGCGGCTTACAAAATGGGTAAAATCGGTGAATTCTCGGGCGCGCTACGCGCGCGATTAAGACTGATTGCTTGTGATTTTTCGCGCGGCGTGCGAATCAGAAGCAGAATAGTTAACGTCCCGTTTAAGTCTTGCACCGATACTGAAAAAATATATACGAAGGGGCGCAATTACGATGCTTGCCCTAGGCGCCATTTGCCCACGGTACGCCACTGGTGTAGGCCTCGTGCACCTTAGCGACGCCGCCTTGGATGGCGAACAGTGGGCAGTCGTCGGTGATGTGGGACATCGTCTGAACCCCCCCGCACATGGTAAAATAGATTATATTGTCGGGACACAGGCATGGAATGCTGTGTTTAAAACGGCCTCAAGTCTGTGACGCTGTTGTATCTCGATAGGTTCAGCGTTGTTCGTTAGAAATCCTCGGCTCGCTTAGCATGACTGGTCAAGTGGCCATATTATCAAGGTTTACATATTTTTAAGTATTTGTCCTATCTCTCTGTGCTCTTTACACTCGACGCGTCTGGTTATCGAATACTAATCGTCGTCTTCAAACCAGAGGGCCCTTAGCCTGTAACACAATGGTGCCAAAATGGGCTGTCATGTGACGACTTCAATTACGATTTGCTAACGCTGTCTGTCCTTTTAATGTTTTTTTAGTACAGCAAAGAATATTTTGATTCTAATTCTAGAGGATTAGTTCTCTGGTTGTAGGAGAAAAACGAGGAGAGCCCGGTTTTGTTCTTCTGCCGGGACGCCATTGACCCGCCATTGCGTTACAGGCTAAGGGCCCAGCACGCACACAGATTAGGGATGATTCGTTCCCGATTTCTCCGGGCGTCACTTTCTATGCCAAGAAAGGTAGGTAATTTTAACTTAGTATTACTAACTGTCATTTTGGCGTACCTTTTGCAAGCGCTTTGCTGGCGCGACACTTGATAACTAAAGGGACCTAGAACATTTTCTTTAGTCAATAAAGATAAGCACCTCCGAAAGGATAGAAGGTGTTATGTATGTGCCTTCTATCCAAACGTGTGGCGATGACACGTATAACTATCATAATAAACTTACCAGCTTATGTGTGATTCAACTACACAAGTAGCTAAAGTTGTAATGTTACGGTCGAGCAAGATATTTACCCAGGTGTTGAGAATTTGCTATTGTTCGAGCAAACGATCATGTCACACTGTGCCACTAGCTGGCAACCGGCCGCGGCCACTACGCCATTTACCTGAAGAAAAATAAACTTAGATATCATAAAATATTTGAACGAGCAAGCGAAGCGAGCGAAGTTCTCCGAGTCTACTGGAACAATCCGGCGTTTGTATGTATGTTTGTATGTATGAATGTTCGTTCGACGATAACTTAGAGTTAATTTGGTCGGATCGTTATGAAATTTGGTAAGCGGGTAAATGAAATTAAAATATTTTTTTAAGTTCAAACATGAGCCAAATCGGTCGAGGGGTTGCCGAGATATCGGGTTGTTAAGTTTAAATGGGGTCGCGAGTTCACAGTTCGGGGCGAACCACTAGTTTTATAGAGCCGAGTGTAGTTCAAGTAACCAAAGACATTCAAGACAACCTGTCACCTAAGCACAATACAGATAAATAACCTAACTGCCGGTTTCTGAATTGAGAAATTCGCTAAGCAAATGGGTAAGTAACGTCTTGTCTCTGCAGATTTCTCACAAAAGAGCGTGACAGAACGATAGTAAAGTATTTGCTTAGCAAAATTCTCAACTCAGAAACCGGGCCTTGGGTAAGTATCGTCCTGTCTCTGCAGATTTCTCACAAAAGAGCGTGACAGGGCGATACGTAATCATGTGCTTAGTAAAATTTTTAACTCAGAAACCGGGCCTAAGTCTGCCACTACCAAGCGTGCCATGCAAAGGTCTCAAAAGGTCGGCAAAAAAAAACATGTGTTAATTCAGAGTTTGATTATTATTTTTCTATCCGAATAACAGCTTATCGGCAGAGCGTCACCGTCAAATTATGTATGGCTAAAGAATATAAAAATACATATCGCACATAATAACTAGGTAATTGAGCATGTAGTCCACTGCGTGTTTATGATGTTTCTTGGAGGAGGCCGTTAAACTTTGATAGGTACAGTCGGCAGCAGTACCGCCAACCTTCTTGTTGAAAAGTCGCCTGTAAGGTAAGAGAAAAAGAGCACGCGTGTTCTGGCGAGTGGATAGTAGTCTATTTCACTGCATGCATTGTAAAAGCGAGGATTTTAAAATGTTTACTATGTTTATTTATTTTCTCGAAGTGCAGTGAAATCCAGGTCTCATTTTCATTCGCTTATTACGAGCCCCAAATGTTCAAATGGGCTACTATTAGGTCCTAATTTAACCCGAATGCAGCGAAGCCCAAAAGAATTGCATTTTGATCTCCTTGACTGGATATTATTATTTTATTATGTAAAAATTTATAAAATGCCTACCTTAGCAATAACAGGTACAGGGCTTTTTACTATGGACATCATCAGTTCGGTTGCTTTATTGAACACTGTCCTGTGTTGGTCGACTCCATTACTTGCTTGCTGAAAAGTTAAAACCGATTATGTACTTATTTTTTTCTAACTAACAGTTTTCCATCGGTAGCATTTTGTTTCATTGACGCACTTGTTCCGCGCGCGGTAAGAGCAACAGTGCGACAAGGATCTTGATCAGAAATAACGCCGCAATTTTGTTAGAAGCTAATAGGTCCGATTTCTGAATTGAGAATTTTACTAAGTAAATACTTAAGTATCGTTCTGCCACGCTCTTTTGTGAGAAATCTGTTGACACAGAACGATACTTACTTATTTGCTTAGTGAATTGCTCATTTCAGAAATCGGCAGATAGTATAAGAGATCGCTGCGTTTACTATTGTGAATGTAATACGCCTTTGCAGCGTACTGTCGTACAGTGGGGTTTAACTATCAAGTTATTTTTCAATCAAGGTCAAGTGCCAAAAGATCCTTGTCGCACTGTACCATGGGGTATCAATGGTGTAGCTGACTGTACCTACTCAAAAAAGTTTTAAAAATGGCGGTCTGTTAAACTTACAAGTTCCTTCAAGTTATGTCCAGCCGAAAAGACGTTGCCTTTTGCTGCCAGAACTATAGCTCTCAAAGCAATATCATCCTTATTCTTATTAATGGCTTCTGTTAGATAATTCATCATATCTAAAGAGAGGGAGTTCCTGAAATGCAAACCAAAATAAACTTTCATTAATAAATGTTAAGGTTCAAAGTGCAACTTGGCTTCGAGCTTACAACTACTTACCTTGTTTTTTCATGGTTTAGAGTTATTTCTCGAACCCCATTGTTATCATTTGAAACAAGATAGTCAGTATGTAATCGCCGGTATAGTAAAATCATTGGCCTTGTAGATTTTTGCTGTAACATAGATACGAAAATAAACATGACTTTTATTAGGTTAGTAGTTATAAGTGATCTTGTGATAGTAGGTACTTACCATAGTTGAGAGCATTATTATATTTTAGAAAAGAATAATATTGTCGCTGTAAGTACTGTATAATCAAGTAAAAACGAAAAGGGCAAAGTGTACTAATCTGTGAAGTGTACTGATCCGACTTGTATAACATTCATTAGTAAACAAAAGTAACTATTAACCTAAAATAGTTCTTATTACAGTAGCAGAAAGGTAGGTCAAAGTAACGCACAGTCTGCTTAGTAAAATAATTCCTGTTTGACAGCTAATTATGTGTTGCCAGTATTTAAAAAAAAGCTACCACTTAAACTACCAAAGTGGTAGCTTTATGGGTGTTAGGTTAGCCTTTCAGATTTTATTTGGTTAAGGTGTGTGAGAGTGTGTGTGGGTGTGTGTGCGTTTCTGATAGTGTTTTTGGTTTTTTCTTTGTGACACGTTTATTTTATTTTAATTCCTTATTCTTCAATGCCGTAATTATTCTTTTGGGGCAGAGGTTCGTTTGAGTCAACTACACACTCTTCCTTGGGTTGCACCTCTTCATCTTCCACAATCATCAGTTGTATCACAGCACTGCAACAAAATAAGAAACATGAATTTTATTTTAATTTCCGTATCGCACTAATATTGGAAATGATTTATATTTATGAACGGTCTAGGATAGCCCATGGTAGCTCTTACCCCGCGCGGCATAAGAGCGCCAATCGAACAAAAAGGAGTATCCTAGCGTATGGCTGGCAATACTCAGCTAAGATAGTGTGAAGATATTTGACTGACGCGATGCAGGTTTGGTAGCGAGTAGAATTGTTACCTAACTGTATGTAGCAGTTGCCTGTAGGATAGGGGTCTCTAGTATACAGGGTTTTTACTCACTTTAGCACCTGTTCTTTGAACTCGCTACTACACCAGGCCGCTCGCTCGCTCCCCACCTCCACTTTCGAGGCCAGAACGTGGTTCAACAGTGAACGCAGCTCGAAGAGCATATCAGCTGTTTGGAGATCGCACCGGACCTTGTACGTCGCTAGCCAGAAGAAGCAATCGTCGGGGTAGTTTTCGTCTGGAAATTTTTACATTTGGTTAGAGGGGGTGAGTATAATACATTCAAAGTACCCTAAAATCTTGATAAAACGTCTATTACGCGCGCATGACGACATTCGTTCATTCGTTGTACTTGTATTATATGCTCTTTGGTTGTACTTTAATTGTATTTAGTTTACGTTTGTTATCTTTTCGCGCTAAAACGGCGGACGGATTTGGATGTTTGAAATGGAGATGTTAGGTAGGTTATAAAATATGTATAAGAAAAAGAAAGGCTAGATTTTGCCCGCGACTTCAACCACGCATACGAGTATAATGTTGATCGACCGGGAAAAATATAGAGCTTCTTTTTAAGTTTGCGCGGTAGAAGTTGCTGAGAAAAACTAGTCTTTCTATGTTACCTACTTCTTTACTAGTGCACGAAAAGTTATAAACCACAACTATATTTTAAACACTAGGAAGTACATACCATAAGTAACATCGAATTCGCCGAAAAACAACATCGGAAGGGTGTGGGCCTGCGTAACCCCTTTGAGAAACGGCCCCTTCAGACAGTTGTACACAAGCCATTTGGCCTTGGCCTGCCATTTACTCGGGTCCGAGGATGGCACGACGTGTGGATGAAAGGCACAGACGCTCGAAAGGTGAATATAGACGGAGCCTTCATCGGTGTAGATGCTTACGGAGGGTGCTGTTTCCTTCCATTGCAGGTCGGTCCAACTGTGAACGGATTTTTTATCCTGATTTAACGGTTTCATTACTTTTATTAAAAAATGAGCAGAACTTACGAAAGATTAAGTTGTGAACGGATTGTTTGGTAAGTGCGAACTCTTACTGGCGATACTTAGAAGGGTTAGACCCAAACAATATTGTTTTTTGGCGTCAAAAGGAAGAACCCTATGCCCAGCAGTGGGGTCTATCCATGGACCCACGCGTGGGCTGGAAAGATATATCGATAGATTTATACTGGTAGACATTTTAGTAGACTTTTTTTCAGCTTTTTTGGGTGAAACCGTCATGTCATAATGATGACGATAACATAGCTCCAAGTAATGTTTATTAACGTATAACATAGCTCCAAGCAAATATGATCGATCCTCCCTGCTCAAAGCATAAAATATAGTTCAACATCATTGCAGATAAGTACACAGTCTTGAGTATTCATGGTCTAAGCTCTTCTCACCAAAGGACTGTTCTAAGCTCAAAGCAACAATTCGAAGCGTACTCACCTGACCATCGCCACATTGGGATATAGGGCAGCCGCCACAACCGCTTTAAACAGGTTCAAATTTTTCGCGTTCCGATTCTCCCATTGCACGTCCCCCGAAGGCAAGAAGCCTATTCGCTTCAGATCTTCCGTCAACTCTTGCTTCATATCCGAGAGAACCTCCATGGTATCGTTGGAGAGAAAGTTATCGGAGCAAAAGGACTTCTGGTCCCGTCTGCACTCCCAGTCTATTATCGCCTCCGACAACGCGACGTGGTCACTCGGCTCGTCCAAAGCGAAATGACTCTTCACTTTGTCAATTTCTGAGTTTTTGCCTGAAAGAGACGATTGGTTACAGTGCGTGCCACGAAAGAAGAGACTGGTTGAGACACCACGTGGTTCGATTTATATAGGTCTTTTTAGCGGTATGAGGTCTGAGTACGGGAAGGGACCGGGCGTCATCGGAGCGGCGGAAAGAGGTGCGGGAGGCGTGGTCAAGTCTCATTTTTTGTGGCACGTATTGTTGTATGGGAGGCGCTAGTAGTATTGTAGTACCTTGTTAGTACAGCGGTGATGCGTCAAAAACAAAAGAGACACATTTGAAACTACTGGAATGTGTCTGCCATCTGTTCACAACCTGGCATTGTTTATTCCAGGGCTTCAATTCTGTAATGTAGTTATTGTCTTAACAGGTTCAGCGTTGTAGGAAAACGGGTGTGGTCCTAACTGTGAACCAATCAAACACGATTGCGTTACAGACTAGGAAAGGAAGAAAGGAAGGAATGTGTCTGCCATCTGGATGGTAACTTCATTCACAACCTGGCATTGTTTATTCCAGGGCTTCAATTCTGTAATGTAGTTATTGTCTTAACAGGTTCAGCGTTGTAGAAAAACGGGTGTTGTCCTAACTGTGAACCAATCAAACACGATTGCGTTACAGACTAGGAAAGGAAGTAAGGAAGGCCCAGGAGAAAGAAAAGTCTTGACTTCAATGAAGATTGCTAGTGCCAGGGCGTCAAATCTGAACACAGCAATTTTTCGATACAATCAGTTTTTAAAAACAAATCTGAGATACTTTTATTGATCGACAGCAAGAAGAGAAGGGTAGACAAAGGAGAGCAATGACTGTCTAATGTTAAAGATCTCCTCGTCTAGAGCTCTGGCTTTCAATTTGACGTTTGAAGGGTGCTGGCTGACGAACTTCACACTGCATAAATTTGACACAAACTGACATTTAAAACTTAGACAATAAGGGATTTTCTGACAGCTCATAAGTTGTAGTTCCAAATTTGTAACTAGATGTCGCTGACGAGACATGTTCTTTTTTATGCCAGTTCGCGCTCGTTGGCCTTCGTAGTTACGTCCAAACACATTTAGGTATTAGTTGTGGAGCAAAATGAAGTTTTTCCGGATGTACCATTCACTCATACAAGAACATTAACAAAGTCGTGCACTTTTTCATGTACTGTGAAATGGAATGACGGCTACGACAATGAAAGATGAAGTCACAGAGCAATGAAGTGAAGAAGTATTATCGCTGTAGTAAGCACTAATTTACTTTGTGATAGAAAACTTGTCGTATTAACGCCATCTGTCACAGCTTTTAGAACATTTTTTTTATTTTTTATAGCTGTCAGAAAATCCCTTATTCCATTCTAAAGTCGCAATCACGACCATGATTCCGATACCATTGAAAGCGATCGCGATAGATTAAAAGTTAGACAATTAAGGCCCGGTTTCTGAATTGAGAATTTTTACTAAGCAAATATCGCGTATCGCTCTGTCACGCTCTATTGTGAGAAATCTACAGAGACAGGACGATACTTACCCATTTGCTTAGAAAAATTCTCAACTCGGAAACCGGTCCTGCCCCTGATTGTTAACTTACCTGTAACCAGCATAAAGGGGTCCTTGTAGCCCCACACTGCGGCCACTGACGCGGCTCTGTCCAGACACCCGAACAGCGCCCCTAGCAACATCAGCTTGCCAGCGGCTGGGTGCACGGGCAGGCGCGCCAGGTGCCAGCCCAGAGGTGTCAGGGTCTCATCCTGGTTTAGGGCTCCAATCCTACGGAGAAAAACGTTTTGTTGCATCGACAAGTATTTTTAGGGTTCGCTACCTGAAGGGTGCCAAACGAGACCCTATTACTGACTCCGCTGTCCGTCTGTCTGTGTGTCTGTCCGTCACCAGGCTGTAACTCATGAACCGTGATAGTTACACAGTTGAAATTTTCATAGATGAATGTATTTCTGTTGCCGCTATAACAACAAATACTGAAAACCAGAATAAAATAAATATTTAAGGGTAGTATAAAATAAAGTGACTTTCGGCGTCTGTCTGAATATACGCTACCGTCTCCTAAACTAAGCAACGGATTTTGATGCGGTTTTCAGTTTAAATTTTTTTTATCACTGAAGGTTTATACTTTTTTACATCCGTGCGAAGCAGGGGCAGGTCGCTGTCTTTATGAATGGCATAATTTGGGTTATTCTCGTGTGTAAGAGTAACAAGCATACATACCTTCACACGGCCTCTTCTGCCTAAAAAAATGACGCAGTTTTTAGAAAATAAGTGCCAAACTTACTTCTGCAAACGCTTTACGGCCCTCTGAATGGTCTTCACATCAGGTGGTGAGATGACATTCCTGAACGCCTCCTCGGCCTTTCCGAGCCTCAGTTTTTTAATCTTCAGCACCGCATTAAGAAGGTTGCTCCTTTGCAACTCCGGGAGTAAGGTTTCGTCAAGTTGGCTGGCCTGGTGTGACGTCACGAGGTGGTAGCACACGCCTGGCCCGCAGCGGCCGGCGCGATCGCGTCTGGAATGGTTTTGATATGGAATTAAGAGTTCAATGGCATTCGGGTTTCTTCGAAGGTAAGAAGATTCTGAAGGAACCTGAACTACGAATCATATTATTATTTTACCTTGTGAATAAATATCTTACTTACGAAATAGTAGACACATTTTGCATATTTTGCTGCAGTAGCTAAAAGTTTGTTTGTGCTAATGCTAAAGGTAGGTAGGTCATGAATGAAGGTCATTATGTAGCCCCTAAAACATTGTAGTACATGTATTATGACATTAGATGCGCAAGCGCAATATTGAACTGAATGGGGTTTGATTGTTTAACTTCAGCATAAATCCCTTTCGATTAGATGTTTAAAGATGTTGACAAACTTTGAACCACTTTTATTTGACACAAGATTTATTAACAAACGTGATTTTTTTTTGCTCGTTTTTGCTCGATATTCATAACGGCAACAGGTAGATGCTTAAAATATTCACAGAATATTGAGTTATATTATTCATTTTAAAAAACAAAATAAAATGTTGTTTTAAATACTAAAATTGTGATTTCCGGCATGCAAAACGTTTTGGGGACTAGCAACGGTGCGGATTTTTTTTTTACAGAATAAGCACACTGATCACGATCATAATCATGGTATATCTTTTAAAGAAATCGTGATAAATTATTCAAGTTTTTTTTATAGTAAGATAGAAAAACCAAATTGTTCAACTAATTTCTTACCTTAGTTGTAAATTCGCTTTCGACGCCCATTCAACCTGCAACGTGTCAATATTGCCCTTTGCATTTCCTCGACTCAGCTCAACTCTGCCGCAATCAATGACATAGACCACGTCGTCGACGGTTATCGATGTATCGGCTATGTCAGTCGCTACTATGATCTTCCTCACATGGTACGGGGGACGCTCGAATATCTTCTGTTCTAGGGACGGCAGCTTCGAGTGCAGTGGATATACTCGAAAATGAGTATCCGGGAACTGTTTAGAGTCCTTCATTGCCCCCAAAAGCCTTGTTACTACACCGATGCTGGGTAGAATGACTAGTATGGCTCCTGGTCGACAATGTATTAGGCACATGAGCAGTCTAAGCATGACGTCTAGGTTAATTTCTTCGCTGCAGTGGTCGAGCAACCCTCTTTTGATTGAATCACAAAAGATGTCAGTGTCATGCTCCAGGCCTGTAATGTTAATAAATCAGGGGGTTTAACATTTAAAATCAATAACTTTCAATTTAGACACTCGAAAGATGTTGACATTACTTCAAAATCGCATTCATTTGACACGAGCCATTGTGATCGTGATTGTCATAGCATTTAGATTTAAAATGATATTGTGTTAACAAAATCACAAGTTCGTCAACTCAACTGGTACGAGACGACAGGCAACTTCTAATAAACATTGAAATGATAATTATTAATAAGTGAACCTTTACCAATTTTAGCCATATGTTGGATAACTTTGTCCCGATTCTGCGGCTGATCATCAAATTTGTAGTTTAACAAGCTGTGGATAAAGCCAGATATTATTATAATTTAAAACAAAAAAGCTATTTCTAATTAATGAAATGCAAGGTTCCATCTGAGTTTAGACTTTGATTGATATCAAGCGCCTAGAGGTCTTCGCACACATATCAATTTGAAACGGAACGTGACGAATGGCCTCGCAGTATTATTTATAAGAAAATTCCTACTGCAACGCACAAGCATCGTAACTGCATCGCCTCGGCCCGGGACCATGGGATAGCTATCTCACTTTTTGTGAAATGTGTCATTATCATTCGTTTTTAGCAACTTGGCGGGAAATTCAAAATTTTCAGTTTTATACATTTTGTAGCTAAACTGAGCTAGGTATTTTTGTTCAGTAATTTTTCGTTCGCGGCTATAACATAGTATTCTTTTCATTATTGTAAACAACAGAACAACAATAATTCAGCCGATTATGTGTTCTGGTCTACGACAAGTTTTTTGGGCCGTGCCACTGCTTCGTAGACCAGAACACATAATCGGTTGAATTATTGTTGTTGTATCTATCTATCTATAATACAAATACTTGCGCTACCTTTCAAGTTTGCCTTCAATAGGTTTGAATAGCCTTGATCACAGCCCGCTGGATCGTCCAGTGTGGACCCGACTATTGAAATCAAACAGGAAACACGTGTAGCTTAGAGAAAGGTGACGCCTTGCCGAAGCCGAGTCGACTTGCCAGAGTTGCTAACGGTGCTGATCCGCTTACGTTTTGTTTACGTGCTAACGGAATGTTGACACCTTGTAAACGACGAGCAGAGACGGTTTCGTTCCGTTTCCGAGTTGATATGTGTGCGAATACCTTAGGAGCCCTCGCCCACGGCGACTTTTAGTAGCGATGCGGTCGCGCGTTTAGTAAACGCGCATCAGCATCGCTACTAACGCGCTTTAGTCGCATTTGCAACGCGCTACAGCATCGCGACTGTATCGATGCAAATCCTTCGACCGTGTCCATGACCGTGACCGGAGGAAGGGTGGCGCGCGAATCACGTTTGCATCGCGAGTCGCGACAGAAGCGCGAAGGTATCGCTTTTGCGTCGCGGCTAAATCGTGGTTACGGTCGGCGAGGACACGCAGCTAGCGACCGCATCGCGACTGTATCGATAGGAACGCGCAACAGCATCGCTACAAAAGTCGCCGTGGGCGAGGGCTCTAAGGGTAATAGGAAGGCTATAAATCCATTACTCAAAAATGTCATCCAGATAATAAACATCCACGGGGTGGACTAAGCTCGTGATTTCCACTACGGGGCAATTGTCGAAGTAGGCGGAAAGCGCCGCGGTATTCTGCGTTGCGCCCATAAGGATTAGTTTCAAATCCTTCCGTTTCTTCAGGACCTGTTGACAGAAAACATTTATTATCTGAACGCCTATTACCTACTCAGTCACATGAACCCTTCTATGCGGCGCGACCCTCATGAATAGACACGAAACACATACACACTCACGTTCGCGCCTTTTCAAGTATTGACGGCACGTGTTTAGACGGCTTGAGAAGTTTCCAGAAGGGATGAGATGTGTTCTAGGGCTTCAAAGTAGCTTTAGTCACTCAACAGCCCTGCTACTGCTAGGTAGCTACTATCTCAGTCATGTTCCTACATGTATTGAGATTTACGGACGCTGCGCGGTCTTCGCGAGCTTAGAGGATTGCGAGAAACTTGAACGTAAACAAAGTTCACTCCTGCCATCATGAACACCAGAGCTCGGCGACCGCGCGGAGAGTATTGCGAATAAAGGGCGGATACACAAACATACCACATTTTTAATACGATCACGCAAACACACACCACATGCAAGTGTCCCTGAATGTATTAATATCAAGTACTAGATTTTGCCCGCGACTTCGTCTGCGCAGACTTATTTTTTTTCTCGTGAGTTTTTCCGTTGTTTTAATGGTTATTCGGGGCGGAGAGAATTCCAACAAATCAAAAATCATAAAAATCGGTCCACCCGTTCTCGAGTTATAAATGGTGTAACTAAGAAGACTTTGTTTTATATATTAGAAAGAAGATGACGCCTCAGACCTGAGCGTCTGAGGCATAATACCCTAAACACAAAAATCGCCAGTCCGCAGCAGACACGCGTGCAGGGTGACCAGATTAGGCGAATGGTCGCCATTTAGGCTACCTCAAGGGGTCAAACGGCGACCATAAAATCCGATCGGCGACCAGTAGCCATTTAGACTACCTAAAAAATGGAAACGGGCGATTTAGGCTATCTCAGGTTTTTTTCGCATTTATTTAGGCGATTTAGGCTATTACCGCAAATTTATTGATCCATTCTTTGATTATCCCTTAGAATGCTTGATTCTCCCTCCACTGATAGTAACGGAGAACTTTTGCAGGAAGTTATTATTTTAGTTTAAGTATCTGAAAACAAATATTACATTTTTTTTTTTGCTGTACCTACGCTGTATTTTTTTTATTTTTCTTTATTTTGGGCTAAATTTGGGCTACTAGGCCCAAAACGTAGGCGAATTAGGCTAAATAGACGAGAAAAAAAATTAGGCGATTTAGGCTACTCGGAAGACAAAATTAGGCGAATCGAGTTAGCTAAAATCTGGTCACCCTGCACGCGTGCTGATTAGGCCCGAACTCTCTCTCTGAAAGAGGGTGGACTTGTACAGGCTACATCTTATATATTTTTTAACACATCGGCAGGAAAATAAATGTTTCGTGCTGATGTGGAGCACAGATAACGTCGCATCTTCACACCTGTCCTGATGCTCCACAGTGCAGCTGGCAGGATTCCCTGGAGGCGACCCCCAGCGCGATCAAATTGATAGATAGATAACAGATTTATTGACGCGTTTCTGGGAGTACGACGTGTGAAAATTAATTTAATATTTTCTTATTCTAATTTTATAATGATTATTTTTAAATAGGTAATGATTTTGTTAATTTTAATATCATTCATAATTATGATAATTATTAATTGCCATGCCGCCATCGGTAAAATTACACTACAGGGTGCACTCTAAGTCGATAGCGATATATTTTTTTCGCTCCATTTTATTCGCCACCTGGTACAAGTTGTTTGTAGTGATCAGTAGAGAGCCTTCTTAAAGTTCCGCTATCGACTTAGAGTGCACCCTGTAGTACTCGATTATAATACATAACATCTGTAATAAATCGCAATAAATAAAAACACGAGAGAAGAAGACCCGGCTTTGTTTTATTTTAATAATAATAATATTACCTCCTTCAAAGCCATCATAGACAAGTCGACGTTGGCGTCCCTCTCATCTACTTCGTCCAGTATAATGTGGCTGTAGTTGATCAATCCGGGGTTCGCTTCCAGCTCGGCAAGCAGTATCTCCTTCGTAACGTACGTTATACTGCCGCGCTGCTGCGATTCTCGACTGCGAAAAGTAAGAGAGATGGGTGGGACGATTTCCATACAAATGAATTCGTATCTATGTTAGTTCGGTTTTCCGTTTCGGTTCGGAATTTGGTTGTAGACAATTCACTGAAAATGGTAAGGCCCAATAATCAAATAATGTGCGTGTTTTTGATACGGCCGGGTCGCAGTTTACTTTTGATTAAACAAAAAAAAAAAAAACAACCTGTATACCCTATGAAAAGACTAGAAACGTGAGTTATTACTACCATGTTAAGTTTCACTGAAATCTATTCAGTGGTATTCGCGTTTATCGTGATTGATTACACAGACAGACAGACAGACATAGACAGTTATTTTGCATTTTCTGATTCGGGATAGCTTACATTTTTTTTTTCTTATTTTATATTCTAATTCATGTGTTATTATAAGTATTTAATTAATAACACACCTCTCCAATCTTGCAGCATATCCCACGCTGAAGCCAATTTTTTCATCTCGCTCTGCAGCCACTCTCTCAGCTAGAGAGGAGGCAGCTATTCTGCTCGGCTGGGTCACCATGATCTTGGTACAGGCGCTTTTTTGGTCGATTAAAGCCTTGTCGAGAATTAATTGGGGTACCTGAAACATTAAGGGTAGACGATAGCAAGGTGGCGGGAAATTCAAAATTTTCACAGTCTTTTAGATTTTGTAGCTAAACTGAACTATTTTTGTTCAGCGATATTTCGTTCGCGAGAATAAAACCGTATTCTTTTCATTATTGTAAACAACAGAACAACAATAATTCAGCCGATTATGTGTTCTGGTCTACGAAGCAGTGGTACTGCAAAAAACTTGTCGTAGACCAGAACACATAATCGGCTGAATTATTGTTGTACTCACTACACTAGTATACACTACTATCTTCCACTTAACAATAAAATTATTACTTAGGTACCTGCGTCGCACGGGTGCAATTTATAAAAATATAGTACATTACTGCCGCGGTCTTTAATGGGTGCGTTTCTGGCGCGCTTTTGATGGCCGACAGAGCGCAGCGTAGTGCAGCTCAAGGCCCTCACAGCGTGGTCAGCATTGCAGCCCTTGATGGACAAGCTGAAATGAAGGCCGAGACCGAAGGTCGAGGCCTTTATAGCGCGGACAGCAAGGGCTGCAATGATGACCAAACTTGAGGGCCGAGAGCGTAGCTAAGCTAAGCTTGAGGCCATCATAGCGTGGCCAGAAGCGCACTCATTGCTGACCAAGGCTTGTATAGTGCTTTACTCAAACAATGCGAGTAATTTAAATAGATCCAGCTTACCTTTTGTCGTAGTTTACTTTCTGTTGATTTTCTATTCCGCAAACTTTTCGTAGTTATACTTGTATTTTTCCTTTGACTTCGGTGGCAATAGATACCTTTAAAATATCTAATTTCGCTTAATTTTTATGTTCGGCGTTGTTAAGCACATTGAATCGGAGGATTCGTTGCTTAAAGAGTTCACTTTTATTTACAACAAAAGTTTACATTTTAAAAATTTACAGAAAAAATCACTTCGAACAACGCGCGAAGCGGCGAAAACAATATGGCCGCGCTTTTTTTCTCTAAGCAATTTGTAGACTGCCAGCACCCAAACAGCCAAATTCTGAATAAATACTTTTTGTGCCTGATTTTTGAGTTCAATTTTTGAAACAAAACTCGACATTAATGGATTTTCATACACTTTTTCTGGCCGCAAAACAAGGCATTAATGAAATTCCATACAACTTTTCTGGCGCCTAATCATAGTAGCCTGCAAGTCCGTCTTTGCTCAAAGAAGGTTGTCGAATTAATGACCACATTACGAGCTTTTTTGAGTAAAGATATTTAGGATATTGTATTGTATGTATAAACCTACCGTAAATACTTAACCGACGGTGAAAACCGCATCCAAATCTGTTGCGTAGTTTAAGCAAATACAAGTACAGGCAGACGCGGAAGGCGACTTAGTTAATTTTAGTTTTAAACTATGTAGAAATAGAGAAGATATATTATTTTGTCAAGGCGTATTTTTGGGGGCAGCTGCCATACTATAGTATATAAGAAGTTTAGGACAATACCAATACAATAGAATTATGGATTTAAAAAAATACCTGTGTAGATTTTCCAGAGCCTGCCTTACCAGTGATAACCACAACAGAATTATGATGGATCACATGCAACAACTTCTGGACATACTTGTGAACTGGCAAGTTCACTCGAAACTTTAGCATTTCTTTATATTTGTATCTGTCAATCATATCTTGGTACCTGGTGAAGAAACTTTTGCTCAAAGACTCTGTTGCTTCAGTGTTTTTAATAACTGTGAGGTTTTCAGCAAGCTCTTGGTCAAGTTTCTCATGAAATGTGCTCGTAAAAATATTGTCATAGTTGTATTTCAGGTCACGTTTTTCTCTGAGAGACAAAACTTTCTCAGGCACATGGGCACTTATTTGATCCTCTAATTTGCCTTGTTGAGGAGCAGAAGCTTCAGCATCCGTAGAATCTGTTATACCAGTTCGAATCTTTATAATAGCCAGAAACTGTTCAACTCCTGAATCAGTTTCATTATATACCACTTCCAGTTTCACATTGGTCATCACTACATCATCATCATTATTATCTAACTCAACCAACTCCATAGTTTCTTCTAGTTTTATTCCGCCCCCGTTAAGTAGATCCAACTTCTTTTGACGGGAGACATATTTTACTTTGATATAATGACTGTCTGCTATTTCCTTGATATTTTTTATAAGACTGGCCACTTGTTTGAAAACCGCTGGTGGGATGACGAGCATTGTCTACAAAAATAAACAAATGAACTTTTCACATGAGATTCACATGAGGTTAAGATTAGTTATAAACATTGTGGGTAGATACAGTATACAGGTGTCCTGAAAAGTACAGTCAAGCAGAAACCTTGATTGCGGCTCACGCACTCTTTCCGCCGCTTCAATGATGCCTGACTCCTTCCTGCCCTCAGACCGACACCAGACTACATGGTCAAACCACATGGTGTCTTAAGTCTCTTCTTTCGTGGCATGTATTGTACCTTAACATGTCCCAAGGGGTTTGTGACGAAGAGCCAAACAACTCAATACAAGGTGCCTGTGATGATTATGTATTATCTGCGGTCAGGGTTCATTATAATTAATATTGGTTAGGTTGGTTAGGTCTACGGAAGTTATATCCTCAGAAAAAAGTTATAAAAGTTCTCTAGCACAGGTTAGCGCTTTAGAAAATACAAAAAATGGTTATACAGGGTGTTGTTTTGGTCAGTAACACCCGAGTCAGGGACGATAGTTCGAGTAAAGCTTGAAAAACAAGTTCTTTTTTTTTCTAAAAATTTTTTGTTGGATAAATCACCTTGTTCAAGTTGTTCTATAACAACCGCGACGTGCGGACACCCCCCGCTTTCTCAAAGCGCGCGCGCGATGTTGCGCCCGACTCGCCGCTAGCGTTAGTGTAATAGTACGGGCGGCCACAATTTAATTATTTTTGGGTATTTTTCACTGACATATTTATATATTTTTTAATATTTTTTCTGGCTTCAGTGTTGTGTAAATAATCACCCCTGAGCCGGGTGTAACTTTACAAAACAACACCCTGTATACTCAGAGTCCACATAAAAAAAATGATGGAAACCAATTTACAGGTTGACCTAAATAAAACTGTAATAAAGAGTAAGTCCTTACTTCCACTACTGTACCAAGCTCTTTGCCTCTGAGGCCGAGGCTGGGTGTTGGTATAAACCTTTCCAGTTGTCCTCCATCACCATGGTCCGTCTCGTCAGATTCATCTTGGATTAAGGACTCCGTTTGATTTAATGAGGGGGCAGGTAGGATTGTGGATGCCGTTTGAATTAATGAGGGGGTAGGTAGGATTGTGGATGCCGTTTGAATTAATGAGGGGGTAGGTAGGATTGTGGATGCCGTTTGAATTAATGAGGGGTTAGGTAGGATTGTGGATGCCGTTTGAATTAATGAGGGGGTAGGTAGGATTGTGGATGCCGTTTGAATTAATGAGGGGGTAGGTAGGATTAAGTGTTCCACTTGAAATAATTCATTATATACTGAAGATTTGAAAAGAGACAACTGTTGAGGGTTTAAGGCAGCAATGCGACTACGTAGTACGGGACAGTCCAGGAACGATATGGGATTGGTTGGTGGGTTATTCTGCGGTAAGGGGATGCTGGTTGATTTCTGTTTGCTGGATACAGTATTCCGGATTTTCGGGAGCTGGAAAAAGTGGAAAAAATTGTGAAACAACAAGAATGGTTTCATACAAGGAGCTCAACCCCAGGCCCGCGGGCCACACTGTGACCCGCAAAAGAATTTTAAATGGCCCACGCAAGTAAGTTTTGAAATACAAACTATTAACCGCTCGCTTGGCGTAAATAAAAAACCAGTAACCTCAGGGCGTCTATGAGCCGAAGTAATACCAATTGGTTAATGTCCTGAGAGTAACTGAAATATATTGTCAGTGGGCCATCGTGAACCTCTGAATCCACAGCTTGGCCAAACTGTTAAAAAGGTTGAGCAGCCTTGGTTTTATACATTGATATTGCAATGGTGTGGAAGTCTGCAGTGGTAAGAACCACTTTAGTGTTTGTTGGTGAAGTGACAATTTATGGTTGGTGGGTCAAGCAAGTTAGCTCCGCCTAGCTCTCTATGATACAGGCGTGAATTTAAGTAAGTACTTAAGAATTAAAGAAAAAGTAACATACTTGGCGCACAGACTCATCGTCTCGGCGTCTTTCTCGAAAGGTTCTAATTCTTCGAATCAGTATAGGCATATTAATTTTGCTTTCACTAGGTTCACAGTTGGCATTGTATTCTTCTAAAACGATATTTCGATACTCGGCTTTCTTGTTGTGGGAATGGAAGTATTCGTTCGTCGGATCGTAGAGGCACGGATATAGACGAATTAAAGAATTCAGATATGGTGAACACATCCTGGTGATTCTGATTATGAAAAAAGGCACAATCAAAAACCAATCGTTCTTCGTATTAAAATCTACAGGAACGAGTGAAAGCGTTGGGAAAACACAGGAAAGTAGACATGTGTAGGTAATGCTTGTAATATTACAAAAGACATATTACACAACGGTGTCATGAAATATTACACATTACAGGAGAGAAAAAAGCATGGCACATAGCATTTCATTACACTAGATGACATGAAACATGACACATGGCATTTCAGCATGTACGTACTGCAATAAAAGTGTGCTGAAATACCATGATGTCATGTTTCATGTCTGCAATGAAGAAATACCATGATGTCATGTTTCATGTCTGCAATGAAGAAATACCATGATGTCATGTTTCATGTCTGCAATGAAGAAATACCATGATGTCATGTGTCATGTTTGGTGCCATGATATAAGGTAATATCACGCGGTATGAAATGTCATGAAATATATCATGACTTCGAAGTGCACTGTTTCGCGCATGTCTACAGGAAAGTCCATCCCTGCACTGCACAATCAAAACAAACAAAATCTTCTTTTTGACATTTGTTTGACGTTGAGTTGACTTGACGTTCTTTTTTTTTAATCTTTGTGTTCTGTGCAGAGATGGGCACGTACCCGGGTATATACCCACCTGCGGGTATTTACCCGATATGTACCCGGTAAATACCCGTATGCACCCATTTGCTGGGTACATTCAATTTGTGATTTCAAGTATAATGAAAATTATTAAAATGAAAAACAAAGTATGCCAATCAGTTCTAAACCATGTTCCCTACGCAAAGTACGTCTTAGTAATTTTACGTTGAACGCATATTTACAAAGTTATGCAAGTTTTTGTGATTTCTTTGTATGAAAACGAATATTTATAAGGACATTTGTCTTATATTTTTATAGAATTAACAACCGGTATGTTTAAAAAGTACTTAGTCATACTTTGTATGACTAATAAAATAGTTTTTAATATGAATTTAACAATAATTATTATTGATTAGGAACCAAGTGTCAAAAATTTATATTTACATTGAAACGGTAGACAATACACTGATGAAGTCAGGGGGCTAATTCTCGGCGATCTCAAATGTGACTTGTTACTAAGGTTTTGGTCATTTAGGTGATTCAGTCTAATTAAAATGCGAAGACAACCCGTCTTCGGGTGTGCAAATAACAAAAATGTATAACCATAAAGTATGGTTTTATGTTTGTTCTTCCCGAACAAAGAATAACTAAAACTTATTAAATTCGTTTATTTTATTTTGCAAATGGCATTGGGCTCAAAATGCTATACGGTGAAATGTAAGTCGTCCAGCCACCTTATTACGTCCGAGTCGGCCTCATCTACACCGCCGCCTTGGATGTCGAACAGTGCAGCGGGTAGTCGTAGTTGATGTGGGACATCGTCTGAACCCGCCCGCACACGCATCTAGGGTCCGACCCAAAGTTACATTTTGTGTATTTTGCTCCGCACACCCTCCCCGTCAGACCCGGAATCTATTTATTTGAGCCCAGTGCTTTCTGGAAAGATGGAAACCTGGCACACGGATATCTGGCTCGGACTCGAGATGCTTGGCTTAGGCAGGTCCACAGATGTCCATTGATCCCGCCATTTCTCCATCGGCGTTCTGTCGTCCTGCAAGAGTTTGTGGGCCTGCATGGCATGGCAAAAGATCTCTCTGATGGTAGGCTAAGATCACTGCGGGTTGCCTGAAGATAAGGTTCTAGTGGCTGGTGCGGCATATGGTTGATCTTATTATTCTCCATTCTGACCATTAATTCTCTTCACAGACGTGACGGGAATATGTAGGAAATGACGGGAAGCCAATTGGTGTCTGTGGGTCTGACGGTTCCGGATATGTTCCTAATGGCGCTGTTCAGTTCAACGTCAACCAGGTCAGTATGATGGCCGGCCTACACTGGCTCGGGCCGCACTATAGTTGATATGCGCAGTGTATCCGCTTTGTAGCCCCATGTTATCGTTGCCAGTTTCCATATCAGTTTGCAGCTGTTTGATACCATTTTCTTTACTTTCTTGAGGGGGCTTTAAAAGTGGGAGTTCTGTCTAGAGTAACACCAAGATAGCCTGGGTTAGGGTCGTGCTTTATTGCAGAAACTGCGTTTAACACCTTCACTTACTAGCTTGCCTATTGTTGAGGTAAAAGGAGCAGCTCATAGTTTTACATGGGTTAGGTTTATGTCCCCAGTCGATGAAATAGCGCTCAAACTTTGCAACGGCTTCCTGAACCAGTGTTGTCGCTTTGTCCAGTGTTGAAGCTTGTGCTGTGATGGCATTGTCGACTTTTGGTATTAACTGACGTGGACGTTGATAAGCGTAGGCGCCAGGACTAAGCTCTGCGTAACACTATTTGTTCAGAGTTTGGCGTTTGAAAGGAGGGCGTCATAAAGACGATAGGGGCATTGCATTTTTAAAAAAATTACGAGCTAGTAGGGTAGTCCCTGACTGTCCCTGTTTCCAGACGTGTTCCAGAGAGTTTCAAATGCTGAGCTGAGATCCACGAATACCACCACTGTTTTGAATTTCTTTTTTGGAATCCTGCTTCGATGTTAGAAGTTAGTACAAGCACTTGGTCAAAGCAACCCTCAATTTTGGTGAGCTTTTGACCGAACCGGAGTTGCATCAGAGAATTGCAACCATCTTGCCATGCCCTGCAGGCCCATGAACTCTTGCAGGATGACAGAACGCTGATGGAGAAATCGTGGGATCGGTGGACATCCGTGGACCTGCCTAACAAGCACACGAGTCCGAGCCAGATATCCGTGTGCCAGGTTTCCATCTTCCTAGAAAACACTGGACTCAAATAAATAGATTCCGGGTCTTACGGGGAAGGTGTGCGGAGCTAAATACATAAAATGTATCTGTGGGTCGGACCCGAGTTGCGTGTACGGGCGGGTTCAGACGATGTTCCACATCAACTACGACTACCCGCTGTTCGCCGTCCAAGGCGGCGGTGTAGATGAGGCCGACTCGGACGTAATGAGGTGGCTGGAAGGTTTACATTTCACCGTATAGCATTTTGAGTACAATGCCATTTGCTAAATAAAATAAACGAATTTAATAAGTGTTAGTTATTCTTTGTTCGGGGAGAACAAACATAAAACCATACTTTATTGTTAGAGAAAGGGGTAAGGCAGGGGCACTAAATCTCTGCTACCAGGGTTTTACAAATGGGCACGAGGGAGGTTCCTTAAGGGAAGCCAAATACGAGGGGGTTCTTCAAAATGAGGTTTAGGTATGGAAGTAGCTAGGTACTTACCGCGTGTCCAGGTTCACCAGCGCGCATAAGCGCAAATCCAAGGGGCACCAGATTATCCAAAGGGCACCAGATTCACAGGCACAATACGGGCACACACACACAGTGGAAGCGTTTGTAGGCTGGTAAGGGTCCAGGAAAGCTCAGGGAAAGCTTTATGGTTATTTAGCACAAAATATACGTGCGCACACGACCACGTTCGGGCGCAGGGTGTGGGGGGCCCCGCGAATCTCCCTCGCAGAGCCAATGCGGTGCTATATGTAGGTACCTAGCTGTCAGTCAGTCTAGTTGTCATGGGGGAGGGCTGGACAATATTCTAAGGGATGAAAAGGGGCAAATCTACACAAACTATGGGATCGGCAAAAAAAGGGACTTTTAATTAACATTTATGATAATTTTTTTTTGTTATTTGCAACACTTAACCCGTCTTCGCATTTTAATTAGACCGAAATGATCTGACTTCATCAGTGTATTGTCTACCGTTTCAATGTAAATATAATTTTTTGACACTTGGTTCCTAATCAATAATAACTAGTGGTTCGCCCCGAACTGTGAACTCGCGACCCCATATAAACTTAACAACCCGATATCTTGGCAACCCCTCGACCGATTTGGCTCATGTTCGAACTTAAAAATTCTTTTAATTTCATTTACCCGCCTACCAAATTTCATAACGATCCGAACAAATTTACTCAAGTTATCGTCGAACGAACATTCATACATACATACATACATACATACATACATACATACATACATACAAACGCCGGATTGTTCCAGTAGACTCGGAGAACTTCGCTCGCTTCGCTCGCTCGTTCAATTATTGTTAAATTCATATTAAAAACGATTTTATTAGTCACACAAAGTATGACAAAGTACATTTTAAACATACTGGTTGTTAATTCTATAAAAATATAAGACAAATGTCCTTATGAATATTCGTTTTCATACAAAGAAATCACAAAAACATGCATAACTTTGTAAATATGCGTTCAACGAAAAATCACTAAGACGTACTTTGCGTAGGGAACATGGTTTAGAACTGATTGGCATACTTTGTTGTTAATTTTAAGTCACAAATTGTATATACCCAGCAAATGGGTGCATACGGGTATTTACCGGGTATATACCCAATGTACCCGGTAAATACCCAAATGGGTAGATTGGGTATATACCCACCGCCCATCTCTGGTTCTGTGGGTATAACGTCCGCTCCAAAAACAAAGAGGGTTAGGGTGTGTAGTGTAGACGATATAAGCCGTGCCAATAGAGAAACGATATGAAAATGGCGGCGGGTACCTATGGTAAGGTCTGAAAAAGAGGTTACGAAAATACGATTTCGGTTCATACCTAAAACTTTCTTACATTTTTGGTTAGGAAATATTGTTTTACGATGCTTTCTTTATTGATTAGGTAATTGTTCTACGTTGGGTTTGTGATTAAACAACAATCTTTATGAAATAAAATCAAAAATATTAAAACGTAGTAAATAATACAAAGCTCAACAAATAAAAACACTTAACGTAAACTACAATGTTGAAATAACTCGACAAACATTAAAAAATCAATAGGTAATAGGCGAACGTATTTTGGCGTGTTTTATTAGCCAAGCCTACGTGACTAATCAGGACTGCCTAAAATTACTTTGTTAACGTTATGTGTGAGTATAGACGGAGATATGATTAAAGCGAGAGGGCGCGAGAGTGTCCGCCATTTATATATCGTTTCTTTAATGGCACGGGTTATAGCACAGTTTTTTACATTTTGTAGCTAAACTGAGCTATTTTTGTTCAGCGATTTTTCGTTATTATTCTTTTCATTATTGTAAACTGCCGTATTCTGCGCCATCTATGAAGCATTTTAAAATAAGCTTTTCACTGTCAGTTGAAAACGGCTAAGGCCCCTGGGCCCTTAGCCTGTAACGCAATGGCGGGTCAATGGCGTCCCGGCAGAAGGACAAAACCGGGCTCTCCTCGTTTTTCTCCTACAACCAGAGAACTAATCCTCTAGAATTAGGGATTTTCTGACAGCTCATAAGTTGTAGTTCCAAATTTGTAACTAGATGTCGCTGACGAGACATGTTATTTTTTGTATGCCGGTACGCGCTCGTTGGCCTTCGTATACGTCCAAAGACATTTAGGTATTAGTTGTGGAGCAAAATGAAGTGTTTTCGGATTTACCATTCACTCATACAAGAACATTAACAAAGTCGTGCACTTTTTCATGCACTGTAAAATGGAATGACAGCCACAACGATGAAAGATGAAGTCACAGAGCAATGAAGTGAAGAAATATTTTCGCTGTATTAAGCACTAATTTACTTTGTGATAGAAAACATGTCGTATCAACGCCATCTGTCACAGCTTTTAGAACTATTTTTTGTTTTTTTTTAGCTGTCAGAAAATCCCTTATTAGAATCAAAATATTATTTGCTGTACTACAAAAACATTAAAAGGACCGACACTGGACCAACAGCATAAATAAATCGTAATTAAAACCGTCAACCGGGAGCCCATATTGGCACCATTGTGTTACAGGCTAAGGGCCCAGGAAAAATCGCTGAGGGTATTTTAGGATAGCCCTCCTAGAGGCGAAGAATCTAAAAAATAGTTATTTGTTATGCAAGAATGCAAAATTATTGTTTGCGGCGAGTGCTTGTATTGAAAACCGAGCTAGCGAAGGTTTCTAAAATTGAGCCACGAGCGTAGCGAGTGGTTCAAAAAAAGAAACCTGAGCGTAGCGAGGTATTCAGAAGCACGAAACGCAAATAATATTGCATTCGTGCGAAACACAAAACTTTTCATCTCACAGAAGCGAGGAAATGACTTTGTTAGCCAAGCGGGACAAACTCTATAGACAACTACTTACAGGCAAAACAGGTGAGTCAAATAAGTTCCTTTTAAAAGCATATTTTACTGTAGTTACGGCTGCCGCACTAAAGTTTTGAGCTTCGTTGGTATTAAAACCATTCGTTTTATTAATAATTTCCTGAAGTTTATTTATCCAGACACAAAAATAATGTAATTAAAAGAATGTTTTTTTTTCCGGGTGCATTCTGAACTTTTACCATATGAATTAAAAATTTCTAGGAGATAAAAAATGAAATTAGTAATATCGTTTGAAAAAATGTATTTAACAAACCAAAACATAATTATCTATTTGATAAAACAGAAGCGCAGCATTTTTTTTATTTACTGGTATTTAAAAATAAATATGTGTACAAAATATTGAAAAGACTATAAGAAGAAACCGCGTTTCTGAATGTTCTATTCCGTGACTTTACCTTTTTAAAAGATGCTTATGCACCATTTACATTCACAGTTTTGTATAGAGAATGGGCACGAACAATCGCTTTCGCTGAAATACGCGTTTAAACGAACTATGAATGAGGTTTTATTTTTCCATCGGGATCTGGCATCTGCTTAAACGGCCAGTGTTTTTTTCTTTTTTAAAACCATAGGGCGCGGGAAAGACTGTCCCGGCGTCGCATTCAAATTTCGAAGCGCACAAAAGTTCAGATAGTTTAAATCCTGCCTTTACACCAGTGGTTCTTAACCTATGGTCCGCGGACCACCGGTGGTCCGCGGAGGCACCCGAAGTGGTCCGCGAAGCCACCCGAAAAATGTCTTTGTCATTTAGTGGTTTTGGAAGGCATAATTTAGTGTTAAAAAAAACAGCAAAATTTTCGGAACGCTGCGCGCGTTTGTCCTTTTCACGACCAAGGAAATCTCTCTTATGAAAAAGGGTAGGGCAATCAGTGAATTTCCGAGCCCGCGCGCGCATTTATCTTAATTACATAGTCTCAAATTTAGAGGCAGGTAAAAGAGTCGATATATTTTCGGGTGCGCTACGCGTGCATTTCTCCATAATCAATCAGTAGATTATACTTTAACTTTATTTGAGTTTACCCAAACTCAAAGAAAGTTAAATTATAATCTACTTATTATAAATACATTTTCTGTCACACTAGCCGCGTTTGTCCAATTAACAATAAAGGAAATCTTTATTACGAAAAAGGGTAGATGCTATCGGTGAATATCTGAGTGTACATATCTTACAATAAAACCGGTGAATTTTCGTGCGCGCTGCGCGCGTATTTATTACATGTTAAGGATAAACTCAAAGAAGGTTTTCGGATAATCGATAAATTTTCGGACACACTAGGCGCGATTTGCATATTTACAAACAAGCAAATCTCAAGGGTAAAATCGGTAAATTTTCGGGCGCGCTGCGCGCGCATTTGTCCTAATAAAAGTGTTTTTCACAAATATGAGTACAATAAAATAACGATTAGAAAGAAAAAAAAACGTAAAAAAATATGCTAAGCTTTGAATATTAATTGTAAGCGTATTTTATTTAGAGATAAAACAACCCCTTAATAATTTTGATTTAAGTGTAATACCCCCAAACAGTTGGTGGTCCGTAGCAAGACAGAAATATTGTCAAATGGTCCGCCATCACTAAAAGGTTAAGAACCACTGCTTTACACGATCGTAAGTTACTAGTAACAGCAAACTTTCCGAGCGTGGGAGATGAAAAAAAAATTGTCCTTATTTAGACCACCCTGTATACTATACCCAAGACCCAAGCACACCGACATGACTTCACGGGGCGTGCGTGAGTTAGCACATATTTATTTAGGTGAAAACTGTATGCTTATCATGGTCGTTTTGACACTCTCTCGAGGACTTGAGATGGCAATAGATTAGGGTCATGTCGAGCAAAAAGTAGTTATTTCCATTTTAATAAAAATGTTGTATTTTTGTCTCCATCGCCATGTTGGCGTAGAGCCAACTCGAGCCCGAACGACAAGTTGACAGTTTTGCATAGAGAAGGGCCTATCTCGGGCTTACCATGCTGCCCGTTTAGGTAGTGATCAGAGGCAAAAAAAAAACAGGAGCAAGCAAAGATCACGGACAACAGGGCCCTTAGCCTGTAACGCAATGGCGGGTCAATGGCGTCCCGGCAGAAGGACAAAACCAGGGCCCTTAGCCTGTAACGCAGTGGCGGGTCAATGGCGTTCCGGCAGAAGGACAAAACCGGGCTCTCCTCGTTTTTCTCCTAAAACCAGAGAACTAATCCTCTAGAATTAGAATCAAAATATTCTTTGCTGTACTATAAAAACACTAAAAGGACAGACAGCGTTAGCAAATCGTAATTGAAGTCGTCACCTGACAGCCCATTTTGGCACCACAGGCTCTCCTCGTTTTTCTCCTACAACCAGAGAACTAATCCTCTAGAATTAGAATCAAAATATTCTTTGCTGTACTCACCGGCTGTACTACAAAAACATTAAAAGGACAGACAGCGTTAGCAAATCGTAATCGTCGCTTGACAAGTCGTCACTTGAACTTGACAGCCCATTTTGGCACCATTGTGTTACAGGCTAAGGGCCCTGGTAAAGATCTTTTTTGTAATCTGTGGCAGGCAAAGCAAGAACAAGAAAAGAAAAGAAAAAGCAAGCTAAAAACAAAAAGAAACCAATTCCCCTTTCCGTCGTGTTATTTTTGTGCAATATTTGTAAAATAAAATGCCACGCAAGCGTTCTATTGGGCACGGCAGGTATTGGGCACGGCCAGCGACGGACGCCAGTAATGAACATGATGAAGGGCAACAGGAGAGGATGCGACCGCCGCCCGGCCTCAGGGGCAAAGCGCTCGGCTTGTTCTACAGGGATCAACAGCGTAAAAAGTATCCTCCAAAGTCAAAGGGTTTGGAAATTGACGTAAGTAGTCTTCCCTTTTAAAAGCTTTGGTCCGGAGCTTGAGTCCTTGAAGTATAATCCTCGCGCCATGAGAATAAAAAAAGCCGTTGGTGGGCCAAGTTGGGGGACAATTAAAGGTTTACATTTAACCGTCCCATCACAGATGGCACAGAAACCTTCAAACCTTACAACAAATTGTAATGCTTCATTTTGTTTACAATTGCACACTCTTGCCGACCTATTGGGACATTCCCGCAGACCGCAAAAAATTTAATGTTACTGGCGTTAGTATTTTTGCACCATTTTGGATGCAAGCATGATGGTTCTGGTGATTGGACCCTGCCGGATACCTATAAAGGACAACTAAGGGCGAGGCCCCATTGGTGCCCCCCCCATTATTTATGGCAACTTCATATTTTACCTTAAGGATTCATTTTCAGACTTAGTATGTTGTTAAAAGCAAAAACCCTTCCTAATCTTTAATTTCTCATCTCAACTTGAGGGTGTGCATTTAAGTCCAGACAGTTATTATAGCGTATTATAGTGTATAAATAGTCGAATCCTTACCAATCGTATTATATTTTCTTTTGCAGACAACCCTTGCCATCCCACCAGTGGTCTTAAAACAAGTAACAAATCTTATAAAAAACATCAAGGAAATTGCAAACAGACATAATATCAAAGTAAACTATGTTTCCCGCCAAAAGAAGTTTGAACTACTTAGCAGAATAAAACTAGAACAAGATCAAACTATTGAGCTGGGTGACTCTGAAGAAGATGATGTTATAATAACTGAGGTGGCCCCAGATGTATTAGTTATAGAGTCAGATGAAGAAGATTTAGAGGAACCTGCCAACACAAAGGTTGAAAATGATACAAAAGATTCCATGCTTCCAGATGTTTCTGCTCCACAACCAGGCACAAGCAAATCAAATTCTGCTTATGAATTAATCCAAGAGGTCAAAGACGTGATTGTCAAACCATCAGTTGAGGATATTTCTGCAACATCTAACATTGGTATCACAAAAAAAGAAGAAGACACTGAACCAGACACCTCTGGTGTAAAACCTTCCATATCTACAGCTGAAAACTTTCTACAGCAGAAGAAACTGGAGCTAGCAAGGAAACATAAGTTTAACCCAGAAGCTCCCACCTTCCAAACAAACATGTCCCCAACTGCAGACTTTTTGGCGAAAAGGAAGCAGGACTTAATAATGGGACAAAAAACTCAAAAATGGAACAAAGATCTTCCACCTTTAACAAACTTCAACAATCTGAGAGCTGAAGTGGCAGCAAGAGTCAATCAAACAACAGTGCCAAACTTCAAAGGTTCTGAAGATTTTATTTCATTATCTAGTCCCAGCAAATTGAAAGACCCTGTTGTGAAACCAGATTTCCACCAGCCAGAACTACCACTAGAGAAAAAACCAAAAGAATCTGACTATATACCATTCTCTGTTCAGCCAGGAATGTCAGGCGTAAGCGCTATGCCAGATTTTATTCCAGTGAAGCAAGAAGGCCATATTTTATTTAGTCAAGGAACATCAAGTTCCCATGAGCCTGAGAGAGTTCTATCTCTCAGAGAGAAACATGACTTCAAGTACAGCTATTATGACATAGTCACGAGCACATTTAATGATAAACTTGACCAAGAGCTTGCCAAAGGTATCACAATCAGTAAAAACACTGAAGAAACACAGCTTTTGAGTGAAAAATATTATGCTGACCACCAAGTTATGGTTCAGGAGCGTAAATACAAAGAGATGCTCAAGTTTCGAGAGAAACTGCCAGCTTACAATAAGGCTGGGCATTTATTGGAAGTGATCAATAATAACTCTGTGGTTGTTATAAGCGGTGAGACAGGGTGCGGAAAATCTACACAGGTATTTTTTTCTACACCTTAAATTATTTTAGTTACAGCTATTTGTATTGTTGTAGCACAACTTAATCACAAGTGTGCACGATAAACATGTTTCAGTCCCCGTAGCATGACTTTTATCGAGGCGGATTTATCCTACAAAATGGCGGTTTATCAGCATTATTGACGTCTATAGTGGGTTATATATCGTCGAGAGCGATATATAATCGTCGAGAGCGATATATAACCCACTATAGACGTCAAAAATGCTGATAAACCGCCATTTTGTTGGATAAATCCGCCTCGATAAAAGTCATGCTCCCTCCGCAGGTACCCCAAATAATTCTGGATGAAGCAATAGTCAACAAAAAAGGTGCCAATACAAAGATCATGGTGACCCAACCGAGGAGAATAGCTGCCTCCTCTCTGGCTGAGAGAGTGGCTGCTGAGCGGGCTGAGGCAATGGGCTGTACTGTGGGATATGCTGTTCGGTTGGAGAGGTAAGTTGATAATATTAATTAATACTAATCTTAATTCTTCACAGAACATTTGGTTGTGGTCCTTATGTAGCACCAGCAATGGTTGAGATAGTGCAACTGACAATATCTCGCCGTTCCATTCTTGGTAGCATAGAAATGGCACTCATTGGACTGCCACCCAAATATGTATAAACTCACCTAAAAAAACAATCTGATAAAGGCTCGACAGTCGATTGCAGATGTAAATAGCTACTGAAAGAAAAAAAAGATCTTTGTTAACCTGTGCCCAGTACCTAAGAATTTTATTTTATTTTTGTAGGTCTCTCCTTTTTGTACTGTTATCTGTCTCCATTTTGGGACATTCAGTAGTATTTTTGTCAAAATATAGAATGGTCTTGAGATAAGTTGCGAGTTGCGAGCAGTGTCACTTATGTTTTACTTTGTTTGTCAGTCCTGTCCTGTCTGATCAATTCTTGTGCGATTTTCAACGTCCGAGGCTGCTGGGTCAGTTTAGACCCGGCTATTGGAGTCACATACGTCACATCCCGCTTACCTTTCTCAGACAGGACTCGCGCCCGCGCGGCAGTATTATGTACGTGACGACGGGCATTCTTCTCACAGAGCTGGAGGCTAACCAGGGCCTCACCAGCTTCAGTCACATCATACTAGACGAAGTACACGAGAGGGACACCAACGTCGACTTGTCAATGATGGTTTTGAAGGAGGTCTGTATGGACGAAGCAGTGGTACTGCCCAAAAAACTTGTCGTAGACCAGAACACATAATCGGCTGAATTATTGTTGTTCTGTTGTTTACAATAAGGAAAAGAATACTATGTTATTGCCGCGAACGAAAAATCGCTGAACAAAAATAGCTCAGTTTAGATACAAAATGTAAAAAACTGTGAACATTTTGAATTTCCCGCCACACTACTATCTTCCAGCCTTAAGTTAGTACAATACGCGCCACGAAAGATGACACTTGACCGCGGCTCTCGCACTCTTTCCGCCGCCCTGGAGGTCCCTACCCGCGCTCAGACCTCATACCGCTATCTAAGAGACCTTTGAATAGTATACTCTACCGCGCATGTCAAACCACGAGGTGTTTCAACTCTTATCTTTCGTGGCGCGTATTGTAGCTGATTATGAATTATTTTCGCGCAAATTGCGAGACCCATCCTCTTCGCAACTTTTATGTTTGGGAACAAGGGAAACGACCGTCTGCTAAAGAAAAGTTTTAACGACTTCCCTCCAGGATTCTATTTAACCCTCTGGATGCCAACAAGGTCACGAATAAAAATGGCGGAACAAAAGCAGAGCTGTCTCTGCGCGAGCACGCAGTAGTCGCTCACCACGCAATTCTCTCCCTCAAGGAAGCTTCTCAAATTATGTTCCTCGTTCATCTCAATGTTTTTTTCGCCAGATCCTAAAAAAACGGAAGGGGCTCAAAGTGATCCTTATGAGTGCGACACTGAATGCGGCGGCGCTGTCCGCGTACTTTGACAACTGCCCCGTCGTGCACATAGAAGGCCTCGCCTACCCTGTGCGGGATGTTTACATGGAAGAGGTTTTTAGGTATGTCTGACCAAGAATCAGAATTTTTGTGGAAATCGCGATTCAGCGCCGGCAGCGCAATCAATCAACGAGTGTTTCGTTTCGCCTTGCGTGAAGCCATCTTACTATACGTAGAGAAATCAAGCAAGATGGCGCCACTCGGTGTGGGATGTAAACTTTTTTTGGTTTTGAATTTTGGTTTTGAATATTTTAAGGACAATGATATTTTACCTTTACCTTGTTTGTATATATTAGAAGTTTGCATATTTGTATATAACAATAGATACCTATTTCAAAACCAACAAGATATCTCTAAACGTGAACTCCGCCCACAATATAAATATAAGCTTTTTGAACCATTTGTAAATTTAGCACTCACTTCCAATAATGCACTCATGATGAGTATAAAGATATTTAATAAACTACCAGATGCATATAAAATTGAAAAATTAAACACATTTAAGAGACTCACAAAAACATTTCTCCTGTCAAAGGGTTTCTACTCTGTCAAAGAATATTTAGAATTTAAGGATTAGACTAGTTTTTGTTGTCATTTATACATTGTGAACTGTGATTATAGATTTAAAATAATTAGGTACCTACCTAGTTTAGTCTTTAGTTTTTAAGTTACTTATGTGTTTACTCTTGAAAAGGAAGAATTTGGTCATGTACATAATTACTTATTTTAACATCTAAATGTGAACCCAAATTCAAACACAATAAATTTCTATTTCTATTTCTAACTCATAAGACCTTATGCTTATGACCAGGGGATCACATTTTTCGCGGATTAGTGACATCGCCATTCAGCGCTGACTTTCAGTAGTATAGTAATTCTATGGCGCCGACACCCCAACGAACCGACGAGCGTTTTCGTCCCACCTCAAGCCGCCATCTTGCTTTACGTAGAGAAATAAGCAATATGGCGCTAGTCGATAGCGGGACGGGAACGCTCATCGATACGTTGCGTTGTTTGTTAACAATCAGACCTTTTGTATTGTTTTTCCGGAGTGGTGGGTGATACATAACCCTCGGTGCGCGAGCCCGATTCGCACTTGGCGGGAGGAGGGGGGCCTAGCGTTGAAGACAAAACATATACGCCTACCGTATGCTTCTTCTTCTTTGCGTGCCGTCTCCTATCGGAGGTTGGCGATCAGTTTGGCTATCTCGTCCTTCGAAGCCGCCAAACGAAACAATGAGCCCGTTCTTTGCCCGTACCATTCGCGCAGATTTTGCATCCGTGATATCTTGGGCCTAGTCCTTCTGCCGGTATCTTGCCTTGTATGATAAGTTGAAAGTTGATACCTGCAAATAAATCTTTATGTGCAGGTTGATAAACTACAAATATGAGGATCTGCCGCAGCACAAGACCCATGGAAGGGTCTGGGGAAAGCAGAATAGACAAGCACAGACTATGGAAAAGGAAGTCCAGCACAGGGCAAAAGTTGGTATGTGATCGACTATACTGCCTCTGTATAATCTCAAATAAGCACCGTAAATTTGCCATTATTTAATGTAAAAAAAGAAGATAATTTCAATAAAAGCTATTTCGACCCGTGAGTGGATTTATTTAGAGAAAAGGCGCGCTGGACCATCTTTCGAAAAGGGCCGAATCCCGGTTAGACCACTTTTGAATGCTAGTATGTCAAGTATGTGTGAATATCGCTAAAAAAGTCGATTAAAATATAATATTGGTGATATTTGATCACACAAAAAAAATGTGACTTCAATCTAGAGATTCAGAGGATTTGAATGATATTGTCTTAAATTCTTAACTCTCTATCTTTATAATTATAGGACCGTGGGTCGAATCCATCAAAAGCGAGCTCGACGAGTCGATCTACAAAGTGTTACTCGACTACCGCAGCGAAGAAATGGACATCAACATAATACTGAGACTGCTTTTCTACTTGATGACGAGCCCACCAGGCGCCATATTGATCTTTCTACCCGGCATCGGTGAAATATCCAAGCTTGTGACGGCTATGCAGGAGTCAAACGCATTCCCAGAGTCACGGTTCCAAATATTTCCACTCCACTCGAAGCTGCCGTCCCTAGAACAGAAGATGATATTCGAACGGCCCCCGGACCATATAAGGAAGATTATCGTAGCCACTAACATAGCGGAGACGTCGATAACCATCGACGACGTGGTCTACGTCATTGATTCCTGTAGGCTGAAGCTGAGTGGACTGAATGTGATGGAAAACATCAAGACGTTGCAGGTCGAATTTGCGTCGAAAGCGAATTTGCACCAAAGGTGAGTTTAAAAATTTCAGCTGCCACTAAAAATTCTTTACTTGCCAGTCTTGAAACCTCCTCTTTGAGTGAGACATGTTTCAATAACGGCCACAAAAGCAATGAGCCGTTTTTACAGTTGTAAAATTTCGCTTTTTCAGAAGATATTCCAATGATGATGATTAATCGTGTTTAAGCGAAATTTTACGGCCACATCCCGGATCTTGTATGGCCAAGCCTATGAGCGCCATCTACCAAGGGCTTTGAATTCAGCTTTTTAATTTCAGTTGAAAACGGGCCATTGAAAAAAGACTTGGATACGGTTCTGTTCGGAATAAAACGAATGTTAGTAGTTTTTAGTTGTTGTGCTGCTGGCAACCCTTTTTTCTTCCTACTTCTCTGTAACTTTCTGACTTTCCCGCCACGCTACTTTCAGGTAAACATTAAAAAAAATTGAGATGCCTTTGCGATCACCTCCGAAAATACCCAAGCTCCACTTGACTTTTGATTCCAAACTCAACCCATTCCAGACGCGGTCGCGCCGGCCGCTGCCAGCCAGGCGTCTGCTACCACCTTGTGACGTCACACCATGCCGGCCTACTTGACGAAGCATTACTCCCGGAGTTGCAAAGGAGCAACCTTCTGGAGGCTGTGCTCATGATTAAGCAACTGCGGTTAGGGAAGGCTCAGGAGGCGTTGAGACAGGTCCCCGATCCCCCTCATGTGAGAACTATTAAGTGGGCCGTGAAGCATTTGCAGCAGTAAGTTTGAAACTACATTACAGGTAGCGTCACGAGTTATGAGCGCTGACCTTGAATGCGCAGAACTCAGTTTTTGGGTCTGTTTGGCGGGGTACGCGGGGGGCGACGGAGAGGCGCGATCGCCGGCTAGCGCGGGCGCGTGATTGGTAGATCAGTCGCTCTAGCCTCGAGGTACAGTCGCACACATCGTTTTTTTATTTCCTCGCAGAAAGAATGCCGAAACAAAATGTTTCAAAAAGACAGTTCAGAAAGATTCAAAAAAGTTATTGAGAACAATACATATTAGATTGAGATTATTTTCCATTGATTGTACACCCGTTTTATAGTAATGTCCGAATAATTGTATAGAAAACCATTTAAAATATAACGACTGCAAAATCCGCAAAGAATACTTTCAATCGTTAAGTTTAGTCAGTTTCTCCGATTTTTATAGTATCTCACTCAACTATAGTTCAGCTCAGCGTCAGTCTTAGATCCCGCGTGGATATTAGACATTTTGCGCGCGATTGTACACACCTGCGCAGAAATCCCCACCAGTTTCGTCGAGCGCTCATAACTCGTGACGCTACCTGTACTTATCTTTCAGTTGTCCCGCACTCGTCGACTGTATTGACACTTGACAGCGTGTTACAGCGTGAAACTCGATGTAGGAAGAGGTCAAGGAGCTGAGGCGGTGTGGAATCTATGGCGCTCTATGTACCGCAAACCCAATACAACAAGCGCCCTCCGCGCGCCATATATTTTTCTCTCACAGCGCCCTGCCCACGCTCTCTGTCCCCTGTCTCTCACAGCCGTCGACCAATGTCCTTCGTGCCAGACGTCATTTCTATTCTAAAAACAATAAAATGTGTGTATAAATATTGTATAAATGTATGTCGATGTGAAATGTTAACGAGCAGCTTCGTAATGCAAAGGCCCGGTGTACGCTCGCAGTGACGTGTGGCGCCATCTGTTAATACACGGATACAACAAGTAACAAAACTGTATTTTCTCCGCAGGATCGGAGCCCTAGACCAGGAGGAGACCCTGACACCTCTGGGCTGGCACCTGGCGCGCCTGCCCGTGCACCCAGCCGCCGGCAAGCTGATGTTGCTAGGGGCGCTGTTCGGGTGTCTGGACAGAGCCGCGTCAGTGGCCGCAGTGTGGGGCTTCAAGGACCCCTTTATGCTGGTTATAGGTATAATCTTCTACATCGATTCTTCATGGCTGAGGACAGCCCCGGATCTGGGGGGAGGGGGGGGGGGGGGGGGCAAACAGCCGGGCAGCAGTTTCAAGAGGCGCCAAAATCAGCCCAGGCTGTAGGGGGTGCGAAGTCAAAGGGAGGCAAATTCAAGCCATCATCTAGGGTGAATCTGTAATTTTTTCGGGCCTTTTTTCGCCTTTTTCTTCTCGAACCAATGTTGATAAGCATGTTTTCGAACTTTCAGACAGTGATAGCACTGGGCAATAGTCAAGACAGGGAGACTTGGTCTGAATAGGGGAGCAGTAACGGATTTAGGACCTCAAATTCTGAGGAGGGGGGCGCCAATGTCAAGATTTTGCCCCCCCCCCTCGGATCAATCCTAGATCTGGGGCTGGCTGAGGATCGCGACCATGTCGTACTCGCTTCCATAAGGAGCGGTCTTCCGCCATATGTACTGCCCGGGGAGTGCTTCCTCCAGCCGCTGCCTGTATTGATCGCATCAGACCATCTGGTTGGTGCCCGTACCCTTGCGCGTTTGACATTCACTTGGTCCAATATTATGAGTTTCTCTCTAGACTATGCCTGGGAGACCGCATTTTGTGTCCAAAGAAGCTGAGGGTCTTTTCTTGGCATATCGTAGATAAGCGTTTTTGGAATGTTTCAATCAAACCTCGAACAGCTAAAGAGACCTATAAATCGTCACTGCGCGTGGTGTCTCAAGTATCTTCTTTCGTGTTACACATTGTAAGATAACAGTTTTTTATCCAGCCCCATAACACAATGCATCTGGAAACGTGTTCAATCAACTCTTTCAGGTCAAGAGCCGCTGATAGACCAAGTCAAAAGTGGGCTCGCGCTCGGCGAGCCAAGCGACCACGTCGCGCTCTCAGAGGCGATAATCGCTTGGGAACGCACCTTCAGACGGGACAGAAAGGCCTTCTGCTTCGACCACTTCCTCTCGAACAAAACCCTGGAGCTTTTGTCCGAAATGAAGCAGCAATTCGGGGATAATCTGAAGCAGATGGGCTTCTTGCCTTCGGGGGACGTGAGGGCGCAGTGGGAGAATCGGAACTCCGACAATTTGAGCCTGTTCAAGGCGATTGTGGCAGCCGCCCTGTATCCGAATGTGGCAAAGGTGAAGTAAGTACGGCGTTGAATTGTTGTTTTACGCTTAGACATACTGCCTTTTTCTTTAAAACTTAACTTTCGTCAGTATTGCACATTTTTCTATTAAATCACAGTTTTACTAATTTTTATTTTGTTGGTGAAACTAGTCGGCTTCACCGACAAAATACAAGTGAGTAAAACCGTGATTGTTTTAGAGAAATACTTCATATTGGTTAGAAGAGTGGGATCCTCACTTATAGAGTACAATTATTATTTTACAACATTTCAAAACCTACTTAGAGCCTGTTCAGTTTTTTTTTTTATTATTCTCAGCAGCATAACGCATCACCGCCATTACGAGCACGATACATCGCTCTCTTGATCTACAAAGAACAGTAACAGCCGATCAGTTCGATATGTCCCATCATCATAGGCCTTAATTTGTCGATTGCGGACGCTTTATGCAGTGTAGTGTTTTTGGCACGTTTTATTGTGGCTGAATAAGCCAATTTGGGAGCGGCACAGTCGTCCACACAGATCACACCGAAAGGATCCGTCGGGGGGATTTGGGTCTTGAGCGTGTCTCTTTTCCCGCCTGTCCGCTAGATTGCCGAACCAGGACTGGTCAAACATTTTTCGCCCTTTCCTGATGCCCTCCCTCCATGCGTCTTCGGCAAGCGTCTCCCAGCCCTTGTGTTGTCGCTTGATGCAGTCTTTAACGCGGAACAGTGGTCTACTCACGCCCCTCTTTGCATGCGCTACTGCACAAAACAAGTCACGTCTCGGCAAACGTGACAAACAAGCCCTTACCAAACATTTTCCCCCGCAGATGGAACGGCCTGAACAGAAAGAAAAGGCCGCCGTCCATAGTGGCCTACACGGACAAAGGTCGCATCGACATACATCCTTCAAGCCTCTGCGCCCCTCGTATGCACGACCGAAACCAAGTGCCCAAGCCGTGGCAGCAGAGGAACACGCCCGGCGCGAATTGGCTCGTCTACTGGCTGAAGCAGAAGTCTACCGCGCTCTTCCTTCTGGAAGTTACGCTGGTCTACTCGCTGCCGCTGCTGTTTTTCGGCGAATTGGAGGTCACTTATGGTAGGTGCGGTCGAAAAAATTCATCACCCGGTATAAATTACTACGTTACTGCCGCGGTCTGTAATGGGTGCGTTGCTGGCGCGATGTTGATGGCCGACAGCGCAGCCTAACGAGCTCCAGGCCAACACAGTGTGGTCAGCATTGCATCCCTTTTTATATTAGGTAGAAGTGTATTTATTTACCTTTAGATGCCCTTTGGAAGTAAGAAAAACGTGAGATTCCTTCGCGTGCGTCCGTCCCCGTTCGTCGTTTCGCGCCACGTACGGTCGGCCACAGTCACAGATACCCCATGGCAGCTCTTACCGCGCGCGGCATAAGGGCGCCAATCGAAAAAAAAGGGGTATCCTAGCGTGTAGCCGACTGTACCTGTAGCTTCATGACGAGTGCGCTAGGCCTGTCCATAATTGAAGGGCCGAATTCTAAAAGCTCTTAGTGCTGAACACGATGGCGTAGTCAGTAAAAAAATATAAAAAATGGACTTGAGGACTTTTAGAATTCGGCCCTTCAATTGAAGTGGTGGTCTACCAACCACCTATTCACATTTCTCAACCGTAGCCTTTCCAGGGAAAAACTTTTTGTATTTGTCTCTTTTTTTTTTTTTTATTTATTTAAATTCTTAATTAATTAATTATATTTATAAGAAACAATCTCGCCAAACTGCAAAGCAGTTTGTTTGTTTCTCTCACTTACTTTCGTGTTAATCTTTCCAGACGAAAGATACCCCGACGATTGCTACCTCTGTATAGCTACGAACAAGGTCCGCTGCGACCTCCCGACAGCCGATATGCTGTTCGAGCTGCGGTCACTCTTGGACCACGTGCTGGCCTCGAAAGTGAGCGTGAGGAGCGAGCATACGGCTAGGAGTAGCGAGTTCGAAGAGCAGGTGCTTGAGTGAGTAAAACCTTACCCTAATCGGTCCAGTGACCCTCATCATCATCATCATCAGAGGTCGGAAGACGTCTGCGTGTCTTTTGAATACAGTCCACTATAAGGGTAAAAAAATACGAACATGAGCCAAATCGGTCGAGGGGATGCATGCCGGGATATAGGGTCGCGAGTTCACAGTTCCGGGAGAACCATTACTAATATTAGTACGATACAAATATTGCTGTAAATTATGTTTGCAACAAGTTAGCATCAATGAACTGTTTTTAAAGTTGAATTTCTTTGTTGCAGTGCTGTGATAGAACTGATAACGGCGGAAGACGAGCAAGTGCAGTCCATGGAGGAGGAAAATTATGCCTCTGGTTCAGATTACGAATACGACGCTCAAGCGTACCAAAGAAATTGGAGAATAAAGAATGAGAGATTTTAAAATTTAAGGCTCCGTATAAGGCTAACTAGCGCCACCAATGTTGAAAAAATCATATCTTCCTTCAGAAGAAGTTTCTGAAAAAATCCTAAGATGAGCTCATGCGCCATGCTTTTCTAGATTTTTGAGTGTAGGTACCCAACTCAATTTCTAGTCTCAAGCTAAAAAAATTTCGATAACCGCCAAAAACGGCCGCTTTTGGCGGTTATCGAAAATTTTTTAGCTTAAAAGTAAATTTCGAAGAGGGTATCTACACTTAAAAATCTAGAAAAGCATGGCGCATAGGCTCATCTTAGGATTTTTTCAGAAACTTCTTCTAAAGGAAGATATGATTTTTTTAACATTGGTGGCGCTAGTTAGCCTTATACGGAGCCTTAAGATCATTATTTTGCTACTGGCAACACTAAGATAGTATATTTAAAAAAAAAGCTATTCGAGGCCTGGGCCCTTAGCCTGTAACGCAATGGCGGGTCAATGGCGTCCCGGCAGAAGGACAAAACCGGGCTCTCCTCGTTTTTCTCCTACAACCAGAGAAGTAATCCTCTAGAATTAGAATCAAAATATTCTTTGATGTACTACAAAAACATTAAAAGGACAGACAGCGTTAGCAAATCGTAATTGAAGTCGTCACCTGACAGCCCATTTTGGCACCATTGTGTTACAGGCTAAGGGCCCTGGGCCCTTAGCCTGTAACGCAATGGCGGGTCAATGGCGTCCCGGCAGAAGGACAAAACCGGGCTCTCCTCGTTTTTCTCCTACAACCAGAGAACTGGGCCCTGGGCCCTTAGCCTGTAACACAATGGTGCCAAAATGGGCTGTCAGGTGACGACTTCAATTACGATTTGCTAACGCTGTCTGTCCTTTTAATGTTATTGTAGTACAGCAAAGAATATTATGAGTCTAATCCTAGAGGATTAGTTCGCTGGTTGTAGGAGAACAACGAAGAAATCCCGGTTTTGTCCTTCTACCTAGGACGCCATTGAGACGCCATTGTGTTACAGGCTAAGGGCCCTGTCCTTGGATGTGTTCTGTGCCTTGGGTATAGGCACAGCCTTCTTTGTATAGGCAGCGAGCGGAAGATAACTTTACTGTTCTGTGGGCCAGTCTGTGTCTGAGCCTGTATAAAACATTGTTAGTTTTGACCTATGTGACTTTGTGTTGTATGGAGCACAAAGTTGGGTAGCGCATCTCGCTTTACGCAGTAAAATAAAGCAAGATGGCGCTAGCCGATAGTGGGATAAAACTTATATCGTGACATTGTGCTCCCCTTGTAGGGCTTCAAGTCTATTGTTTAGTTACATGTGTTGTAGTAAAATGAGCAACACGCTAGGATACCCCTTTCCGATTGCTACCACGAGGTATCAAGATACCGTAGCGTGTCGCTGGGGGCAAATTGCCAAAATTTATTTAATCCTAGATTCAACTTAGTGCAGAAATGTGAAACAGAGATAACCAACGGTCGTCCAAAATATACGAAAGTTAACACAACGGTTTTTTTTTATTCGCGCGTGCGTGACTATCCCCCAGTATTATAACGAGAAACGAGCAACCAATGCAAATAGGAAGGAGGTGGGACTTGCGGTGAAATATCCTCCGGCACAGCCTTCTAGAAGTCTGTGCCTCCGGCCAATGGTCATGTTTAGCAAAGAAGGCTGAGGTTTAGCGATTTTAGCATGACTGGCCCCCTTGTTCCATCCCGACCACAGAACAAATCCCGACCAACCAACTGCCATCAAGCAAGTGACAGCTTCATAAAAGAGAGAGCAATCGAACGCTATCAAGCTAATTCGGCTATAGCATGCTTGTATTGACCGACATAACGAGATCGAGCCAGATAGCTCTCGATATAGCTAGCTAGGTAGGTAATGCTCTAGATTACCATAGGTCTAGATATCTGGATTACCTTATGATTACAGTCGTGCCAAGCCAGCTGCTTACTCTACAAGGATCCAGGCGCAGTCTGTCGGCATGTTGTGGTTGTTCACCCAATCTACTTGAACAATCCGGCGTTTGTATGTATGTATGTATGTATGAATGTTCGTTCGACGATAACTTGAGTAAATTTAGTCGGATCGTCATGAAATTTGGTAGGATATAAACGCCGGATTGTTCCAGTAGACTCGGAGAACTTCGCTCGCTCGTTCAAATACTCTATGTCACAAGACAGTTATCTGTGGCTTGACGTACGCTGTCAAAAATTTCAACACTGAAATGAAAAAAACCTGTTCACGAAGAAAATCGAGTTGCAATGCAAAATCTAAAATAATTATTTTTATTAGTTTGTGAATTAAATTGATAAAGTTGAAGCTAAAAATCGATGTGCTACGAATACATAATGACAATGAAACATGTAAGTAAGCCAAATTCAAAACCTTACTTTGTTTAGGTTACTATTTTCCTACACATAACTGTTCACATTCATAAAATAAAAATAAAGAATAATATAACTCAGTGTTCGTTCAACCTACGTCCGAGCTAGGTATGCTTACCCGAAGTGTGAGTGAACTTGCGAAATAAAATGTGTGATGACTTCTTTTTACTTTTACCTATAACTTGACCTACTTTTCTGTTTGTACATAACTGTATTTTTCTGTTTGATTCACAGGAATTCTGGTCTTTACTATGCAGAGGTCGGAAAAAGAAAATCATAACCCTTTCAATACTTCTAGTAGTTTTAGTTAATGCTACGTTTTATCTTAGCTTAGAGCTCTACAATACTATTAGGGGGAAAACCAAAGAGCCGTGGCTAAAAAGGTGAGTTAAAGTTTTACATGTTTTAAAGGATGTGAAGTATCAACGAGCACAGTAGAAATATTTAAAATAGCAGCTAAGTTAGACTTAGGTACTTTAAATGTTGTGCCTAAAGCTAAATGTTTATTTTCAGCTTAAGGTTTGACAAAGAGTCTTATGTAGACAATAGTGGAATGCGAGTCATTGTGGGCCACTATGTGGGGGGAAGCAGTGGAGGTATTCTCTCTGATGGTAAGGATAATGTTTTTAGTATTGGTACACATAAGTTCCGGTGCCCCTATAGACCACAACCTGCCTTATTACGCCGGTTTATGAATTGATGAGAAATCTGAAGAGATAGAACAATACTCAATACCGGCACTATGCTACTAAAATGCTTACATGTTTGCCTAAACATTTCACAAGCATATGAGGAGCGACGGAACAAAAATTGTTAAGTACAAAATGTCTAGATTCAAGTAAAATGCAAAAAACTGTTTTATTAAATACCATGATCCTATCGTTTTCTATCGTTTGTAACCATTTTTGTTCCGTCAGTCGGTTTAAGAGTGACTTTTGTATCGAAGTTAACTGATTTTGTTTGAGTTTAATACCAGCATCGGGTAGGTTTAAAAAAATAGGGCCATAACATGCGTCATGTAATTTTTCGCCTCTTGAGTACTTAACTATTTTTGTTCCGTCACTCCTCATATATTACCAGTTTAAGTTGAGTTGAACTTAAGTTGACCAGATGCTTGCCCTATCTATCCACAGAAAAGAAAAATTCAATCAGTGCTTGTTGCAAATTTCAGAGATAATCAACCACAACGGGTATAACCCCATACCCGGTGCAGGGGAGGGCGGCCGTCCAGTCCAGCTGTCCCCACGGGAAGTCATTGCAGCCCGTGACCTGTTCGCCTTGCACTCCTACAACGTACTTGTTAGCGATAAGATAGCCATTAACAGAAGTCTTCCTGATATGCGTAGTGAGAGGTAAGCCCTGATTAATTTAAAATCTAATTTAGGTATGAAGGGATTTTGAAAAATTTAAGTACTGGAAACCAGTTCCTGAGAAAATTTGCATCATCAGGTACTGCTGTGTGTCACAGTTTTTCAAATAATATTGTCGGTATTTACTGTACAATACCAATGCCCTCACCTTCAATCATGTACCAAAATTGCAATCGATAAAATCGCAACACTTTTCAATCAACTTTCGTGTGCTGGGTAAATAAATTTTATTGCCGATTCAATCGTTTAAAATACTGAGCATTGGAAAACTACCTGTGAAATATGTATACTACCATAGCCTGTATGTAACATTTGTGGTATAGTGTAGTAATGTTTATAACTTGCCTACCGATGGTATAGTTTGATAAGTTGTGTGTGCTGCAATAAAAAAGGCGGACATTCACAATTGATAATAAAATTAGGCTCATATTGGTATCGTTTTCGCTCACTAATTGCTGTTGTCATATTTTTTTAATTTTCTGACCCTTTCACTAAGGAATGAAACCTTTTTATGGCTGTATATAAACGTAAACACAAATGGAGCTACTTGATTTGATCTCTACAAGTGCATTGATTTGATACAACCAAAGAGCAAAGAGACTCAGAAAATACGAATAATTCCTTATCGATAACGCAAATAATTAAAAGGCTTACATAACATACTACATTTTATGCTCATTTTCTAGAGGGGAAATAAGAGATGCACCAACCAATCGAAATGGCTATTGCCCTTTTCCCAGCACACATTAAATTACATATGATTTTATTAGAATAAATAAAAATAATTATTTTTTTAAATGACTGCATTACATGCCAACCCGCATTGAGCACGCGTGGTGATTAAGCTCGAACTCTCTCTGAGAGAAGGCCTTTGCCCAGCTAGTGGGACATGTTCAATTGTAAAGGCTACATCTTACTTACATGCCTGGGAAAAAATATCGGTTGATTCAGGTTTCTTTCTTCACATCGACGCCTGCGATTGATCGATGCACAGGACGCCAGCTTGCTTTCGCGAATTGGTCCGTTCCCACAGCCACAACCTACTTCTTCTACCTTTTACCCTCAACCTTGCATTGGTTTTGAAGTTAAGAGGGCTTTAGAGCACCATTTTCCCATACAAACGTAGTTCCGGTTTAATTTCTAAACTACGGGCTGGATTTTGCTGAAACTTGGTTTATATCAGTAGATGACCAATATGGAGGTTTGCAAATAGTTTTTATAATTAAAAAAATAGCCTGAAAGAAATTAGAGCGATGCGTTTGTCGCGCCGAAAAAGGGGTAACTTTCAGCTGTTATTTACTTACATTATTACACTGTCTATTGGAGTCTCAACCTTGGGAAGATCAATAATGTGTTGTACATGTCAGAAAAAAAAAGATTTTTTAATACCTAATGAAATGTAGAAATGGTAGCGGAACTACGAAAAATTTTGGGAAAATAGATCTATTACATTACAACCAGATACTCGCGAAAGGACACGAACACGCGTAGACTCATACAGCCGCATTGCCTCTCACTTTTCCCGCGCCCCGTCTCGCTCTGGGTGAAACAGCTATAGAAAACAGTGTTTCACGCGCTTGGCCGTCACTGAGTTCCCACGGTCCTGAAGGGGCCTCTTAAGGCGCCGTGCATGGTGAATAGCCCGCGCAGGAAGAAAAATGAACAAAATCGATTCCTGAATCAAATACATTAAACAAATCGAAAATGTTCACATATCAAACACTAAAATTAGGTGAGAGCTATCTAAAACAGCCAGTTTCGTGTTGACATTCATAAAAGTTTTGAAGATATTTTCGCTGAAAAAAATAGGCGGCGCATTTTGAATTCTTGCTTTAAAAAATAGAGCTTTATCTCAGAATTGATTCACTCAACTTTCATCCTTTCACAGTTGCAGGAAAGTCCAGTTCAGCGCAGACAGCCTGCCGACGGCGTCGGTCGTCATTGTATTCCACAACGAAGCGTGGTCCGCGCTGATGCGCAATGTCATGTCCATTATTTTAAGATCGCCGGAGAGTTTGCTGAAAGAGGTAAGATTTGCTTGCTATGATATAAAAAATAACATGCTATAACATTGGGCATATTTTATTCGTCACACCCACTTCTGGCCTTCTCTCAGACAGCAGAGGCGCCTACTCATAGACCTTTAAAGCGCTACCACACGTGCCCACCTTTTGTAGTGACATATTTTACACTAAAATATTGGGTATTTTTATAACGGCATATTTTACACTAATAATACACACTAATACTAATAACTACTTAGTACTAACTTTACACTAAGATCAACATGTTTACTAACACTATGGACATCTGTCTGAAATAATGAATTTTAACCGCAAGCTTTACGGATAAGAATACACCATCCCACTAAGCTTACACTTTTTGTAAAGACAATAACTTGAAGCAGCCCCCTTAGCACGCCTTTTGTCTACTCTCAACTGTCACCTTAGCCACTGTTAACTGTCACCTCAGTAGTGTTAAGTGGCTAAGGTGACATTTGAGAGTAAGCTTAAGGTCAGCAGGAGACCTTTTATTGGTAGTTTTATAACGGCATGTTTTACACTAACAATATTGTAGACTTTAAATTAATTTTACACTCGTTTTGCGAGAGACTATGCAGTTGACTGCAGCGCCGAGTGGTCTCTTCACCCATCTAGTGTGAGTGAAGGTGCCACTGGACGCTGTATAAATCATCTCATTACGTAGATGCAAAGGATTTAGTTTTTTTTACACTCGTTTACATTTTGAATGGTTTCATATCGGCATGTTTTACACTATCATAGTCGGATTCGAAGGAAGTACAAAACAATATCGATGAAAGAAAACTATTTATGATTTACCCTGTAATACGCGAATTCAATTCACTAAGTAAGAATCCTTCTGCTCGCAGGTAAGAAAAAACTCCACTTTGAAGTTGTATTTTGACCGAATACCCTAAAACCTTATACCTGCTTTTCCAGATAATTCTGGTAGACGATGCAAGCGAGCGCAAGTACCTGCAGCACCCTAAAACCTAAAACTTTATACCTGCTTTTCTAGATAATTCTGGTGGACGATGCAAGCGAGCGCAAGTATCTGCAGCAAGATCTAGACGACGCGGTCGCCAAGTTAGACAAGGTGCAGTTGTTACGAAGTAAGGAGCGCTCCGGATTGGTCGGCGCCCGCCTCACCGGCGCAAGAGTGGCCACGGGAGACGTCTTGGTCTTTTTGGACGCCCATTGTGAGGTTAGTTGCTTCTCTGTACTTTATTTAGACAGGAGCTGAAACAATCCATCTAAAACAATGTCCCAGGCACTGCAGCGCCGAGTGGTCTCATCCCCCATCTAGTGTGAGTGAAGGTACCACTGGATGCTGTGTAAATCACCTCATTACGTAGATGCAAAGGCCTTTATTTATTTAGGAGCTGAAAAGTGGCGAATGAACTGCTTACTAGTGATTCGGAACAGCTCTGTAAAAATTGTGTCGAAATTACCATGGGGTCCCAACTTTTGTACCGACAACAATCGACTGTTAAATATGATGATGATGATTTTGAAAGTTGTCAGAAGAACAATGATCCCGCTTTTCTGCGAGTAAAAGAAACACCTTTATAGAATCACAGGGTTAATATTTTAAGCAGTTGCCTATTCTATGTGCCCTAAACATTATTTCTTTTCACCAGGTAACACCAGGCTGGCTAGAGCCCCTGCTGGAGCGGGCCGGCAGCGACGACGTCTTCATCTGTCCACACATCGACCTACTCTCCGACGACACTCTAGCCTACACGAAAAGCATCGACGCCCACTGGGGCGCGTTCAGCTGGCACTTGCACTTCCGATGGCTCTTCCCCAGCAAGGAAGTGATGGTGAAAAAGCACGACAACCCGTCCAAGCCGTATCCCACTCCCACAATGGCTGGAGGCCTATTCGCAGTGAGAAGAAGCCTATTTTGGAGACTCGGCGGCTACGACGAAGGCATGAAGGTATGGGGCGGCGAAAACTTAGAGCTGTCATGGAGGGCTTGGCAGTGCGGCGCTAGAGTAGAAATCACTTCCTGCTCTAGAGTAGGGCATATTTTTAGGAAGCACAGTCCGTACAAGTTCCCTGGCGGGGTGGGCAAGGTCTTGAATACGAACATCGCCCGCGCCGCGACGGTTTGGATGGACGAATGGGCGGACTTTTTCTTCAAATTCCACCGCTCTAGCGAGATTTTGAGAGACCAGCAGAACGTTTTTGACCGCGTCCAGCTGCGCAAGAATTTAAAATGCAAAAGTTTCCAGTGGTATCTAGAGAACGTTTGGCCGCAGCATAACTTACCGACTAAAGATAGGTGGTTTGGTAGGATAAAGAACGGCAGGGGGGCGTGCCTGGCTCGCTCGCCCGGGTTGTCAGGCTTGGGGGGTCCAGCTATTGGTGTGGAATGCGGTGATAACAATGACTTGGATAACCTGCTAGTTTACACGCCTGAAGGTCTTATCATGGCTGACGAAGGGTTATGTTTGGAGTTGAATAACGGAAGAGTTCAATGGAAGCCATGCAACGAGTCCGGCAAGCAGGTCTGGTACCAAATAGGTTCATCACTGAGGGATAGTAACGGTGAATGCTTGAGGTTGGCATTGAAACACAGTGACGAGGCGGGGGTGGGTGACCCGGTGGACACGCATGAGTGTATAAAAGGCAAGGAGCAGAGTTGGTACTTCGAGAGTGTGCCTTGGCAGTAAAGAGTACCTAACCACAACCATTACGCAGTGAGTTACAGAAAGGTATCGATAGCGGTGATGGTGTAGTGGGTAGAACAGTGGACTCTGAAGCAAGAGGTCCCAGGTTCGATTCCCGGTGCGGGCTATGTTTAATTTCAAAGTTACGTACATTTGTGAATTTGTAGTAGCAATACCACTCGCTAACTGTGAAGGAAAACATCTTAAGGAAACCCGCGGATTTGTTGGCTCCTCACTTTCCCGAGGGCTAGGCCGACTAAGCTTTCAGGATCGTATAGGTGCTGTGCAAGCCTACTCCATCTAAAAACAATGTCCCAGGCACTGCAGCGCCGAGTGGTCTCTTCACCAAACTAGTGTGAGTGAAGGTGCCACGACGCTGTATAAATCATCTCATTACGAAGATGCAAAGGCCTTAGTACAGAAAGGATGGGTAAGGTAGGGGGTTTACTGATCGATACAAAAAAAACATTGTTTCCCGTAGACCTACCGCGTGGTTCTACTACTAGTGCCGAGGGAAAGATATTCATGGTTCTATCGATTGAAACACGAGTACCTAAATTACATTTTACTAGCCCTTCTACGTATGACACCGTAGAAGGTATTCGTGCAATATAGCAAGAACCATCGACACGAAAAGAAGAAAAAGCGTACAAGAATCGTAATAAGCTTAGTTGAAACGAGGATTCATTGTTATCGAGTCACGAGTATGAAAACAGTCTTTTTTTCTAAAAGTTCAAAAACAAAAAAAAATACAATAACTCTGTTAAAATCTCAAGAAGTGTTGATCTTCTAGAATAGGACACAAAGTATAGTTAAAAAAAGATAAAACGAATAATATTCTAACGGTCCTTACCTAGTTTGTAAGAAACAATATGTGATATTTTTAGATCTTAAAAGCACTCGACAAAATAAATACACGGTAAATACCTTTAGTTTAGGAATAGATAGTTCGCGCAAACGGGATTCTTACCTCGATAGGGCTATTTCGGAATACCTGCCAATACCAGTACTCCGAAACGACCCATCGAGATACAGACATGTTAGTTAGATGATCGACTTTATGGCATACTGTTAATATAGTTCAAAGAGTTGGGAATCTCATTCTGCATTGTAGATAGCAATAATGAAGGTGACCACATTTTAATATTGTGATTTACTGCTGTTATATACACTTTTTGTAAACATAATTTTATGAGTAGGCGACATCTCGGACAAAATGTTTTCGGACACTTTGTCCGAAATGTCTCTTTATTATTTTAATATTTTTGAGGCGACATCTCGGACACTTACAAATAAAGCTGTTTTGTACAGTCGGATAAAAAACTCCCTACGATCTTATTTATGAGGAGACTACCTAATAAAAATGTTACAAAACCATATGCAAATAATATCTTGTGTACTCATGCAATCTTCAACATTTGCTCAACCCTCAAGTGTGTCGCTCGCGACACACATTTTATTTCATCAATTTTATGTAAGTATTATCTTAACTATATTATGTTGACAATATTTGAATGTTTTGCCTCGTGTACCAATGTTTGGCAATCTGCTTCCGCGTCTCATGTCACTGCGCAGGTAACAAAGGCACAGCACATCAAAAAAGTCCCACTAGTTATAGTGTTTTATCAAGACGAAGCAAAGGGTACCGTTAAATCAAATAACGTTTGATGAAAAAGTACTAGGCTTACATAAGGTGGCAGGAGGGTCAGCACCTCAGTTCCCACATAATTACGCGGGGTTGGTTAGGAACAAAATGATGTGAGAACTGAGGTGATGATCCTCCTAGTACCTTATGTAAGCCTAGTACTTTTTCATCAAAAATGAGCCGAACGCGATCTGAGTGCTTAAATTCAGGCTATCCTAAAATAGGCAGCTGTGGCAACGCTCTTTCTCTGTGTATTAAATTTGAATACTTTAGTACTTATCTGACTGTACGATACAGGTTCAATATTTTGAGAATGTCCGAGATGTCGCCTCAAAAATATTAAAAATACAAAGCGACATTTCGGACAAAGTGTCCGAAAATATTTTGTCCGAGATGTCGCCTACTCATTTTTATGATTTGGTGCAATAGGTACATTTGATTCCATATCATGCTTGCCTTACATAGTATTACTTTCGTGTGACCTTTTGCCTAAAAGGAGGGGTTTAAATGTTATTAACAATGATTTCGTTCTGATTTTTGAGCAATAAGTATTATTTTACCATGTAGATAAACCATGACCTACCAACAATTTGCAATGTTTTGCATAAGTTTGATATTAAAGTAGTCTTCCGTTTCTCTCATTAATTTTTAGGCAGCTTTTTCTATATCTTTACAACAGTCGTACAGATTTTGTTTCTAGTCTTTTTATTAATATCTAAGTATTTTTTTTATATTTTTTAATAGACTTAGGCCGTTTTGCACCACTTCTTAAACGCCAATTAAGTCGCCATTTAAATCGACTTTTGTATGAAGATTTTAGTTACATGCTGTTTAAACCACATTTAAGAAAGTGGTGCAAGACGGCCTTAGACCCCTCTTTGTACATTCCATAATATATCTATGAACTAAGTAAGTACTATTATTATGGAAGCGTTTTAATTATGTAGCCAAAACGTATACCTATCATGTTTTGGACAAAATTGTACTGTAAACAGTACTATATTTCAGTGGTCTATTTCTGGTTTCCCGTTTGATTAATCAAATCAATGACTGCACACAGAATAACAAATCAAAATTAAAATAAACTATTATAAAAATATTAGTACTTCTACTATCAGTATTACTGCAAAAATGTGCGAACGAGGAATAGACCATTTCCGTAACAGGGTTGTGTAAAAATCTAAAGACACTTAACTTTTAACCTTAATAATTAGGTATTACTTATACTATCTTCGGCGTAGATATCTACTATGGTATTTTAGGCTAAAAAACTGCTAACTGCCTTCTCATCTATTGTTGAAAATTGTTATTAAAAATAACGTATTAAATACTTTTTTAAACTACCTTGCTTGTTTCTCATCACCTTAGCACATAGTACAAAGTGACGATTATACTAGATACGATTGTTACTATAGGCTTTGCTTGGATAGGCCATGATCTGTTACAGTTATTGCCCCAACAGACGAAGCAACGGGCGTCACTGTGGCCCCTAGCTCTTTCCACGGCTACCAAGGCTAAACAGACCGAGTCCACTTGTGCTTTTGGGACACAACCTCGTAGAACGTCGACTGTGTTACCAACTGTAAAAAAATAAATGACGCATTACAACAAGGAAAACATCGGCAGGTACCTACCTAATGTCTGAAATATAAGTCTGTTTTGTAGAACCTCCATATTGTTTTTGGTCCTTCGAGCCAGATATGAAATAACCAGAATTTAATTGTGATTTTATTATGAACAGTTTTGCAAGATATATAAAGTTCTGTAAGTATTTTCACGGTTTGTGTTCATGATTTGGTTTCGTTATTTTTTCACCAAACTTACATGACTTATTATCAGGTGTGGCCACCATCTTCAGACAGCGGTACTCAATCGGCACTCTCGAAGCGGTGCCTGGCGGCGGATGTCCCAAATTGTGGACCCATTCGGCTGACACCCAGTTGGAAGGGTGGCATTCTGTTGTGGGCCCTGGGTACGCGGCGTTCTCGGGACGGCATCCGAGGCAACGTTGGAAGTGGCAACTTTCGCTGGCCACTGAGAAAAAGAAGAAAAAGGTTAGTCTAAAATATGCTGTATGCATGCTGTAGTGTAGAGTCCATTTCAGGAGAGTGTCTTCCACATCTGCTTATTTTATTACGTTTTATGGACCAAGGAAATCTTTCATTCGCGTTACCTACTTGGCTGATAAAGTTGGGTAACTAGCGACACTTGTACATAACTGATAGATATTTTGAGGTACCTTATGTTAACATTATTATAATTCCCTAGTTTCGTCTGCCATCGTTAGGTAGGTTCGTGTGTACCAGTTCGATTAAAACTTTTTGGTGGCTGAAAAGTTGTAAGGATAGGTATCCTACACAGGCCCGCTCTCACAGCTCACATCACAGCTGCCTGAAATATTAAATTATCCTTGTAAGAACGAAACCTACCGTACGCTCGCGTAGTCGTTGGTTTTAACTACACGCAATCATACGTCATTTTCCCAGCATTTCGCGCCATTTTCCTCGGCCATGTCGATTTGCATCGGAGGCAAACGCGCAATTATATTGGAAACGGCGGGAATCCGCTCTCTGTGCGTCGGCTTGCGATCCCTTGACCGTACGTTGCGTGCAAATGGTAAATACTACGCAATTTATGTCACTTTCTTTCGAAGTAGAGGCTGCGCAGAATAAATAAGTTGTTCAACAAGATGATCTAAGTGCACATACGTGCACTTTCAATTTGAAAACTGCACGCATGTGACGTCCAGCGCCGAGCTATTTACAGTCCAAGATTAGCATCGTCATCTCATTAGAATAATCACATGTCCATGTCTCCCGTTAAAGCGAATTTCCTCCCTCTCCTGCCTGCCTTGTATGAAAGTGTCATCAAGACTTGTCATCGTATACCCTAACCACATTACTCCGGTCTCCTCCCTATCGCGTAGCTATAAGGGTTAATTTGCGCTGTGTGAAATGTAAATTAAAGTTTGCACAAATGTAGTAGAAAACATGTCCATAATGAAGCGTGTCATATACTTTGCTAGACCGCGCGGTCTGCGGGCCAGCGATGCGTAAAGCGATAGCTTCGACGGACGCCGGCGCCGCTGGTCCATTCCTACTGAATCTCACTCTAATCACCGGGGAAAAATTTTCTATCGTCATTTTCAACCGCAATTTGACAATGCGGTTCGAAACCTCACAAGGTCAAAAAGGATTTAAGATCACCTTGTTCTCTGTCCGTCCATGCATCGGTACCCAAAGATCCTTTTTGGCCAATGTCAGAAATTCCTACGGCGCGGCGACCCTAGCGATATATTTTAGCGAAGGAATTTGGCCATCCATTTTATTCTTGACTTGAAATGACCATTATAATTATTAGCCTCAGCCCACTGCTGGGAATAGGCATTTTCCGCCTCGCACCATCGGATTTCGGTCTATCGCCATCAGCATCCATGGACTTTCCGCCTCCGCCGACACAAAGATGTCATACCATAATGATCGGTTTGGAATATTCCTCGTCGATAGAAAGCGGCCTATGATAGGCGTCTGACATAATTGCTCACGCCTTGTTGCGTGCATCTCGTCCAGTTATTGAAATCGTATCTCCGGCTATTTTGCGTACGGTTGCGACGACCGTTGCGACACCGAAACGAATCTGTGTAATGCAATAGGGACATTTGCACGTTACCCTTTTTTCTTCGCGGTTTTGTTGAAACTAATTATGTTTTGATTGCATTGGCGGCCAGTGTACCGCGTCTGTATTCTTGCTGTATCTTATTGAAATTGAAGTTGTTAGTTACCTACTCTACATTTCGCACCTACTGTGTTTAGCTTACTCAATTGCAGGTGGGTAGGACTTTTCAGACTGTTGCGAAACTGGATAAGCCTGTGTATGAGACTAGATAAGGATAGTGGAGCCACTTTGACTTATTCGTCCAAGTACCTAGAGCCACGATTGTGGATTTAACCGCAGAACAATGGATGGGGCGGTCTTAAATACCACAGTGGGCTGCCGGACCGAGAACGCAAGGCTAAGATCTAAAGCCCTTTGATTCATACGTCATATTCAATTTGGCCAGATTAATATCCAGCCTAAAAGGGCCGTCAATTAAACCACAGATGTTTTTAACTTATCCAATAAGAGGGATAAGATAAGGCCTATTGCTACCGGCAAAGAATTGACCCATTTCCTCTAGCTAGAGCGTCGACATTAATATTAAAAGAAGTGCCCACGCGCATAGCTCGGTACAACATTCGTTTCGTCATCCAAGGTGCGCTTGACAATGTAAATATGATTGTCAACAGAGTAACAAATAAATATTTATACAGAAGTCGTTGCAAGATGAGTCGGTACCTACTATTGTAGTCGGCATGCGCGGGCGTCATTCATGGCGCTAGGTTTTTTGTTAATGTTACTTGCATCGATAAGTAGTTAGAACTGGTGCTTGTATGAGACGTTTTTTAGTCACTACATTTACATATTATCCATGTAGAAATAACAGGATAAAGCTGAAATCAATAAAAAGCAAGATAACAGGATAAAGTATAAAAATAATCAACTTACCATATTCTAATCCAGCAGTGAAAACAAAAAGAAACACGAACATTTTCATTACACAAAACGGATCCAAAACACAGAACGCGTGTGTACTATCAGTGTACTCTTATCGGACTAATCTACCTTTGTTCCAGTTATCTTTTTGAAGCAAAACTGTTATCAATGGGACCATAAATAATGTTCACTGGCCGTGTGGAAAAAACGACAAAATTCCACCTAAAATACCAAAACCTTGTTGAATTTTCCTAAAACGAAACGTCAGAGTATCTCGACTGTATAACTCGTGTAGGAGATTCATCGACGAAAATAAATTTTAATGCTTACGTTATACACTAAGATCCCGACTGCTGAAGGTTGGGTGTATTCGAGTAACCCAACAAGTATCGTCAAACAACTCTACTAAGGCAAATGGCAAATCTGATCGGGACATTTTTTATTTATATAAATATTTCCTTAAATAATAAAACTTACTGATAAGTATAAGAAATCTCACGCCTCAGTGTTATGTGAGTGAACCAGTTTACTGAAATCTTCAGGTTTCACTAGTCACTAGTCGTGGTATTCGAGTTATTATTGGCACCTAAGTAAGCGACAACTGTCTCGGATCCTATTGAAGTAAATACTTACGTACCAAGCAGCATGCCTATGATGGAACACATCAAGCGTTGATTGCTCGTTTCGCTCTTGTTAATAGTGCGAGAAGTATTTACGACTTCTAGTCGAAAGACAATATACCGAAACCCATTTTCTGGACGCGAGAGAGCATAGTATGGTGCACTACCGAGCCGTCATGCTAAACATGCTATTGCTGAACTAGTTCTTGGCACACGCGTGGTTCGTTAGAGTGTTACACAAAAGTGTTACTGTTAAAACCTATTTACATACAGGTTTAGTAGTTTAGCAGCTACGCGCTAAATCAATCTGCATTTAAATACGAGGGAGACGTTAGTTGGGTACATACATAGATACATGTCCTTGCTTGATGCGTGAAGTTTGTTTAAAATTCTAACAAGACTTATCGAAACCTTTCTAAGGTTCCGAACACGAAGGGTGCTAAACGGGACCCTATTACTAAGATTTCGCTGTCAGTTTCTCACCAGGCGCTGTATCTCATGAACCGTGATAGTTGGACAGTTGAAATTTTCACAGATGATATATTTTTGTTGCCGCTTCAAAAACAAATATTTAAGGGGGCTCCCATACAAAAAAAGTGTATTTTTTGCTGTTTTTATAGATAATGATACGGAACCCTTCGTGCGCCACTTTATGTCCAAATTGAATAGCGGGACAAAAAATGATGCTCTTAATCGAAACTAAATGCGTGGGCGACTACATTGCCGCCGAATTTGTCTCTTGGCTGATAATTAAGAGTCCATAATTTTTAAACTGGTTGACCGAACTATCAATGTCAGGACTAATCAAAGAAGCCAATTTTAGGATAAACAGGTAGATGTAGGTAGACTGATAAACGACGACAACCATCTTTTTCAAATCCATTACGGTTACGGTAATAAAGTGTAGAGTTGACGTGCATAAAACAACAACGTTTATGTACAAAGCGAATAATGTGGTTTACCCAAGGTTTACCATTGTTTCGTGGTCATTACCTAAATAATCCCGAAAGAATTATGTAGTGTGTGACAGGTGTCATGTCAAATATGAATAATTCCGATGGTTATGGGCACAGAACATTAAAAAAAGTGTTATGGTAAACGGTTAATAAGTTACGGCTCGATTCACAAAAACTTTTCCGCACATTACGTGCCGATTCACTTCATGGTCTGATTCCACGATCAGGCAAGGTCGTTTTAGTCATCGATAATCAACTTGTATCACGGGGCCTACGATACAAATGAAAAAGAGGTAGAGACATCGCGGAAATTACGAAAATCAAACAGCTTTTGTAATTTTTTCAACTTCAATAGGTAGAGTCAGTACTTATTTAATTTTAAAGTTTTTTAAATTAAAAGGAGAAGTAATGTATTAAAATGCACTTATTGCACATGTAAAGCGATTTCTCATCCAGTCTTTTCCTGCCATTTTGGCAGGAAAACACTGGATGAGAAAAGCCCAAAACCGTAAAGAATGGAGTGCAATGGAAGAGACCTACACTCAGCATTGGGTGGCTATAGGTTGAAGAAGAAGAAGAAGAAGAAGAAGAAAAGGGATTTCAGGAAATTTAATTTACAGTCATTATAATATGCCACTGCTTTACTTGGCGGGGCCATTCCCTCGAAGGTATGTAAGTGTCATCATTATCATCATCATTGTAGGTCCACATTTGCCCACTTCTGGGTTAGTTTTTACAATCCTTTACAACATTCTTCTCGGTCTCTCGCTGCACGCTTCAACTGACCTCTCTTTCGCCGTAGAGATGTCGTCTGACCATCTCGCTGTAGCGAGCTACAAATACTTCAGTTAGGTAATCAATTCACCCCGAAACAGTAAAGACTCTACGTAAACCACAGTTGCAGCTAATTCGGAACCCAAAGTTTTTTGTTCGAAAGTCCGTTATTGGCTTAATCTTATCTTTAGACAATATTGAGAAACTAATTTAAATATTTTTATTTTGGTCCAGTAGTTTTGTTTTTCTGCGCTAAAATGTTTTGTTCCTATGACCGCCAACAGTATGCAGACCGTCGCGTGACGTCATAAAACTGTATCTTTGAAACGTTGTAAAATCCAAACTACTGAACCAAAATAAAAAATACTGAAATTAGTTTCTTATAATAGCCAAAAGTTTTGAATAAGCCAATAACGGACTTTCGAACCAAAAACTTTGGGTTCCGAATTCGGTGATCTCCAGCCGTACACGAGATAAATGAAACTAACGGCTGAGTCGCGCGACGGGCCGTGCGCAGGAGTATCTCACGCCATCGTCCAGGCGCACGCGCCGCGCGATAGGATCGCGCGCGGGTCACTGTGTCGCGCCGCCGGCTTAGTTTAGACGCGTCTACCATGCTGGTAAACTCTTTCATTAGGTATGAAAGGGAGCAAAAATATTAACTTATTTACTTTTTTTCTTTTTTTATATGAAGCCTGAGCCCACAGACATTGACACTATGTAAATTTTATTCATTGTCCGACAGTGATCAGACTCATGTCAAATTAAAGCTCTTGAAGAGTATTTAATTTTATTCTATGTCAGCTTAGTCAAAACCACCGTAAATCCTGAGGTACGAGTAGATGATCAGAGTAAACGGCATAGTAGAACACAACGATAGAGTATAGTTTCTATCTCTGTAATCATCCCGGCGTCAACTATACTCGACTAGTGTATTCGTTCGTTTAGTAAAGCTCCTGCGTGGCGACGTTCATGGCTTAACTTCTAGGACAAACTAATAACAATACTGCCAAAATATTAGTTACTTTACGGAAATGGTAGAGAAGTAACTATACTAGTTGACTCTACTGTTGACTCTATCCCGTGTACTCTATCCAGGCTTATAGGCTTTCTCAAAATGTTCTGAATGAAGTTTGAAGTTTGTTTACGGGATGCTTCACCAAAAGAAATTCACCAGGTCTGAATACACCTTTTAGTCTCTTTTAGCGTGCTCTGGTGCACTCCACCGGTTAGAGTGTTAGACATTGATACGCCTGTTTAGGCACATGCAACTGTTTGTTGTGTTGTTATGTAACGATTTGTTACATGTTTCGTCTAGTTTTCACGCTTTTGACTGAATTTAAATGGCTTATTTCTGGGTTTGATAGAAAGCTTACCTGCAGGTATGGCGTTAAGAAAATATACCTAGATTACAAAGTGGTACCTACCTTATAATGACATAAGTATTTAAGATCACATAACATGTGCATTATACGTGTTATGAAATTTAGTAGATCCTTCAGATTACTAGGAAGCCTACCTAAGTAGAGCCTCTTGTCACGCTTATCACTCCCATTTCTTCGGCGCATCGTTCAATTTTCACAGTTACCCGCTGAAAGTCTGAGAGTGACTCTATGTACCCTTCTAATTCGGTTATTGAAAAGTCCAGGGCCCTTAGCCTGTAACACAATGGTTCCAAAATGGGCTGTCAGGTGACGACTTCAATTACGATTTGCTAACGCTGTCTGTCCTTTTAATGTTTTTGTAGTACAGCAAAGAATATTTTGATTCTAATTCTAGAGGATTAGTTCTCTGGTTGTAGGAGAAAAACGAGGAGAGCCCGGTTTTGTCCTTCTGCCGGGACGCCATTGACCCGCCATTGCGTTACAGGCTAAGGGCCCAGTTCATTCCCGCCAAACCAAATGGACATCTTCATTGATATCAGTCATATTTCATCAAGCACTTTAATTGGGTAGGTAAAGTTTTTTGTTCGAAAGTCCGTTATTGGCTTAAACTTATTCTTAGACAATATTAAGAAACTAATTTAAATATTTTTTACTTTGGTCCAGTAGTTTTGTTTTTATGCGCTAAAATGTTTTGTTCCTATGACCGCCAACAGTATGCAGACCGTCGCGTGAAGGTCATAAAACCGTATCTTTGAAACGTTGTAAAATCCAAACTACTGAACCAAAATAAAAAATATTGAAATTAGTTTCTCAATATTGTCTAAAGATAAGATTAAGCCAATAACGGACTTCCGAACAAAAAACTTTGCCTTCCCAATTGCTGAACCGATGTTCGTACACTCGCCACTGCTCTCTTTAGGCCCGCAGTAACGAGACATAATCGTCATCCTATCTTTGCCCTGAGTGTTTTTAAGCGTTATAATTTAAAAAGGTACATGTTGAGTTGAGAACTTGCAGAAAGACCCCTTGGGTTTAGCTGGGATTTCCGCTTCCGCTGAAAAAAAAAACTTAGGTCTTTTGCATCTACGTAAGAGATGATTTATACAGCGCCTTGTGGCACCTTCACTAACACTAAATGGGTGAAGTAACCACTCCGACGCTGCAGTGCCTGGGACATTGTTTGGATTTAGAGTCGTGCAAAGCTAACTTTGCAGTGGAGCATCCGAAATAGTAATTTCCGTACGTTGCAGTGGTACATGTTACAAGTTCTACAAGTGGTACATGTTAATTCAGTTATTGTCTGTTACAATTTTGTTTTGTGGAATACATTGAAAATATGGTGAAAACATACAAAAGCAACGTACGGAAATTACTATTTCGGATGCTCCACTGCAAAGTTAGCTTTGCAAGACTATAGTATGGCTTGCCATCCTACCTGCTGGAAGTCTGGAACAGATTTAGAATATCTGAAATACCTTATGCAAGCCATTTTCCGGAAATACTTATGTATAAGTTCTCTATTACAGACAGCTTGTTATTTTAGAATGGACCTGTATGTATATTAGGTACACAAGACAGCATATAGACCCTTACACGCGTGCAGTCTATTCAGTTACGTTGCTATCACAGAACACAACTAAGACTAAAGGTTACTTACTATACGGGCAACTTTGCAACGAAGTGTAAGCGTCTACGCGCTGTTGACTGTACGATAATGTTATGTTTTTAAATTCGGTAGGTAATTACAATGCGTTATCGAGTCTACAGCAAAGATCGAACCGTATAATTTAGCTTCTGTATATTGCTGTTTTGCGGGCGCGCTGCTTTCACTCAAGGGGTCCAATTAATTTTCGACCAAAACATTAAGTGTTCGATAAATTCTCTCTCAAAAATGCGGCGGCACAGAGGACCGATAAGAGAAACGAGTTTGGGACTTCTTTTTAGTAAATATGCTTTGAAAGAAGGACTGCCTGTGCTTTGATAAAACTAAAGTAGAGCCTGTTCAACATAATCTACCACCTTCATACATCTCTCTCTATCCATACTATAGTACTTTGTAAAATGGAGTTTCTACATTTTTCGAGTGATCTCAGCAGTATCAGTGAGTTCGTACATATTAAGTAGGTATACAAAAGTCTAAGTACGTCTAAGATCGTGTAAACTAAAACTGCTTGCGCTTGCAATTTGCATGCAACGCATAGGAAGATACCAACATAACCGCTTGATGCGTGGATTGGCGCGTAGGTTTATTTACTAGTACTAGTACCTACTGAGACTTTTACTAGTAGATATCCGCTCTGAGTTGAGCCTCTGTCGTTTATTTTATGAAGCGGTTCTTCGCGGCCAAAGAAGCTTTTATTTATCATGGACAATTTGTTAGTGCCACTCGTCGTGCCTTCCGGTAGCGATGTTATTGAATCTTCTGGTTTTAGTTGATGATTTATGATGCTCGTTCGATGTGGCTACCGTCCTTTGATTAGATACATCTGTGGCTGCTTAGCTAAGTTAATTTGTTTGCTTTTGTCCGAACATGTATCAGTCATTCGTTGCGGTCGAAAATGGAGCTAGAGACAAGTTGAATTTTAATTGGATTGGCTTCTTCACTTTGGTATCCAGCTGGCATCGCTTGCTCGTCCATTTTTCACGCCTTAATAACTTTCGTGTAAAATCAATTGCTTAGGAGGTTTAATTTATTAACAAAATTACACTAGACCTAGTGAAGAGCATTAAGAGTGTAACAAGAGACATTCCATGCATTGTTATGTTCTGTCTAGTTACAGTTTTTGATGATATTATTGTTTGAAATGAGCCAAGTAACGCCATCTATTTTTTTACCAGTGTAAAGTCCCGTTCAGATTGGAAGGGAGAACCACGCCCAAATCGGGAGGGATTGAACTAGGAATCGAATAGAAGTTGTGTGTACAGATCAACGACTCGACGAGCATGCACGACATTGTATGGAGGCGACGTCCGACTTAGAGTGCAACTTCGGTGTGATTGCCGAGATTACTGTTCTATCGCAGGGCTGGTATTTACATTTTTCAGAGAAGTGAACTTTAGGGAGTCGATAATAAGCATTTAAATCACATGACGCTTTCGATGGAAATTCCCCAAAATTCATAAAACTGTCACGTTTTTTCATTCACTCTCACGAGAAGAAACGTGTTGAAACCGGATTACAAGGACCTTGTTGCTTTGTAATAAAGGTTAATATTAAATGGTCCTTAAAGTAAGGTTGTCAGAAATAGAAGAGACGATTATTTACAATTTCGTCAAACGAAATTCAACGCTATTCCAAGCAGCCTAGAGCAGTGCAAATTTAGATTTGAGCAGACGTTTTCCTGTGTCTTCACTTACTAACCAATGTTTTGTCATTATTTACACAAATTTATTGACCTTCTGACAGCTTACATGTTCCAGTTTGCAACGTGTTGACAGAAAATCAGGCGGTTCCCGTAAGGACCTTGTAATATTTAAATTAGGTTGTATGTAGAAGGGCTCAAACTATTTTACAAATGTAGATTTACTTTTATTCGATTAATGACATCAGTAAGGGAAAAGATTTTGTGTCCATATAAAACAAATGCGATATCAAAGATGCACTAAACTGAATTATCCACCATTAGATTTTTCGGCACACGAATTACACAAGCTATTATCTGTCTTAATTTTAATAACTTAGAACTTTATTAGCGATTTACGTACAAAAGGAATGTCAAAGGGTCTAGATGGAAACAACCCAATATTTCAGAAAAAAATTGGTAATCTTTATGGATTTAGAAGGGCTTGGGTTTTTTGTGCCATTTCTAGCTCGTCCACTTCAAGTCGTAAATTAGGGGGTCATAAAATAGAATATTTATTGCTTTCCTGTGGGAGGAGCTTGATTCTGACCGAGCTGTGAAGGGAAATTAGGGAACAAAATAGGTCTGTGAAGTTTTAACCGCGAAAGAGTAAAGTCAAACTTTGAAACCTGAAAGGTCTAGACTTTCAGTCCCAGAGAAATCAAGTAAGCTTGAGTCCTGGAGTCTGACCGCGCGCGAAACGTTAGTGAGCAGTGAGTGAATAAGTTATTACACCCTATTCGGTGGATTTCGCGGAGTGATTCGGCCAGAAGGCATATTTTCGAATTTTAGTGTAAAGATAAAAATATGTTGAAAGAGTGTAGAATCGAGGGGCGTCCCTGTCTGTGCTCTTGTTCCGCGAAAGTGTTTATAGCGCGAGTTATTTATAATTATTCAATTATCTATTAGTGTATTGTATGGTATCTAAGTACTGTATTTATTATATTCTAACAGTTTTGAATCCCTCATCCCTTTAGCAAGGAGCAGAAGGTTTCCCCTTTACTTGTCCGTCGTTTTTGGTTAGGGCAACAGTTTTGTTTAGAACTAGGACAGCTAGGACAGGTCAAACGATGAAGATGGACTTCGGCTTCATAACAAAACTAATACAGGTTTTCATCATCGACGGCTCAACAACTTGAAGCAGAGAACGAGATATTATATTTTTCCCAACAGCAGCATCGCGATTTGGAAGAGTCTCTGAGGCGAACTTCTACGTGTTTCACATATAATCTAGGAGCGACTCAGCAAAAGCAGCCAGAAGGAGTCTTCATACAATTTATTATCTACAGGTTTAACAGAATATTGCGGTGTATATAGGTGTCGATGAATAGTCATATCAATGGTGTTTGTGGGTGTACGTCCGTACCTGTAAAAGAGTGGGGTGGTTCCTCTACGGTTTCCGGTTGTCCTTGTAATGACGTGTCATAAAACTTGCGTACGTAGGTTATCCTGGTCCACAAGCTCGGGGGTTACGGAGATACATTCCCAAACATTACGATATGGTTATGAAGTTTATTGAACTAACTCCTGCGAAGATTACGATGGTTGGACGGGGTTTTCACCGATGCACATCCTATCGGACCTGTAAAAGAGTGGGGTGGTTCCTCTACGGTTTCCGGTTGTCCTTGTAATGACGTGTCATAAAACTTGCGTACGGCGGATTTTCCTGGTCCACAAGCTCGGGGGTCACGGAAACGCATTTGTGAAAGTTTCGATTTAATTATCTAAATTTTCTAAAGGGGAAATAGAATGAAGATGATTGAATGTGTGTGAATGTTATGTAGATGATTGTAATGAAAGAGGATTAGGAGGATCTATAGGCTTTTGCTTTGGTCCGTAAGGAGCGAGTTTCCAAAGGTCGAGACTCGTTGGCGCAGGATAAGGTTGGAAGGGAGCCTGCGTTCTATCCATAGGACTAACACTTTCTTCTATTTCTCATTTTGAGATCTAGAATCCTCCCAAACTATTTTTATTCCACAGGAAGAACGAGTACTGGCGAGATACCTTATTATCTTATTTTATTATTGCCCTCTCTCTAGATCAAATATTTCATATCTAAGTATTTTATACCTCTTTTATTATATTTATTTAACTCCGTTATTCGCGAGTGAAAGTGATTAGACGCGATCGTCTATTATGGCCTTTTTGTGAAAAGTGTATCGTGTCGAATACAGTGCTCAACATTTACAAATTAGCCCGTCGCAAGTATTGAGGCCTTTGTCTCGATGCTGACTTCGAACTCGATCCAGGGCCGTTTCCAGACGCTAATCGAAGCTAAGTAGCATGCCTTTAATACAGATAGGTTACTCGTGTGCGATATTATACTTTTTCGTGTTCTGTCTTTACCTTTTCAGCGATTACTATCCAACTTCTTAATTTAATGACTTTACCCATTTACTTACGAAATTAACACACACAGCGTATGATCCTTTTATTATCAAAACTAGACGATCACAACTATTTTATTGGCCAATTATTTGAGAACGTTTAAGGTTCTGTTAACTTCACTTATTTGTATTTATGTATCTATTTTATTTAATGTGAAGGAGTGCCCACCGTGTATGTTTTATGTCATGCCGGGACACGCTCTTCTTACAAGAGCTAGGTGGGTACCTCTCTTAAGTAGCTTAACGAAGTCAAGATTGAATAGATATATGGTAGTATTTATTATGAAGTAAGTAAGTATATACTCGGTTAAACAGGAGTCCAAAAGGGCGGACTACCTTGAGTAATTGAGAACAAACATGCCCCCTATCTAACCAGAGCATCGCGTATCCATTAGCACCGTACATCAAACGATGTTAGCGATCCGCGGATGTGTCTTAAATGTTTTCTTATCTATGAAAGGCATCCTCATCGCTACAGACAGAATTTACAGACTAAAATAACTCCTAAGAAGTTTGAAATAAGGTCCTAAAATTGTTAGAGTAAAATATAGTTAACCGCATGCCAACACGTTGAACTAAAACCATGACAACTTTGATCTCGCACAGAATTTTGCACATCTCAGAACGGGGCTGCTTGTATTTATATAAAGCTACAGTACCACTTATTCATAATGTGCTAAAGTCTAAACTCCCTCGGGGCACTAACAATGGGATGTTGGCATAAGTAGATACTGGACGGCACAGAGAGTTCGCTTCGCATATCTTCTTTCTAATGTTATTAATTTAGGGTTCCGGAATTCATGAGGTCAATCACCATCTCTTCATCTGTTAAGACATTTTTTCCGTCATAGGTATATACAATCGCAGAATCGGAGAACTTCGCTCGCTCGTTCAATAACGTTAGTGGGATGGGATAGTGGATTAATTTCAGCTTTATTTCTAGCGTACCTTCTAGGTTTCCTATTTGCCAGCACGGGTAAGCGGTCAGACGTATTTGGCAAAAGATTGTCCGAGTTAGGAAATGACATGACACCTCGGATCGATAGAACGAGCTAATATTTCTCGCGTTGTGCCTCGGTTGAGTTGTTACGGAGATAGTAGTTTTGTTTATGTTTTTTGCTTGTAGCTTGTAGGCAAAACAATGCGATTATGCGAGTATTGGTGGTATAAAGGTATTGGAAACTGGACTATGTAGATTTTTTGGCCGAAATGTTGTCTAAAACTTGGGCCAACGTTTTCTTCCCCGTAGATACTAAACATTGTTATCACCCAGATTTATATTTTTGAAAGACAATATAAAAACGGTATGTTTACCCATAGCCATGTAATAAGTACCTACCATCAGCCAGCGTCATCATAATTTTCAGCCCACATTTGACTACTGTTGGGTAAATGCCCTTTTCTCTTCAACAAATGCTTTCTCGCGCTTCACGCATCCACGAATCATCGTCGTCATCGTAATTAGCGTTTTGCATATTTATTCTTTCACTGGGTTCTACTTAGGTATACGCCTCAGATATTTAATACTTAGGAATTCGTCCGAATGCTTAGGCAGCCAATGCTCCGTCGGCAATCAATGCAGCCATCTTAACCGCCCATTACCCCATTAGCCTAAAACTTCGCCAAACAAGCCATCGGCTACTGCACGTTAATTGCCAAAGAACTTATGGCTTGCAATAAAACGTTACCGACTCCATATCGTGCACTGAATCGGGTCATTATTCGGCAGAGTGATGGCTTTGCGTGTCCGTGTACAGCTCTGGACTGTGTTTTAATCAGAGACGTTTGGTGGCTGGCCATTAGCTCATGGTGCCAATCACGCCATGCAAAGATTTTGTGCATAACAAGAAGTGTTATTTGCCGAATGACCCTATTCAGATCATTACTGTGTGTTCACTTTTAATGATTCGCGATATTTAAACATTATTGTATTCGAAACGGGTCGAATCGCGATTGGTTTTTAGGCAAATTAATTACCTTATTTATCCCGACGTTTCGGCCGCGTTACAGCTGCCGTGGTCGCGGGTAGACTGGAGCGGAGAGTGTAGACATCAACGTGGAATCCAGTGTTACATAAATTTAAGTCACGCTATTTATCTTCGGACATATCCGCCGATACTGTGAGTGTTGTGTGCCGGCCCACTGCAAATGACAATAGTGATGTGAGGGTAGTTTCCCAACTGTCACCACATTACTGTGTGACCTAAAGAAAGGGTTATTCCTTATGCTACTGCTCTACAGCTCACGACATCGCTAAGTCCTTGCAACATCTTTGTGATGCTCGCAAATTAATGCGTTAACATGTTACAGGCACTGAAGCATACGAGTGGTCTAATTCACCCATCTAGTGTGAGTAAAACTTGCCACTATGGTAATTGATCTCATTACGCTAGTTAAATGATCTCAAAGGCCTAAGAATTATTTTTAATGCGGATGGAGCCGTAGCTTTAGAAAAATTTAGACCTCAACGGAAAATCTCACCGTGGCTCGCATGCTACCTGCGTCAAATATGTTTACGTTTTCTTCATATTCATTGTAATTCCACTCCATAATGAACAATGTGGCATAATAATTTGAATCAGCGACAGATCTCAGTCATCGACCGCCTCATTGGCACATCCAACAATTTATTTATAGCCACAATTACCCGATCGTAGCCGACCGATTATGCCGCACTGTTTGTGTAATTTTTTGCAGAATTATCACCTACCCGACTATGGGCAGCTCGTTATTTACATAATAACACTTCATAAAATATAGCACATAAAAAGCGATGGGTGTTAAAACTGTTAAATTGAATTCGGGGAGCCGCGCAAATAAGAAATGGTCGCGCGAAAATTGGCTCGGCGGCCGTTTAAAGTATCGTTAAGGCTTGTCTCGGCCGAGGAAATATTGTAATCGAACTCTGAGGGCGATCGGCCAAGTTTATGGGCTGCGGAAAGCGACCGCCATTACCGCGCGCGCGCAAGCCTTAGTTCATTATTCCGTACGCGGAATTATTTGGGGTGGTTTCTGACGTGCGCGGAAATTGATGCCTGTCCAAATTGTGCCCGCCGATTATGCCTGTCGTGGTTTTCGCTGCATTATTTTATTTTTTAAACGTGATCGCCGATACGCTGGAATTTCGAAACAAAGCTCAAGTTCTTGTCAGCCTCTACAATGTTCGACCGATACCTTTTTTTTCAGAGACTGTTCTCGGCAGTGTTTTAGGACGATCCTGTAGATCCGTTTATTACAAAATGCTGCCGTTTACCGTTTAAGTGACCCAAAATAGAGGTCAAGGATTAAATCTTAATTGCTTTGTATTGAATTCAACGATACGTTAATAAATTGATCGATATCGTACCCATTCAAGTTTCAGCGGATATCAGCAGATAGGAGTTGCATTTTTGGAGCACAAACGACAGCAACTTATCACTATCAGAGTCGCGTTTACGAAATATCCCAACGGGCGGGTAATCTAATGAATGCATTGCCAGGAGGGTTAACGTGAGTTGTTTCTGTTTGACATATTATTGTCCATCCAAATAGTTAGTCGTTGTACCGACGGTCAGCAACTCAGCAATGACCTAGCGTGGTGGACAGATCGGTTTTTGGGTTTAAGAGATTGTACCTAGATAGATCTTCGGATCTATCCTAGTGCATTGGTGACCGGCGGTACATCGACTAACTATTTGGATTGACAATTATATGTCAATCTCGAGGCTAGAGTATAATATCATGTTATAGACAGTTATTCTCTCAGTTTCTATATAATATGGACTGAGAGAGGTAGCCTTCGCAAAATAATTATAGTAATTAATTTGTTTAACTATTAGCTTTATTTCGTAGACTTGTGCCTAGTGGCAAAGTAAAGGCCTGTTTGACGGCGCGAAAACAGTTGCTTTTGTTTGTTTACTTAGTAATATTTCACACCAAATGATGGTGGCCGCAATAAGTACCCCAAAATAAACGCAGGCCGAAATATGGAGCAGCAACTCATGTTGTGGCCCTGGTTATTATCTAGACTAGATAGGGAGGTGCTATAGAGCCTATTCGGTTTTACTTTATTGCGTCATTTCGAGATATCCGGCGTAGAAGGACCGACTCTACCAGTCTATTTCAATTTAATGTTCGACAAATATAAATATTAATATTGATGAGTAGAAAACTCCTTCAAACACTTTAAAGTTAGCCAGTATTAAAAACCAAGGTTTATAAAATTGTTAACATGAGTAATTATTGTTTAGTTTTTAAAAATCATTTTAGAAACGCGGGGCGAGGTCGATGAAGTGACTTGCGGCCACGCCAATTTTCGTATTAAAACAGTTAAAAGGGTTTCTAATCAAAATAAATGTAGTAATTGCACTGTAGTAATTTTAACTATCATAAAAGCTATAATCACGACGCCTCTTAATTGAAATTGGATCGATGCAAGTGCAACCATGAGGGGAACTGATTTTCGGCTTCTTTCAATCGCGGTACCTGTACAGTGGACGGCATTTTACATAAATAAATCAATTACTTATTGAGAGTTAAAGCTAGCCATTCACCAATTGGTTTAGTGGCCGATAAATTATGACAATACCTACCCATACCTACCAACAACTTACTTTGTGCACCTTTTAAAGTTAACACTATTGTTGTTAGACCAAACGCTACCACAGCAAACAACTGCCAATGAAAAAAAAAAAAAATCTTCTTTTGCTGATATTACCAGTGGCCGTTTTTTGGCGGCGGCGGCGGTTTATTCGTAGGTTTTAGAATCTGGACTAGACCTTAGGTCCTAAAAATAGTTAAGCCTAGTGATTATCATTCAATAATTTCTCATTTATTCGTTTTGTTTTTGGCAAAAAACGCATCCAAAAAAGAAGACATAATTTTTTTCATTGGCGGTGCTAGTGTGCCTTGACCTTAAGGTTAGATGTAGCCTGTACAAGTGTACACGTCCTACTAGCTGGACACAGGCTTTCTTTCTCTCTCCACCATCACATGATAAAGTTTAAAAAAATAGCCTTTATTGAAGTGAACAATCCTTTTTTTATATTTGCTAATGGGGATATCAAAACGGTTCTTATTTTAGAGATTCTGTATCTCAGGGTGTTACTAGATACGACCATGAGTCTATCAAGCTCACAGGGACAGATCTTATACAGGATGAGATAAGCGACCCTCTTCAGTATCTTTTTGTTACACCCTGTATATGATCTGCCCCTGTGGGCTTGATAGACTTACATTGCCGTGAAACAAAGGTATCAAACGTGAGTAGCCAGCATTAATCTCGTAGCGTTCTTGGGCAGGTGTGGGCTGCGCTTTCCCTGTCGACAGCCGCGTTATCTACACACGATAATTAATTTTTATATAATTGGCCCCAATTTATCAGAGCTAATTAATGTGCTTGCCCAACTTTTGGTCAACGGCACGCAACGTTTTGTTCCGGCGAATAGGGTCGATGTGATAAAGCGGCAGACTAAATTGTTTGACCACGCAATGTGATCAATTATTCTAATCATGTTTTAATTATTATATGGACTCAGGTGAATGCTGGGCTGATGTTACCAGTGATGTCGAAAAATATTAAACTATTACGAGTATACCGACAGAAGCAAAGCTAGTATTGAAATGCAGGGTTGGTCGGTGTGCTTACAAGATAGCCGAACTTTTTTTTTACTAACAATATCTAAGTCATTAAAATGAAAGTAATGGAAATAAAGTTGAACAAAATTAAGCTCTCTTAGTTTTGTTCAACTGTACCAAAGAGTGAGTATCCATTAAAGGTATTTTTTTCTATGGCGTGAGCCTAGGAATTGCTTCTATCATAATATCTATAGTTCTTCTAACTAAATATTGCAATAAATATTAATGCCTGAAAGAAGTTTCTCATGCCGTCACGGAACACTTAGCCGGGTCTTGTTATGTTAATTAAATTATACCCATATTGATAAAAAGGTAGAGGACCTTTGACGATAGAGCGCAATTCCTAGAATACTCTAGTTTATTATAACAACAAAATTATTTTACTGGGTACTTTTACGAGTTCATAACAACATTCCATTTCGATGAATCGCCGCTTATTTTATTGGGTTTATATTTCACAATAATTTTGTGGTCGCTACAATTTTATAGCCGCCCCTTTGACCAAACAGGTAGATTGAACTATATCTTAAACAACTTATGAAATGCGCAATCCCACACTGTATTATTCTAGCTTGCTCGACTAGTAGGTACCTATATCGAGTTGACACCTCGATAAACGTTCTAGGTAGAGTATCACGAGCTATGAAGCTCGTTATTGGTCTTTAGTACTAGGTGTACCTGCTCCCAAGGGTTGGCAATAGAAACATGCAATAGGCTCAGCAACTCAATGGCCCAGCATCTACAAAATAAGTAAACCGAACTTAGTAGGTCGCAATAACTCTTTCTAGGCCAAACATGGTCGGAGGCCGAAGAACCCCTAAAAACTAATCAGCTCGTGTCAGGGTCCTGAAGAATGCAATTATGAGATCGAATCTACGATTCATTATTATCGAAAAGGTCATGGTTTGTGGACCAGCGGGAGACGGTGGCTCATATTGCCAAGTAAAGCTTGAACTACTGGTGATCTTTGAGTTATACTTAGTTACACAGGTTACTAAGCGACCAAAAGGATTGTCGAGCCATAATTTCTACAGTGTTAGTGCTTTAGCAACGTGGTTGTTTGGCGAAGTATCGGGTAACAAATAACTATTGAGGCGGCTGCCGAAATTGCTATCTAGAGTCATTTGGCTTGGAGTAGGGTCACTATGGCTTGCGTTGGGTGGAAGGGAAAGACATATTATTGCACTGCAAATTACGTAAAGTCAAATACAATCGAATCTATAGGTATATACATAACTGCAAAGTCAAAGATTTGTTGACATCATTTACACTCGATAGGTTCAGAGTTTTCAGTATTTTGCCGATTCAAGACCACTTTTTTGCCAGTAGGTTTTAATTTTGAATCGAACTATCAAAGCTACGCTGCATTCACTTCTTTTATCTAAAATATTTTCAGACTAAATATCCAAGAAGATTAGGTATAGTTTACTTTTTATATGAAATCGGTTTCTTAAGTTGTGCAAGATATTCATGTATTCAAATCATGGTCACTCTACATTGAATGGACGTGCCTTACGCCAAATTAGATAGGGATGGAGTCAAGGACTAGACAGACGTAACAGACAGACAAATAAGAAAACCTAGTTAGTAGCCAACTACATAATGCACCTTTTGATTATTCTCACAAGACGATCAGTAACTGGTACGTAGGCATGCACCCATTTTGCTTTATGTAATTGTTATATAATTAGTTGAAGATAGAGATCAGATTGTCCCATGATCTAAATCGAGCTCCGATGACAGAGCAAGTTTGTAGACTCTCACATATTTAAAACTATAAAGACGACAAAGAATATGGTCTCTACAACCATCGCTGCCTGGCTATGGCTAAGACTGCGATTTTACTGAGCAAAGTCGATAAAATTATAGGCTGGGTCATTATAGCTTGTCTGATTTCGGTGGATTTTTTAATAATGGTTTTTCAGAGATGTTTATGTTGATCTTATTGTGTACAGTTATTTCCACAGATCTGAAATACTCGCACACATAAGTACAGTGCGTTTCACGAAAGAATTTCTTGGGATGAACAAAAATAGTACCTATTACATTGTAATAAGAGTTTCGTCAAGGGAACTCTTTGATGAACCGCACTATACTACTGAAGGGAAGCGAGAAGAACGGTTTCAGTATCAGAAGCGAGCGTTTTGTGTAAGATTGTTTGGTGCCAAAGATCGTTTGGATAGAGGAGCTTAATCAAGGATTAATATTAAATGAGATGGAAGTGAAATTATTTACACCGGAGGAAGCAATTCTAACGTGAAACTCTTAATTAGCACCATTGTTATAGCTTCTAGGTGAAGAGTTTGTGGATGAAAATGGCGTAGCAAGGTCGGGTTTCCCATTTACTTGGGCCCTACGTTTTGCCAGGAATCACATGCCTGAATATTTCAAATTGGGCAAAAACACAGTAAACTCCAAAAACTTGGGCCCGTGACGTTGGTAATGATAATGGTAAAACGGGCTGTTTTCCCCAACTGGACGACTCTACTTGCGCCTATTTTGCGTCAGGTGGGATTTTTCATCCTTGCCAACCCAGCTCCTCCAAGAAGTCTAGCAGTCAACGAATGTTCCGGAGCACTTCGGGGAGCGACCCCGGTGAACCGAGGTGGGTAGCCCGGTAGTTCGCCAGCTCCCTGCATTCCAGCAGGACATGAGTGAATGAGTGACTGTTTTATAATGACCGTGACGTTGCAGCTCGAAAGAGTTCTGCGTTGCGCTTTCCAGATTTTCGATAGTGTAAAAAAAAACTCCACCTACGAAAAAAGCACCATTTACAGTTGCCTGACTTATCGCGTACAGTAAAGAGGCTCCAATTAAACAAAATGACGGATGATCGAATGAAAAGCGACTTCAAAGCGCCGCCACTTAAAAAAACGCGGTAGCATTGATTTATGAGGAGTAAGGACATTTTGATTCCATTAGTCTGGAAGTGTTCAACTCGTTTTCGCGGCTAACTTTGAATACTAACGTGTTTATTAAATTAAATTGGAAATATCATTTGTTTAACGAGTCAAGTGTTCATAAAGCGAAGAGCTAACGAAGCCACGGGTTTAAGAATCTCCTGTAGGACCGTGGGAACTCGGCGATGGCTAAGTGCGTGAAACACTGTTTTCTATAGCTGTTTCACCCAGAGCGAGACGGGGCGCGGGAAAAGTGAGAGGTAATGCGCCTGTATGAGTCTAGTGTGTTCATGTCCTTTCGCGAGTATGTAGTTGTAGTTGTAATGTAATAGATCTATTTTCCCAAATTTTTTCGTAGTTCCGCTGCCATTTCTACATTTTATTAGCTATTTAAAAATTTTTTTTTTTCTTCTGATAAGTACAATACATTATTGATGTTCCCAAGGTAGTTAGACTCCAATAATAGGCAGTGTAATAACATAAGTGAATAACAGCTGAAAGTAACCCCTTTTTCAGCGCGAAAAACGCATCGCTCTAATTTCTTTCAGGCAATTTTTTTCATTACCAAAACTATTTGCAAACGTCCGTATTGGTCATCCACTGATAAAAACCAAGTTTCAGCAAAATCCAGCCTGTAGTTTAGAAATTAAACCGGAACTACGTTTGTATGGGAAAATCGTGCTCCTTTACTTAATAAATATTGACTATTGGGACTTTTAGGTCCAAGATTCATATTACCTACCTTTTCTATCAGGGATACCCCTTTTAGAGGTACAGAAGTATTTTGTGGAAATATAAACATGTCTAATGTGACTGAAGGAACTACTGGAGTCTGGACTTTGTATAAATCATCTCGTGATGCAAAGGCCTAAGTTTTTTTTTTAAGTATAAGGCCTGGTTTCTGAGTTGAGAATTTTGCTAAGCAAATGGGTAAGTATCGTCCTGTCTCTGCAGATTTCTCACAAAAGAGCGTGACAGAGCGATACGTAAGTATGTGCTTAGTAAAACTCTCAATTCAGAAACCGGGCTTTAGATTCCGTAGTGGAATACTCAACAGGCTCATTACAATGATCTTACATACATTTTAATGTCCATATTTTTTTTCAAGAATTTTAAATGACAAAATTACCAAGACCGCTAATCACTTTGTCTCCACAAATTAATTACCAAAGTCCCAAGCTCCTCGTGTTACGGTCTCAGTGGGGAGTCCCTAATGAGATTTTAAGAAGCGATATTGTAATAATTTCCCCGACAAGCTGCAGGGACGTGATTAAAATGTTAAGTTGTACGCTTTCACAACTCAGGGACGTTTTCACCAGTAGCCGTTGAGCTTACTGTGAACTTTTGATAGCTTAAGAGGCCCCTTCAGGACCGTGGGAACTCGGCGATGGCCAAGCGCGTGAAACACTGTTTTCTACTCCGTGCAATTTTAGTGGTTTTAAAGCCGAAGGTATTTAGTTACACTCGTGATTCTGAGCCAAATTCCAAAATTTTACTTCAAAACGAGCGAAAAAAAAACGCTTTCCAATACAAACGGCTATCGCCAATCGACACCATTTGTATGGAGAAGTGAATTTTTTTTCGCGCATTTTGGAATGAAATTTTGTAATTTGGCTCAGAATCACAAAATACCTTCGGCTTTAAAACCACTAAAATTGCACGGTGTATAGCTGTTTCACCCAGAGCGAGAGAGACGGGGCGCGGGAAAAGTGAGAGGCAATGCGGCTGTATGAGCCTACGTGTGTTCGTGTCCTTTCGCGAGTAGTTGTAGTAGTTCTTATGTAATAGATCTATTTTCCCAATTTTTTTCGTAGCTCAGGTTCCATTTCTACATTTTATTAGCTATTTCAAAAATCTTTTTTTTTTCTGACACGTACAATACATTATTGATGTTCCCAAGGTAGTTCGACGCCAATAGACAGTGTAATAATGTAAGTAAATAACAGCTGAAAGTAACCCCTTTTTCGGCGCGAAAAAAGCATCGTTCTAATTTCATTCAGGCAATTTTTTTATTATAAAAACTATTTGCAAACCTCCGTATTGGTCAACTACTGATATTTATATCAGTTTCAGCAAGTTTCAGCAAAATCCAGCCTGTAGTTTAGAAATTAAACCGGAACTACGTTTGTGGGAAAATAGTGCTCTAACGCCCTCTTAAGGTACACACGGCAGCACGTCCACCCTTACACGCTAGCACTCTACTCGGTTACGTTACGGGCGACTTTACAATAAAAGTGTACACTCTGACGTGCTGTCGTGTGTACCAAGTGGCAGTGTTTGTCTAGTCCGCTACTTGGTGCCGAAACTCGAAAATTCGAATAACGTGCCAACAAAAGTTTACAGTGGCGAAAAACGTTATAACGAAAGTTTCTGATTACGAATCATGAAACAACGAATGCACGCCATGCTGAAAATCGCCATACCGAAACATCGCAGCCCCGAATAAATGTACTACTTATTAAATAACAAGAGACACTTATCTTCTTTTAAGCAGAAAGAGTGGTGCAGTCCAAAATTTTAAAACGAGCTAAAATGTATTTTTGTCTGTAGACTAGGCTGATAAAGTGAAGAGGGAAAGGTGTTGGTACACACGACAGCACGTCGACCCTTACACGCTGGCACTCTACTCGGTTACGTTACGGGCTACTTTACAACAAAAGTGTACACTCTGACGTGCTGTCGTAAGCTAGGCAAGTCTAGCCATCTAAACCTCCCAGGCCCTGCACATAATATCATTTCTCATTTCGCCAATTTAGTATACATACATACGTCCCAATGATGAAATAATAATTTCATTTGGTTATTCTGTTTGGTGAATGCAGGTCCAATGCGCCTTTACCGTTTGGCACAATTATTAAGTTTGTCAAATTATCCCCCTTTATCGGTCCCATCTTCTCTTGCTTTTTGCAACGATTAATCAAAGCAAAAAGGTCCATCGTCCATCCGATATCGCCTAAAGCAATAATAATTTTGTCAACATCGATCATTCTTTTTAATGGACACGAATTAAAACAAAAGGGACAATATTTCATCTTTGATTAACTGAGGAGGCGCAGCAGAATACCTGGCTATGGCGGTGAAGTGGGGCAATGCAGAGTAGCTACCACGAGTGCGCAAAAGCTCTGCCGGACGTCTGTCATGTATCCTAATACTATAGTGGAAGGTTGTTTAGCCAATTTATAACTTTCAGTGACAGTGACAGTAAGTACTCGTGGTAGCTGCTCTGCTACCATCAGATGCTTCTTCATCGTCACGGGAACTTTTTAGTCGGTTGGGTGTGTCTCGCTCGGGGTTGCATTTTTTATTAGTTCATTTGGTAGGTATTGGATTTTGGTTTTGTGTGTGCTCATGAGTCTTTTTACCTTGCTTTTGGACGAAGCCTTTTTGCGAATGTTTGTTTAAGTTTTTTGTCATTGTGTGTGATTTTTTTTCACTTAAACTCATCATCAAGTGATTTTTCGTTTACGAAATACTCATTGTGTGTGATATATTAAATAATGAAAAAACCGGTGTCACAATATGAAATCAGCAGCAACTACAACTAAAACTGAGAAAGGTATATCTCTACTGACTGCGTAGACAGACATACACATTAAATAGGTATTTAAACGATTTATCCAGAAATATTTCAATAATAAAGTTAAGGATTTATTTAGAAATATGTTTGTCTAAGCTAAGGTCTCTAAATCAGTAGGTAGATAGACCTATACCTATAGTATAAAGGCAGACCGAGGGCCAGGCGGTTCGAAAGGGCACAACGAAAATGGCAGCTCTATATACCTCGGCGAATAAAGCAAAGTGCCTCTACCATAGGAACGCTGCACTAGAATTATGTTTTGGGAAACTTTCGGTGTGCTCTGTAGAGGCTATGTATGTTGGGTAAAACATCGTGAGGAAACGGATTAGTTGGCTCCGTAAGTGTTGACTTAGGCCTTCCTGTAGGCTAGGCCGACTAATATGAGAGGCCAATGTTCCCGAACCTCCCGATTTTGCGGGAGATCTACTGTTTTTGTACTTCATCTCCCGATCTCCCGATTTGCACTGATTTTCTCCCGATTTATACAATTCTCGCGCTCAGAGTGTAAAATCACGCACATCTGAGTCAATTATGCCGAATTTACGTCATTTTCCTAATTTTCTGAATGATTTAACAAACAGTTGACTCTGAGTGGAGGGAACTTCGTAATTTTTAATAGTTTTGTTCAGAAGATGGAGATGCAAAAGCATTTTGGAACACCAGCAACAAAATCAAATAAGGACACTGCAAAATTCCCATACTGTTTTCAATATTTTACCTCAGCCTCATGTATTTGTGGTTTTATCCTCACGTATTCTCCCGATTTTAAAAACAATAACTTTGCTCCCGAATTCTCCCGATTTTCGAAGCGTAGTTCTACCGTATTTTAAATTTTCCGTTTGGTAACACTGTGAAGGCTGGGCAGGCTCTCATCTCAGTCGGCCTAACAGGGGCCTTAGCCTGTAACACAATGGCGTATCAATGGCTTCCTAGGTAGAAGGACAAAACCGGAAGCCCATTTTGGCACCATTGTGTTACAGGCTAAGGGTTCGTTATCGTGTCCACCCTCGAACAAAAAAGAAGCATTGCCACTCGATCGGGGTGACCGAGCAGGGGCCTTAGCCTGTAACGCAATGGCGGGTCGATGGCGTACCGGCAGAAGGACAAAACCGGGGTTTATATCGCTTTAACGGTTTCACTTACTTTTATTTTGTCGGAATAGCCGACATGTTTCGACTTTGTCCGGAAGTCTTAGTCATGGAGGAGGGAGCGATATAAAAATATGCAGTGCTTACGAAAGTTTAAGTTTTAAAACCGGGGTTTCCTCGTTTTGCGCCTACAACCAGAGAACTTATCCTCTAGAATTAGAATCAAAACATGCGTTGCTGTATTACAAAAACATAAAAAGGGCAGACAGCGTCAGTAAATCGTAATTGAAGCCGTCAACTGACAGCCCATTTTGGCACCATTGCGTTATAGGCTAAAGGCCCAGCTGTGATAATGGGCAGCTGCTCCATACATTCAGCTGTAGGTATCCAATTTTAGTATGGAACAGATATTATTGTTTTCGAGATTTCGCACTTGGTCTCATAGTAAAAGTTGCTTGTATTGGTGAGTTTTGCGACCCCTTTCAGTGCCACAGGACCTTTCTGAAACGCCATGTAGAGAGGCACAATAAGAAGTCTTAGGCCCGGTTTCTGAATTCGGTTTGGTTTGGTTTTGGTTTCGGTTTGTGTGAAACTTACAATAATAAATTTTGATTTTGTTTTTTTTTATAGTGACTTTACTTTTACTATAAGTAAGTACTTAGGTTTGTATCATTCTGGCCCGGTTTCTGAATTGAGAATTTTACTAAGTAAACTTAACTATCGTTCTGTCACGCTCTTTTGTGAGAAATCTGCAGAGACAGAAGGATACTTACCCATTTTCTTGGCGAATTTCTCAATTCAGAAATCGGCAGTATATCACGTTCTTTTGTGAAAAATCCGCAGCGAATTTCTCAATTCAGAAATCGGTAGTTAGTATAACTTTACTAGGCGCTAAATAGGTGTATGGTAGTGGTAGGGGAACCGTCTGTTATCGTTGGAATTCGCCTAGCGTCGCGGGCTGACTCACCGGCGGCCACACCTGATGCACTGTCGAATATCCACAGGCATTAGCGTCTGGACGCTGAATCGGAACGAATTCCTGCGAGGATATAATTTATGCCAAAGAATGGCTATTTAGTCGTGCCCTGCGAAGTGTCTATTGCGTATTTTCGCCGGGGAGATAACTCAATTTGGACGGGATTGGTGTTGGTCAACTTAGGTGCCTTTTGGAATGTTAGAGGATTGTTGCTGGTCATCCTGCTGCTCTTGTATCTATCTATCTAACCGTGTTATAGATAATTTTGGAATGGACACCATAAAAGTCCTATTGGCATTGGCACATACCTATACCTAGTAGAAGAACGAATTACTACTGTATCAAAGTTTGTAGTCAAGCTTATTTCTGATTTCACAGACTCAAGCACATGGATGATTGATTAGCATTTTTTTATTGATTAAAAAAAGTGGTATTTGCATGATTTATACAGCGTCCAGTGGCACCCAAAAGATTGGTGAAGTGACCACAAGGGCGCTGCAGTGGGTAGTTTGTGGAGTAGACTTCCCCAGCATCTATAATAAATACCATTATCACAGCTTAGTCGGCGTAGTACACTGGAAATACATGGTCAATACCTGTGGAGCCAACAAAGCCATGGATAAGATAATAATTATACGTTCATAACTCAATGCAAAATCTACTTGGATTTTATTTTCTATCGCCATGTAAGATACAGCAATCTTTGTCGAAATTTATCGTTGAAAGTGACCGCAGACACGTCAAAGCATTGCGATTTGTTACGAGGTTTCACTGTTTCTAAGTTCACAGAAGGGAAACCATGAGGTGCACGTTTGCCACGAAGATTTAAATGTAGCTACGAAGACGTAGTCAGGTTACTACAAAAGTGCAGAATCAATTAATGAGCCGTTGATTTTCGCTGTTTTAGAAACCTTACGATCAATCTTTTTTCTACCCGTTAGATTACTTATATTTCAGACTTATCGTCACCCAAAAGTTTGTCGTTTCTAATTTGTCAAGCAAAATTATACTTAGTGGATATGTACATATCTGTAGTAGTTAGCATACCTCTATAAACGTGCATTTTGTTAGAAATTATGGGATAATTCACACGAAACCTAACCTTTACCGATAACGTTATTTCAGCCTATAAATCAATCTCGATCAACTCATGGTGAGGTTGATAGCGAAATTAGTTTTGTGGTCAAACAATTGATTCCCACCGTGCGTCGCTACCGATTCTTTAATTTCATACAGATTATATTACAGCGATTGCAGCGAATAAATAAACTACGTGTTTTTGGGTAGCAGTGTAGTGAAATAGTAATAGATAGAACTTATCACCATGTAATGTAAGAATACCTATGCACGCGTAACGCGGCGTAAAATGAGTCGCGCAATATACAGTCAGTGTGTTTTGGCACTAAAAGCTACTTTGATATCCATTTTACGTGTACAATTATGTTTAAGCTAAATAAGAGGCTTGCAGCCTAATGCCATAGTAGTCTGTGTCTAATTAACGGTGGTGGGTGCCTAATAAAACTTAGACATAAAGATAAAATTAATGAATTAATGAAGTTGTTAAACGCTTTACGATGTACCGATACTAAATCGTAAATAAAACATTTTACCAACTCCCAATGGATTAACGTCTATTCAAAACAGTCTAAAGTTCATTTTGTGTCAGTTAAAATGAGATACTGATCAATCCATCAAAGCATTTTATTGCCGTCATAAATTTCGGAAGAGATCCTTCGCGATATTATTGTACTGATTGAGCCGAGCCGAAATTATCTTGTAAATAAGACCAATCAGAAGTAATCATAACTGTAGGTAGTGCTTTTGGCCGAGCAAAGTACACTGTCATATACAGGGTGTTTCAGAGAGGTCACACTGAAAGGGGTCGCTTAAATCACCAATAAAAGCAACTTTTACTATGGGTCCAAGTGTGAAATCTCGAAAAACCTATCAGCTGCAAATGTATAGACATTTGGTGCAGTAGGTATCGAATTTATTCGAATTTTATAGGACCTTTCTAAAATACCCTGTAGTGTCCAGTCATGTTACACATTAGTCTCTACATTTTATTCATCCTTGTTTGCATGTTCCAAGAAAGCTCTGGGTCTGAGTGTTTTGATTTTTTTATAATAATTTGGCAAGGGGTGCCTTGCGTTTTTTATTCACATGATTTCAATCTATGTTGCTATAACGTCGTATTATTTTTGCTACTCGCGGTTTAAAACCTACGTTTTCCGTCATCACTTATACAAACACTAGATGGGTAAAATTGACATACTGACGCTTTCGGTAGAGACTGGACTAAGCTGCCCTAGCACCTTCAATATCCTTTACTCTGCTTAGTTGGCCTAGTCTAGATGAAGGACTAGAATGACTGGTACCTATGTATGACAAAAAAAAAGTTTAAATTATCGCTTTGTCACATCATGCCAGGTGGCGTAACACAAGAATGGGTTAGACCTTATCTATATGGGCTTATAACTCTCTCTATCTTTCCCACTCTACATAAATCAAAAGAGTGAGAACCCATTCTTGTGCTAAGCCAGCACATATGGGGAGGTTATGGCCGTCGCCCGATGGTCGGACGAACATTGTCACAGCGGGGAGGATCCACGGATGCGGATGTCTAGGGACCGTCAGAGGTGTCGCGAGGGGAAAAAGGCCTATTTTACCCAACAGTGGACAGTTGTGGGCTGATGATGATGATGATGATGATGATGATCACCTTCTCGAGAACGCGCAGCAGGGCATTAGCAAAAGCCCTATACTATAGCTTGACCGAAAGATTAACCAATCGCATTTCATCGCAATATTTTCGACGTCTCCTGTCATGTAGCGTTGCGGGATCGTTTGCCAACAAGCGTATTGTTCGACGGGGCACGCTATCCGTGTACCGCTTTACGCAAGCTCGCCTGTCGTCGGTTGTAAGCTTGCCCTGTGTCGGGACTCTACTTAGAGTCTACAGTCGCTTTAACAATGTTCTCGCCCTAAAAAATATGCCTAGAATTAGCTAAGTTATATATTTTTTTCGTTTGTAACCCGTCCGCACAACCACTACACTGCAGAAGGTTGACTAGAATAAAGTGGAAAAAACGTGTAATGTGCCAGTTGACTCTCTGTACTTCTGATCTTTTCGTCACAAATATTTTTATTTTAGTCTTTTTCTTGAAACACCTCTATTTCTAAATAAAAAACTTTTGTTATACGACTTTTCGAAAAGCTCGATACTTTTTATTTATTGAAAGTTTCTTATTCTTTAAAAGAGTGCATTTCTAACATTTCAGCGCTGCCTGCGCGGCGCGCTTTCGTGCCTCTCCACTCTCTACCATTATTCCAGCCTCTCCTACTACTTTTGTAACTATGCGCCAAAAAAATTACAATAAAAGGAAATATTTTTTTTGTTGTTGGAAATCACATTTAGAAGTTGGGGTGTTATAGGAAAAAGCTATTTAAGCCATGTATAAATTAATCATCTCAATAAGTAGATAGATGCAATAAGTATACCGATAACTATAGGAAACAAGGTGCTAGTGGAGACAATAATGCGAGCAGGGATTGCAGGCACGCAGTGAGAGGAAAGCTACGGTGGATCGAGTCCTATCTTTGGTACGCGAATGAGAACCGAAACTAGTCGGTATTAAACATACAAAATATGCCGTGTTTACGAAAGTTTCAGTTCAGAAAGCTCGATCGATAGTAGAGCCTAGCTCGCAGCGGTCCCGCGCAGTGACGAATGCATCTGGAAACTAATCTGTGGCTAAACCCTCATAGCTATACTCTGTGATACAACCGTCGCACCTAATTTGAATAAAGCACCGCGTTACTAAAGCGTTTATTAAATATTAAACGCTGTAACATTTGCTTGTTCTAAATATTATCTTGCATGGAAATCTAACGGCCAGTTTCTGAAAAGCTTCGTGGAGAAATCTCAATATTCAAATAACGATTTTGATGAGTAGGTATTACATATCAATATTACGACTGGATGGACGGAGATTTTTTTTTTTGTAAATGTTTAGGTTGCTTTAAGTAAAGAACTGCCTATTAACTATTCATTTTCATTAATAAAATATCCGAATATGAATAAAAAATACAAAAAAGCTACAACCTCCGGTTTTACAAAAATCTCTCTAGTATATTCTACTTACGTGTATTTTTTTTCTACGGCAGGATTATAACTAAATCCGTAGATTTCTGAATTGAAAATCACTTGGTAAATACTTAAGAATCGTTCTGTCTCGCAGATACCTAAAAAAAAACGAGAAAGAAAAAAAATATGTAGGTAATTAAGTTTTCTCAATTCAGAAGGATGGACTTTTAAGCCAGCTCACTCCTGAATTCGGAGCTAAACACTTCGGTCCAGTTTCAAAGGCCCATTATTACCCCATGATCGGCCCAACCGCGTCAGATGATGGTTTAATTAAGACAGGTACACGGCCTGCGCCCACGCACGCGGCATTCCGCGGTACAATGGAGATGGCGACGGCTTGTTACGTCTTTTCTAAATTGCTGGAAATTTTGTCCGAGACTGGCCACACTGCTGGCGGCTCTAGGCCGCACGAGTGGTTGAGAACATTGCGTGGAACTTCAAGAGCACAATTTGTTTAAGATATTTGGCTTATCATGGTCACCACGGAAGACCAGCCCCTGTATTCTCTAAAATTATCACCGTCAATATTACCGTTTTTAAATGTAAAAAAAAGATGGTTTTTGACGGTCGACGGTTGAGTGGATTTTTTTGCGAATAGACGCGCTGGCTGCTCAAATACATCATGACGCCAAAACCTTGCTCAACACGAAATACATTGAACTCTTCCGCGTGAAGTAGAACAAGAAGAATGATTTATATTTGTGAATTTGTTCGTAAGTATGTTTCTATAGTAGCATCGGTAAAAAAAAACTGTAGGGTGTTTCTCCAGTAGCAATATCACTTGCTAAAATCATCGTGAGGAAACCTTATTACTGAGCGCGCGTTCAACGTTCCACGCGCCAAACGTTCTAACGCGAAGCCATCCCTACTTTAGCACCTTGCTATCCCTCCGGTCCGTAACGACCGAATGTCAAAACGCCTTGATGTTATTGTGCCTGAATTTCAATTTGCCTTTGTCCCATAATGCCTGAAATTCGTAATGACTTCATTATTGGTCAAACAACTGAACGTAGACGTAACGTAACCTCCAGCGTTCTTCCGCCTTGGTGGCGGGTGTGCGGCCGCGCTTGCGCAGCTAGCCGGGGGCGCGCGTGGCTTGTCGATGATTTATCAATAGCCGGCCGCGATCGGAGCACGAGCGGCTTGGCTACTCGGCCACTCTTCCTGCACTACCTAGGAGCGGGTGGGTCAAGTCATTCGCAATAGCGGCTTGATGTTGTTGTAGAGAAAGGTAAAGTAAGATCCCAAAACATAATGGGACCAACTTCAGCTGTGACCACGGGCCCTGCAAAAAACATATGAATACTAGCTTTATTTACAGTCTAAACTTACTTCGGATGGACAGTAAATAGGCGGTCGCTAAGTCTTAGTTTTTTTTTTGTTTAGCTCTCATTCCTAAACGTGTTAATGTTTTTGTTATTTAATGATTAGGTTTTTTGGTTAAATTCAGTCGAACAGAAAAAAAAACAGTATTTTTTTATTCGTTTTCAAAGTGGTGTAGTTGGCATATTGCGAAAAACCGTTAAAATACCAATTTCTGAATTATTTTGGGAGTAGGCGAAATTGTAAATAGTCCTTTCTATAGGGAAATAAAAAAATATATCTCAAGCATGTCAATTGCTGAATGTGATTTCCAACAACTTTTGTTCTACAACTTTGGTGAAAGCGCAATTTAATTTTTCGATTCAAATTTTTTTTTTTTTAAGTTTTTTGTTTTAGCAAACGGAGTAACAATTAGGAGCAGGAGAGGCTGGAGAGGTAGAGTGGAGTGAGTGGCTGGAAAGGTGATAGAGGGGTACAAATGCAAACTTTTAAGGAATAAGAAACGTTAAATCAATAAAAAGTATCGAAAAGTATTAGAATAAAAGTTTGTATTTCGTAAACGGTTAAACTTACTTGTAATACAAAATGAGCAGTGCTTATAAGTGTAAGTATAAAAGTTGTTGAAAATTACATTTAGAAGTTGACGTGCTTCAGGAATAAAGCTATTTAAAAAATACCCTGTATAACCTCTTAATGGGGATAGGTTGGATTTGTAACCGAGTCGTGTAAACGAGTCCACGGAATGACAGTTGCTACTGACAGATAAAGCAGTTTGGCTTTATCTGATAGTAGCAACTGTCATTCCATGGACTCGGTTTTTAAATAATATAGATAGAATCTCTTCAGCCTAAAGCTTGTGCCGCGTGCAATCGCACTGTCCCATAGCCCTCCCCAGCCGTCCCTTCTAGCAGCCTAGTTGCGGCGCACGCGTCGCCACGCCCTGGCCTACCGCGTTAAATATATCAGAGGTCAACAGTTTACTACATCCGTGGACTTTATTCTGCTGGTATTAGCGGCTGTTTTGAAGCGGCAGCAAGGACTGAAAGCTGATCGTCAACCTTACGTCATGTGGTGAAACGAGATGAGACCTATTTCGGTTGCCCTATGAGGTTTTTATGTACAGAACTACTTACATACGTAACTTGACCTATGAGAAAATATCCCTATGGGTCCCCAACTAAACACACGTTCGCGTACAATAAAACTTTTTCTTTCATTAGATGGCTAAAGATGTCAGTAAAAGTCTTCACCAAATATTTTCGATGGATGGACCTAAACCGTATTAGTAGGTTTTGTTTATTTTAGGTATACACAAATACTCTCGAGTCGGAGTCTCTTAAAGATAGGGTGACGAATTGAAGATATCTTGATGAAAATGATGATGAGTTTAGAGAACAGAACGGATTTGTGGGCTTAGTTCTTCTAGTAGAATTTCTATTAGAAATATTACTGTAGAAATAGGATACTTGTATTTTGTGCGATTTCAGGCATGGTTACATAGTGAACGTAGTTATTAAAGTATACTTACGCTTTGAGTAAGGTTGATCAATGGTCAATAGAAAACATCTGGATTAGAAAACCAGATCAATCACAGAATCCACAATTCACCAGGCTGTCGCTGTAACTTGATATTCAATAGCTCTTACGACCGCCTCCATCGCTCCGCAAAACTAAATCTCCTACAGCAATCTCATGAATTCAGAATGAACTCCTTTATTTGTTGAGGAGAACACATAAACACACTTTCACCGAAGCGACAATCGTCCGCGTGCCGTCGGTAAATTCAAATGAGTCCACAAATGGCAAATAATCAGCGCCAAGTTGACAATAAACCTCTCTAACAACTGTTGTAGATTTGCCAATTCCTTATCTATTGAATGGTCATAAAAAGAGGTTATATCGACAAGCGATACCATCTCAGCGTGAAATACCGCAGTGCCAGCTCTTAAGTCCCATTATTCCATCGAACATCCGATAGAATTAATGGTCTATTCGCTCGATAACTCAGACCCTCTTATTGTCCAGGATTCGCACTTTCGCCCCTATCTTTTACGCGGTGACAAATTTATTAATGTCTGACAATTGCAACAGGTTTGGTCGCTGGTACTGTAATTTGACGCGGTCTTCGCTGGCTCTTCCTTTTGATGGGGTGTGAAGCTATGCCTGTTAAGCTAAGTGGAATATATGCGCATTCTAGAGTAAGAATAGAATCAGCATAGTATACAATAATAAAACCAAGGTAGAAGATATTCCTAATTATCAGTAAAAAGTAAGCAAGATGTAGCCTGTACAATTGTACATGTCCCACTAGCTGGGCAAAGGTCTTCTCTCAGAGAGAGAGTTCGAGCTTAATGACCACGCGGGCTCAATGCGGGTTGGCGATTTTTGCGTTGAGGGTATAATGTCTCATACGCTCAAGTTTCCTTACGATGTTTTCCTTCACGGTCAGCGAGTGGTATTGCTACTACAAATTCACAAATGTCCGTAACTTTAAAATTGAACAAATTATCAGTAGCAGGAGCTTAATGATAGTGTTGTGAAGTTTTGTTGGTTTTCAATTAATTATAAAGGCAGAAGTCAATCTTAGTCGTGACCACGAGAACATAAAGTCAAAATTACAAGTAGCTTCAATACTGTTACATAAGTACCAGTATTTCATTATCTTGCACCTCAATTTCAATTCATAATCAGTATTATTAGATCTCTAAAACTTGTTACGAAAGAGGCAAGGCCATCGAAGGTGGGCCACCTTGGGGACAGTTTTGTGGCTTCTCTTGCGGGTTTTTTTTCCTGAGGTCAGAGGGGTTTCAGAGGTGCACAGCACAATTATTTTCTATCCCATGGCAAAAGACAAAGTATTTGACTAAGATACTTTATTATTATACTTTATTGCACACACAAACAAATTTGAGGACAATACATAAGAAAACACATGTACACACGACAGCATGCCGACCCTTACACGCTAGCACTCTACACGGTTACGTTACGGGCGACTTTACAACAAAAGTGTACAGTCCGACGTGCTGTCGTGTGTACAAAGGAAAGCTTATCTGAGATTTCTTCCAGCAAACCTTGGGGGATCTGTTGTGATACACAACTAAACAAAACTGTAAACGAGACTAAATTGCCCTTATTGGTTTTTAGGAGGCCATGCTATAGGTACAGTTGGCCACAGTCTCAGATACCCCTTTTTGTTCGATTGGCGCCCTTATGCCGCGCGCGATAAGAGCTGCCATGGGGTCTCTGAGATTGTGGCCGACCGTACTTGTGCTCTTTATAGGATTTATGTATGTGGGTGAGAAAAGTTCCATTTTGCATCCAAGTTGCCATCGGCAAGACTACCGCAACTTTTTACGCTACCAACCTCTACTTATTTGGTCTTGATTTCAATCACAATATTCACAATGGATACCGAATACCGATGGCTCACCGACAAACACGGCGGGGCACAAAATCGCAAGTGCAAGGTGACCGGGGCAGACCACAGCAGAAAAAAACTGAAACTTCAAACGACTTTAATTATCGCCGAGTGAGTTATAATATAAGATCCATTCAGCGTAGTGATAGAGGCAACAAACCAAAATACTCGTATGTAGCAAGTAGGTATTCAAAGAAAGATGTATCAATGGAATAAATAACACTCAAGTAGGGACATGAACCCGCTACTTTTGGTGTAACCGTTTTAGAAAATTTGTTTAACTTATTTGAGTTTAGAATTGCGGCCTAGATGTTGCGTAGATGCACTTAAAAAAAATGCTATTGCATTTTCTGCCTGCATTTACGTCTCAAACACAACACAAAATTAAATTTCTACACAAAACAATCAAAGCCCTATATGCGATGTCATATCCAATGCCACAATTTACTAGTGAAATCGCTTCGCTCCACGCTACATTGCCAAAATCCATCACAAAGGAGTTTGACAACAGATCAATGAGGAAGTGGCTCTGTCATCATAACACGCGAGAAAAAAATCGATCACGAAGTTTATGTTGCGTGAAATTAGCTTTTTACACACCGACATACACTTTTGTGCGAACACCGTCCGAACTGTTTCTGTCCGGAAGAAACAGCTGTACCTACGTTGCGTAACCATGATGACTACCTATATTTCTATTAAAACTTTAATCGAAAAGAAAAGTGCCAAGTGTCACTCGAGCTTTGTCGTGTTGATTGAGAAATTAAATCCACGAAGGCGGCAAGATCTAACGCGAGACTGACATGTAAAAATCTAAATTTAAAACATCACCTTGACTTCATCACTATTCACTTACAATAATTTTATCGTCCGCTTAATAGATAACATCTCACGCCGATTTAGCATGTTACACGTATAAGTGGTACGTTAAATGAATTCGGAGCAACTGGTATAGTTACTTCGGAGCAACTGGTAGGTATGAGGTATTCTCGAAGGCGATGCTCTTCCGTGTACCCAAGGTCGGGCAGTCCAGAGGCGCCTCGCAAAAAGGTCTAAAAAAAAATATCACCGTTGAGGGTCTACTCTACATCTTGAAATTTGATCGTGTGCGCAGCGTCAATATTTAAAAAAAAACCTTGTGGGCTTACTAAAGTGGAGGGGCAGAGGATGATCAGCAGGTTCCCCAGAAAAATCTACCTATAGCTATGTTTATGCAGGTAAAACATTGTATTTTCTACCTAATCAGTGTCTTTCCTTTTTTATGCAGCCTCTTGCCTGTATCGCAACTGGAAAAAGGCCTATCTTCTCTATTCGCCATTCTTTTATATCTGTCTGAGGCCACCTCCATCCATGCCATCACGGTAAAAAGGTTTTAACATCTTTAATGTGTGTGAATAAATCAGCCAGCACCAGACGCATTGAATAGGGTATTTCAGTCTTTGTTAATGACATTTTATGCGTGATCTATGGTAAACTTAGTACGAATGTACGCTGAGAGTAGAGGCTCAGAACGCAAATGTGCAACAGAGCGGATAATCCATTATGAGTCGATCGAAAGTGGTTCGATGAGTGACAGGGAGGTGCTAGGACGATACAAGGTCGCCGCGCAAAAAAGGAACTGAATTCGGTCTAATTCAAAGTCATTGCGTCATTGAAATAAAAAAAAGAGTTGGTTTTTTAGTGGCCAGTTGTAAGGAGTTCCATCTAGATTTCTCCTGCGTTCATGTTTGTTGGTATCGGTTATATCAATTTCTATGTTTCATCATCTTTACGAACGCCTAATGAGGGAACTGTAGTGATTCGGTTCAAGACGATACTTTCAATCATCTTGGCCAACCTTTATCGAATTTGTGTTTTGTTTCTTTGTCTTGTCTCGCTCGATTCAAACGATCGAGACAAGACCAAGACATCGTCTCGATCGTTTGATTCGGGCGAGATCGAGCGAGAATCTCGAGATAGAGTCCGCGCCACCACTGAAGTCCGATAGACGTGGCGCTAGCGCAACGCACAAAATTTGTCCAGTGTTAGGCGTAGGCGTAGTTGCCCGAGTTCCCGTAAGACTTGAGTCGTGGCGCGCACTCTATTTATTTTCAAACTGATTTTTTATTCCGTAGAATTCTGACAGCTATAATTTTTTGACATGTCAGAGATTATATAAACCTTTTTGGCCGGCCGTTTTTGATTGATATGGATGACATGACACAATCGAGAATCTCGAAATCAAGACATCATAAAAACAAGACCAAGAAAATATTTTCGCTCGCCTTTCAAGATCGAGACCAAGGAAAAGTCTTGATGCGTTCAAGACAGTCTCGATATCGAAATTGTCTTGTCTTGTCTTGCTTGCCGAATCACTAGGAAACGGGGAGATGCTGAAATTTTAGTATCTCATAAATTTTACCAATAATTGTGTGGGTTTTATAAATTGTCTCAGTGTATCCTCTTCTTATATTTTCAAATCATACAACCTCAAACCTGTCATTTATTAGACACTAGCTTTTGCCCGCGACTTCGTCCGCGTAGGCGTAGTTTTTTTCCCGTTATCACAATAAAAAATAGCCTATAGCACTCAGCGATAACGTAGCTTCCCATTAGTGACATAATTTTTAAAATTGGATGAGTAGTTTTGGAGATTACCCCCTACAAACCTACATACATACATACATACTTACAAACTTTTCCTCTTTATAATATTAGTGTAGATTAGTGTAGATACCTATGCAGAGAGTGTGATCGATAAATCTTTCATGACATTGCGAACTTTTACTTTTTTTTATTAAGGCATCATCAGAATGTTTTATGCGATGCTCTTGGCTGTTAGGTCATAATTAAAAAGTTTGTGTCAACTTCATAGCCACAAGATGACAGTTTTACGACCCGACATTAGTTTCTTTGATTTGGATATTAGTTTGTGCAAATAATTAAGTAGCGTGACTTGTGCACAATAAAACATAACTTCGATTCCAGACCAGTTTCAACCATTGTACATAACACAGGAAAAGTTGGATATCTACCTATCAAAGCGTTCACGTCACACGTCAAAATTCCCAATGATTTAAGTGCATAATTTAAATATTTTGAATCAACGCATGTTATTAATTTTAGGACTCACCAAATTTATTGGACAAGTACATTGTAATAAATAATCTAATCGATCTAAATGTATCTAGATTTTATCGTTTAGGTGTGATTTAAGATTTATTGTCGCAACGTCTGAGTTAGTGCTTGCATAAAATTATACACTTGTCTTTCTAAATGAGATTTGGGGTCTGTCCAACCCCGCTGTTGTAATATAAATTAATCTAATATGCGTGTTGTAAGGTCGCGTACGCAAACTCCGCCCATTTGCAGTTTGAATCACATAAACGTGAAATTAAGGCAGATAGCAATTTATGTATTATCAAGATAAGATCTAACAGATGATTTCTAGTATTTTCTTAGGTTTGCACGAGCCCAACACATTATTAAACTACACTTTTGGATTTAAGTAATTCTCGTTTTTATTAATAAAAAATAAAAATCTTAATTATTAAATCAGACGATTTTTAGGTAATACATATAACTTGCCTTTCATTAAAAGAATGGTATCTGGAACAAGGTATGATCATAATAATATTAGTGTAAGACATGTCCATCTAGTGTGAGTGGAGATTCTACGAAATGTAAGATGATTCAAATATTTAAAAGTTTTAGTTTAGAATAATAAAAAAAACCGATCACTAAAAGTTACTAGACCATAGTTAGATCTCAAAGCTAACCTAGGAAAAGTATTTTTTCTTCAATGAAGTTCATGCAAAGCTTCCATAATTCGTATCTCAAAGGCCACCTACACAGTGACTGATGGTAAATCATACGAGTTTATGTATCAAGTAGCCAGTAAACCTATTTGCTCGCAGACAGATTCACATAATCGCTCCACAATTGACAGATATGGACCCTTAAATCTTACTGTAAGGACATTTTCTTTGTCCTCACCGTTCTGAGACAAAATCGTCCCTAACTGCACAGGAACTGGGATGGTTTTGTAAAGGATAGGAATTTTGTTGGTGATTTTACTTTGTTAATAATTTTGTCAGTTAGAGTGATACGATAATGTTATTGATTTATTGACGCTAGAAAGTAAATCCAACGTCAATCTTTTAAGATTGCCATAAATCTGAAGCCTACATAATAGACGAGCTACTTCAGCACTCCACCTTCTCACAATGTGTTTGAAAGGTTGTCACTCCTTTTGGCACCTTTCAGCTACAGAACCCCAAAAGGAGACATGAAAGGTTTACTTCAACTTTTAAACGTATCACCATTGTTGGGCATTGTTTATTTAATGAGCCCTGAGTCATTTTGAGGCTTAACTTGAATCGGTTTAGACTGCTTCTCATACTTTATTATATTTTTAGGCATATTGTTTTTAGGTTTTTTTTGTAAATCTATTTATGAATTGATGTGTGTTGGCCTAAGATGACCGTTGTGTAGATACACGTGCACCTGCACGTAATTACTAGCTTTGCTCTCTAGGGATTAAACAAGGGTCTTTAACCCACTGATCCTCCCAAATCACGAGAACTAGAACAATCATTTCAAGTGAAAAATGGCGGTAAGAGACAGTTCTGTCCCTGCCACAAGCCAGATGAAAAGAAACAAACTTAATGAGAAGATTAAAAGAAATAAAATAAATTTTCCTACAGTGGTGACGATACGTGTTTTGGCGTTTATTACATGACTAGTTCTGTATCTAGAGAATGTTTTAAAAACTCATACTACATAATTATATGCTATAGACTGCGCCAGCGCAGTCGTGTGCAGAGTCATCCAGTCACGATCAGCCTGCGACCTCCTCGACAAATCGACTCGAGATGAATTGTCTAGAATTCTTTCGCTCCACCACTAAATTTGCCATTGACAGTTTATTGGTCGGGACATTGTGCAGACTGGGAAATTGCAAAATTTTGCAGTTTCAAAATGTTAGCTCGATCGGCATTTAGCAAGAGCGGTTAGTCTTGAGTTGATCATGTTTTTTAAACGATTAGAATACCTCTTTATCTTTAGTTCTTTTTAAAATAACCAATCACAAATTTATACGACAAAATAATAATATCCGTTTAGTGTACAGTTTAACAATAAATTTATGTAAATTGATTTTATGATTTTAATTTGAAACAATTAATTTGATTTAATAATAATTCTAGACAATGAGTCTTTTCCAAAATGGAGATGAAACTACTAAATAAGTTGACCGTAAAGGGCTAATGAGGGCTACCGGGCATGGATTGGCCGCTAGGAGCGCAGGTGTAGCGTGAGGTCAGAAATGTCACTATTTGCTTGGGCTACGCGGGTTTATTTGTAATTAGAATAATGTTGTGTTAGAATAATATTAAGCAATACCTTAAAATTAATTTTGGCAAATCGTTTTTTACGCCCGAAAGAACTAATTTTGAGAGATGTATTTCAGGACATTATTCAGGACATGTATTTCAGATGTATTTCGACAGTGGTCCAACTAGTAAGCACTAAAATGGTGGCCCTCATTAGATGCATTTTCCAAAAGCACTCAACACAAGCTTCTCAGCGCTCCCGTTGATGTCTTTTGTACCGGGCGGCTTTCTCGAGACTTTAGGTACTGTCAGCGATACTCTACGGTAGCTCTTATTTCGTGCGGTGTAAGTGCAATACTGCCCTCTTATGGAAGAAAACAGTAACCCACAATTTTGGGAAAATTGGGTTATATATGAGGGCGCCATCTATGAGTGCTTTTAAGCCTATTTCATAAGCTCCATAACAGCATTCAACAAAATTAAGTGGTTTTCTGTCGCAAATAAAGTTTAAGTTTTTTGTATGTTAGGGGAATTCATAGGGATCTGGCATTCCACTTTTTTGGGGTTACTGTTTTCTTCCTTATGAGGGCAGAATAATCGAACAAGAATATCCTACAGTCTCACTGACTGCACCACCAACTGAAATTGTAAAGAGCCTGGTAAATCGTCCACTAGCGCCGCCAATGAAAAAAGAAAAACATATAAAATAAAAAAAACTTTTTGAATGGGTTTTTTTGCCAAAAAATAGCCTCCACCCGCGCCGAAAATGGCCTCTTTTGGCGGCGGCAGGATTTATTCGTAGGTTCTAGGATCTGGAATCTAGACCTTGGATTCAAAAAAGTTAAGCCTAGGGATTCTTATTTGACGGCTTGCTTTTGGCAAAAAACGTATCCAAAAAGAATATTTTGTTTTTTTATTCATTTGCGGCGCTAGTGTGCCTTGACCTTGCCTTAAGGTGATCCTTAAGTGGCTGTCAAATACAATTGTCCCATGATACAACGACGGGCGCGCTCCCCCAACAAGACGTGTTAAACTTACCGAAAAATCGAAGTTCGTACTTGTTTCAACATCATGTCAAAACCAGTTACTTAATAACAGGCCACATTACAAGAACATTACATATTATGTCCTTTAGCGTGATTTGGCGTGAAGTTTGGCGAAGTTTACGAAGTTTGACGATTAATAGATTGTGTGACAGGTGACAGCATATTCTTATTTAGAAGCGCATCACTATAACGATGGTATCATGCATGGCATGAATCATTATTGACGAAAAATTAAAAGAACCTCTAATAGGTATAATATTTTGACGATCAAGGTACACTCTGAAATTAACTAGTGGTTCGCCCCGAACCATGAACTCGCGACCCCATATCTCGTCAACCCCTCAACCGATTTGGCTCATGTTCGAACTTAAAAATTATCTTTGCCTCATTTACCCGCCTACCAAATTTCATGACGATCCGACTAAATTTACTCAAGTTATCGTCGAACGAACATTCATACATACAAACATACATACAAACATACATACAAACATACATACATACAAACCCCGGATTGTTCAAGTAGACTCGGAGAACTTCGCTCGCTCGTTCAATAATAAAAAAATGTTTTTGACAGACAGAGTATAAAAACGATACAATATAATTTGAAATTTCTTCTTGAACTGGTAGGTACTTTCGTTGTACACGGTCCAATCTCAAGCCACTGGACACTCAATCAGTTTGATGTGTAAATTCATCTGACTGCAGCCAACGTGTGGCTGTTGGTAATTAAGAACGTCATTTGCAATTTGCAAAGGTCTTACAAAGTTTCACGCGAGTTGGCTTAATGTGGGATTAACGAAGTCGTCTTGGATTTTACACGTGTGGTTTGATGGTCGCCAGCCTCTTCTTTCAGGACACGACTTGCAAAGTAATTCCATAGTTACTAACGAATAGTTAGTGGATACCTATTATTTAAAATCGTATAGTAACTTTTTTATGCTTATCAAAGGTTAAGGACGTAAATAATAGCTTCGACAAAAGTAAAATAAGTGTGACTTCTGCTTTCCCGTTTCGGCCTAGGTGTAAGGGACTAATTTATTGTAATGACAAAAAAGTTTCACACACTTTTATCTGTGGGAAAAACGAAGGCAACTAATTATCACCAATTCAGCAGCTTCTTAGGATGCCAAACGCATCCAAATTACGCGCAAATATTTACCGAATTGTGGCCAGGAATTCCAAGCACCCAACCCTGCCTTAGCGCCTAAATTTGCACAATTTTTCGGACATTTCCAGCGATCCTGCGGGCCACCTTCGTCACGTGACCTACGTGGGAAACTTGAGTCGCATTAAACCTTTTATTGCCCAAATTATTGCTCGGGAGGCCTCAATTATTTATCTTGAGCAACTGACATTAAGAGTTTTTTTCACCACTTTTTATGCGAAATAATGAAGGCCTGTACGAAGTATTGCCGCAATTCGGCGAGTGTAGGTTGATAAATCGGATCAGAGCAAAGTTTTCGGCCTCATGTGAACCTTGGTCCTGGTAGCAACAAGCAGGCTTATTCCGTTACGTCACAAGACTCGCACGCAAACGTAATAATTTAAGAGGGCGTTAGAGCACCATTTTCCCATACCCATGGTTCCGGTTTAATTTCTAAACTACAGGCTTGATTTTGCTGAAACTTGGTTTATATCAGTAGATGACTAATATGGAGGTTTGCAAATAGATTTTATAATAAAAAAAAAGCCTGAAAGAAATTAGAGCGATGCGTTTTTCGCCCCGAAAAAGGGGTTACTTTCAGCTATTATTTACTCACATTATTACACTGTCTATTGGAGTCTAACTACCTTGGGAACATCAATAATGTATTGTACTTTTCAGAAAAAAAAAAGATTTTTGAAATACCTAATAAAATGTAGAAATGGCAGCTGAACTACGAAACATTTAGGGAAAATAGATCTATTACGTTACAACTACAACTACAACTACAGATACTCGCGAAAGGACACGAACACACGTAGACTCATACAGCCGCATTGCCTCTCACTTTTCCCGCGCCCCGTCTTGCTCTGGTTGAAACAGCTATAGAAAACAGTGTTTCACGCGCTTGGCCGTCACTGAGTTCTCACGGTCCTGAAGGGGCCTCTTAAGAGCCGCACTTGCTTTGCGATGTAACTGGAGTAATCGAGCGTTCATTTTAATAAAATTTTGGTAATTCACGTTGTAAAATACGATCTCGAAACCGGTAATTTTTGGCGTACGCATGTTTTATGTTCATTATGTTAACCTTTCACCGAAAACGAGAAATATTGAATCGGGCGTTAATTAAAGGAATGTTTTATAAGATTTTTTTTGGCATTTCAGGTGCGGTTACAAATGACGACAAACAACGACTTTTAATAAAAACAATGATAAGTAAATATTGATTCATGCAACCAAGCAAAAAAAAAACGCAGAGCAGAGAATGAATTAAACACTAACTGCCGGTTTCTGATTTGAGAATTAATTCGCTAAGCAAGTACTTAAATATCGTTCTGCCTCTGCGGATTTCTCACAAAAGAACGTGACAGAACGATAGTTAAGTATTTACTTAGTAAAATTCTCAATTCAGAAACCGGGCCTTAGTACTTAGTAATGTAATAGTAGAATGAGATTACTCGACATGAAGAAGCTGATAGCGAGTAAAAATCAAAAGAACGAGGAGCTTTAAATTGATAAAGCACGCGTTTTCCTCGAGATACACGATACGGGTGAAACGTTGACTTCTGCTGCAGTAGTTACTCGTACGATAGATAGGAGTTGATACGTCAATAATAAAGATATGCAAGATCCTTACATAAATTTAGTTAAATATGGCTCAAACCCAAATAAAGAAAAATCTTAAAAACACAACTCTTTACCCCTGTTTTAAAAGTGAGTTTTTGTAAATAGAATTCAAAACCATTTACAACAACGGTATTTTTGATGCCAGTACAAAAATCCTCCATATCCATACTTTTGATGATGGACTATCTGTCTTAGTTGGTAGTTAGGTACGTAATCGTATGCGGTAGTGGCCACCCTTGGTGTCAGAGTTTTTTGGCCGCCCAAAGGGCATAGTTGACAGTTGGAATATCCACACCATGCTATTCTTTCGGAACCGCTTGATTTATACGGTTGCGTCCGTGTCGAGTTGAATAAATAAATTAAAATAAGATAAAATACAAACAAACAATGCAGTGGGCCAGTCTTGTCTTTTTGTGGAGTGGCAGACACCCGTAGGCGAACCACTTGACTATACGATTCATTATTATACAAACCGCCTGTCTCATCCGACAACATTATTTTTCTCTTTGAAACAATAGACACGGTCTCGATGGATACTAATGTTTTTGTAATGGAATTTTGATACGGTTTTGGCTTTGAATATTATGATGCACTATTTATTTGATACCTACCAGAAACCAATAATGGGTCAAAGGTCGAAGGACACAAAGATGAAAATCGTGCAAAAATGAAACTGAATGTCGAATTCACGAAAGACATGACTTTTTGTGTGCATGAGGTGTTGTTGAGAACTAAATTAAGTAAATTAAGAGATACTTGCCAACAGCGGTGAAATCGAGAACAAAAATATACTCATTGCTTTTAGATTTTTTCTCGACCAAGTAAGCACCGCCAAGTAAGCACCGCCAAGTAAGCACCGCAAATCCGCAAATAAAAAAAAAAACATAATAACGCCGTAGATTAAGTGATTATTAAAGCCCAAAAATCCGTGTAAAAATTCAAGCGAGAAGAATTTCTTTTGTCCGTCGAACGCGAAGAAAAAACCACCTCGAAAGAAGGGCAAAGTTGCAAAACCACGGAGAAAGGTAGCCTGTTTTAATAAAGGCGATGGTCGAGCGAACTTATTTTAAGTCTGCAATAAAAGGAATGCCTTAATGATGCTGACACCGATATTAATATTGAACGCACTCGTTTCGCTGCACCACGGTTAAATGTAGTTATAAATTACGTTTTTGGCGGAGAGGCGCCCGCGGTTCTCTGAGCTGCTCTGCTCTCGATCTGTCCGCCCCCTGGCTGGATTCTGTTCAGCCACTACATCTTGGAACGGAACGAAATTGCTTCAGCCGTATGGAGAGAATTTTAGTAGACATGCGCGAAACAGTGCACTTCGAAGTCATGATATATTTCATGACATTTCATACCGCGTGATATTACCTTATAATATCATGGCACCAAACATGACACATGACATCATGGTATTTCTTCATTGCAGACATGAAACATGACATCATGGTATTTCTTCATTGCAGACATGAAACATGACATCATGGTATTTCTTCATTGCAGACATAAAACATGACATTATGGTATTTCTTCATTGCAGACATGAAACATGACATCGTGGTATTTCTTCATTGCAGACATGAAACATGACATCATGGTATTTCTTCATTGCTGACATGAAACATGACATCATAGTATTTCAGCACACTTTCATTGCAGTACGTACAGTGTGCTGAAATGCCATGTGTCATGTTTCATGTCATCTAGTGTAATGAAATGCTATGTGCCATGCTTTATTCTCTCGTGTAATGTGTAATATTTCATGACACCGTTGTGTAATATGTCTTTTGTAATGTTACAAGCATTACCTACACATGTCTAAATTTTAGCTCGATTAATAAATTGGCTTTTGGAATGACGGCTCTACCTTTTGGAATAATGCAACCTGGAGGATGTTTTGCAGGCCTAACAAAGCAGCCTTTGTTTGAGCTTCATAGAGATATCCTTCTGAAAATCAAGTCGAGTATACGCTACGATCTCAGCTTGGCTATAGCGCGAAGTGAACCCCAATGTGGGAGACCCCTAGAAGTTAGAGTAGTTTTCAGTTTTTTCATTACGTTTAAAGTAGCTGAAACATTGTGGAATAACGAATAACCCATCATGCCCTTTCACGTCGCGCGTACTAGGCAGACGAGATGGTTTTGGTTGCATCACCGTCAAACTGGCTCTGCAATTTAAAATTTTCATAAAATTACCCTGTAATAATATTGACCATTTTAATAGTCCACTTTATACGTAGGTTTTGATTCGCAAAATAACGAGATCGCGTTTTTGCGCCATTTATTTTTAATTTAATTAATTCAAGCCCCAAACTGCTGCAAGACGAGTTATTAAATATTCTATTATCTATAGCTATATCAGCGGCTACATTAGTAGGTGGGGCACCGTAGATTACCCGGAGTAGCCTGCAGGCTTCTCCTACAAAGCGTAAGCGCAAGAAAGGAAGCAATAAGTAGTCATAATTTGTAAGCCTAGGGCCCCATACGTGACCTGTTAAGCTCGATCTGATTCCAACTTCATGTGTCAGGGAGTTGTTATTTATTGTGAGAAAAAAATAACAAGGAAATATTTGCCCAGCACCGATACCATCCTCACAGATTAGTACTGCGCCAAATGTATGAAACAGCTGATATTTTTTTCGCTCCATTTTTGTCGCCACCTAGTACAAGTTGTTTGTAGTGATCAGTAGACAGCCTACTTAAAGTTCCGCTATCGACTTAGAGTGCACCCTGTAGTATGATGGGAGGCTAGTACAACAGTGCGTGCCACGAAAGAAGAGACTTGAGACACCGTGTGGTTTGACATGCGCAGTGACGATTTATTATGTCTCTTTAGCTACCGTGCGGACCGGGCGTCGTCGGGGCGGTGAAAAGAGGTGCGGGAGGCGCGGTAAAGTCTTTTCTATCGTGGTACGTATTGTACCTATTCAGCATACATCCTCCTTCAATCAAGTTGTACCTCCTGGTAGACCTACATAAGCATGTCGCAAGAGAGGAAGTGTCCGCGCGTACAGATCCGCCGACCTTACACCGCATTAGTCGATATCATATCAATTTCGAGCAGCGCAGCGCCGTTTCCTGTCATTAGACGTCGTAGCTCGTACTCTACTTACAGGGACGGATTAAGGCTTGGACCTTAGGGCTTAGGCCGTTGCATGTACGTACGTATTGAGATGACTTTTACAGCGTCCAGCATCCCTGTTTCTAGATGTGTGGAGTGACCACGCCGACGATGCTGTAGAATGTGAGTTAGATGAGGCTTGGGACCTTAGTAATAAATAAAAAAATGCCAGTCAGAGATGAATTTTTCGATAAAATCTCTATACTAGGAAAGTGTGCCCATTTCGGGAGTATAGTAGAGTTGTAGAGCGCTCTAACTCTAATGTGTACAACTTATTTATAACTTTAGGAGCTGAGCAGCTACCACGAGTGCTTACTATCACTGTCACTGAAAGTGATAAGTTGGATAAACAACATTACTACTATTGTATTAGGATATATGACAGACGTCCGGCAGACGTTCGGCACAGATTTTTCGCACTCGTGGTGGCTACTCTGGTTCGCGCTCTTATATGTAGATTTCCCATAACTCTCGACTTAGCGCCAAAGTGTTAGTTGGTGGTAACGGAACGTTTTGTTTTCAAAGTTAAAAAAATCTACCGCTACAACTACAACAGTCGTGTGAAAGAGTATTCCTTACCGAAACGTCATACTGCGCTAGTTCTTTGAAAATTATTTTTCTAGCAAATTTTGAATGCGGCCCTGGAAAACGTATTAGTAATCAAGTAACGACCGGATAGAGAAGCATCAAGTATAAATCGATTACGGATTAATATAGTACATACCTACATACAGAGCTGTAGCACATAGCGTAATGTATACTAGGGTAATATCTAATAAGGTCCTGTTTTTATCTCCTAGAGATCAAGATGGGGTGAAATACTGCGTGTGAAAAATCGCTTGCCATATTTTGGCTTCAATAGTGGAACGTGGTTTATTCAATCAAGATATACATAGGTTTTTGATATGAAATGTGGCGTTCCATGTAGCAATTTTTCCGGATTTTCTAATTCCAGAGAATCATTTTCGCGCATTTTCAAAAGAGTACCTAAGTGCCATTTTTTACCCGACGTTATGTGTGAAAGAACATTGTCATGTTTTCAATTTTCCAATTTTCACCAATTTTGTAATTGAGTGATAGGTAGCGAGAATATCACCATTGCATTTATATAGAACATTTCTTTTAGTAAGCCCCATTAGTCAAGCCATTCATAAATAATATCGCTCCTATCTTCGGGCACGTTGTGATAAATGTAACTATCAGAGATTATAGGTTTTTATCTGTCTACACACCGAGTCCCTTGCGGGTACAGATGGATTTATGTCTTTAATTGATCTAGATTACCATTTCGACCTAAATGAAATTGTTAAACACGGATACAAAATGGGTAGTGTAGAAATACAGCTTGCTTCTCTCCTACCTAAACCCCTTTCAACATGGCTACAAACAACGCTATCGAATGAATGACCCTTTGCGTTGCAACTAAAGCCTCGTTTTCACAGTCAAAGTACACTATGACGGAGCGCGGCTTTTGATTGGTGGTTTTCATTACAGCGTGTTGACGACCGACCCATGAGAAAGATATGTAAAGGATAGGAGTAGGTATATGGAACCATGTACATATCGTTAGGCTCATGCCATTGTACATACATTTTCTATATTTTTTACCTAATTCTAATATTACTTTGATCTTTTCTCTATAATAATACTTGTTTAACTTACTAATTACTTTAATATCTGATTTTCTTAATTATCAAAATAACTGCCCACGACCCAGGCAGCGTATGCATCGCAGATCGTAACCAAGATACTAAGGGCTCGGTCTCGACCAATGAGAGAGCCGGACCGTTGTTACCACGGTCACCCGCACAGGCTATCTGTAGCGGGGGGGAAGAATTGTAAATAATTTTGATTTGCCATTTCTTTTATTTTTCTTGTATTTTTTGTAATCCTATGATGCTCTTTTGCTTACCCTTGTATGTTTCTTTGTAAAACACCACTGTTTACGTAACGTAGTCTCAATTGGATGTGATTTTCTTGTCAAATAATTATTTATGTACCTACAGCTCATGTATGTGACTTTCCTATTGTTTCTAGTCGTTTAAATAATGCAAAACCATGTTAACTAATATACTTAACCTAGTATCACTCTGTATTGTAACAATAAAATAGCGTAAAACCATATTTTGTACTGAAATAGTTTATACCTAAAGTTAGCGTAATTAGAATATAAGTTTTACTTGCTAAAATACTAAAAAATTCATTAAAATAAGTTGATAGCTTTAAGAGTAGGGTAAATAAACGCTAACACACTCGTTTCCCACTTATTTACACCTCCATACACGGCCCAGGAAACCAGCTCGAAGTAGGTAGGAAAACTTAGCTTTTGAGGCCCATTACACCCACGCACCCACACACATTATACAATACAACACAGGTTCTTTTCTCTAGTTTATAAAACCGTTTAGTTTGTCCAAATCCGTCTATAAATAAGAAAGTTACTGCTGAAATTGTAATGACTTGAAAGTACAAATAAAATCCAATTAGACTCCAATTAGATCAGAATTGCGGTTGCTCTCTGGGCCGCAAAGCCCAAGTCAGGGGCCTCGGGCCCGATTTTGGTGAAAATATTCGTTCCTGCAGTCAACATCGAGCTACCACAATTCTCTTCTGAAAAGAGCAGAGTTCACTGGAAAAATCTCTTTTCTTCACCGCTCCCCTACACTTCGGGATCCCGCAACGAGGTCGGTGCCAAGAACAGCTGACGCTGTCGCCGCTGCTGCCTGCTACTACCGCTGCGAACCCGCCGGTAAAGCACGCCGAGTCGCCGAGTCGCCGAGCCCGCTGAGGATACCTACTGTGGTATCAAAGGCCCGGTACTTAGGCCTGGTACCTACGGACGAGTCGCCGAGCCCGCTGAAGATACCTACTGTGGTGTCAAAGGCCCGGTACTTAGGCCCGGTACGTGCGGACGCTGCCAGCTGCGAAGGGCGTTTACATACCTACGCCGGAAGAGGGTACCTATCGTCGAGCAATCCACGGGTTACTGTTGCCCGGCCCCAACACAGCGCTACGTCACGTCGTTAAATCGGCCAATTAGAAGCTTTAGCTGATGTGGATGGCTCAATTCATCATAGTGTAGGTACTTTGACTGTAAACGCGGCTTAAATTTAATTTTCGGCAAAGCATAAAACTCCGCGTTCTGACAGCTTCAATGTGAACGGTTCCAAGCAACCCCATACATTAGAAAGAACGCAGAACGCAGAACTGTGAACGCGGAACGCAGAACTCCGGGCGGTGGGTGCGTCGCGTAGGTGAATTTGGCCTTTTTAAACTGAGCCTGTCCTTCTGTTGTATTTATTTATTTCATGTTCAAAATCTGTCATGAGAGGTCGATTAGTTAAGACCAATAGGCACAGTATCTCGTAATGGCAATTAACGGAAATTGTTTCCAAAAGATTGCCGTAGATAATTCGTGGCGTGTTAATTGTTTCGCGCATAACTCAGCGATCGGTAGCGAGGGACACACCCTGCGAGCTGTCATTTCTAACGTGTTTAGTTGAACAATAACTTTGGAAAGTCCCACCGCTTAACTGAAGAACTTCGGCATTTGTGAAGGTGATGACGGTCTGCCGAGCGTATTCAGACGAAATTTCCCCGCTTTCCCGAACGTTAACGATTGTCAGTCATTTTTTTGTACGCCAAATGTTAAACTGACAACCGTCAACAGCTGATTAACAGACCGTTATTGTACGTGAAATAGAGTATTAGTGGGTTTTCCGGTAGATTTTGGTCTTGGCTAGGTTATCTGCAAAGCACATCGAATTCATCCGAATTCGTTGTAATCTAGAGTAAAATCTCTAGCTTTTGGTGCCGATTGAAGCCTAGAGCGTTAAGAAGCAATTCGAGAGAAAATGGGGGATCATTTTCTTGTTGCCAAGTCCACTGTTTCCTCAGTTAATACCTACAATAGCCTCAAGGTACTATGTGGCTGTTATTCGCACATTTTGCAATATTGAGCGAGTGCCAGCGGTAATTAGAGCCGCGTCCGGACTGTTGCAGCATCCTGATCCTAACGTTTGAAATAGAACACGAAACGGCTTATCACACATACGATATCATGGAAAATAGAGCCTTCTTCCACTCTTAACAAGACTTATATTAGTATTATGGTTAATAGGGATGTTATAGCCTATCAAAATCGGGGGCTTGGTTTTCAAATCGTGTTACAAGAGCTTGAACGCTTGGTCGTTTTCGCCTTACACAGAACCTTATTGCTCATGACATGAAGCTTAGTTTTGTGTAGAAATTGATCGGGTAAGGATGTTCTTGGTTTGTCTATCGGAGATGTGGTCCCTTACCTAGACGGGTTTCGTAAGAGGCGGCCACGCCATCCGAGCGATACCGTTTAATTATAAGGTATGGTAATGCATAACGCGCCAGAATTACTCGCTCTCTACTATGTTAGTTCATTCAGGTTTGCGCTTTTTAATCATGTTGGGAGGTAGCTCATTCATTCGGTTGTATTTCTAAGCTCAAGCTATAATTATAAAAAATAAAGAAAGTCCTTGATTAAGGTCTCCGAATGAGAACCGAAACTAGTTGGCTACACCGACAAAATACAAGTGAGTAAAACCTTGATTTAATAGAAAAATGTGCAGTGCTCGCGAAAGTTTAAGTTTGAAAATAAAAAAATATAGGTAAACCAAACCAAAACTTCTAACTTTAAATTAAGTATTTTTTAAGCCGCAACGGCCGAATATACGTACATAAGATATAGTGCATTTTGATGTTTAGGTATACAAATACATTAAACCATTACATGCCTGCCTTATAAAAATAAAGGATAACGTGTTGTGTATTTACCTATTTATTTAGTAAAAATAAAACATGAGCGGGCTACAATGCCCTTATATCCACAAGGAACTCCATAAACAACAAGAGTAGACTTTCACTCACCTCAGTACTACCAGCAGTGTTTATGTAGTAAAGTAACCTTTCAAAAATAATACCAACAGTGTCACCATCATTTACCTTTTTCGGTCATATACCCTAATACTAATTGGTGTAAGACAAGATAAATCTCGCGCATTTCCAAAATCCTTAGGTTACCAATGTTTTACATTTATTCCTTGGCTCCTTGTCATCCTGCTTTTGTGCAAATGTCAGTCAAGCAGACCACACATCCCTTCCAAGGCAATACAATCTCTGTGCCTTATAATCTTAGAGGCTGGTATAAATTAAAGTGTTTTTGGTGCTTAGGTCACTTATAAAGGACAGTGAGACATCAGGAGGCGACAGTAATGAACTGTAAGTTCCGTTTAAGGACAAGACATTATGTGCCTTTTGACATCATTAAGGTAATTCAGAGACCGGTCCGCAGAGATCCTTCGCAACGCGGAAGAACAAAACAACAATGAGAGATGTGGATATTAGGTATACGCTGGGGGTTACTACGCGCATCATATTGCAAGGCCTAGAGATGGACACATATGCAGATATGATGATGATGTTGATGATACATATGTCCAAGAACTAATCTTTCTTACCAGTTACTTAGTGCCTTTAGGCTCTAGTTCTAGATGTAGTTTTGGCTCCAGTCTTTCCACAAATTCTTATCATAATTTGTGTATGTAATTTTTTCCGTGTATGTAAATAATTTGAACTTGTGGATTGAGAAATAAATATTTTTATCTTTTATCTTTTTATCTTTTATCTTACCTTTTGCATTACAATGACACACCGCGACATTTTACCTGACCAATTATGTTAAACTACTTTACTGTCGTTTTAATTCTGTTTTTTTTTTTAGTTTGTTTTTTGTTTTATGTACCTAAGGTGTGTCTGTTTGTGTGTAATAAATATCTTTTTCTTTCTTTCTATTTCTGGGTATAGTTATCTGTGGCGTTACCAGCGCTACAGCGCCACATCATGCTATCATAGTTTGAATGCAGTATGGTATGATTTTATGTTTGATTTTACCTGGAGTAACCTGGCTCTCAGACAGAGATTAGAGATTAATACTGGTAATACCGCTGAAATGAAACCTATACTGCAATACCACAATACAGGCAATACTGTTCAAAGTCATAGTGCTAAGGTGACTTTGAACCAAATGTCTCCACATTTATAAAAGTGTACTTTTGTGTGGTGTACCTTCAACTTTGGCGCATACTAGGTATGCATATCACTTGGGATTGGAGATCGTCAGTTAGTTGCAAATAAAACAACTTTTATAATAACCTGCCCGATATACATAGTCACTTTTGAAGTAAAGTGTTTTTTCTACAGCAACGTGAATTAAAAGTTAAACTTCTAAGCAAAGTTGTACTGAACACAGATGCGTGTAGTCATGGATGCAGGATTTTTTTCTTTGTAATTTTTATGGCATCAGTTTTATCACTTTCGGCCTGACTGGCATGATGAGTCTTAATCGTTTCGACTGAGTGAGTAAATAAAGTAAGATTATTTTGATTAATTAGCGCCTGTAATTGTTTGCCCTATAAGGATTAACGATAATCTGGCAAGGTCTTCTTACTTTGACTTCAATAAAACACTTAAGTTTCAATTGCTATTTTACAATACTAATAATTAATTAATAGCTTGCCGACTTTTTGAGTTGATAAAAGAGTGATCCAATGGCTCTGTTATGGCCTTGTGAGGTCTGGAACACAAAAAAAAACATATATATTCATAAAAAAACAATCAAATGTAAATAAAGGCCCGAAAAAAGAAACATTCATGTCATACCGTAAGTAACGACATAAAAACTTAACCATCTCATAGAGACACTAATCAGCTGTTTAATGCTACATAACACAGAACACTGAAAGCTGCTTTGAAAGATTGATGGTCGGGGCTTGCGACATGTCGTGTTAATAAAGAACCATCAAGTCTACCATCTAACACTTGGGACCTATGTTTCAATACTCGTCGATACAAAGTCGAGGTCACAACAAGAGGACTATAAAGCGTGATAGTATATTAAACTCTGTGATAGAACGTCAGCGGATGATACATCTGTTGCAAATTGACTTGTTAATGCGCGTGATTTCATTCGCACCTCATTTGGTGGATGATAGAGTGGCAACAAGTGGTGATAGGGACACTGGGCTTAGATGTTTGTTTTAGTTGCTAAAAGGAAAGTAAAGTTGCGTCTTCCCACATTAATATTCAGCGCATTTTTTTATTAGTTTAATTTATTATTTTTTTAATTCCTTAAACACGTTATCTTCTAAATGTGATTTCCAACAATTTTAGTGCGCACTCTAATTCAGCACCTGCAAATAGCTAACGTACCTACCTACTGGCTACAACTTGTAATCTTATATTACAACCAGTAGCCCATCGAATAAACTTTATCCTTGACATAAGCACTAAAAAGCAATCAATACATAAACAAGCAAGGCCTTCCCCGTAAATAAATACAAAGGAAACCATTACACACAGCATATGACAAGAAAATATTAGCACCGATTAACGGCTTAAGCGAGGTAGCAATTCTTTTTGCGTGTTGGTGTAATTATAAGACCACTGGTGGACTAAACTATGGTACTAGCGAACAAGGTGGTTAGTTCCGAAAATCTGCACAGTAACACGGTTTTTGCTCTACTAGCTAGATCAAGGAAAAATATCACACATGAAAAACATTGCTTTGGGGGTCTACCGGCTCAGACGAAGCCAATTACCATTGGCGAAAATCGAAGTTCGATTTTTGAAAAATGTACTGCCACCCAGTTTATTTTACTGCCACCCAGTTCATTTTTCATAAATCGAACTTCGATTTTCGCCAATGGTAATCGGCTTCGTCTTAGCCGTTAGACCCCCAGAAAGGTCTATCATGTATCCGAAAATATCGGCGGAGGATCTATTGATGCGTATGGCGAGGAACATGATATTGACATAATGGTGAAGGCGAAAGCAGCGGCGATGGTCCTTAGCCAGTGGCGGATTTACACATTTGCCGCCAGTACTAGGCTTTTCAATTTTGCCGCCCCCTACCGACCGACCAATTCCTAAACATTCTAGTCACCTCTTTGAGCTTCAAGAAAAGCGGACCACCCCGTACACCCCTTCAAAATATTAGTTCAAACACCTCAAAAGGGACCAAAACGTGGCAAGCGGCGGCAAAAAGGGGCAGGGGGGCCACTCCCTCTCCAGACTACCTCTTTTTATTATAGTAGCCCTTTTACCGACAGCCTAGGTCATGAAAAGGGCACACTAAGGCTGGTATTAATAGTCCTCTGAGATCACCTACTTGAGATCGGTCTCAAGTAGGTGAACTCAGAAAACAAAAATCACCGACTTGAGACATTGGCTTATTAATAAACCTATCTTAGGCGCGAACTTGAGTCCTCGATTTGAGTAAAGAATGAACTATTTGAACGAATGATACCATTTAAGGTTCAAAATGTGGTCAAAAAGCTTAAACCCAACTCAAAAGTACTAGGCGCCCATACATTATAAAGAGACTATTCGAAAAGGCACAACCTGAGTTTGGCCTCCTTTTGGTCCATAAAATTGTCCATGGTCCGGTGTTATTCAGTCGGCAACTTGTCATTTCTATAATAGTCCAGGATTCCACAAACATAAAAGTGATGTTACAAGATATAACACGAACTCTACTCCAAATAGATACTCGATTATAATAACTAGTGGTTCACCCCGAACTGTGAACTCAGGATGACTAACTTTTTGCTAACCCCATATCCACTCTTCGTCCGATTTGGATTTGGATATTAGAATTTTAAAATTCTTTTAATTCCATTAAGCCGCCTTTATATTTTTATGACGACACAATCATTCATACATACAAACATACTTCGATCGCTCGTTCAATATGACGACACAATTTTGTAGCGGCACCCTGGTCTAGACAAAAAGGATCAGATCTGACTCGCTTCAGCCATTTTTATTCAGCATTGTTCTTCGTTACTTTGGCAACAGAGAGCTTGATCTTGAGTGAGTAACTCAGCATATTAATAAAGCAGCGCTTACTTGAGACCGATCTCAAGTCCTCGACTTGAGTCAAGAATGAACTATTTCAACGACTTGAGTAAAGAATGTACTAGGCTACCATACATTAGAAAGAGGCTAGCCACAACCTCAGTTTGACCTTCAAAGAGGTTCGTAAGGTGAACAACTTTTTTCACGGTTTTCAGAACTGTCGAATAAAAGAAAAAACTTTTTCTACTGTCAAACATCAGTCAAACTACGAAAATAATTATTATAAAAATGTCTCGTAAATTCTTGTGATTTTCAGTATATTGAACGTTTTAGTCGGTTATGGATAATAAGTGGCGCCAGAGAGGTTATTTTCAATATTTTGGCCGAAAAATATCATGCCGGAAACTTCCAACAGAGAGCTTCAGTTCATTCGAGCTTCCGTTATTCGAGCTTCAGTACCTAGCGGACCCAGTTGGATGACCTCTACAAACGAGTTGCTGACAAGACAGGTATTTATTCACTATAATTGTATAAAATATACATAGTTCACGATACAAGTTACAGATATCGTCAGTTAGGTCTTTAAAATACCCCATCATCAACGTTTTTTGCGCATTTAATATAACTTTAGAGGTTATGTTTACGTAGAGAAAGTAGTAATTTGCCAAGCGAATTTATAATAAATTATAGAGCGACTGCAAACCTAACGTTTGATCGTTGCGCACATCATTCTACTACATTAATGTTTTATTTTGATTACAGGAAAATCAGAAAGTACCTACTGTCCGACGCATAATCGACGAAGTTAGGGCGTTATGATAAGAGGGATAAAAACCAAGGCATTTTAGAACGCCAGCTTTGGTCCCGAAACCTGGAATAATGTGTGAAGAATGAACACATAAAATGAGGGGAAGAATACTCGACTCAGCGCAAATTCATGTCAGGTGTGGAAATTTTAGATGATGATTAGGAAACAATATTGTATTAATAAATATGTTACAACTCTCCCAGGCTTGTTTATTTTCCAATTAGAAAAAAAATTAGATAATTATGTAACATTAAATTTAATGAAGGTCTTCCCTATTCAGATTTATCTTCAAGTATCAATTTACTGAATACCTACTAATCGTATGAATGATACCACACCCTCAAGTTTTCCCTACTATATCCGCTTTATATTTTATGCATGCCTAGTAACCTCTATGGTCCAACTGGGCTTTGAAGGCCGGCAAATTGTCTTAAAAAAAACTAGGTACGAGTAAAGAGGTTTGAATTGTATGTTGTGCTGCCATCTACATGATATGTATCATACTACATGAAACTTTCTGTCACCAATCGCCATATAATAGATTCCGGATGTTTATGCACGCCTAATACCTTCAGACCATTGACATGACGTCATTCACGTTACAGCACTCAAATTCTATTGTACACACGACAGCACGTCAAAGTGTACACTTTTGTTGTAAAGTCGCCCGTAACGTAACCGAGTAGAGTACTAGCGTGTAAAGGTCGACGTGTTGTCGTGTGTACGTGCGTTTCACGAAATAATTCCCTTGGATTGTACAAAAATAGTCCCTATTACATCGTAATAAGAGTTTCGTCAAGGGAACTCTTTCGTGAAACGCATTTTGCCCGGATTTTCAGTAAGGAAAGAGTTGAAATATACTTTCTGCCTTTTTATTAGTGTGTGGTGTAGTTTCTTACAAGATTATGGGAGCCTGCAAATAGTAGTTTTTCTTTGAAATTAAAACTTAATTTTGACAACACTTCTGTATTTGGCCAAGTACAAGCTCGTAGCTTCTGATTCTCCCATGCCTTTATAGGTAGTATTTGAGTTTTAGATGGTGACGCGGTGGTGGCATAATGGGTAGAACAATGGACTCGGAATCGGAATCAAAGTCGCATACATACCACTCCCTGACTGTGAAGGAAAACATCGTGAGAAAACCGGAGCGTCTGAGGCTATATACCAAACTAAACTCAAACTTAGTTCCAGCTTATTTTTTTAAACCTCAGCTCTTCGGAGTTCTATCTTGGTAATATGACTGTGGGGCTCTGAACTGCTGGAGTTTTGCAGCTCGAAGAACTCGGGCTGGTAGAAACACTTTTCTGGCTAGTCATAGCGATGTGGTAGAGGTGCCGGTCGAATGACGACGACAAATTATTTCACACCACAAGGTCCCTTTCCACGTAACTTCCGATGTCGACGATGGTCCTAAGTATATTGTTAAGCTGCAACTTCTTGCGGTAGGTTCGCTTTGGATGCGCGCTGACTAAACATCATTTTTGTATATTAATTATCAAAGAAAATAACTCCCCTTCTTGCTTTGCGTAGTCGGGTAATGAAAAACACGAACTTGAGTCGGCTATCGCCTGCACTTGGAAATGACAGTCGCAAGTCTGGTCTCAAGTAGGTGAACTCACGTAAGATGTGTCTATTAATATGCCAGCGACTCCGGTCTCAAGTAAGTGATCTTACAGCTTCTTAACATTTTATGCATGCCTAGTACTCTAAACCACGTTGTATTGAAATTGAGACGTCACGGACTGTCAAAATATGAATGACTCACTCAATTCCGAGCTCAAGTCGGCTCTATTAATATGGCGTCGACTCAAGTAAGTCGACTCACTCAAGCAAGTCGGCTAATGTCAATGTCAATCTCAAGATCGTGTCTATTAATAAGCAAACAGCTACTCAAGTTTGACATTACGGAAGGCTTGACATTTACCTCCTTGAGATCGATCTCAAGTAGGTGAACTCAGACGACTATTAATACCACCCTAAGTCCAACAAACGATCGAAACCGAGTGGCCCCCCAAGGATCTTTTGAGATCTTATATAAAAGAAGCCCTATTTGATATAAGATCTCAAAAGATGCCCCAAATTTGCCGCCCTTAAAATCTGCCGCCCTAGGCTTCAGCCTACTCAGCCTATTGGTAAATCCAGCACTGTCTCTAGGTAAAACATATTGTTTTTCACAGTGACACTCATGTATTAGAATAACATGGTTTGCTAGGACCTTGGACTGGACTATTTAGATAATCGCGCAGGGTGATTACAACAGCGGCCCCGACAGTAAGATGATGGTATAAATCACCTGTTAATGAGATGTCATAAATTGGTTCTTAAATTATTGTAAATGGAAAGTGTTGCGGTGGATGAAGAATGGGATTTTTTGGTATTGTCGTTTTTGCAAGGTGCTATAAGTAGGCATGTACCTATGACTTTGTTTCTTTTCAAAGTTACGTATATTTGTGAATTTGAAGTAGCAGAAACCACTCGCTAACGGTAAAGGAAAACATCGCAAAGAAACCCTCGGCATAGTTGGCTCCACACGTATTGACTAGTCATTCCTGTGGGCTACGCCTACTAAGATGTCAGGATGGTACCTTTAGGTTCTGGGCAAGCCATCTAAATACAATGTCCCAGGCACTGCAGCGCCGAGTGGTCTCTTCACCCATCTAGTGTGAGTGAAATTGCCGCTGGACACTGTTTAAATAATCTCATTACGTAGATGCAAAGGCCTTAGTTATGAGTAGGTACATAGTAGTTTGGCAATATATTATAGGTGCTTACTCAAACGAGATGTTACAAAATGCCCTAACTCTATGTACAAGGCAATAGCATCCAGTGATAAGGATTATTTATATTTTTCCTTCATTATTTATATTTCATTTTGCATTCACAAAATCTCAAGGTTTAGTTTAAGATAAAGAGGATATAACAGCTATATCTAGGGCCTAACAAGACCCCATAATAGTTTGCAGTTTCGCAATTTTCGGTACCTACAAAACAAACTGCGCCAATTTCCCTGTCAGCCAAGTTCAGAGTTATGACCTGCGCCGAACCTAAACCCCTGAGTTAACTAGATAGCCCTAGAAGTGCTAATCTCGTACGTTGTAAAAGCCACGTGCCTCCCATCCATTCTACAGTGTAGTTAATGAACGATAGATCACAGGCCAGATAGATGCTATAAAATAAATAGATTTAAACATTATTGGAGGTGTAAATACATTTATCGCGGGCAACGCGACCGCTAAAGTAGTGATCGCTATAGGTACTCCGATTCTTAATTGGAGAATATTGGTCGTCAGCTAGTGCTTTGTAAAATAAAATGATACTAGTAAAGCTACTTATCATAATATAAGTATTGACAGATAACTCTTTATTGAACACTATAAATTATTTACAAAAGAAATTCTTAAAACTAATCAGTAAGCATACAATTGGCGGCCTTATCGCTAAAAGCGATTTCTGCCAGGCAACCATTGGATGGACAGGACAAAGATGATAAAATATTCGGTAGATTAGTGTACATAAATATAACATAGGAAAAAAATAAAATAAAATATACCTAATGAAGTTACAAATAATATAAGTATAGTCATTGGTCGTTCAATAAACGATCTATACAACGTGTTGTTTTGTAAAGTGACACCCGACTCAAAAATAACACCCTGTATATGATACAGTAGAGATGACGGCGGCGCCTCGATGTAGAGGGATACAATTTACTATGGCCGCTTGTCCACCCTGTCGCGTCACGTCATCCATAACAAAAATTATCCGAAATTATTTCGTTCTCGTTGACGTTTTTTAACCCCTGACATAAAAGCAGGGGTGTTATAAGTTTGAAGGCTGAGTGTCTGTCTGTGGCACCGTAGCTCTTAAGCGTGTGAACCGATTTGGATGCGGTTTTTTAAATTTCAAAGCAGGTTTTCTAGCGAGTGTTGGGTTATCAAAATCGGTTCAGCCGTTTATGAGATATGCTAATTTGAAGCTTAAATGTCGGGGGCATTTTAAATTTTGAATTTAATAGTTATAACCGACTTCAAAAAAGGAAGAGGTATGTTGTTTTAAAATGTTTGTTACCTCAGAACTTTTTTCTACGTGAGCCGATTTCGATGATTCTTTTGTTTGTTTGAAAGGCCCTACTTCTCGTGTGGTCATAGAAAAATAGTGAAGATCTGATGAAGACCTTCGGAGATGGAGAGTGGAACTCCTCAACGGACAGAAGAAGATCACACGGAGTCTGTGCAGTAACTAAATAACAGTGTACCTTTTCACCAGTAAAGTCGGTTTTTTATTATTTTTTAATCTTCAGTATTTATTAAATATAATAAAATAAATTTGATTTTATTCACCACATTTAAAACAAAACAGTCTTGTAGGTACTAGTTCTTATAAAGTATAATACCAAGCAAGGTACTTACACTTTTAGAGTTATTTGTGATGAAAAGGTCAGAAGTTCAGCGTAAGTACTTGCTGTTTTACAACCTCTGCCTGTCTATTCTCTAATTGTCTCGGTTGGATTTAAAACAGCGCTCAAGCGTTTGCGTTGGTGGTAGACACAACCATTGCTTTTTGATATCGCAATTTGTCCCCCCATTTGCTTTGAGGTAAGCCAACTAATTTCCAAGCACGCGGCATAAGTTTTACGAGCTAATGCTCTGAAGGTATTTTGGTAATGGAATGGAGAATATCGCACTTAATTATGGAGTATGTAGTTAACACAAATAGTTATGTGTTTCTCTGAAGAAACCATAAAATTTTATTGCCGGATTGAAGTTCTGAATTCCTGATTCTGTCATTAGCTAGAAAATGTTATGACAGATGCCTAGTTCTAGTTCGGTATACCAAATGTTGGATACGATACCTACTAGTTATAGGAAATTCGCCAAAAAGTGTTTTAATAAAGATATAGTATATTTCATTACAAGTGTGGAAAGGCTGTCATTGCAACGAGTTCCGACAAATGGCTACCCGGGCCGAGGCGCAGCCGAAGGCGAGGGTTGACGGTCGGAACAAGTTGCAATGACGGTTCCGCACGTGTACTGAACGACTATTTTTGATACAGTTGCGAAAAAATGAAGCAATTTAATAAAATAATAAAAACACAATAAACTCAACTAACTTGTCATTTTTGACTTTTCCGGTAAAATGTTCTCCGAAGCATTTTGTGCAATTATACTGAGTTCCGGTGATGTTAATTTAAAAAAACTAGGGTCGAAATTACTCATTTTGTGCAACAAACAACTAAACTCGCGAAGAGAATTTCTGAAAAATCAAAATGGCGCCAACCGTAGAATATAAGCAGAGTTTTTTTTTCTTCGCCCATTCTGGTAGGCAAAGGCAACTATGCCCATACAGCCAAGTCTTCAGTAGAAGTTTTTTATTGATATGAAATGAAAATGAAATTTAATGAGATGAAATGAAATGAAACCTAACCAAACTCATTCAATCAAATCATTAAATCTGATATTGAAACAAATTAGTAGCTTCTTTTTAGAAATATACGTATTTGCATGAATCATAAAAACTTTTTTAGTAAAAACTTCATGGTTGGTTTTACTTTTTAATAGGCATTATTTTGACAGTTGGGAAAGAGAACGCACGAGTGCGGGAAAGGTAAAAAAAGCACGAGTGTGTAATAGCCCACATCCCGAACGCTATACGTCCCTGCAATACGCCACTTTTTGAGCAACTGTATTAAAAAAGGAGTATGCGTAGATTTAAACCTTCCATATGACAGGGAACCTAAAAAACACATTATTTTTATCACATTTTATCTATTCGTAACACTCAAACAATCAATCTTTATTTTATTTACTTGTTCCTTTAGATATCAAACGGATTTCTCTTGCCATCCATCTCATCAACAATCATAGTACATCACTCCTTGCGGCCAGTTTTGGGCGCCAACGGCCAAACCACTAACCAACTAGATCACCTTGATTCCAAACCACTCAACCACCTAATCCACATGAAAACTGTCGCCGTCTCTGTCACGACAACGTGAGCGTAAGAATAACAAAACAATACCTTTGTCGATGGAAAACTCAACAGCGTAAGCTTTTGAATCAGGCAGTTGTGAGCTCATTAGAATGATTGATGTTCAGTTTGACTGCAAAAGTGTGCCTACTGGTGAGTAAGATTTACTAGCCATGGCATCCTGCACTCACTATTACTCCTAGACCCATGAACGTAAGGTTCAACATTGTTTGGCAGAGGGGTGATTTTTGGTAGCGCTCGGATTCAGCGCCAGAGTCACGACTCTACGGCGCATGCGTGTAATGATATACAATGCACGAGCTCCATTCTGAATGGATGAGGCGATAGGATGGAATGTTGGGTACAGGGCGTTCTGAGATTAAATTAACTGTTCTGTGGAACAATAGGGCAGATGTAAGCTGTTGATGAGTTTGGCACGGGACCAAGATGGGTGGTAGTGAGCTAGAAGAGTTTATACTCATTGGGTTACGTTTACAGGTGCTGCCTATGCCTCTACAATACTGTAAATGCATATTTTTTAAGTGTATCGATAATTAATTGACTAGCCTATTGACACAGCTCTCTTCTGGACAAAGACCTCTTCTCTTTCATACCGATTCATCCAGTCCAGCACCAGTTTTTCGATATGCCACATAAGTAGGTATGACATTGGTCATAATTGAACGAGCGAGCGAAGCGAGCGAAGTTCTCCGAGTCTACTGGAACAATCCGGCGTTTGTATGTTTGTACGTATGTATGTTTGTATGTATGTATGTTTGTATGTATGTATGGATGTTTGTATGTATGTATGAATGTTCGTTCGACGATAACTTGAGTAAATTTTGTCGGATCGTCATGAAATTTGGTAGGCGGGTAAATGAGGTAAAGAAAATTTTTAATTTCGAACATGAGCCAAATCGGTCGCGAGGTTGCTGAGATATGATGTCGCGAGTTCAAGGTCGGAGCGAACCACTAGTTATCATAAGGTTAAAAAAAAAGACATTGTTTTAGATGGAGTAGGCTCGATTCCCGGTGCTGGCATGACTTTGTTTCTTTTCAAAGTTACGTACATTTGTGAGTTTGAAGACGCAAAATAACTCCCTAACGGTGAAGAAAAAACATCGTGAGGAAACCCGCGGCTTAGTTGTCTCCACACGTATTGACTCGTCTTTCCTGTGGGCTAGGCTGACTAAGCTGTCAGGATGATATAGGTGCTGGAACACTAGTGAGGCGACATAAAAAAATGGTCAAACTATAGAGCGCTTCCTAGTAACATGAGGAAAGGAACACCCTGTAAGTGGGCGAGAGATTTGAATAAATAATTACACGAGATGTCGGCGAGTGATAACAATTAAATTAAGAGATACGTGTCGCTCGCGTGCCTCGCCCGCGGTCGTGATGCTGTGATGCAATGGAGATGTAGGGGATTGGCTGAAAGCATGCGGGTTAGGTTACGATGGAGAAAAGTAGACGTAATTTTACAATCCAGCTGCCCAGGAAACACTATGTTGCATGCAGTGTTATGAATGATTTTTCGGGTAGGTATAATAAACTAGTGGTTCACCCCGAACTATGAACTCGCGAGTGTAACATTTTGGTAACACCATTCGCGCAGGCGCGCGCATTGCATATAAACTTTACAACCCCATATCTCGGCAACCCCTCGACCAATTTCGCTCATATTCGAATTAAAAAAATATTTTAAATTCTATTAAATTTCATGACGATCCGACCAAATTTACTCAAGTTATCTTCGAACGAACATTCATACATACAAACATACATACAGGCGCCCCGGGTTGTTCCAGTAGACTGGGAGAACTCTCGTTTCGCTCGCTCATTCAATTAAAATTTTATGACAATCGTTGATAATGAAAGAAAGCGAAAGTTTTATCAATAAATCGAGACGTTAGGTTACGGTACGCGGCACAATAGAAGTAGGAAACACCGTTAAGCCGATGGAGAATAGATAGAAGTGACAACTTTGATAATGGATTTATTATTTTGTCATTTAATCAGTTAAATAATTTTTACTTAGATATTCCTTTCTTTTCAATTATATTTTTGTGCCCTGCTTTTTCGTAAACGTTGTCTTTGCAAGGATTTTGCCAGTGTAGGTATTCTTTGACTGCAAACAAAATTACCGCTACAAGTACGTTCGAACCTTTTAGTCGAGAAAAGAAAGTGTTCAACCAATTTGTGAACAGATTTAGCTGGACACAACGGCTTTGTTTCCCTGTCTTTAGGGAGATTTAGCGCTTTAGTTCTAAAAGGAACATTAAACGAGATAAATCTTGCTGTGTCGATAAATAACACAAAATATAAACGCTGCGTTTGGCATTTTATTAGGCCCTTACACATAGCTAGTGTTTGTTTCGGAAGGTAAGTACACTGAAAAAAATATTTGAATGTTGGAAGCAATATTTTGATCAGTGTGATCAAGTATCTTGACTCCATACGAGCCTGACAAGAGCTTTGCCACCACAACGAAGGTGAAAGAGGTCAAAACAATTAATTATAACTGTTACCTGCAATAAATATTGCTGTCTAATTCAAGTAAGAACTTGGTCAAGTGAAGTTTGTAATGTGGCTGTGGTAATCAATTTTTTCGTTTGGTTCCACAAATATCTTGATTAAATAATCTGTTCAGGTACTATCATGACTAGCTAGCTTGTTTGATTCAACTAAGATGTTTGTCAAGCTAACTTTGGAAAGTAACTGTAATATCAAATTTTCTCGATTGTTTCTACAACGATGTTAATTGTATTTAATATGTGAAGGTGTTATGATGACTAACTGGCTTGTTTGATTCAACTAAGACGTTTGTCAAGCTAACTTTGTAATGTGACTGTAACAACAAATTGTCTCGATTGTTTCTACAAAGACGTTAGTTGAATATATTCTGTGAAAGTGGTATGATGACTAACTGTCTTGGTTGATTCATCTAAGATGTTTGTCAAGCTAACTTTGAGAATTAATTGTAATATCAAATTCTCTCGATTATTTCTACAAAGATGTTAATTGATTTTAATCAGTGAAGGTGCTAAGATGATTAACTGGCTTGTTTGATTCAACTAAGATGTTTATCAAGCTCACTTTGTAAAGTAGCTGTAATAACTAATTTTCTCGATTGTTTCTACAACGATGTTAATTGAATTTAATATGTGAAGGTGTTATTATGACTAGCTGGCTTGTTTGATTAAACTAAGATGTTTGTCAAGCTAACTTTGAAATGTAACTATAATAACCAATTTTCTAGATTGTTTCTAAAAAGACGTTAATTAAATAGAATCTGTGAAAGTGTTATTATGACTAACTGGCTCGTTTGAATCAACTAAGATGTTTGTCCAGCTCACTTTGCAAAGTAACTGTAGTAAAAAATGTTCTCGATTGTTTCTACAAAGATGTTAATTGAATTTAATAAGTGAATGTGTTATGATGACTAACTTGCTTGTTTGATTTAACTCATACCATTGTCAAGTTAAGGGTGGATGATAGCAACGTGGCGGGAAATTCAAAATTGTCACAGTTTTTTACATTTTGTAGCTAAACTGAGCTATTTTTGTTCAGCGATTTTTCGTTCGCGGCAATAAAACAGTATTCTTTTTATTATTGTAAACGACAGAACAACAATAATTCAGCCGATTATGTGTTCTGGTCTACGAAGTAGTGGCACTGCCCAAAAAACTTGTCGTAGACCAGAACACATAATCGGCTGAATTATTGTTGTTCTGTTGTTTACAATAATGAAAAGAATACTATGTTATTGCTGCGAACGAAAAATCGCTGAACAAAAATAGCTCAGTTTAGCTACAAAATGTAAAAAACTGTGAAAATTTTGAATTTTCGGCCACGCTGCTATCTTTCAGCCATAAAGAAGCCCAACCTTCTTGTTTGGCTATACAGGTGTAACAGAAAACTGTAGCCATATTAAGGGGATTGTTATGGACATATTTCTGAACAACATTTACCATGAAACCAATTGAATCAGAGCTACTTTATTTTTCACTATTCCATACAAATCAGCTAATCACCCGGCCCAAAATGTATAGAAAAGTGCGAAACAGAGTGGCTTTAAGCAAACCGGTTGCATACCTACTGAAAGTTGTTTAGAATTATCCATACAACCCCCTACAGTATGACTACACCTTTATGTTACCTTGTACATCCAAACAAGAAGTTACGCTACACATTTAACTTGACAAATGTAAGAGTTGAATCAAAAGTAATGTTATATCTAATTTAATGGTGGTTTAAGATGATAAAATTAAACATTTACTATACATACATTATTTTTTTATTACGATAACTAATGCCAACTACTACTTACAAGCTACTTTTAAAACTTTAACGAATTGAGTAAGCTATTCCTATTACAATAACATTACATTATTATGGATTGTTCCACTTAATGCACCTGGGGTAAATCACCTGGGTGCATTAAGAGGGAACGCGGGTAACCTCAACTCCATACAAAAGGGGAGACCTGTTTCCTTCCTGGATAATTATTTAGAAAAAATATGTTTGTGCCATTCAATCTTTATTTACCTCTGCCATATCCCTACGTTTTATTTTTTTATTATTTTAATTATTTAAATTATTATTAAAATAATTTAAATAATAAAAAAAGAAAAATATAGGGACATGGCAGAGGTACATATAAATTGAATGGCATAAACATATATTTTTTTAAATAATTATCCAGGGAGGAAACAGGTCTCCCTTTTTGTATTTTTTGTATGGAGCAGCCGGCTACCCGCATTCCGTCTTAAGTCTACTAAAAAGTAGACTTAATTCGCCTCGGGCTAAAGAACCTAGGTGAATAAAGTCGACTCAATTTTGTTAATATTTTTGGTATGGTACTTTATTCACCTAAAAATAAATCATCATATTAAATTATGAATACAGCTTAAAAAAAAACAAAACATATAAGGTACTTAATACATTTATATTAATATAAATTGCGTAAAAAAAAGTACACGGTAGGTAAAAATAAACAGATTTTTTTTATTATTTTTTTAAATCATTTTTTTATGTTTTTTCATATTTTTTTAATTTTCTTTTTATTATTATTTTTTAAATACTTTTATTTAAAAAAAATACAATAAAAAAAATTATAATAAAAGATTTAAAAAAAGAATTAAAAGAAGATAAAAAATAATAATAAAAAATATCCGTTTATTTTTACCTATCATAAAGGTACTTTCTTTTTTAATCAATTTATATAAATATAAATGTATTAAGTACCTCATAATATGTTTTGTTTTATTTAATTTTGTAAGCTGTACTCATAATTTAATATGATGATTTATTTTTAAGTGAATAAAATATACCAAAAATATTACCAAAATTGAGTCGACTTTATTCACCTAGATTCTTTATTAGCCCGAGGTGAATTAAGTCTACTTTTAAGCAAACTTCCGCTCGCTGCACCCAGATGATTTACCCCAGGTGCATTAAGTGGAACAATCCAACATTATCTGTACCATGTTTAATTTTATCACCAGAAACGATAATTATGTTAGATATAACATTACTATTGATTCAAATCTTATAGCTGTCAAGTTAAATATGTAGCCTAATTCTTGTTTGGAGAACAGGGTATAACAGAAAGATGAAGTCATATTTTTGTGTGATGTTATGGGCACCGTTCTCAACAACTTTTGCCATGAATTAGGTTTCATATTGATAGTTGTACAGATTTATAGATACAATCCCCTAAAATATGACTAAACCTTTGTGTTATACCCTGTATAACCAAACAACACGTTACGCTACATACATAACTTGACAAAAGAAAGAGTTGAATCAAAAGTAATTTTATATCTAATTTAATAGTTGTTTCAGGTAAAAAAAATAAACATTTACATTACGTACATACAATATTTTTTTATTAAGATAATAATAATTAATGTCAACGTAACTTACAAGCTACAACGCATAGTTACATATTTATTTCCATTGCTTAAAATATTAATGTTGCATGGTATAGGTGCCTCTAACGAATTGAGGAACTTAGCAACATTTTCCACTGGGTTTGGTTCGTGGACTTCATAGGAACAGAAATGGCTATCGAAATCCACTGTTTGCAGAGCAATTCCCTTTAAAATAATTTTATCTGTACCATACAAATATAGATGTTCTACTTTAAAAAATCTGGGCAGATAATGATCAGGATTTGTTTCATAAACTAAAATAGTACCATTTAGATACCGAGTTGAACAAACAGTAGCCCAGCTGACTTTAACTAGCAACTCATTTGGACATAATTGCAAAGTGGAACAAAGGAATAGTTTAACACTAGCATCATCTGCCGATCCCTTTACTTTGGGTCCTGTACTAAGTGGTTCTTCTAATTTTCCTTTCAGAAACATTTCATTTAAATGAAGCTGATGTTTCTTACTTAAAGTCAGTGTTATATTTTTTCTATTACATGTAGCGTTTGCAGCCAATTTTGAAGTTCTATGTTTGGCTTCAAAGCGCATACTCCACAAAAAAATTAAAGGTCCATATTTTTCAAGAGCAGAGGGATAATGAACCATGTGATGGAACTTTGGTTTTAATGCTTCCTTGCTAAGTAACATATACTTCGAATTAAGCTCGGCAACTGCTGCCTGTAACGATTCCTCAGTTCCTTTTGCAAAGGCCGTAGTTAAGATAATTTCCAAAACCTCTCTTAGTTTTTTATACAAATTCCATGTTAAGTCATCTCGAGGTATAAATTCTCCTACTAATAAACCAAAATACCTTACAAATGTGAGCATCTCTGATGCAGTCATACGCACGTTTCCATGAGCTAAATGTTCCATAGCTAAAGTACATGGTTGATTTCTACAGTCAGGACCGTAAGCAAAAGCATGGATTCTTTCATTGAGAACACTGAGGGTAAACAATTTGAAGCGTCTAAGATATTGAAGCAGAACAAATTGCATAACGTATTTGGCAACACCTTCTAATAAATCATGCATACAATCGACGCCGATTTGGTTGAATAAATCAAAATTTTTTACATCTAGCCAAACACATTTTTCTTTTATACCGGTTATAGAAGGATTGTTTAGCAATAGATCTGATCTATAATCATCAATACTGCGCAATAAGTCTCTGTTTTCAGTACATTGCGTTTTTAAAACTTCTTTCCTAACTTTGCATGTTCTGCAAGGAAAATTTGCCGAAAAACTCTCTATGAAACCTGTAATCGCATGAATACCTAGATTGTCACCTAAAATAAGGCCTAATTCAAAATGAACAGTTCCGCTGAAATTAGGTAGATTAAATTTTAAACCATGCTCACTGAGATAGTTCAATTCATCGATCACACAGCGAAAGATTATTGTGTTTCCAAATTTAGTTCTGTCAGAGGAATGAAAAAGAAGAACTAAGAAAATGTTTTTCAGCGCTGATGTTCTGCAAGGTGGTAGACAAGGAATAGAAGCATAAACTGCTCCCAATTTGTGATGCCCTGATCTAGAACCTAGAGCATTGCCAGTTTCGTAATCGTCAAAGAATATAAATATTGGAATAACAATTTTGCCTCGATTTTGTGTCATTCTATTCCGCCAAAATGAGCCTTGTATAAAATTTTCCACCGCAGCATCACCACCAACATTTTGAGTTAGACGATTCATATAATGTAAAGTTTCAAAAAGGACATTTTCCATAGAAAAAAACGACATCAATACTTTTCGAAGCGGTATGAAATGTTGTTCACAAGTGATGGGCACGAGTCGGTTTATGCCCATTCTTTTTACTTTATCCAATCTCTGACCGATAACAACAGATTGTGGTTCTATGTAAGTTTCATTTTCAAGGAAATATTTAATTCGCTTGTGCTCAGTGTCAAATTTACTCCACACTGTTGTCATCAATGGTTCAATTGAATTTAAAATGTGAGAAACAGTACCGTGAGGAATAACATTTTCAGAAGACAACCTTTCAAGGCGCTCTTTGATAGCTGAAAGTAAACTTTCTGTAATGAAATTGTGAAATCCGCTAAAAATGGTTTGAACAATATTTCGTGGCAATGATTGATTAGCATATAAACTAGCTATAAAAATCGAAAGGTCTTTTTCCACATTTTTTGAAGTTTGCAACTGTAAAGCTTGATTGATAATATTACCATGACTTGCTGGTGGTGATGGGATTGGTGGGATATATGAATCACTTAGTTCTTCTGGTTCATTGGGCGTTTCCGAACTAGCTACTTCGCTCAGGTTTGTAATAGAATGCTCTCGCAAAATATGTCTACGAAATGAACTAAATAACTGGAATTCACGATTACAATTATCTTGTGCACACTTATAAGCACTTAAGTCTTTTGAGTCATGTAACAACCGAAAATGTAACCTAAGAAGTTTAATATCAGAGAGTTGCTTATGGCATACAAAACAAGTTAACATTGTGTCTTAAAAATACGACAAAGGTACATTATTAAGCTTTCAAATAATATTACTGTACTGTTACTGTAACTGACGATACCTTGCCGTGTTAAATTATTATTGTGTATTGTAACAATATTACAATATACCACAATCAGTGAGCAGAGACTCGGCAGCGGTAGAACCTTTGTCGTATTTTGATGTCATTTTGAATAGAGCTTTTTGAATTAAATACCATATAGGGTATGCGTCTAGGCCGTATTCAACATTAAGAGCCCATACTATTTTATAGCATGTCTCAACAGCTTCCGCGATTGACAACCGTTCATATAATACCAGCCTGTTAGCAACCACAAAATAGGATTTGACGTGCTCCAATGACTCACCGACTATTATTATGTATGGCTGAGATGGAGCTTTTTTCTTTTCGAGGTTTGATAAACGCTGTTCTACGTATTGTGCGATTTCTGCGTCCGTTTTCAGGTGTTTTATAAAACCATCACGGGCTTCAATTTTGCTGGGCTTCCAGTTCTCCAGGCTTTTTCTGAATTTTCCTTGGCGACAGGTTGATGGATTAAGCAGGTATGGTATGGCGAGAAAACCCACAATATTTGTGGTTTCTTCACTGGATGCTGAAAAAAAAAATTTGTCAAATGAATCTACATACTCGTGTAGGTCAATAAAAATTCTGCATCTTACATTTTACAGGTTTTGCATCAATTCATTATCATGTTTTGTGGAAGGTGTAACTTTATTTTTCGATCACTCTACTATTGAATCTTAATAAATTGGTTTAATGGCTTATGTAACACCTCATTATACCTACTATGTAATGGTTGTAGAGTAGGTAGACATACTTATTCAAGAATCCTATGGGAAGCAATTTTTAGAAAATAACAGTGTCTGAGTGTGATAGATACCTTATTATATTATTATATTATATTATACAGGGTGTCCCAAATAAAGATGTAAAGCGAGAAAATCTGGATAGCTGACACTGTATTTGGGACAACCTGTGTACTTAGTGGGGTTCCGCTAAGTACCGACTTAGAAGTAACTACGCTTTCATTACCTAATAACTGAAAGACTAATATTAAATAATAACAAAGTTACTCACAATCGGCGAGCCTGACGAGATCTTTCGCAAACTCATCAGTTGCCACTTTTTTTTCTTTTAGTCGTTTAAGCAGAGTTGGTTTTGTCAGAGGATATTGCATGAATAAATTGTCTTTGTGTTCTTCATGGGCAATATCAAAATCAGCATGCAGCTAGAAAAAAAAAAAACAATATCAGTTCTATCGAATAATACAATAATAATAATCTGCCAATGATGATGAACCCCTTGAGACATTTTCCATAGCAGACATCAATAGTCTCAATCCATAACCCGGCAACGACGTAGCCAAGTTTTTTCTTTTCCTCATGTTATTCTGCATTAGTCCTTGTATCTAAAGGGGACTGTCTCTGGTTAGATCCTCATGTTATTCTGCAATAGTCCTTGTATCTAAAGGGGACTGTCTCTGGTTAGATTCTTGTATTTATACAGAGATAAGATCCGAGAGATACACCCATCACATCTAGAGTAATTGGTATGAAACAGGCCTCTGTGTTGTTGGCTGTGGCCTCACGCAAGCCTTAAAGGACCCGGTCCCCATAGACCCGTGTGAATCTTAAAGATATACCTAAATAATAATAATAGAATCGGATAATATATATAATACTCACCAACTTATACCCCAATGGCTTTTGTAGAGCAGGGTACTTGACAAAGTATGCCTCTACAGGATCTTTGTTATCGTGGACCAGTTTCATACGTAATGGGCAAGTACTGCGCCATTTTTGCTCCACTATGAACCATGGGTCGGACGAAGTCTGTAGCCATTGTAGATCCTCTTTAGAGTTACTGTTATCCTCAATCTGACCTGTGAAACATTCTGGAAGAGGTCTTGGTGATGGGGCTGAAGATCCAGGGCTTGAATCCCTGCTTCTTTTCCTTATAGGGAGTGCTCCCAATTTTTGAAGTCTCCTGCGTTTATTTAACACCTGAAATTAAAATTAACATAGCATCACATTTTGCCGTAAATTAGTTTCAATTAAGTAGATCTAATAGGTAGATAACTTTTAATTCTAAGAAATAGCTAGTGTACCTGGTGCACAATTTTTCCCCGAGCTTGTCTCACAATTCCATTGGCTGTTGTGCAGGCAGGGATATAATAGGTTGTTGTCCGTTCGCCTGGATATAGCTGTTTTATATAATTGGCCCACTTATAATATGTAGCTCCAGTAATGGTGGTCTCCTTATGTTCTCTCAAAATTTCTTTAGCAATTACAGATGCCAGCAAATTGCGTCCAGTATCCCCTAATAAAGCCCCCCCTTTATAGGCGAGGAGGGTACTTGTGTCCAGAGAATTGTTCAGTAATTCTTCCAAGATCTAAAATATAAAGACTTATAAACATACCTAAAGAAATAAGACCAAACTAGTTGGTACACAAGACAGCACGTCGTCCTTTACACGGTAGCACTTTTGGTGGAGACTTGCTTACTTGGGGTTTTGAGCATCCAGATTTTCGTTCAGGATCGTGGGTTGAGCGGCCCGGGATTTAGAATCAGTATAATTTTAATTCATTAATAATTTAATAATGGGAAATTATAAGTCAAGCCACAAAGTTTTTTTTTGGCGACGTGATCTAACTTCTCATTTTATAAGTAAGCCACGGGAAACTAAGATAGCTTCTAATAAACTAATTCATCTTTTTTACATCGCCAACTAAATAATCCAAAGAAAGCGTCAAGTAAAGTCCAACAAATTATTTTAACTTGTCCACTGATTTATCTATTGCAACCTGATTTACTAACTCAGCCACGGATTTTACAACTCATCACCATTATACGTTGTACAGCTTCAAAATAAGCTCCTCAAAAAAATATAATTCAAGCTTCAATAGACAACCTCATATATTATTATAACATAACTTAGCATGTAAATCTTTATCATATTCTTTTATTGTGAAAAATGCCACTATACGATTTGGGACTTGACAGCGACCAGCCATTTGCACCAATCAGAGAGCGCCATTCGATTCACGTACTGACGAGTAGTCACGTGTATTTGTGACTACGTATCAGTTGCGTTTTTTTTTACTCAATCTACTTCCAGAAAAATGCTCCTATAATTAATTAAGTTAATTACGATACGTAAAATTAAGGTATTTCAAAGTACACGAATTGATAAAAAAAAGTATTTTATTTTGTTTCCCTTCAATAGTTCCAGGGTATTTTAGTGCCCATAATTCACTATTTTATGTCAATTATTGGTAATTTTTTAAGATCAATTAATGTAGGTCGAGATAAATTTTAAACGTAGAGTTATAAAATTAGAAGCTAATTGAAAAATTGTTTTGGTGTCATATACCTATTAATTGAACGAGCGAGCGAAGCGAGCGAAGTTCTCCGAGTCTACTGGAACAATCCGGCGTTTGTATGTATGTATGTATGTATGTATGTATGTATGTATGTATGTATGTATGTATGTATGTATGTATGTATGAATGTTCGTTCGACGATAACTTGAGTAAATTTAGTCGGATCGTCATGAAATTTGGTAGGCAGGTAAATGAGGCCAAGAGAATTTTTAAGTTCGAACATGAGCCAAATCGGTCGAGGGGTTACTGAGATATGGGGTCGCGAGTTCATAGTTCGGGGCGAACCACTAGTATTTTAGAAGTTTACTGCTGGAACAAATTTAGATGCCAAAAAATAACCACGATGCTGAGTTGTATTTAGAGTGTCTTACATACAAGTTATCTAGTGGCTAAAATAGTATTATTTAGATGCGCGTTGATTGTGGCTGACTTAGCAATTTAGAAGGCAAATGCAGATATTTAGAGGCGTATAATGCTATTAAAAAGAAGTCTGTTTAATTACAACCCTTCAGTTAATAATTAGCTTTCGTGCTGGAATAGAAAGTGAGTGACAGATGTCAAAATCCTTCCTTACCCCGCACGCCCCGCGTCGGTGCGTTTGCTAAGCAAGCACCGATCTAACATTGGAGGAGCGTTTATGGAGCACGGCGGCGCCAATAGTTAATTTACGGGCGACTTTGCAACTAAAGTGTAGTCGGACGTGCTAGCGTGTGTACCTTGACACCTTAACTAAGATAATCGACAAAGATTAATAAAAGAATCGTCTGAAGTTAAAATTAGTTTGACTTTGGATCGCTCTACTTAGGAAAAATGAGATTGACTTTTGATAACTCTACCAAAAACAGGGCGTTATTCAAGACGTGTTACAAAAGGTCCTAAATCTTTTTACAGGGTGTTGACCTGCTGGTCAATATGATGACAATTCTGTAAAAAAAAAGTTGAAAAAAGAACTTTACTCAAAAAAGCTCGTAATGTGGTCATTAATTCGACAACCTTCTTTGAGCAAAGACGGACTTGCGGGCTACTATGCTTAGGCGCCAGAAAAGTTGTATGGAATTTCATTAATGTCGTGTTTTGCAGCCAGAAAAAGTGTATAAAAATCCATTAATGTCGAGTTTTGTTTAAAAAAATAGTCCGGTGCAAAAAGTATGCGTCTTGCGACTTGCGTCTTGCGTCTTGCATCTTGCGACTTGCGACTTAATACCTCAGCCTCAATCTTAGGACCTAGGGCATAGGATCTAGGACCTAGGACCTAGTACCTAGGACCTAGTACCTAGCACCTAGGATCTATAACCTAGCACCTAGGACCTATGACCCAGGACCCAGCACCTAGGACCTAGGACCTAGGAGCCAGCACCTAGCATCTAGGACCTAGCACCTAGGCCCTAGGACCTGACACCTAGGCCCTAGGCCCTTGCACCTAGGACCAAGGACCTAGGAGCCAGCACCTAGCATCTAGGACCTAGGACCTAGCACTTAGCACTTAGGACCTGGCACCTAGCACCTAGCACCCAGGACCTATGACCTAGGACCTAGCACCTAGGACCTGGTACCTAGAACCTGGCAACTAGGCCCTAGCACCTAGGACCTAGGCCCTAGAACCTGGCACCTAGCACCTAGCACCTAGGACCTAGGACCTAGCACCTGGCACCTAGGCCCTAGCACCTAGGCCCTAGCACCTAGGACCTAGGACCTAAGACCTAGGACCTAGAGCTTAGGACCTAGGTGTATATCAATTACTCGCTTTGTTTGAGTAAAGCACTATACATGCCTTGGTCTGCAATGAGTTGCTGGCCACGCTGTGATGGCTTTGAGCTGCGCTACGCTCTGCGCTCTGTCGGCAATCAAAAGCGCGCCAGAAACGCACCTATTACAGATCGCGGCAGTAATGTACTATTTATTTAAATAACATCAATATTGAAAAAAAAAAAAACAAAACTTGTTTTTGGATCTAGCCGAAATCTAAAAATAGTGTTAGGTGTATTTGAATAGCTATAAGCTGTTGAAACAGTGAAAATTTGTGAAAATAATATTTTATCAATACATTTCTCCCGTCACAGCGCTTTCATTTTAATTAATTAAAAATCAACGGAACGTCATAGAGCTAAAACAATATTTTGGTTGAATGGGTGCCATAACCCTGTAAAAAAAAGTTAGGACCTTAGTGACACCTTTAACCTATGTTAGTTAAAACCAAGGATAAACAAATAAATGCTTGTGCTAAAAATAATGTTAGTAGGTACATACTGGGCATTGAACTGAATCTACAGTGCCATTGTAGTTTTCTGGAGAAATATTTTCTATTTCTTTATAAGGTAGGCTAGGACTAAGCACAGGCAGTTGAACATCAACACTAGCACCATCTTCCAATAGTGCAAAGTCCAAATTCTGTAATTAATATTAAAAATAATAGGAAGTTACAGTACACAATTATTATTTCTTTAATAAATTGGTATTGGTACTCTCATAAGGACATAGGCCGAACAAACTAACTATGGCGAGCAATAGAAGTCTGAGCAAGAGGGGTACCGCTTGACCCTTCTCGGCTTACTTTCGGTCACATCACATACATCAACCAATTGTTGCGAGTGCATTCACTGAGAATAATCATCACAGCAACTAATTGCAAATTTATCTAGCAAAACAAATAAGTAGGTTAGGAGATAGGTAGGTACAGTGGGCCACAGGCAAAGATGCCCTTTTTGTTCGATTGGCGCCCTTAATGCCGGGCGCGGTAAGAGCTACAATGGGGTATCCTAGACTGTGGGCCCACCGTACCTAGGTATGTCAAGTTAGGTGATAAGGTAGGTACGTACAGCCCGTGCCAGGTTTCTGGGCATCTGAATGCCGCCCTAAGGCCTGGAGGAGGTAGCGGCGCATGGGTATAAGAGAGGTGCATAAACACGGGCGAGAGGAAACAGCTGGCTCAGATGCCATGAACCCTGGCGATGGCTGCACCTGATTTTAATCAAGAAGCTATTACTAATTACATAGACCTACCTACTAGACCTACCTTCTCTTATAATTTGGGTAAGTAAATACTCACAGAGATGTCCAAACTTGTAACAGTAGAGTCGAACTCTCCTTTCCATGACCTCCAGCACCTTAAAAAGAGAACCCTGGGCCCGGTTTTGGGTATTAACTCTTTGATGGTGTCATTCGTCAGGGCTGACAGCGCGTGGATCGTTATTTGTTGTTCTGAAAAATAGTGAGAAATTAGGTAAGGATACATAATATTTGTAATAGGAAGGTACCTACGCGATTCTTATACAAGACACAAAACACAAGACAGCACGTCGTCCTTTATACGCCAGCGCTCTACTTGGTTAGGTATGTTACGGGTGACTTTGCAACAAGACTGACGTGCTGTCGTGGTACCTATACGGTGTGGCTACGGCACTCGGACCATCTTGATCGAAGACTCGGACACAGAAATGGCTACTTTCTGACCCGGTTTTGACAATACAGTGCAGTGCGCGTTTCACAATAGGTACCTATTAAGTGTGTACGCCATTACTCGCCAATAAAAACACACGTGGCATGGTAGTTTGATGATTTCGAAGTGCCTTTTCCGGCGGCGAAGTGTAGGGCCATGCCCGGTAAACGGTAAATTACGCCGGTATAATGCGTGCGGGATGAGAATGGGATGGAACCTTGTCAAAGTCAATCGAAAACATACTGTATTTTACTTTGACAAGGTTGCACCGACGCGAGTTTGCTTACTGCGCGCGTCTCAGTTCCAAAAAGTCGCATCCCATTCTCATTCCGCGCGGATTATACGTATGAAAGCTAACGTACATGGCCATACACTTCGCCGCATTATATTCTCTCTGCGACGTGTGAAAAGGAACAAACTTACCAGTGAAAATTGGTATGAGGTCGTGTAACTCCCATGTTTTTAGTAGTTCTATGACTTCCTCCATTAAAAAGGGATCTTTGACCACTCTGGAAGTCTGGAATAATTAACACTTCGCTAGGAATCACTGGAGTACTGGACCACGGAAATAATCGATATTCTGACCGACTACTTACAGCGTTTACGCGGAAGTGGGACGAAATCACGAAACGAAATGACGAAAACGAGTGAAGTAAGCACGTGTCACGACACGATTCGAGCGAGCGGCCGACCGGCGGCGACCGGCGCGCGGGCAGCGGGGGCAGTGTTGCCAGTAGCAGATAGTCAAATATAACACGAGGCAGATCAAAAAGTAACATTTTCTCGAGAAAAGTAACATAACTTTTTTTTATTGTGGAAATCGACTTCGAAAAAATCTTAATAATTTTTGATCGAATAATCGATTGGCGATGCTGAAAAAGAAAGAAACATACAATCAATGATGTGTGTTGTGTGTCTAATATACCAACCAATTTAAGAAAGAAAGGAAAGAAATAAAAACGTCTTTCAATACTACAAACAATGACATTCAATGTCATTGACTACAAACAACAATGCGTTATTAGTATTGCCACATCACGGCCAGTCAAAAAATACGATTTACCTACTTTGAGTAGTTCGGTGTTCGCAAAAAATAGCGAATTTATTTATGATTTTTTTGCTGGTTTGACTCCCGGGTGCGACAAGCGAATGAAAAAAATATTTTCGCGCCCCCGTTTTAGCTTATTTTTTTACAAGATCTTGTGGAGGTAGAATGAATTTCTTATTGAGCCTTACAAATCTGATTAAAATCCGTCGATAAATAAGGTTACACTGCTAACTTTGACAGAGATTGAAAATACCTATGTCAAACATACTTATAATATAATGTATGAACACACGTCAGACATACCTAATATGTATGCTTACGCCTACTTCCCGGACGAGGGGTAGGCAGAGACAAAAGACCGCCACTTGCTACAATCCTGGCATATATCGCTCGCTTCCTCAACATTGATAGTAAGTCTCTTCATACAAGCTTAGACCACAACCGAAGGCAGTGGCGCTGCAACACACATACCTACAGCAAAGAAAATGCTACGCTACTGCAGACCACATGCTGCCGCGCTTGGAATCAATTGTGTAAATAGACATTCTTATAAACCAGTAGTATCGCTTGCTTCAACTCATAGAAAAGTTCTTAATGGACATAACATTTCGCTAGGCTAGTTTGATGGGTAATGTAAAAAAAACGATGTTATTGTATTACTTTGGTGTACAGTAATAGTACATTATGTATGATACAAAATGTGCTAAGTTGGTCATTACACACAAAGCATTATTGTGCGCGAGCCGATCGATGGGCGAACGCGATAAGAAAGCTGAGTTTGTAATGACCAAATGCACACGAGTAGGTACCTATCATACGACGTTTTTCAACACAGTTGCGAGGAAAAAAACAAACTTGTATCGTTAATAACTGAAAAAGTACCAATTCAACTTACCTTTGTTGACAAGTACTGACTGTCCAGAACTTCTTTTAAAAACTTTTACACATCGGATGGTAACCACTGACCACACTTTTAACTTGAATATTATTTTGCTTGTTTTCACTATTTGAAGTAGATATTGTTGATAGTAATTAACCACACAGCAGCAACTTTACGAAAATATTTGCGGAATATGACGCGTCAGTTTTGTTTTTTTCGCGGGCGCGTTGACATGACAACGGGGGTTGGTATCTGTAGCTATCCCATTCTACGTCAAACAAAAGAGGGAGATAGCTAGAGATTCATCATCGCACTCGTGCGGTAAGTTAATGTTATTACAACCCCAGTGCGGTAATATGCTGCATTATGAAACTAAAAACGGTGTTATAATAGTCAAATTTACGAGCAACTGTATTGAAAAGAGTATTCTATCTGGGGGCACGGCAGTGCCCCCGCCAGGTCGAGCGCGAAGCAAACACTGCCGTACCATCCTTTACTGGAACCATTTCGCCGCATTTTCAGGCCCCTATTTGAGAACCTCTGGATAAGACCAGAACGCAGAAATTTTCGTCATCTAGTAAGCTATAATCACAAACTTAAAATCCAAAATTTCAAGTTTGTAGGTCATTTAGTTCCGAAGCTAAGCGAAAGCAAAGTTTCGCATTTATGACACACACTCACTCACTCACTCACTCACTCACTCACTCACTCACTCATGATCATCATAATAGAACTAGTACTTCCCATAAACTCAGAGAGCTGAAATTTGGTACAGAGTTAGGGTTGAATGGCCACATAAAGGGAAAACTATAAAAACTAGGATAATCGAAGATCTGGAGTACCTGGTGACCCTGATTAGAAAACACAAGAGCCCTAATAGAACTAGTACTTCCCATAAACTCAGAGAGCTGAAATTTGGTACAGAGTTAGGGTTTAATGGGCAAATAAAGGGAAAACTATAAAAACTAGGATAATCGAAGATCTGGAGTACCTGGTGACCCTGATTAGAAAACACAAGAGCCCTAATAGAACTAGTACTTCCCATAAACTCAGAGAGCTGAAATTTGGTACAGAGTTAGGGTTTAATGGGCAAATAAAGGGAAAACTATAAAAACTAGGATAATCGAAGATCTGGAGTACCTGGTGACCCTGATTAGAAAACACAAGAGCCCTAATAGAACTAGTACTTCCCATAAACTCAGAGAGCTGAAATTTGGTACAGAGTTAGGGTTTAATGGGCACATAAAGGGACAACTATAAAAACTAGGATAATCGAAGATCTGGAGTACCTGGTGACCCTGATTAGAAAACACAAGAGCCCTAATAGAACTAGTACTTCCCATAAACTCAGAGAGCTAAAATTTGGTACAGAGTTAGGGTTGAATGGCCACATAAAGGAAAAACTATAAAAACTAGGATAATCGAAGATCTGGAGTACCTGGTGACCCTGATTAGAAAACACAAGAGCCCTAATAGAACTAGTACTTCCCATAAACTCAGAGAGCTGAAATTTGGTACAGAGTTAGGGTTTAATGGGCAGATAAAGGGAAAACTATAAAAACTAGGATAATCGAAGATCTGGAGTACCTGGTGACCCTGATTAGAAAACACAAGAGCCCTAATAGATCTAGTACTTCCCATAAACTCAGAGAGCTGAAATTTGGTACAGAGTTAGGGTTTAATGGGCACATAAAGGGACAACTATAAAAACTAGGATAATCGAAGATCTGGAGTACCTGGTGACCCTGATTAGAAAACACAAGAGCCCAACCAAACTATTATAGATCGACATATACCGCCCTTACAAAAAATATTCAACTTGGTGGGCCGCTTTATTTGATGTCAAAAATCTAAGGTCTGAAGTATCTGATGAAGAACCCTCAGCTGGTATCAGCTTTATTAGAGATATTATGGTAATGCCCCTTCTACTATTGGTACATAAAAAAATCGACTGTCATTGCAAAAATCCAGCGTAGTGGGACACATCTTCATTTAATCTAGCCTATACCGTCCCACTAGTGGTTCGCTCCGAACTATGAACTCGCGACCTCAGTTACAGATGTATAACTTTGCTTACGCCATTCGCGCAGCAACTATACAACCCCATATCTCGGCAACCCATCGACCGATTTGGCTCATGTTCAAATTAAAAAATTCTTTTAATTTAGTTTAGATAGGCGGGCCTATCAAATTTCATAACGATCCGACCAAATTTACTCAAGTTATCGTCGAACAAACATTCATACATACAAACATACATACATACAAACGCCGGATTGTTCCAGCAGACTCGGAGGACTTCGCTCGCTCGTTCAACAAGAAATAGTCGGACGATTAACTTTATTCTACTCGAACATTACATAAATTTAAAAACTGTGTCAAATAAGAAAATCTAATAAAATTAATAAATATGCCCTCGTTTCTACAAAAAGAAGTGAAATCCCACCAAAAACATTCTGTAAAAACTAGCCAGGTCTCGATGGATCTGCTTGTTTATCTCTAAAAAAGTAATGAAATCTAGACAAAGTCGTGCCAAGTCTAAGGTTCCTTACTGCGATTTCTTTATTATTATAGTTAATGTTGTGAGACTTGGCTGTTGAAGGGTACACAAGGGTACAAAACCAGGTGCTCCATGACACCATTGCACCAATCTGTCGCCAGAACCGCTTGTGTACCCTTCAACGGCCAAGTCTCACAACATTAACTATAATAATAAAGAAATCGCAGTAAGGAACCTTAGACTTGGCACGACTTTGTCTAGATTTCATTACTTTTTTAGAGATAAACAAGCAGATCCATCGAGACCTGGCTAGTTTTTACAGAATGTTTTTGGTGGGATCTATCTTACCTTTAGTTAACGGAACAAAAAATATTTTAATCGTATCGTACGAAACCACTAGAAACATTACGTCTTTTCCCTGAATCTCGGCAAAAAATATTGTTGGCAACAATGGCCCAAGCGGCGGACAAACGGGTGCGGAGGGTGGGGGTTCATGTGTTTGAATCAAACAAGATGGTGATTGAGACAACAATTTTTTAACGTTATTTTAAACAAGGTCTAAAGTAAGTTTGATCAAGGCTAATGTTAATATAACATTTTCTCTGTTAGTAAATTCAAACAAGTAAACTATTTAAAACTATGGTATTGAATAATTAATTCGACAAAGACTAATCTTCAAACAAATAAATGGAATTGTTATTTTAATATTTTACGTGGTATTCAATCAAACAAGTAAACTGTTTAGAACAATGTAGTTATATTGTTATTTGGACAAACACATTTTTTTGAAACAATTATAATTCATTGTTGTCCTACTCATGAACTCTTTTTTAAATTAAATATAACTCTTAGGTAAATCCATAAATATGAAATTGACGATTTAACAAAAACTATAGTTATGACAACTTGGTTACTTAGTAGATTTGTCCAATGGCCGTTTTTTAACCTAAAGAAGAAGTCTTAATTATATTTAACAAAATGGTTGGTAAAAATATTCATAATATGTGTTCAAGTCAAATAATAGGTCTAGTTGTTAGCCTAAACATAGATGACTTTGCTGCAACAACTAGTCAACTGTGGTTAATGTAATGAAATTCATATTTGTTTCATTCAAATTAACATCAACTAAGAGAATACTCCACTTAGTTGGATTTCATTTTTTTCAGTGTAGGTGAAGTTACTTGGAGCTGCATAAAGTAAACTTATACAAGAGCTATTGCTACTGAAATACACCACTTTTAATTTCTATTATAAACTTTAACCATAGTGGTCAAAACTACCACATTTTTCAACGGTCGAGTCTTTAAATTAAATGCCTGCCTTTATTTATTGTTACACTTATAATAACATACCCAAAATTAAAAGGCTACAAATTGAAAACCCGTCCTTTTTTTGAAGTCTGTAAAAAAAATGTAGCCAAAACGAAACGAAGCGAAAACCTATACTTTATAAACTTCAAAAACTTCTCTTCCAATGAATCAATCCACAAACACTTTACGATATTACCCCTCGCGTTATAAATCGCGTATCGTATTGGCTTGGACAAAAACTGCTGCGCTCGGTGTGGAGACACCCGGCTCGATGGCAGCGATGCATTACGCCATGAAAATCACCCGGTTTACGTGACACCACGAGAGCGGTGAACTTAGGAATCTTAAGAAATTCAACATAATGGTAAATAAAAATGTGGAGATTGACCGGTGTTACGGGCCGTTACACAGTGAGTTTTCATGCAGTTACAGGGTATTACAGGAAAACCAACGAGCAACGAGTGCTGCACCCCGTGTCGGATTTTTGGCAAAATTAGCCTGTTACAAAAACTGGCTACGGGACAACCGAATCATTCGTTTCAACGACAAAGGAGATATTTTTAAAACTAGTTATTTTTGTGAAAATACGATTTTCGTTTCAGTGCAACGCCTCTGTCACGCACACACGGGCGTCAATGCTTTGCTTCAAGTCAAACAAAATGACATGACGATGAAAGTAGTTATTATTGCAACTAGTTTTGTGAACATGCAATTTTCGTCTCGCCTTTGTTACACACGCACGGGTGGATCGATTTGGCCGGCCGAGCGAGTCGAGAGTTCCCGAATCCCGAGCGAGTGAGTGGTAAGGGAGTTAGAAAAATTGCTAGTTTCTAAAATAACGTGTTTTCGTAACTGGTTACGTGGTTCCAGTAGTTACGTACGTTACGTTTCGTAAAAAGCGCATAACGACACACACCTAATCGTTTGATTGTTACGCACTTCTGTCAGTAACTCAGTACTCATGACGTTGTCACGTCTCATGACTGCGAGTGGCATCAAAACGGAGCTTGCGCGGATAACGAGCACTTTACACGGGTTTTTTGACACGGTGTTTCATGACTCATGCTCGATGCGAATGATACACTACGTACGAGCTGGAACACCGCTTAGTCTCCACCTTTATAAAGCATGAATTAATTGTGGATTTAGAACCCAAGAAAGCCAAGCCTTTGCACAGCTAGTGGGACATGTACAATTGTACAGGCTAAATCTTACTAACTTACTAGTAAGAATCTTCGACTCTAAAACTACAAATAAAGTCCGCCCGCAGCCCACCCGATGGCCATACATCTTCAAGTCGATAGATCCATGGATGAGTGCAATAAAAGACGCAGACGCAAATAGTTGTGGGCAAACGTTGGGTAGTAATCATCGACCATCAACTCCTGAAAATGACAAAAAAATGGTTCACAAAATTATACTAAAACAGCTAAAATCTAGACTCAAACATAATAACTTATCTTGGTTCGCCCCGAACTTTGAACTCGCGACCCTATATCTGAGCAACACCTCGACCGATTTGGCTCATGTTCGAACTTGAAAATTATCTTTGACTCGTTTACCCGCCTACCAAATTTCATGACGATCCGACTACATTTACTAAAGTTATCGTCGAACGAGCATTCATACATACATACATACAAACATACAAATGCCGGATTGATCCAGTAGACTCGGAGAACTTCGCTCGCTTCGCTCGCTCGTTCAAATATTTCAATTTCGAAAAGAGATGGAGAGCACAGAAATGAACCGTAAATACGAGTACCAAGTACTGAACAAAAAATGATGGTGGTTAGATTAGGTTCATTAACTTTGTGGTCAACACCCGCATGAATAATACATAGAAAATATGATGTTTAATACATCGGTATGATGTATTACCGATCGACGGACGAGGCTGCGTAACGTCGCGCCTCCACTCTTGCGCTTTATTCAATGAGATCTAGTTGCTGACGCGCGGAATGCTGCTCCTCGGACGTTCGCTGGTCACAATGTTGCTGTGGGATTCAAAGGGAAACTAACAGGGTAATTCTACGGCAGAGCTATTCCCGTGGCATTTTTCATTTAAGAGTTTTCAGATAATTTGACGCTCTCACACTACTCTAGAACACATTAGTAACAATTTTATAATCATGTAACAATAAAATTGTTACTAATGTGTTCCAAAGCAATGTGAGAACATCAAATTAGCTGAAAAGCCTTAAATAAAAAATGACACGGGAATTGCTCTGCCAGTAGAATTACCCTGTTGGGTAATTCTACGGCAGAGCTGCATTATGCAATTCCCGTGGCATTTTTTGTTACATGATTATAAAATTGTTACTAATGTGTTCTAAAGTAATGTGAGAACATTAAATTATCTGAAAACCCTTTGTAACGTTATTTATTGCCGTTACTCTTTTATTTTACACCGTCCGATCATAACCGACGTTATCGGTTTCTCTAAGTATCGGGCGGTGTGAATCACTGGCAGCGCCCTACCGCGCTGGTCTGGTGGCCATGTTGGATCGACGCTTGCATCGTCATTCTCCTCCGGGCTACGGCAGCAGGCGCGCGCGCACTTTATCGCCGTGGCCACTGCCGCTCTAAATGTCCGGAGGTAGATCATACCTTGCTGCATCTTGCACTTTAATAAACCGTTTAAAATGTAATTCATAATTTTGTGTCGTGTGCCCCCGCTAATTGGGTAAGTGTGAGCAAATTACTTTGTTAGAAATAAGTAGGTACTTGACGATTTTGTGTTTCCTTTGTCTAATATCTTTTGTGCATTTAGCTTTTATCATGCTAAAAGCCTTTTCCCATTAGTTTAACTATCTTTTACGCCGGTCCATGATGCTAAATCATCGTTCACCGCTTTCATGGACTTTGACCGTGAGCGATGTCATCATGGCCGCTTGCAAAATGCTTTTCACCTTTCCATTTTAAATTATTTTCATTTAATTTCATCAAACCTTTTATTAATTGAATTCATTCACGCTTGCTAGCAATCTTTTATGCATTTAAAATATTATTTTGCAACTAGCTCGCATTTTCAGTTGTTTTATAAAATGCCTAGTTAATGTGTAAAAATAATTATAGTTTCCCCGTTCTGGTTTTGTGTACCGCCACACGCTTGCTACTGCTGGACCTGTTTCTTCTGCTGTTGGTGGCGCTGCACGAAACCAGAGCACTTCAAACCTGGAACTGACGCTGTGGAATTTTCCACATTCCAGGGTTCCACGGCACGGCTACAAATGTAGCCTCTTCTCTGCACGGCTGGAAAACCGGCCCACCTACTTCTTGGCCGCGTTACGGCCCCTTGCAATCTTTTCTACTCTTCTCTTCACGTCGGCCGCCTAACACCTGCGCCCGACCACCACCTGCCTGGCATTTCTTCCTGCGGGTCTACCACCTTCAGCGATCCAGGACAGTACTAGTGAAGTGTTAGTTCAACGCTGATTGAGAAACTGATTAGGCCCTCTTTACTTTCGACCTTAGCTCTTCGATTTTGTAGCCGGTAGCACTTTTGTAAACTACCCACTTTTATATTTTTATTAAAATTACTTTAAATTCTGATCGCGTCTTTCTATTTTACCTATATAACCGCCTCTTCAAGGTTAAACGTGACACCTTATATAAAAAATGCCACGGGAATTGCTCTGCCGTAGAATTACCCAACAACGACTTACCCCAGTAGAAACTGTGTAAGAAGCGCTACAAAAGATGACATTATTGTAAGACTTTCAAGGGACACTATACAGGGTAGGTTTGCGCGACGAAGGAGACTCCTATGCGCGTCATTCATGATCCGGAATTCCGGATAGATAGAACTTGATTTTTTTTTTTCTTGAGCACCCGATATTTAGGCGCCTACTCGTATTTAGGTGCCATGTTTTTTTACAATAGTGTCATAAAGCCACATTCCAAATTCCAAAATATTTACGAAGTTCATAGGAAATATACCTACCTATGTCTGTAAATCTTTGTAGAGATTATAGAATGCTCTGGATTTTCTGAGATTTTTCAAGTTTTTCTTGAGCCACGCCTCACAATGATCGTTTCGTTTTCCATCATAGTTTTTCAGTACATTTCCGCTATACCTAGGTAACGCCAATGTTCATAGTCTATAGTAGGTACTCATATTGTAAACTACAGGGTGCACTCTAAGTCGATAGCGGAACTTTAAGGAGGCTTTCTACTGATCACTACAAACAACTTGTACCAGGTGGCGAAAGAAATATCAGCTGTTCCATACAAAAGGTCGACTCAGTACTGCGCCAAATGTATGAAACAGCTGATATTTTTTTCGCTCCATTTTTTTCGCCACCTAGTACAAGTGTTTTGTAGTGATCAGTAGAAAGCCTACTTAAAGTTCCGCTATCGACTTAGAGTGCACCCTGTAGTGCTGTATATAGGTAAGTAGTTGCAGTTAGTCTATTTAGTCGGTCTATATAATTTTCGATTTAAGTATTTGTTCACGTAGATACCTACTTAACGATTCCACTCGAATCCATCTACATCAAATCGGCATGTAAGCCCCGTGCAGGCTGCGCGCGATACAATTGTTTATTTATGAGTTCTTAGCAGATAGATATTGGAAACATATCGGTATGTGCTGAGAGCAATCCAGACCGGCCCAGATACCTCGACTGTGGGCATTCTGAGGATTGTTACGATTTTTATGCCAGCATTTTCAGCTCAGCGGGATACTCTTAATCAATATTAACGCGTACATACTGTTTCTCACTGGGAGACAGTCCACTAAACATAGAAACAGCGAACCGTTTGCAGTATAGAATCGTGAAATTTCATTGAATTGGGTCGCATCGGGTCGCATCGGGGTCAGTTGGTAAATTATTTACCTTACTATCTCACTTTTTTGGCAACGTTATACAGCTACCGTAGTCTAGTGTATATCGAAATAAATAAGGTAATTAATTATTTTACTAAAATAATCGCGATATTATCATATTCGAAAAAATAATCTAAACATTTTCGGGCTATAGAGGTGCGCTAGTAGAGAATTTTATGAAAACAAACTTTTATCTATTATATGGGAGTAGGTTAATCAGGTTGTGAAACTTTGTAGGAATTAGTAGGCTCGTATTACTTGCGCGTACAAAGTCGTAGGCAAAAGGTAGTTGTATCTGAAATTCGAATTGGTTTCTAACTGCTGGCTATTTCTAATGTGCGTCATTTAAGTGTTCAAATGCATGTACTAATTAATATGGATTTTACAAGCCGTTTCGCAGAAGCGGATGGGCTGTAAAGTTTATTTTTAATTGCTGAAGAAAAACCTTAGTAGCCAGTGAAACATGGTCTGTGCATTCCACAGACTCGGTAGGTACAGAGTTACATCTCGTAACTACAACATACACGAATCGATACATTTGCGATTCTTACTACTTTTTGCCCGCGGCTTTTCTCTCGTGGCTTTAAATTACTATTAGTTCAGTTGAAAAAAAAACTAGACCTTAAATTACATAAATATGTTCCATTGAGACAATGAATAACATAAAAATCTATTTTCAGTAGCACTCCTTTTAGCTCCTTAGAGTCTTTTTATCTCTACATGAAAGTGGATCGATTGGCATCAATAATGTTTTTTCGCTGACCGTAAATTTTTTCCAAAAAATTGTCAATTACTTAGTAGGTACTTAGATTAATAGAAAACCAATAAAACCAACTATGATTTCAGCTTCTAAGATTTTGGTTTTCCAGTGTCCTTTGCATGAATACCTTCACATGGAGAGGCTATGCAACGGAGAGTTTCCCCCATGTTATTGCAAAGAACCCTACAGAACAAAATTACAGCCCTGCTCCAAATATCAAGGTTCATGCCCGAAGCTGTAACTTTACTCCCATTTGCAACACACGGGTAGCACTATTATACGCACCCAAATATCCGGCTTCAAACCGTGCAAAATATTGAAAACGATGAAAATAATGAAAATAATGAATACTATTTTGTTTTATGATTAAGATAATCTAATTTACAACTATTATTTTTAACGATATACTTAAATACCTAATATGTTTGCCAACTTCACAGTCATCAGCTTTAAGTTAGGTATTTTATTTTTTAAAAATGGCTTTACGATCATTTTGAGCTTCTTTCAGCTTTATCTTGCATTGACAGCTAAGTTAATTGCAGTTTGTCCCGCTCTTAGTAAACCAATTTAGTAAGAGAGAGTCGTCAATCGTGCCCCATCATACTCAAGAAGGTCCTTCATTCTAGATATACTGGGCGCCACATTTATGACATGTTATCTATGGTATTTTTCGCTCTATCACGCTTGGAATATAGCTCAGTGATTACCTGTCACCTTACATCGATGACATCCTAATCTTTAAACAACGAGAATTTATGTCGTGTCATTGACGTTGTTAAAAGACGTAATAACGAATGATACAGCGAACGTAGTAAAACTCCGGTTCTCATTACAGGTTGTATTTAAATTGAGCAAAAACGGCGCATATCTGGATGTGTCGCCCACCGTACTGGGTAGTCAGACGGCTTTTTTGCGTCCAAGAAAAACTCTCTTGAGAAAGTCGAGTCATCCGTCCCTTTCATGTAGATTTAAGGCCATGGATGTGGCATTAAAATAACTTCTGTTTGGTTCTTTACGTTCTTTTCTACTATAGGACGTGAACCGTAGATCTTCACCTCTGGAAATAACCGGCATAAGTATCACTTCGTTTCAAATAAGATTTTCTATATTTAGGACCTATAGTCCTCTGCAAGTGTTCTTTAAACCCTTTCTTCCGTTTCACCTGAGGGAGGAAAATTAGTGCTAATTATTTTAATGGTAAATTATACTATTGATGTAATTGAAGCGAAGTGAAATGGCCCTAAATGTAGAATCCGAAAATTACAGTTTGAGTGACGTGCCTTCACACAATTGAAAAGGCGAGAAACCCAATGGCTATGTAAGCTTCTTTGGGCAAAACGAGACATCGAAACAAAAAAACTAAGTCAAACCTACTTTTTACCTCCTCCACGCCTACGTGCCTACTCAGGCGGGTAAACCAGTTGAGTCTAGTTCTAATGAGAAAAACTGTATCAGCGTACGTTAGAAAAATACCGCCACAAGTAGCGGGATGGCATAGAGAGTGAAAACAACCTTCGTCGGGGAACGACTCTGGTTAGAGACTGGCCGTGCCCACTGCTGTTAAGGAAATATCAATTGAAGTTATAGGCCTTATTTAAACGTGCAACAATTTGATCTCAGCAGGGGTAAAACGCAATTTTGGATTCTTAAGGTGTCAGATTACTATTCAATAGACACCGCAAAAAATGTGTACCTACTTATAGGGTTAAGACACAGTTGAAGCCAAGCACGCAAATGGACGCTTGAACTTTTTTTGTAAAGCCTAGCCTAAACGCATTTTTTGAAGTAACTAAAAAGTTCTTCATTTCTGGAGATTGGCCGTTTAGCTTTTAATACTCTGTAGTTTTCTTGGTCATCATCAACTGATCATCCACGCTTCCCATTGTAATATTATAGAGTTTACATTTAAACAAAAATCCAATAAAAACTAATAATCGAAGGATACCTTAGAACCATCACCCAGTGTGTGAAGGCAATCGCTTCTGAAAACGAATAAAATATCACCAAATAGAAAAAAAAACAAAACTCCTAATCATTTATGAGCCCAACTGTACCGTTTTCCGGCCGATTGAAATCGCTATCATCCGGCGACTTCAATATGTCTATTATAAACATAAGTAGTAGACATCTCGCAGTGGAAAGTGAATAGGGTGTGGCCAAACTGCTTGCAAGAGGTGTTATTTTGTTGCACTAGTTAGGGTCATTAGGTCCGTTGTAAACAGAGCCTTCTTTTTGCAATCTGCGCAATAAGTGGCGTTGTTATTGAAATGGTTTTATCTGGTTTGGAAGCTGCTGCAATGACATATATTGATTTAACTGTTTCACTTACTTTTATTAACGAAGGGTTGTTAAAGGAATATAAAATGTACAGTGCTTACGTAAATTTAAGTTGCTTCAATGTCTGTCTCTTCATTCAACCATGTATGAAGAGACAGACATTCAACCAAGATACCCGCATCTGTGTAAAAAAATAACAATGTATCACTGGAGCAAGGTACTGGTACTCACAACACAGGTTTTTTATCTTAGGTACTCACAACACAGGTTTTTTGTCTATAGTAAGTGTCATGTCGCACAATTAATATACCTATCTTGTATTTTTGGAACAAATTAATAAATTTCATTTCATGTAGAGCGCGTAAAATGTCGCTAAGAAATATCCTATAGAAGTATATTTTTGGTAGACAACAAGAACCTAGTTGTACTTAGTTGTTTTGGTTAAAAAAGAGTGTTTCAAATACTTTCAAGGTTAAAAGGCACATGGCTTTCTTAAGTATAACTGGTGTTCGTTTTCATCTGAAGTAGAATGTTGTATCTTCTTTCAAGATGAGATAACACAGTTTTCACATCGTTATTTTAAACACAAACATCGCTTTAACCGCTGACCGATAAACAACCAATAATTCGACAGTAAATTTTCAATGATTACCGCGAAGAAGACGAAAATAATGTCATAAAATTCATAAATAATGAGACCCTACGTGCTCCACCGGTGAAATTACTTCATGATTAAGTCGAGACGGGTTAAATCAAGACATAACGAGGTGTACAATTTTGGTGCATCGATGATCGATACGAAAACTTTCGGTGCTTTGGGTGCTGCGATCACACATCCGTCACTTCATCTCGATCCTTCGTGAACACGAGTGCACTACCCGCTGGATAAAAGTATTAGCAGAGAATGTGGACGCAGCATTAGAATAAGTTGGTTGCAAAAATGCGCACGAAACTTAGATGTCAATTTACATCCAGTGTGTCTTGTCTCGGTGTGCCCGCGCTGCATTCGTAATTTGCGACTCGCTTCTAGAGCAAGAAATGAGGGTTCTATAGGTTAAATAAAAAATTAAAAGCATAACGATTATGAAGAGACACAAAACGCGATTTATAAAAATGAATGATTTCGTTTATTAATGCATGGTTACTCGATCTAGTATTAAGGAACCCCAAAATCATAAATATGGACCAGTCTGCTCGCGTAGGCAAGTAAGTACAATCGAGGACAAAAGTGCTGCCACATTTTTAGATAAAGATCCATTGATTTACGACTTACCACACCTAGGTTTAAAATAGGTGTGCATTTTGTCACTGACAGTATACGAAGCGCGGTGTATAATTTAGTAATTCAGAAACGACATTATGCACAATAGTGTCGACGGCTATCACGGTGCTACCTTATAATTATCCGTCCAATCGATATCATCGGCTACTTACTGGGACTACATATTTCTCGGTTTGCAGCAACAGTGCCGAAATGATGCATAACGACGTCCATCAGGGGCGATTTCGAGGCGATAATGGGATTTGTTCGCGTTTATTTCGATAATTATAGTGGTTCCCAACCCCGCGGCGGCGGCGGTGCACCGCTGTTATGAGTTATTGCGGTCGCCAGTCTGTCGGCTGAGCCGTCTGTCGCTTCGGAACACTTTTACGATGTGTTGAGGTCACATCAAAATCGAACATTTTTATTTTATTCACTATGCACGTATGTGATGTGGAGTGAGGCCTATTTCTAAATTTATCTGACTATTGGGCCTCTTTAACTACGGATCGTATTCTTGGAGAATAAGCACGAAAAAAGAAGAACTCCAGGATCTCATAGATATACGAGTAGATAAGTGTTCTCTTAAAATTTGTTAATGTTTTATTGTTAACTTTGTTTTATTGTTTGGTTTTTTGTACATCCGTTTCTGCTCACCACTGCTTTCAGCAACCAAATAAAAAGCTTTAAATTCAACGCTCTCTGAGGAAAGTAAGTATGTGCACTGAAGTGGCCAAACTGCGAAAGAAATGAGGCGAATGCGGTAAACTTTGATCAAAGAAATATAGGCCGGCAGCCGCAATTAGAGACCAAAATCAGGCATCTCAAACGGCGCTATCAATCGCCTATCTGCTGCCCCAAACGATCATTACCGACCCTATATCTAGCCTGAGCGATAGATAACATAATATAGGAGGCACAGAAGGTCTGCGCTTGAAAGAACAATGCAACGTTTCCTTTGAGCTGTGGTCCAAAATGTTTAAATGTGTGGTAAATGCTTGAAACTTAAGTATGCCAGACATGTAAGTAAGTAGACATGGGCCCGGTTTCTGAGTTGAGAATTTTGCTAAGCAAATGGGTAAGTATCATCCTGTCTCTGCAAATTTCTCACAAAAGAGCGTGACAGAGCGATACGTAAGTATGTGCTTAGTAAAATTCTCAACTCGGAAACCGGGCCATGGACTATTTTCAAATCGTCATAATTTTAGCTTTCCTAAATGTTAATGTAAAGCAATGTCTACCAAATATTACCGATTGCATATTTTCAGCCCTTGCAGTTGGGAAACACGAGATCTAGGCCACAGCTTAGTTTGCCAGCAGGTCTTCTGTGAACGGGTATCTGTTTTCTACCGATAAGCTAGTCCAGCCCGGCAGTTTATTAGCGTTGGACTGCTCGACTTTATAATTAATTTATCGCATCGCCCTCATCAAAATATCTCCGCGAGGCATGAGGTCCTGACCAAAGTCGGGCAGCGGTAATGGGCTTGGAGATGGGGTGGTGCCTTAATGGGAGCAGACGTTTGAGTACGAGACGTGAAGAGACAGAAGTATGTGCCGTGGACAGAAGCATGTATCACTTTCCTGGCCTGTGTGTGGAGTGTGTAAACTAAGGCCTAAAGCGGTTGCATCTACCTAATGAGATGATTTATGCGTCCAATGGCACCTCCAATCAAACTACAGGGTGCACTCTAAGTCGATAGCGGAATTTTAAGTAGGCTGTCTACTGATCACTACAAACAACTTGTACTAGGTGGAGAAAAAAATGGAGCGAAAAAAATATCAGCTGTTCCATACAAAAGGTCGACTGAATACTGCGCCAAATGTATGAAACAGCTGATATTTTTTTCGCTCCATTTTTTTCGCCACCTAGTACAAGTTGTTTGTAGTGATCAGTAGACAGCCTACTTAAAGTTCCGCTATCGACTTAGAGTGCACCCTGTAGATGGTTGGAGGGATCACACGATTGCTGCAATGCCTGGGACATTGTTTTAAATGGAGTAGGCTTGCCCAGCACCTATACCATCCTGACAGCTTAGCTTAGCTTAGAGCTTAGCTGTCTTATTTTTAAAGAAATGCTATCATGTAGGTTTTCTATCTATCTATCTAGTCTTTGACTTAAACTGTTTGCCATAGGCCTCTTCCTTAGGCCAGCTCCTAGGTAAGCAGCTGATCTTGTTATCTACCCGCTGAATTGATTCAAGCTTTTTGGTAGTGCTGTAGAATTAAAGCTCTTTTTTTAGTAGTTACGAAGACGGTTGATGAAGACATAGAAAAAAGGGAATGGCTTTGTCCAGTTGTGGTAAAAAACACATGCGTTTGTTTAAAAAAATGTCATGCGTAAAGCTTTTCTTCTGTTCCATTGATTTGCAAGTATTTTGTGATTCGAGTTCGGCATTGCGGAGATGGTAATGTGTGGTAGGGTTACCGCTGTTCAGTGGGTTGATCACTGCATGTGCCCGTTTGACCGAACAGATTCTTATCAGCAGATCCCGATGGAAGATAAGATAACGAATGTCTTGAAATGTACCAATTAATTTTTCTGCGCTAATTATTTCGTTCGTTTGCTAATTTGAATCGAACTAAGGCTCTAGGAAAAGTCTAGGTAAACATATTATTTTATTGGTCGCAGATTTTCTTGCTTAGCCCAAGTACAAGTACGTAAATTCTCTACGTTTTTTGTTGATGATTTGTGTGAGTTACACTTCATAGACAATGCTGATTGAAGATCTACGTATATATAACCGATCTATCTATGAAGTTATACTCAGTTTCAAATTTGGAACAGAAAATAGCAAAGCATTTGTTATAAGAAAATAATAAAAGCAAAAGCAGCTTTCTGCAACGAAGGTTTGCACGATTTGTTTTACACTATTTGTTATTCCTTAGAGAGGTTTTCTTTTTTCACACGTGTAAATAGCAACCCTAACCAGTTGCGGTTCGTCTTGAAGATTTTCGTTAATTACGTGTCTGCTTCGCAGTTTCGTTTCGTTTGCAAGCCTCAAAATCGTCCGAATTGCTCGTCATTTTGGCACTTTTACCCCGTGAAACAGGCATCGCGTGTTACAGACACTATGCACTGATTATACGTTTGAGGTGATTGTTTTGACTGAAATGAGGCTATTGTCACAAAATTGTTACTTGACAGAAGATCGGCCTTAGCTTTAGGACGGATGGCGGGCTTTGATTCGTAACAAAGGACATCTTAGCAAAGAAAACTTAGAACGTCATCTTCTAAACGTCACAAAATGCATTATGTATATGTAACGTTTAGAAGTACAAGACACTATTTTGTTTTCTACCTATAAGTAAGTACTTATTTTTAATAAATTATATTTGATATACATTTTGATAAATTATATACAGGGTGTTAAAAGACCGCCAACAGACCCGAAAGCCACGCATACTAGACATCAAAACAAAGTACTTTTTCGATAAATTATTGCTGGGAAATTATTTTGGTTTTTTAGGTTATAATTTTGGAAAATATTTTATCACGCAATGGATGTGTAACGCAGAGAACTCATATTGCGCAAGCGTTGATATAAACTTTTGTTACTTGCGCTCGAGATGTTAAGAATACATTGCGGGTTGCAATTTTAACGTCGTTTTATGCAAGAAATATTCAATATTTTGATATGGTTCCTTGAGAAGAAATGTTAAGCATTTGATATTGAGTACATTTCAGCAAAAAAAAATTTTTGAAAAGTCCGACTTTGAACCTCATTATCTCGGAAACCGTTAATTTCCCAGGCATAGTTCCTTGGGCAAAAATGTTCGATATGATGAGGACAATATGTGGTTTCCCGCTTTGTTGGCGGTCTTTTAACACCCAGTACATACATATATTTGATAAATTATATTTGTTTATTTGTAGTTTTTTTTAGCTGTAAAAAGAAGTAGGTCTTCATGAGTAGCTTCTTCTTTTTACAGCTAAAAAAACTATATAAAATATAAAAAAGTAAGATGTAGCCTGTACATGTGCAATTGTACATTTCCCACTAGCTGGGCAAAGGCCTTCTCTCAGAGAGAGAGTTCGAGCTTAATCACCACGCGTGCTCAATACGGGTTGGCGATTATTAAATTGATTTTAATTGATTTTTTATATGAAATAAAATTGATTAGAAATTAGTACTTAGTCTTATAATCAAATAGTGTCTTCATTGTGTAAAACTGAGCTGTTACTTTTGATTACTTTTTATTTTGTGACATTGCAGTGGCTTAAACTGTGATTTCAGAGCACATTTCATTTCGAGGTATCATTTGGAGTCCGTAATATGACGATTTTATTGCTCTCATGAGTCTAAATGAGCGCAGACATTGACACTTAAATTCATTACATGTGTTTGGATGTAAATAGTGTCAGTAATAAGACATTACAGCCCAATTAGTCCGAATATGAGAACGTTAATAAAGTTTTATGTGATTTTTGCTGATAATTACAAAGTTAAATAGCGGAAAAGATCGTATAATGTGTAAGTCGAACGGGTACAAAATTACTGTAACTTTTTTTTACTCTGTACCAACTCTTAAAATAGGGCAACATGATTTTTAACGTAAATTTTACTTATAGGACACCTTATTTAGGTTTGGATATCAAAGAAAATACATACCAATAATCAAAATTGTACCTGCAACGTCTTATTTTCTCACAAGGCTACCACGCCCGTTTTATCAACCATATCATCAAAGACAAGAGTTTGGGGCAGTGCAAGACAAACGTAGACAGACATTTTTATCTCTAATTTCGATTTAAACCTCATTTGAACAGGGATTCATATTAGCGGACAAGGCAGTGTCTCAAATATGTTGTTAATTTTATAAGTGTCGCAACTTGTGTCATATTTTTTTGTCACAAATCTACGGTGGGCGTGTTTGAACGTTGTTTCATCATGAAGTATGAACCGAATATAGCGAAGCTACAAGTATCTACTTATTTACGGAGTAGCACTAAAAGTTTACTATGGCAGTATAGTAGCTGCGAGCAAGTTCTCAAAGTAATAGGGGTAGTAGCATCCAAACGGCGACCACAACGAAGCACGCTGCTGCCTAAATAACAATACGGCCCTAGAAAAGACATCAACGCGCTGCCTTGCGCTTTCAAACGCCCCATACCGGTTCTGCAAGTTATGGAAATATTATACAAGGTGTTACAAAAGTACCTAACTCTTTTTACAGGGTGTAACCTACTGGTCAACAGAATGTCTAATTAGTAAAAAGCATTATCATTATTCCCTAGCACGGGTTAGTGCTTTAGAAAAAACAAAAAAGTAGTAAAAAAAACTTGAAAAAACAATTTTATTTTATACCTCAAAATTGAAAAATTTTCATAACTTTTTTGTTTTTGTTATTAGCTCTTTAAAAATATGTTTGTACGTGTTGGTGCATTTACATAGCTTTGAGTTGTTAAAACATTGTGAAAGTCAATGAAAACAATATTTAAAAAATACTTTTCTCCCGCCACATCGTTCACATTTTATTAATTTAAAAATTAACGGAACGTCATAGCGCAAATAAAATATTTAGGTTGTGATCCCTATCACCGGGTGCTATTACCCTGTAAAAAGAGTAATATACTTTTGTAACACCTTGTATTATCATACTAACAAAAAAGGTACCTAAATAATTGTACTTAAAATGAAATGAAATACCCACCCAAAAAGATAAAACACTGCATGCTTCTGCTTGTAACATGCAATTTTACGGTCTATTGTATCGAACAAAAAATAACTTTCTGTAACATCTTGCATATACATAATTCGTAAAGCTACTTCGTACTGTCGTAGAGTATTATGTAGGTAGTGTTTTTATTTGATTTTACTTCGTGTTTTATTTCAATTTATACTGGTGTTTTTTTAATTTTTAATACAATTTGTTTTCATATACATTGAAACTGCCTGACTTTTTAACTGTGATTTATTGTAATACAAATTGTCATGTTTTAATTTATTTAAATTTTTAACAGTTTTTTTAGTTTTTAATCTATGGAAATGTAATATTCCACAATAAATGTTTTGAATGAAAGAATTGAATAGTACGGTTGCTGTACCTCCTCTAAGTCCCAAGTGCTCGACCTTGCTTATCGTTAATTAACTATCTTGGACACTGGTTGATGGATCGGTCACATACCTCGCACGTCGGTTGCATGTCACTGTTTAGACCTCTCGAATTCACGTAACCGACCGCAGACCATTATGTGACGTCCTGTCTACCACGTATTTGAATATTCCATATTTCGTCATTGTCGACTTTGTTTCGATTTGAATAAGGGCTCTATTTGAAAAGTAGAGCAGGTCCTAGGGGCACGACACGCTAAAATATCCGCTTCGAAAGTAGTTCTATGAAGTGTCAAAGGTAAAGGCTACTGATTTGCCAATAAACCGATAAGATTTGGTACCGGACCTACTAATATTATTTACTTGAATTAACATTACGGTTTAATAAAGTATACCGAAACATTAAATTCTCTCTTTTCTGATTACCTTATAACCGGTTTGGCTTTCAGATGAAAAAACAACGGGGCAAAAAGGTACATAGATACTTTGTATGTAAATATAAAATATTTCAGCCATTTGTTTTAGTTGGTCAAAATTTTGGATGATAACACTACGATTGCATTTTTTCAAGGGATATCTCCCCTCGGTGTAACCCCGAGATGGCCCATGTATTTTATGTGTGTAACTTTTGCTCCTAACCAAAAAATTTGACAGACCTATAATATTAATATTAGACTATCCTTACTACCACCAACCGCAATTTCGGTAAGCGCACCAAACCAGAGGCCCAGTGAGTTTTTCAATAAGCAATAAATAACGTAACGCAACGCGGCGCACGCGCCACTAACAAGCCGCGCCGTGCCATCGTTGCGCAAGAGACCCCACCCTGCTCTGGCACGTCTGCGGACCTAGTGAGGAGAGACAACGGTTAGATTGTCAAGGCCTTTATTGGGTTGGTTCTTAGGCTTTGTTTTTCTTAGTTAGCTTGGATTTTTGTGTCCCACTGCTAGGCAAAGGCCTCTCGTTTTGTCTTCCACACATCTCTGTCCTGGGTTACCTCTGGCCATCCGGCCAAGAGCTTATTCAGGTCATTTCGCCATCGTCGTCTAGGTCTGCCGTGCCACCGTAGTCCGTCATGTGGGACCCATCAGTCGGCGGCGATCTTTACCCACCTGTTTAGCTCATGCAGATTTGATATCTTAGAAAATGTAGGCCTTTGGCAGATGACTTATACAGCTTCCAGTGACTCGTACATTCCCACTCACACTACATAGGTAAAGCGACCACTCGGACGCTGCACTGCCTGGGACATATTTGCTTACTCAGTAAATAAACCATTTTCCTATTGGCTAGCTAGGCTGATTAAGCTAAGGGAGTAGATATGTAGGGGCAAGCCAAGCTTAAACATCCAAGAATATGTAGGAATTGTAACAGAGAATAAACATTATTTTTCAAAGATTGGGTCAATTTGTGCTTCTTCATACTTTTCCCCTTCTTCCTTTCTGACCAACTTAACCGACCAACTGAAAAGGACCAATTATTTTTCTCGCATGATGCATATTTATATCAAATTTCCTGTTATTTCTATGCAAGAATCGTTTACTCTCGACACTTGCACCACGCCCTATCAGATTCAGTTCTTGTCCGACCTGTGTCCACAATGATATACTTACTAGATCTAGACCAGATTTCTACGTAATGACATTTCGTGATAAACCCACTCGCGTCGAGGAGGAGTATTGCATTTCAATTATACGAGGATCTCGGCTGCGATATCTTTGCATCTAGTACTGTATTTTATTACTTAAATTCTATTGCATTTGTTTCAATTTAGTAGATATATTTATATTAGCCGATACAAAGAGTAGTTATGAGGCGCATTTACTTACTTGCTAGACATTTTTGATGTAATGTATGGTTTTAAGTTTTCTTGACGTTTGGTGGTAAAACTTAAAAAGTGATGGAAATCATTGCTTTTCAAGTGCACTACAGCCTATCGTAGTTCTTACTCTGGTGCCTATTGGAGGTTTACGCGGTGTACGCCTTTCTATTCTACGCTGACCACTCCTATCCATTCTTTGATGTTTTTCAGACAAACTTCTTCTGGCGACATCTCTTTTACCCTCAATCTTGCCCATCATGATAATGTCGTACTAACGCCACATTTCGATGTGACGGCATGACAAGACGTACGAGTATCTGCGAATAGTTTTAGAATCTTAGTCTCTGAACTGTCGGAAAACATTGGTTTTCTCGCCAAAGTAGGCTCTAAGTGCACAATAGTTTATCAGATAGAAGCCAATCAAATTAATCCACCGCTAAGGTTCCACGCTGGCGATGGCAAGATACACTTTAAAGTTCGCGGGCGGTACTGTTTGTCACAAATTAATGGTAATAAAGCATAATCATATCGTAAACGCTGCTCGTGCGCCTGCGCTCGCGCCGCCGGCGACGCCATTGCTGGCGGGAATCCAAGATGGCGGGAATGAACGATTTGGATTTCGAACCAATGTTTCTGTTCAAGGGGTAGGGTGCTAGATACTCGTAACTGTATTTTTCGTATTTTCGTTACGGTCTAATCTTTTTTATTTAGTCATAGATTTTTCTTATTTCTGACCGATCCGATCTCAACCTTCGTCACCTTACTTCTTATAGAGAGTTTAGAACAGAGTCGGTTGCAATCTTAAATTGCTGAGGGTTTTCAAAATTTTAAGTACCTTGAAGCAATCTTGTTTTAAGAATAAAAGTGGTTTTGCTAAAGAAAACAAAAATAAGTTTAATTTTAATGTTATTTATTTTGCTTTGATAGGCTATCGGTGACCTTTGAACGACTAATAGGTAGGTACAAAATATCAAAAGTACAAAATTGACATTTTTAATAATCTCTATTCTTTAACCTTACGTAGTGATAAGTTAATTAGCATCTCTTGTGATTACATCAATGTTTGGTATGAGTATAAACATGTCATGGCATCGTTTCCTGCGTTCCTTCAATGTGGCAATGTCAGCATTAGGTATGGGCTCTACACAAACACCCGTCTACAGTATTCTCTCACAAGTCACAGAGTAGTAGCTGGAGAGCTGGTGACCAATCGACTTATTTTGTCCAGCTGTACGAGGCCGGGAGTTGGAAGGCGATAGAGTACTTCGCTGAGTCTGAGAAAGGCCGGTCGCGGTTGAAAGTTCGACTTGTTAAAATTCAATGGAAGTGGTAAGTTTTTTTTTCTACAAGGCTGGGAACTTCTAGGCTGGTTGTGAAGATTCAGCTGATCACGAAAAGTTTTGATTTATTTTTTATAACTCAAAAATTTACACTTTCTAGGTTATAAAAAACGAACTTTCAACTGCGCTCGGCCAATACCTAATAATAGTGATTTTATGATCGCAAAGTCTAAATAAGCAGCTCCCAGCCTTGCACGACAAAAAACAAGCTAAATCCATAAATTTACACTTTCGAGGTAAAAAAAATCGAACTTTAAACCGCGACCGACGAACAAAATATTTTTCCTACACTTAGCGAAGTCTACTCTATCAGCCTGCCAACTCCCAGGCTTGTACGATAAAGTAAGTCGAATGTTCACCAGCTATCCAGCTACGAGTACCTAGCATTTCGTTCCTAGGTGAACTAAAGGAAATAATCAGGCTACTCTGTTTATGTTTAAATAAGGTTTACTTCAACAGCTGTCAGATGGATTCATGGCTGTCTCCATTGAGCAAAGTGAGGGCAGTATTATTGGTCCTACTACTAACATTCTCGTTTCAGGACGCCTAAATTGTCTCGAAGTAAAGAGGAGGTTACTACTAAACGGTAAACAGTACATTTAAGGCCAATTTGTACACGGAAGACTATGATGGGTAGACAGAATCATCCCCTTAAGTTACTATACGTTTTATACGGCGACAAAAAGTATTATAACATAATTATATGAAAAACTTGCAAGCTTGTAATATTTAATAGAGATCTATCTATACTTAGAGGAACGTTTAGATAAATTCTTTGAAAATCTTTTATTATTGGGTAAATATTTGTTTTGTTATCCTTAGAAAAGTACACAACAGGTTTTCAAAATTTAAGCCCAGTAATAAATAAATCACAGTTTTAATTCTTAAATTTAGAAATTAATAAAAATTTGGACGATAGGTTTTTAAAGTTCTAAAGAATTTACAAAAAATACTAATTTATATTTAGATAATATTATCAATTTGTATATTGGTTTAGTGTACAGAAACTTAACAATCAGAGCTTTTTATTTGATGTTAAAGGAAGCAGTCAAGTTATATTAAGTAGATCCTTAGTCGCCTTGACCGCAACCCATTATTCGAAAATTAAAGCTCAAAATAAGTTAATATAACGCAATACATATAATATATTTTCCTGAGCTAAGAAGACTTTTGAAAGTTAACTTTTCTCTAACAATTTACAAAAAAAGAAAAACATTCATTTATAATATTCTCAATAATCAACAAGTTATACATAATTTTTATATTGGTAACCGGCGTTTCTCTCAGACTAATAATACTAAAATATTTTTATATCGACTAAAGCGAAATGTTCAAAACAATTATAAAGTATACGAAAATAATACAACATAAAGATTTTAATTCTAAAAATAGCGAACACTCATGTACTTACGATATACAGGGTGGCAATTGTTTTTGACATGTCTCAAGGTTTGTCACATATTTAAGCACCCTGTATAGTTTTACCTTACTTCTACCTTTTAAGGTAGAATTTACAACTATAATTACTTTTCTATCGGTAGTGGAAATTCGGAGCGTACTTACACTATCTACTCTTAATTAACTTATTATTTACAGTAGTTACATCATTATTTTTTATCACTTTTACATGGTTTAACCTAGTTGCAAAATAAGAGTGATCAACACAAGGTGGTACTATTTCTGTTTCTAATCTCGAGTTGTAGTCTGAAGCAAAACGGTAACATACAAATGAAAAAGATCTAACACAAAACGGTACAAATTCAAAATAGGAATGGCTTAATGGCTATGGCAATAATAGAATTGGAATGATGTTTTGTGACGATTACCAGCTCTCTTTTGTTTCATGGAAGCACTATTCCGTTCTAAAGCACATTGTTCATTGTAAGTTTAAAAGCATAACATTATTCTTCCTTTGACCAGACAGACAGTCTGTTGGTCAAGTGTGGTCAGCGGCCGCCGCACGCCGCGGTGCCGGCGCCACGCGACCCATAAACGACCTTATCTCTTCGAAATACGTTTCATCTGGAGATCTTCTGCGCCCATCGTCACCATTCTCCGCCTCATGCTTCTTGAGATGCCTGTCCAAATTCGTTTGCTGCCCGAAACAGCGGTCACAGTGACGGCACCGGAAAGGTCTTTCCTTGTTATGAATGTTCCTCACATGTCTTTGTAAATTCGATGATATTGAGAAGGAGCGCTCGCAGTATTTACAGCGGTAGGGTTGTTCGCCAGTGTGCGTCCGTAAGTGTCGTGTTAAGTTGGCCGAGCGGGGGAATGCTTTGCCGCAGTACGAGCATGTGTATCGGTCCCGGGCTCTCTGAGCTCCAGGGTTTTGTTGAACTGGGGGGGCTCGGGGCGCGCCCGGGGCTAACAACGTGGCCGCAGCCGCCGGAAGGAACGGGTACCGTCCAAACGGAGCTGGTAGGGCAAGTGGCAGTCGTCTACAGAACTGTAGCAGTGCCGGATGGGCTGGATGGGCCGGGTGCGAGGGGTGCGTCGGCGGCGGCGGCGGGGATGGAGTGATCAGGTTACAGTTCTCATCTTCTATCCGCTGGGGGCGCTTGTGCGTGACGCGCAGGTCTAGGGGCTCGTCCGTGAGCGGGGAGCCGATGGGGCTGAGGTGGTCGCGGGGCGAGGGCGGGGGTGAGGCGAGGCGGCGCGGCGTGGCGTGCTTCTCGCGCATGGCGGCCGCCGCGCATGCGCTCATCGGGCTTGCGCGCCACCGACCTGCAACAAATGAGAACACGGTTAGGTTGGGCTATCAAGGCATCGGTATCGACACGATCGGCCCTTGTTGGGCGCTAGTATACACTGTACACCCTTGGTATTTTGTAAAAGCCAAGGTCTCTAACGCCAGGGCCGTAGTTAGGTCATCGTTTGGTCGAAGGGACGATCTGAGCAGCTACCACGAGTGCTTACTGTCACTGTCACTGAAAGTGATAAGTTGGATAAACAACCTTACTAGTAACAGTATTAGGATACATGACAGATGTCCGGCAGACGTCCGGCACAGCTTTTTCGCACTCGTGGTAGCTACTCTGTAGCGATAACTTTGCTAAATGTTATCGCTGGTAGTTAATCAAAAGAGCATTCCTTAAAGTAACATAATTATTTTACTAAGAATAACTCAATATAGGTTGCAAGGTGGTTGCAAACCAAAATATTCTTCGGAGACCTGCAATTTGGTTCAATTAGGATTCACTGGCAAATAGCCAGACAGGTTAGACTAGTGGACCGATTCGTGAGGTAACGAGTCAGTGGGTGAGTGAGGCGTGGGCGCCGTATCGATCAGTCGCCCGCCCCGCCACCCCCGCCCGTTGTCGCAACGCCACTGCTTAGCATACCGGCGCTTGCGCTTCTGAGTGGAAGGATAAGCCTATTTGGGCTTGGACAGGCGTGGATTTAGGAGTCACTACGAATCCTTTGCTAGTTTAAGGACAATAGTTGTGTTGTTTTGTAAATTTTCCAATATACACCCTGAAATTTTAAAGCCAAAGGGATTTTAGTTACACTGATAATTCTTTACCAACTTCCAAATTTTCATTACGAAATGAGTAAAAAAAATCACTTCTCCATTCAATGTGAATCGCCATTCAACACTTTTTGTATAAAGAATGGATTTTTGGGAATTTGTATATGAATAAATCAAAAGTGCAACAAAATGCTTTTAAACCACTAACATTTCAGCGTCTTCAAGCACCTATTCGACGATAACAACTGCGTTTGGACTCTTGTTTGAAGAAAAGAGATTATTCAATCCCGTTGGAAACACTTCGCACTGGTATCGGTAGCACGTAAGTGAAAGTCTGCGTATGTGTTGGTTCTTTCAAGTCCTAGGTTACGATGTGTGGAAAGTAGGTATTTGCTTACTTTAGTTTAAAAGAAAACTCTAATGCCCGTTTTCACCAACGACCCCTAATTTTAAAAGGCCTTTTAACGAAAGTTATTTGCACCTCTGCAAGTCTATGGGGCATTGATGAAGGATCATACACAATTACACACTCAACTCATAACGCTTGTGAGTGGAATTCGTATGGTCCTTCATCCATGACCCCTAGACTTGCAGAGGCGCAGATAATTTTCGTTAAAAGGTCTTTTAAAATTAGGGGTTGTTGGTGAAAACGGGCATAAATCTCTTTCGTTAACATTAACCCAGCATTATGAGGATATTGCCTACACAATTTGTCAACAAGTTTTTTTCTTAATTCGAGCATCGGCCTACGGTCTTATTAGAGGCAATTTCCATTTCGCTTTGCATTAAATTGGACAAGTTCATTCTGTTTGATGGATGGCGGCGCGCGCGAATCACCCACGTATCGTCACGTTTTGTCGCGCTGCTTGCTACTATTGTTGTGAGTGAACCTAGTCCTTATGCCTTATTGTATTAAAGTGGACTTCTCCATAGCAATGAGGTATGAGTAGTAAGCAAGCGTCTCTTGTCGGTCACAGATTGGATTCGGAGATATGGTTTTGGTACTATCAACATTAGGCATAGTAATCATGATTGATTGTGGTTTTTGGTGGCGGCTTTTGTATCTCGATTGAGATATTTATCCTACACAGTGTGACACAATAATAAGAACGAAAAGGCAAATTGTGATACGAGTGTTTTGACATCGAAAGTAGGATTCTCTGTAGGTAGGCAAAATCTTTGACTTGCTAGGATATCTTTACACTTAAACTTTCGTAAGCACTGCACATTTTGTATTTCGTAAACGGTTAAACTTACTTGAAACTTACTGGTCGGCTACACCGACATAATACAAGTAAGTTTAACCGTTTACGAAGTACAAAAAATGCTAGGATATTCCTTTTTGTTCGATTAACGAATTAGGGCGGCGCGCGATAAAAGCTATCATAGGGTATCTTAGCGTATCACTCACTTTTCTACATATTGCCAAAATTAAATAAATAGCAAAATTATGGTTTTAATTTGTGACAGATGAAAATATATCATAACAAAAAACCGGTCAAGTGCAAGTGATCATTCCATGCAATTCTTTGGAAGAAAAATGTAAACGAGGTAGGCTGTATACAGCGCCACCTAGAGTTGAGGGTTGGAACTAATATAGCCCCAATTTCTTCCCAAAAGGACTGCAGCAGATCTGTCATTTTTTATATAAATTTCAACCTGATACCTCCAAGCGTTCTTGAGAAAAAGGTCTTGACAGACACAAAGACGGACAAAAATGTGATCCTACAGGGTGTTAAAAGACCGCCAACAAAGCGGGAAACCACGTATTGTCCTCATTATAAGGAACATTTTTGCCCAAGGAACTATGCCTGGGAAATCAAAGGTTTCCGAGATAATGAGGTTCAAAGTCGGACTTTTCAAAACTTTTTTTTTTGCAGAAATGTATTCAGTATCTAGTTCTTAACATACCTTCTCAAGAACCCATATCAAAATTATTAATATTTCCTTCAAAAAACGACGTTAAAATTGCAACCCGCAATGTATTCTAAACATCGGCACCTCAAGCTTAAGTAACATAAACTTATACCTACGCTTGCGCGATATGACTTCAGTGCGTTACACGTCCATTGCATGATAAAATATTTTTCAAAATTATAACCTAAAAAAACCAAAATCATTTCCCAGCAATAATTTATCGAAAAAGTACTTTGTTTTGGTGTCTAGTATGCGTAGCTTTCGGGTCTGTTGGCGGTCTTTTAACACCCTGTATAATGGTTCTGTTTTTCGTTTTGAGGTCCGGAACCCTAAAAATGGCTAAGGAGAAGAGAAAACCCCTTTCAAAGAAACAGTTCCGAAGCTAACAGTAAAGTAGGAAGGAAGACAAATAGCCAGCCTCACCAAATACGTTGCAACCAATACATTATCTGCAGCGGTCACCTTTAACCATATCCCGCATAGTTATGTACCTACAAGATATATACTCGTCCCTACAAGCGGACTCCTGCACCCGGAATGGTGTATTCCTCAATCACAAAAAATATAAAACACCGAATAAATATTATGTTACTTTCATAATTTTCTAGCTTCTAAGGGCACACTTTTCGGACTCGAGACAGCTCTACAAAGTTTATCCAACAGGTGAATTAATACAAAAACTTTATTTAAAAGTTTAGATTGACTTTGGTTTAGTTAATAAATTACCTACACCCATTTCTGTTCTATAATATTTTTTCGGATGACAGGAAGGGAACTTTGCGTCTGTATGTAAACAATTCTATCCTAGGTAAGCTGAGAAGTAACTTTGCGGAAAAATTGGCTTAAGTTTATTATGATAGGTAGAGTTGTTTGCGGGACAAATTGCTTACTAGGTAATGATAAAAAAATCTGCAAAAAAGGCGTTCTTTTATGCGTGCACTCTGGGCTACTGAGCGTATAGATTTGTATTGTACGGCCAAATCAATACTTGCAGACGCTCCGCTGCACCCACCGCCGTTCCGAATTAGCGGCCTAACTGAAAACGGACCAACGAGGAATACACCCAGCAAATTTGCTCGTGCACGCCGAAGAGTCGACACCACACTAATTTGCACCAAAAGGAGCCAACATAAATCGTTAGAACAAGGGTCAGGCATCGAGCCTTATACGGGCGGCTCGTGAGTCCCGGCGCAAGCTTATGATTTGTACCTTGTACCTCTGGGCCCAGCGCAAGCACCTACAGGGGATCAGTGCGGTACTAACCGGGAGAAAAACTCACGCATTTCGACCATTCACTAGATCAGTCAAATTAAAAAAAATCCAGGAATTATTTTCCAGAAAGCTGGATATAATTTTAATACCTTCATTTGGTCCTAAATGCGTGTAATCCGAGTTTGCACCGTCCCAGGAGGTGAGCTCAACTTTTGGGGGCCAAAAAACCGCGATTTTCGCAGATTTTTATGGTGGTGCACCGGTTTAAGCCAAGGTTACTGTGTGCCAAAAATCAGCCCTTGATCTGCTTTTGTTTTAGAGATATTTGACATAATACCAAATCATCAAGGTAAGTAAGAGTAAGATGTAGCCTGTACAATTGTACATGTCCCACTAGCTGGGCAAAGGCCTTCTCTCAGAGAGAGAGTTCGAGCTTAATCACCACGCGTGCTCAATGCGGGTTGGCGATTTTTGCGTTGAGGGTATAATGCCGCATACGCTCAGGTTTCCTTACGATGTTTTCCTTCACCATCAGCGAGTGGTATTGCTACTACAAATTCACAAATGTGCGTAACATTGAAATTAAACAAAGTCATAGATACATGCCCGCACCGGGAATTGAACCTAGGACCTTTCGCTTCAGAGTCCACTGTTCTACCCACTAGACCACCACCGCTTGTTCTATAGTAAATATGTCTTATTTGTGTAGAAGGCCAGATCGAGGGGAAGAGACGTGATGCTAGAAGAAGACAGTCGAGACTCAGAAAAACCAGAGAATAGACTATAGGAGGAGCGGGTGATCATGCTCCTCACTATAAAGGGAAATTTCCCGTCAAGCAGATGTTGTGCTTGGGGACCGGCCGGGTCCAACAGTTGGACGTTCTATATATACTCAGCTATGAAAGATATTTTGCTGGCGCGATGCAGGATTGTAGCGAGTAGCGATTTGACAGCTAGAGTATGTAGCAGTTTCCTGTGCGCCCGACAGGGGTCGCTACAAGACGAAACATCAGGGAATGGACGGAGGTAGCAGCGTTGAACACCTCTAATATCATGAAAAGTTGACGACTAACTTCTATTAGTGAAGAGGACACCACCAGAGTGTAGAGTAATAAAAATAACCCTAAATGATCTGTGGTTAATGGTTTAATCTTATAAGATGCGCCTAAAAGTTGACTAAGGATAGAAAGCGGCTACAGGGTTTTCAGCCATTTTATAAAATAGGAATCTTGCTCTCGTATAATTGAGCTTCAAATGCTCGATGAAACGATGGGGGTAACATGCGAAGAAGTAGTGAGTGCGAAGAACTCTACTTCTGTTGAATCCATTCTGTGCCCTAGGTAATCGAGCCTTCTCCTGATAGATAGTTAAATCATTGCGCCCGCATTGCGAAATGGACAGGTGAGGTGCAATTACCGGCCGATCGCCACTAGAAAGAAGCAATAACGTTTACGGCTATTTAGGGTTCATTGCGGCAAGGGTGGAAACCTTTTTATAGATCTATAGTAGACTATAGGTCTCAAGAAGTTTTGAATACTTGAACACGAAATGGAACGTTTTCTGTGGATATTTCCGGTATCGCAGTACTTGTAATATAATGGGAAACGTAATTACAGAAATATATCAACTGGCTTATCAAAAATATTGTTTAGGAACTGAAACCAATATTAAAAAATATAGAGCTACGAATCACGAACTTCCTTTTTCACAGTAGATCTGACGGAACCCACGTTACATTTCGAGAATTGTGAATGACCAAGGCACAATAGTAGACGACCTATTGCATCAAGCAATCATCTTCAGAGACCTTTTGGTACTCCATCATCACACTCAGCTACAAATCACTTCATCTGGCGTGAGCTTCGTTTGAACTCCTAAGCAAAGACTTGACTAACATTTGAACTCTTGTTTGTTGTATTTTATGTTAGACCCATTTTTTTATGGATGTATCGACATTTTAAAGCCGAATTGATACCGTCAGCCAAATAAGTAATTTAGGTCCTCTTTATTAATGTTGCATCATAAAGGCGTTTTTCAAACCCAGCGACAATAATTACTTACTAAAAAGTCGCTGACACACTTTCTTTGGTGACTAAAGTTTTGTTATTATCGCCACTCTCAAGCCAAAACATGTGGTTTGAAAATTGCTCGCCCCTTAGATGGGTTAGCGTTAGTCGAGCGTGGAATCAACGCATGCGTATCTATGTGTGCATAACCAAGTCACAAGGTAACATAGCACTAATTAAAACAATTAATATTTATCAGACTAATTAGATGCCATCAGTTATCATCACGTGCGGTACCGTTTTGTGGGCGTGGCCAGAGACACGCATCGCTATGGTAATGTAAACATCACGACCAATGAGGGACGTCACGCCTCACGGCCCCGTGTGATATATTAACATTTGAATCTTACAAACTTACCTGCACCGCCCACCGGGGAGAAATCAACCTTCTGGCTGTAGGCTTTAGGACTCGGTGGGGGTAAAGTTAAGGTGGTCTGGTAGATTCGTTTACGCCAACGTTCGAGGAGCCACTTGAAGCGGCAGCGTGACGATTGGAACGAGTGGGCTTTATGAGTTTGGTTTGTCTTGTCCCCTCTATTCGTATTCATAGAGACGCTCTCTCGAGCTTCGAACGTTCGGCCTACTGGACAGATTTTCTTGAATATCTAGGTGTAGAGCGGCTTTAGTAACCTTTACCTACCTACTAGCGGTTAGATTTTGCCAGCAATTTTGGTAATCTCGCTGATCGATAGAGCAATGTTGCCATATCCACGCATCAGTAATACAGGTATTGAAGTTTCATGTAGTTTTTCGTTCTATCACTAGTAATGAGGAAAGGTAGAGACTGTATGCACAAGCCAAAGCAAGCAATGCATGGCTATCCAAAAATTTTGAAGTAGACACACTGTTCTACGCGGATTATTGTCATATATATTTTTTTGTTTTGTTACGAAAAATAAATAAGTAACTCTATTAATTATACTCAGGTATTTAGTTTTTCCTCGGATAAGAACTAATGATCAATAAATAAAAATTAAATGTTTATCATAGGTATTCCTCACGATGTTTTCCTTCAGCTGAGCGTAGGAGGCATTCTCAACGCAAAAATCGCCAACCCGCATTGAGCACGCGTGGTGATTATAAGGCTAACTAGCGCCACCAATGTTGAAAAAATCATATCTTCCTTTAGAAGAAGTTTCTGGAAAAATCCTAAGATGAGCCTATGCGCCATGCTTTTCTAGATTTTTAAGTGTAGATACCCTCTTCGAAATTTACTTTTAAGCTAAAAAATTTTCGATAACCGCCAAAAACGGCCGTTTTTGGCGGTTATCGAAAAATTTTTAGCTTAAGACTAGAAATTGAGTTGGGTACCCACACTTAAAAATCTAGAAAAGCATGGCGCATGAGCTCATCTTAGGATTTTGTCAGAAACTTCTTCTGAAGCGAGATATGATTTTTTCAACATTGGTGGCGCTAGTTAGCCTTATACGGACCCTTAAGCTCGAACTCTCTCTCTGGGAGAAGGGCTTTGCCCAGCTAGTGGGACATGTAAAATATTGTACAGTACTGGTACCACGAGTGCTAACTGTCAATGTCACTGAAAGTGACAAGTTGCATAAACAACCTTACTACTATAGTATTAGGATACATGACAGACGTCCGGCGGACGTCCGGCACAGCTTTTTCGCACTCGTGGTAGCTATACAGGCTACATCTTACTTTTTATCATAGGTTTTGAGATTTGGCAACATTTTATCTTCGTATTATTATGGGCCTAAGCGTCTAGTACACGTCTGGCACTAGGAAGTTAGAACTCTTTGTATTTATTGCAAGTCTTCCCGATACCTACCATCAGCAAGTTTATCACTTCATTTATATTCAAAGACGTCATTCTGTAGTAGGTATCTGTTGACAAGTACCAATTGGCACATGTTATTGCAGAGCGCCACCTGGGGCCTTACCCTGTACGACAATGGCGTATCAATGGCGTCCAAGGTAGAAGGACAAAACCGGGATTTTTTCGTTGTTCTCCTACAACCAGCGAACTAATCCTCTAGAATTAGACTCATAATATTCTTTGCTGTACTACAATAACATTAAAAGGACCGACACTGGACCGACAGCATTAATAAGTCGTAATTAAAACCGTCAACCGGAAGCCCATTTTGGCACCATTGGGTTACAGGCTAAGGGCCCTGCTAGACCAATGAGCATTGTGTGGTATACTAGCGATCCGCGGGCGCACCGTGACTTATGGGCGGCGCGGGCGCAGGCTACCGACGCGGAACGTTGTGCCTTACGTATTGTAGAGCCACTGAAAGAGTGAACCTGCAAGTTTAGATTTTTTCTTGACACATTATAGAAGTAGCTGTTTTAGTTTTGCAAATGCTTCTAGAAGTAAATTACTATCGCACGCATTAAAAATAAGAAATAAACTTGTGGGAATCGTATAATTATATGTACTGATATACAGGGTGCACTCTAAGTCGATAGCGTAACTTTACGACAAACAACTTGTACTAGGTGGCGAAAAAAATGGAGCGAACAAAAAAATCTGCTGTTTCATACATTTGGCGCAGTACTGAGTCGACCTTTTGTATGGAACAGCAGATTTTTGTTTCGCTCCATTTTTTTCGCCACCAAGTTGTTTGTAGTGATCAGTAGACAGCCTACTTAAAGTTCTGCTATCGACTTAAAGTGCACCCTGCAGTTACCAATATCTATCTAACAAGCTTCCAACCAAGCCAAGTAGAGCTTTGAAATAAAGTATTCCAGTGACAAACGATCATGGAAAAAAATCTAAAAGCCGCAGATAACAGACAGAAATATAAATGACAGATTTATCAAATTGATAGCACCTTATCATTGACAGGTTCCCAGCCTAAGTGGCCAAGTTACAAGTTACAACATTACACACACGTCCGGACCGTAGCGTTTACATAAACGGTGTATTTACCTCATCCATGTGTTTGTGAAGATACGCTTCGAATAACTTAGTACATTATGTATTGTAAATGGAGGGGCTCGCAGTTGGTTGGTTGGATAGCGAAATATCAACGGGTCACGTGAGATATTGACGGTTGTGCTGGGGGATAATTATGCAGTGTTGAAACGTGGAATTAATGTTAAGTATCTTTGTACGGTTGCTGACTGGCTTGTAGAGGCAAACGGTGCCATAGAGGCGGTCTTTATGATTGTATTAGACCATTAATTCAGTTTGTAGCGTCTAGCTAGATATTGCATTTTTTGGTGTCGTTGAAGTCCACGCTGATTGTAGGTATTTTGTTACTGATTACTAAAAAACAATGCAAGATAAGGTACCAATTCATTTGCCATCATTGGCTAAATTATAAGTGATATTAAATTATGTTCGTAGTTAGTATTAATTGGCATGACATGCATGAAATGTAAACTATAAAAAATTATACGCCTTTTGGCAAAACATAAGATAATAAATAACATAACATAATTTTGTTAACATATTAACAACATAACATCTTTTGTAAGTACTGTATTGCTGTGGATTTTTGTTAATAAATAAAATAAAATAAAATAAATAAACATAGAGCTCAATTTATTTATGACCATCATGTTTCTGTATCACCTACGTTTGACGAATAAAATATTCTATTCTATAAACAACCGGCAGAAAATCGTGCAATATGTGAGTTTCATCAAAATCTGTTTCTTCATGAAAATAAAGCCAAAGCCTTTTTAACGTTTACTAAATGTGACCTAAAATACTCCACCTAAATAGTTTCTCCAAAAAAATTACTATTTTATCACCAACTCAATTGCCTTTGACATAACGAATGTCGTTTTATTACTTGCTTAAATATCTGAAATGTCAAATCGCATATCACATCGAAACTATGAGCGATTCGTTGCCTTTTTTAGAGCACCCGTAGAGGCGGTTGGGATCCAGTAAGAATACGATCACTTGAGCAATCTCATAAGCAACATAGTTTCTCGCGACATATCTGAGACTGCATTAGGCTTGTAGGCTCCTTTCACACGGGTCCATTTTGTTTCAGATATGTACGTGAAAATTTTCTGGTACTGGTAAAGTTTATTTACATAGCATGTAGGATGTCCCATTTCTGGGCAAAGGACTTCTCATTTTTATTCTGTAAAAAACAGCACAGTTTCTAGTCCTTAAAACCGAAAAATATAAAAAAAAAAACTGTTTATTTCTATAAGATCTATTTTTGTGCGGTTTTCTTTACAGAATTTGCACTCTGGTTTTTCAGTATAGCTATCACGTGGCGAAAAAGCTGTGCCGGACGTGTGCCGGACGTCTATCATGTATCGTAATATAAGGTTGTTTATGCAACTTGTCACTTTCAGTGACAGTGACAGTAAGCACTCGTGGTAGCCTTACAGTTTAAGCCACCTCTAATCACTCTGCTTAATTCGACTCAAAAAAAGTTTTAAAGGTCTGAAAGATTCATAATAATATTTGTTACTACCTGTGTGAACTACAATGGCTGTTTTATAAAAGGAGTTTATTAACCTACCTATATCTAAGCTACCATTTTAATAAACTTCCATTCCTTCATTTGCATAAATACCTATGAAACATGCAGTCTGTTTTTCTTTTACTGATACTACCTGTTAAACTGTAAATTTCTGGAATAAAAAAAAACACATTTGCACTTTTGGTTTCATTTACACAAGTGCAAATGAAAAAAAAATGCAGCGCTTACAAAAGTTAAAGTGTAAAAAAAAACAGTCTTAAAAGTTTGAATGTCTGCGACTTTATTAAAGTGTGTATAACCAAGTATAACTTAAACAGTAGCATTAATAATGAACTAATCAAATCAAATTCATATCTCATGAAATACTAATTGCATCGTGTGAAAGACGCTTTCGCTCTCACAGAATCCGATAGCAGATTCACACGGTCTGTAGGCTTTTTTCGTGAACAGGCATTGAGTGGCTATGATCATTGATTTATTTCCCAACGCCGGTTTAGGAAACCTGCTCCAGCGCTGCTGAGACTTGGTGCGATATGGAATTGTTGCATTTAGTTGTAAAGGGAGGTACGGTCGGCCACACGCTAGGATAGCCCTTTTTGTTCGATTGACGCCCTTATGCCGCGCGCGTTAAGAGCTGCCATGGGTTATCTGTCACTGTGGCCGACCGTACCTGTGCAAATGTGTCTGATGGTTCTCAGATTGTGCTGATAGGTAGATTGGTTTATATTTCAGCTTAATGCTTATGAACTACTTGCTAATGCTTATGATTTATGCAGCGTCCAGTGGCACCTTCACTAACACTAAATAGTGAAGTGACTTCTTGGACAATGGGTGCATTTTAATGTATATTTTGTATTATTCAATTGCAGCAACTTTCAGACTTTATTAAGATGATATTTCCCTGAAAACCTTCCTGACATCTTGAATGAAAATATTTTCACATTTTTGGCATTACAGGATCCATTCTATACCAATTCGTAACCCAAAGTTCTTTGTTCGAAAGTCCGTTATTGGCTTAATCTTATCTTTAGACAATATTGAGAAACTAATTTCAATATTTTTTTATTTTGGTTCAGTAGTTTGGATTTTACAACGTTTCAAAGATACGGTTTTATGACGTCACGCGACGGTCTGCATACTGTTGGCGGTCATAGGAACAAAACATTTTAGCGCATAAAAACAAAACTACTGGACCAAAATAATAAAACATTTAAATTAGTTTCTCAATATTGTCTAAAGATAAGATTAAGCCAATAACGGACTTTCGAACAAAAAACTTTGGGTTCCGAATTGCCGGGAGCGGTGGCACGCCAGTATGCCGCGCATTTTAATTTAATGTGACTAGGCTTTAAATGATCGATGACTGACCAATCACATCGAGAAGGGCGCGGGTACGTAGTTGAGAGGGGCTACCATGAGTTCAATACTACATTACCTTATTACTACATAATGTAACAATTTTTTTTCTTTTGTAAATTAAATCCTTTTTATTTTCATTTTCAATGTATTAAAGTTGTACCTGTACTATTATGTATTCTCACTAGCACTACCAAAAAATCAAAAAATCAAATTGGTCAAAAATTAGGGAACATAAATGGATAAGGCAACCGATGGAATGGAATGAGATAAGTTGCTTTAAAACTCAACATAAAGAGTACACTACAGTATCAACGTTTCATGTTCATGCTAACAAAGACAAGCAACATTGTTTCGACTACTACACAGAAATATACTTGCAATATCTAAATTGTAGCAGACCAAGGCAAATCTCGCAAAAACTTGCGCCTTTTGTGCAAATGGAAACGTGATAGATGAAGAATGTCAACAGATGCAATTGGAGCAAAAACAGCTCGTGGTAGCCTTGTAGATGATATTGAAAACCAACCCGCGATTGCACGTGGGAATCGGGCCGTATCACGACGTGAGAACGGCTTTTTTCAGTTTTTCGCTCCTTACAACTTACTTAGCGGCGATTGACATTAAGGTTCATTTACACGAAAATAATTGAAGTTAAATATAAAGTAACCTACCGATGTCGAAATTGTATTGAAAATCAATGCGGAAGCGGGAGGATGGCCGAAGGACAAGGGCAGTGACAGAGTTGAGGCCCAGAGTAGCACGGCGGTTGGTGGGAAGACCAGCAGCTCGATGGTCGGATGACATTATTGTTTCGGCGGAAGGTCCATGGATGCGGATGGCGAGGGACCGTGAGAGGTGGCGCGAGGGGAAAAAGGCCTATACCCAACAGTGGGCAGAGGTGGGCTGACGATGATATTGATTGAAAATCAAATGAGTTGTGTGAGTATAGCTTACAATACGTGCCACGAAAGAAGAGGCGTGAGACAAATGAGACACCACGTGCGGAGTAACGATTTATAGGTCTCTTTAGCGGTATGAGGTCTGAGTGCCATTGGCGAAAATCGAAGTTCGATTTATGAAAAATGTACTGCCACCCAGTTCATTTTACTGCCACCCAGTTAATTTTTCATAAATCGAACTTCGATTTTCGCCAATAGTAATCGGCTTCGTCTTAGTCGGTAGACCCCCGGGACGGGACCGGGCGTCAGCGGGGGGGGGGCGGAAAAGTATTTTCTTTCGTGGCACGAAGTGTACGTGCACTTAAAAAAAAAAACTCTTCTCGCATACGAGAAACTCTCCTTCTGTAACGGCACTTTTGAAGTTGCGAAGCCGTCAAAGGGTAGAGCATAGTCTATCGTAAATTGACGTGTATTTCCGCTCCTCATTTCCGTCGGTGCGTTTACGAGAACTAATAATAATAAAAGTCTAATTAGGTTTCTAGCCGGCTTGTTATTTTTAACGATGCGTAAGTGAGATTTCGTTAAGTAAGTTTTTAAACGCTGTTGAACTAAATGATCTACATGATGTGTTTCTAATCGGTTGAATCTAATTTCCACAAGATTTTGTTTCCTTACAGCTGGTTAAAACATCCTGAATCATAACTTCGTATTTTATTCTATAGCTCCGTTAAAACAGATACTAGGTTTAACGTTTTGACAGCTTTTTAGTCCACTGCTATAGTTGTAATGTGATAACCGAATGTAGTAGATGCTTTGAACTATGTACCAGCATCAAGAGTATCTAGGTGCTTAGTTGGTGGTATGTTAGTATATAACTATAGCCTTCTAAGGTTTATAATTAGCTTGTTATTTTAATAACGCACGAGCATAATATTATGTGATGCATAAATACCAATAAAAGTTTTAATTTTACGATCCGAATGAACGTATATCTTCTAAGCGGGTAATAGCTGGTTTTATTAAGGCTCTCTATCGAGTGCGCTCCAGTTTTCGTCTCGTAAAAGTGCGCACGCGCCGCGCGCGTTACGTCACTTCATTACAAAGTCGTTGCGAAAGCCTCCCAAAACACGCAATATTTTGTGTCTGCCGTCTGTTGATCAATGTTGCTGGTAACATGACACAAGACGTGGCTATTGGCACTAAAATTTTAGGGCCATATATCTCATTCAGCGTAGCAAGTTTGCATAGGTTTAGTGGCTCAAATAATGCATTTCCTTAAAGCATAATCTGTAAGAAATTCTATACACGACGCGGCTAGTGAGATAACGAAGCCGGCTGCCCTATAATTTATAGTGCACCATTAGAGTGTATTCCACAATCGTGGCGCATTTCATTTGCATTGGAGATGCGGATTTGCGGTGACATGTCCAGTATTAAAATGATGTATAGCGCTTTGATTGCGGACGGTCCGCGAGGCGAGGCCCCACGACTCTATAGGATGGGACTCCACGACTTTATTATTTTCCAAACCAGAAATAGAATGACAATAAAAAATAAATGCATAAAATAACATATTTGATATCATAGAGTTGATAAGATTTCCTTCACTATATGGTAGCCAGCTGTGGGCCAGCCATCTACTTAGGTACTTCGTAATGAATGATAGTCCATGCAAATAAATGTCTTCTAAATGCATTTCCCTAATGTGAACTTAAAGACGCTATAAACCATCCCGTTTATTGACAATATTGACGGCAAAAGTACCACCAAATGGCAATAATACCACCGTTCTGTGTGTGTGTGTGTGTGTGTGTGTGTGTGTGTGTGTGTGTGTGTGTGTGTGTGTTAGTGCACTTGCCGTTGCCACTATGATCTCGATCTGACTATGTACAGTCGGCCACAGTCTCAGATACCCCTTTTTGTTCGATTGGCGCCTTTATGCCGCGCGCGGTAAGAGCTGCCATGGGGTATCTGAGATTGTGGCTGACCGTACATTCCGATACAAAAGGTCCTGAATCAAAGGATCTGAAAAATACCCTTATGGAAAGAGGACACTATCAATTAATATTCCTTTGTATTTGAGATCTCGTAACAAGATTTTTAGTAGCTAAGCTTTATGGATCTAGTTTTTAGTAAGTTTGGTACTTGATTGTACATTCTACAGCGAATATCTCGGGTCTGCGCCAACGCAGCGTCCAGTCCGCGTAGGCGGTCACACCTTTATCACAACGACAATACCTCTGCCCCATTGCATTTTATTAGACGGCCATGGACTATGGATGTTCCTGCCTATAAATAACTTGCTAGTATTCCGAAAATCGGTCTTCTAACGGAGAAAGCTGGCGATCATATCGCGGTGTAAACTGCACTAATGTAACGCTATGAGCTAAATTATTGCAAAGCGTTCATTTTACACGTCTTTAGTATGGTTAAATTGGTATTAGTGTCAGTCGATATTTGCCTGGCTATATGTTTGCGGCTAAATCAAGTGGGCTAGTTAGAAATCCTAAAGAATCGTCGGTAAATTATGCCAAAGTGGACTTGCAAAGTAACTTAATATTGCTTAGAAAACGCATAAATAAGTTTCCAGCTGGCATTACGCTACATCCCATTTAGAACGATTTCAGAAAAGGAGCGCATGGACTTAACTATAATGAAGCGCGTGCTCGTTGTCTTGGCGATTTCGAAACACTGCCTAGGATTTATCACTAAATAATACAAGGTGTTACAAAAGTACCTAACTCTTTTTACAAGGTGTAACCTACTGGTCAACAGGATGTTAAATCTGTAAAAAAAGTTGAAAAAAACAATTTTTTTTATAACTTCAAAATTGAAAAAAAATCATAACTTTTTTGTTTTTGTTATTAGCTCAAATTTAAAAATATGTTTGTGTGTGTAGGTGCATTTACATAGTTTTGAGTTGTTGAAACATTGTGAAAGTCAATGAAAACAATATTTTTTCTCCCGCCACATCGTTCACATTTTATTAATAAAAAAATTAACGGAACGTCATAGAGCAAAAAAAATTATTTAGGTTGTGATCTCTATCACCGGGTGCTATTACCCTGTAAAAAGAGTATTTCTGGGTTTAGTTGAACTCAGTGGTATAGTGTAGTCACTCTGAACCAACTTTAAACAATGTTTGTGCCTTGCTTATTATAAATTTTAGCGAAAACAGCTAAGCCTAAGGGAACACTGGCTAAAACTAAAATTTAAAACCTATCTTGGTGCTCTATTAAATTAACTGAGGAACACAATTTAGATGTAGAGCAGCGAACCGAGAAATTGAACTGCACACCTGAACATAGGATTAGATACCTAGATAGAATATTTTTTCTTTATTATTATATGTACGAAAATGTACACATCAGAATAATACAATAAGGCTATAAATTACTAGCTTTTTTCCTCGTCTTCATCCGACAACAATAACTGGGATAATATATTTATCTAAGTATGTGCAGACAAAGGCACGGGAAAACCCTAGTAAATAATAGTTTAGCCCTCTATATAGAGAAACACTTCTAAGTCGACTATTTTGTAACAGCGAGTAGTTTACCCAGTCGGGGCTAGTCGCGCGCTGAAGATATAAATTGTGTCAAAAACTTCCAAGGCTCTATTGCGGGAATGATTTATAAACGTCTAGGCCTTTGTTGCTAACTTTTGAAATATATTTTTTTAGCAGAAGAAACAGAAAGAGAAAAATATCGTGTTTTATTATCCTTTTTTTAAAAGTATTGCTTCCTTTTTTACCCGATTTATCGCAGTTAAACATTACAAATCTTGATTCCACTGTAAAGGGCTCACGGGTGCTTTTCTAAAAATAAGCATTTTAATAGATAAATGTGCGCGTTTTTACCATCTTTACTAAACTAGCTGCAAAAAAATCTTATTTTATCAGCGCATAATAAGGCATTATTTTAATTTGATCCTCGTAGAAGGGAAGATGTGGCAACTTTTCAGATGCTGAAAATCTTAATAATACGTTGAATCAGTATAACTTTTTTATCTTCAACTTCATCGGGTATTTGTGTGGATTGACCCAATAATAATATTGAAATACAAATAATCCGATTACTCGGAGATAGAGCCCATAATTGAGCACCTCCTTATAGGTTGAGAGCTGGTGACCAATCGAGATATTTTTTCGTACAAGGCTGGGAGGTTGGTAGGCTGATAAAGTAGACTTCACCTTGGCTTAGCCTTGTACAGAAAAAAAAAAACTGAACCGATACATTTACACTTTTAAATTAAAAAAAAATATTACTTTCAGCCGCGACCGGGCCAAAAAATATTTTTCCCAGACTCAGTGAAGTCTACCAACTCCCAGCCTTGTACAAAAAAATATCTCGATTGGTCACCAGCTCCCAACCTATTACGCCGCATCGTCGACAACCAAAGTATGGCGAAACTAAATTACCGACAATATTATGATGCAAGCATCATAAGTAGGCAGGTATGTTTGTTCTTTTACGACTCTGTAAGGTACAATTATCTTATTAGCAGTGGACCCAGAAGCATCGGCAACATGTACCGATGGTAATCTGTTTACATTTCAATAGAAAACCTGCCTTACGAAACCTTATGGTAATTATTCATTTGACTAAATTGAATTAGAAGCCGATTGATGCAATGCTTGACCGCATGTTCGATAAGTTATCTCAGCACGTGTACGTATATTGATTGGTTTTGAAAGGATTTACATATAGGCTTACCCTTGTAAGCTTATCTAAGTAAATATTGGGTAATTCAATGAGTCATATGACATTAATTTTATGTAATCTTCGCTCAGAACGAATAATGTATGGGGAACTGGTCCCTATGACACCAGCCTATTTGTCTGTTTTTCTGTTGGTCCTACTTTGAAAATCTAAAAAAACGTTATTATAGCGCAGATACCCTTTCAATCAATACAAATTAAAAATATTATGTACTACTAGATTTTATACTATAGATGTGCAGATGGGAAACGTAGGTACCTATATTTTTTGACGTTAGTTAGCGACACGCTAGAATATCCTTATTTTTACGATTGGACAAAGCATATGGGGTATCCTACTGTGTCACTGTCCATACATACATTGATTCTAAAATAACTTTACTTAGCTACCATTTAGCCGATATATCAAGATTGCCAAAGTAATTTGTCAACAGACGCTACGGCAGACAGCCCCTCAAGCCAAGTGGATGTGGCAAACCAACGATATTATTATTTAGATACTTACCGTTGGTATGTAAACATGACTTTGTTAAGTAATAACAGTAAATCAGTGCAACGAATGATCGATAATTCGGTGAAAGTTGAAGACTGTCGGATTTGAGAGTCGCATGTGGGCATCGCATGTCGTCTTCTTTTGGTACGGATTAATCACGACTTGTTTTCGAACGACCCAAATGTGATTAAAGTAATGCTTGATGCTTGAATCACGGAATTAAAAAAATAGAAAGGAAAAAGTACTTAGTCGAGAGCGCTTGAACACACAGTATCTCAGAAGAAAACGAAGACTTTTCGGCCAAGTCCTGCGGTAAACATAGTTTCTCTTTTTTATGTTCTAAAATTAAATGACTCCTCAACTTTTGGAAAAAATAGAGAAGAATAGGAAGCTGATGGTCACCTCCATTAGCGAAGAGGCACGCCCAGGGGGTCTACCGGCTAAGACGAAGCCGATTACCATTAACGAAAATAGAAGTTCGATTTTTGAAAAATGTACGGCCACCCAAGTTAATTTTTCTGCCATCCAGTTATTTTTTCATAAATCGAGCTTCGATTTTTGCTAATGGTAATCGGCTTCGTTTTAGCCGGTAGACCCCCTGAAGAAGATAAGAGTTTCCAGTAAAACATATGCAGGGCATAACGATCGAAAACGATGACGTAACAAGGAAGAAGCCTTTGCCAATGGAGGGCTAGTACATTTATGGCTAGATAGTGATTCACATCCTGATGTCAATTGGACGCCGTAACAGGAACCAAACTAATGGAAAAGATTATAATCGCGCATAAAAAGTACTCCATTTTCGTACGTCCATTTACTGCGTTAGTCATGCGTCCTTTGGCGCTAAAGTGGAGCGGATATTTCGGACCATTCCACTTTGCCCCACCAGAGTTGCCCCACTGGTAGAGAAAAATGAAATCAACTAAGGCTTTTGCATCTATGTAATGAGATGATTTATACAGCGTCCAGTGGCACCTTCACTCACACTAGATGGTTGAAGAGACCACTCGGCGCTGCAGTGCCTGGGACATTGTTTTAGATGGAGTAGGCTTGCCCAGCACCTATACCATCCTGACAGGTTAGTTGACCTAGCCCACAGGAAAGACAGGTCAATACGTGTGGAGCCAACTGAGCCGCGGGTTTCCTCACGATGTTTTCCTTCACAGTTAGCGAGTGGTATTGCTACTACAAATTCACAAATGTACGTAACTTTGAAATTAAACAAAGTAGAGAGTAATGAAATCACACATACAATAATGCCACTTTACCCTACCAGTGGGGCAACTCTGGTGGGGCAAAATGGAATGGTCCGATATTTCATGCGCGCGCATTCATAGCTCCTCAACGCTAATGAACCTGTCAATAGTGGACATTCTTTTACCATTTTCTTGGCGAGATTTCTATTAGAAAAAAAGTGTTGATAAACATCTTGACCTCACACTCGCTCCACTTGCGCTTCCATTTTATGCTAATCAAGCGGTTAGCATTGTTCGGGAGGAGATCGGGGGCGCGGTTCTGGTAACTCACCATAGAAAAACATTTCGAAATTGAAAAATTGATTCTAAAGTATTTTGTTGTAGAGTCGCCCGTAACGTAACTGAGTAGAGTGTGTAAGCCTCGACGTGCTGTCGTGTGTACTTCAGATTTAAGAAGCGGATTTGAGTACGCATACTCAAATCCGCTACTTCAATGTTTACTAGACAAGAAGTGACTTAAGTTCAATCTTTGGACAGCGAAGAAACGGTAAAGCAGCGAAGAAACGATAAAGTCGATTCATAAACACCACTACACTTGGGAAGGAAGAAATCTTGGCTAAGAAATCGATGAAAACGGACTGGAATCGCGAGTGCTGCCCAGCTATTTCACCTTGCGAGGAACGATGAATAATACGAGTATATGGAGCTGACTGCCAAACTTCGCAGAGTCGGGGACCAAAGAGGAGGCAAAATAAGTTCTGGGGGTCTACCGGCTAAGACGAAGCCGATTAACATTGGCGAAAATCGTAGTTCGATTTTTGAAAATGTTACTGCCACCCAGTTCATTTTACTGACTCCAAGTTAATTTTTCATAAATCGAACTTCGAGTTTCGTCAATGGTAATCGGCGTCGTCTTAGCCGGTAGACCCCCTGGGAAAAAATAACAAGAAAAACCGTAGTTAGCAGGTCTGTCCCCCGGGTCGTGTTATGTGCGTGGCCCTGTGTATGTGCATTAGTATTGATATTATTACCGGATTATCTTGTGACCCTTTGATACTCGACAAGGTATGATGATGTCACAGACTATTTAGACTAGTTATAGACAACATGAGATCAAACGCAGCCTTTATAAGGCCGCCAATCTGTTGCTTCGATCATTATTACTGTGTTAAGTTTTTATGTTCCGTTTCTTGACAGAAAATGCTGCTATGAAGTGTGAGAAGACCATAAAACTTATTGCAAACAAGATATAATTGAGATACCTATAAATTACCGAGGAAGCTATTTTTACATAGCGTTTAGATGTAGGACAGGGTGTTACTTTACTTTCATTGGTAATAATTCGATATAACTCTCCGAAGGCTGTCAATTTGGAAGAAATTCAGGGAACATTATTTTTATTGACATAAAAGCCTTTTTGTCTCAAATAATTCTCAACTCCTCACAAGGAGTTAAAAAAACTTCTGAGCACGGTTTATATTATGATTCTATTGAAGCGATAAACCCATATAACACGTCTCTATCAATCCTCGATGCAATCATGGTAGCCTCGGCGACGTATCAAACATTAATCCGCATAATAAACGATGTTTATGTCAAGATCGCGGGCGAGGTTGCGCCTCCCACCCCGGTGATGATTATATACCTAGATCTAGATATACAACGTGTTATAAAACATCCTAACTCTTTTTACAGGGTGTAACCTACTGATCAACATGATATCAATTCTGTAAAAAAAAAAATGAAAAAAAAAACAATTTTTATTTTAAACATTTATAATAAGTTTAAAAAATTCACTCGGGACAGGTCTTGAACCCGCAACCTTCCGCATACCGTGCAGGCGCTCTACCAATTGAGCTACCGAGTCAAGTAACTGTCGATGCGAATTTCTTCAACTAGTCTCCGTCAACTGGACGGGGGGGGCGCCACCTGGTGTGATTAGTTTGCACTAATCTACACCACCCAATGCATTCATCTTTGCAGATGAAATGCTCATTGGAATTTTTAAATGTTTAAATTATTCCCTAGCACGGGTTAGTGCTTTAGAAAAAACAAAAAGTAACAATTTTTATTTTATAACCTCAAAATTGATTTTTTTTTATTACTTTTTTGTTTTTGTTATAAGCTCAAATTAAAAAATACGAATGTATGTATTTTAGTTGTTAAAACATTGTGAAAGTCAACGGTAATAATATTTAAAAAATACTTTTCTCCCGCCACAGCGTTCACATTTTATTAATTTAAAAATCAACGGAATGTCATACAGCTAAAAAAATATTTAGGTTGTGATCCCTATCACTGGGTGCTACTTCCCTGTAAAAAGAGTTAGTATCTTTTGTAACACCTTGTATAGATATGTGAATAGGGTATAGACTTACTACTGCTTACTTTAAAACTTCTCTACATTGTAAACAAAGTCGCTTTCCACGTCTGTCTGTATGTATATTCGCTAACTCCTCCTAAACCACGCAATGATTCTTGATGTGGTTTTCAAATCAAGATTCACATCATGATCGTCAGTTAGATATTTTTTCACGGAATTACATGTAACGCATTTTTTTAAATTATTGCTTGTTGCATTCTTTATGTAAAGCCAATGTGGTTTGCTAGTATATCTACGTATTTCTAGTAGTATCTTAAATTATATGTATTCTAATGTATGATTATAAAATATGTCGTGTGTACACACGACAGCACGTCAGAGTGTACACTTTTGTTGGAAAGTCGCCCGTAACGTAACCGAGTAGAGTGCTAGCGTAGAGGGTCAACGTGCTATCGTGTGTACCTACTTTTATTTTCTATTGTGCAGTAAGCGACTGTCGACTATCCTTTGTAATGGGAGTATTTAAAATAAACTGAACCAAAAAGTGAGCCCGTCCTAAAAAGTACTCTAAGCTTATTTTTCACAAGCACCGAACTAAATCCCATAGAATCAGCATTACGTATAAAATCACAATAAAAACTTGTCCCCACAGATACAAAAGATATCAGCAATAGAACAATACGAAACATCATTTGGATCATACGTCTAATATTCGAATGTCAACCTTATTGCATTAGTGTACAGTTTTACTTTAATTGCATGCACGACGAGCAAATAAGCTCCCAAAGACAATTTGAGCCTCTATTTTTCCAGACACATTTCAGAGTTCTATGTTGTATCTAGTTTTATACTTGATCGAAGTTCACAAGCAATAAAACTAATTCTCAAACGCACCCCTCAAACGCCTATAAAAAGACCATGCCATATAATAAACAATGACACCGCAAAAAGCAACCGTATCTAACCACAGCTCGCTCACATCAATCAAAGCATCAATGTGGCGTGAAGATCTTGACCCGCGCCTGCGCGTGGCATTACGTCTCTCATTCACTGCAAATGATCGCGGATAGCGCCTAATGGCTGCTCTCTATGGCTGCGTCTGCGCAGCGCATGTCAGCAGCGCTCAAATTGTGTTTTTGTTTGTTTACACACTCTATCCGTCTCTGGGTCTCTGGGGGTTTACCGGCTAAAACGAAGCCGATTACCATTGGCGAAAATCGAAATTCGATTTATAAAAAAAATACTGGTTGGCAGTAAAATAAACTAGGTGGTAGTACATTTTTCAAATATCGAACTTCGATTTTCGCCAATGGTAATCGGCTTCGTTTTAGCCGGTAGACCCCCTGTTTTGGAATAGTATATTTTAACATTATAAATTAAAATAAAAATAAAAAAATAGGAAGGCATATAACAGCTCAGTTATACGATGAGAGGCGACAGTCAAAATTGAAAAAAAAACATAACTTTTTTGTTTTTGTTATTAGCTCAAATTTAAAAATATGTTTGTGCGTGTAGGTGCATTTACATAGCTTTGAGTTGTTTAAACATTGTGAAAGTAAATGAAAACAATATTTAAAAAATACTTTTCTCCCGCCACATCGTTCACATTTTATTAATTTAAAAATTAACGGAATGTCATAGAGAAAAAAAAATATTCAGTATGTGTTCTCTATCACCGGGTGCTATTACCCTGTAAAAAGAGTAAGGTACTTTTGTAACACCTTGTATAAAATAAATGCAAATTTCCCTCGTTTTTAATTACGTTTTCACGATCATACCTAGAATTTTATTCTCGGTCTCGGTCTCAGTCTCGGCTCTCGGCGAAAAACCTTTCTCGCTCTGTCGAGCCTTAGTTGGGAACCACTGGCAAGTCGTAAGGGTCAATTAGACAACGGCATATAGACCAGTTCCCGACATCGGAAACGACCATTGTGGCTGAAGGTCGATTGCCGCTAATGCCGCCACAAATTAGCAGATGCTGTATTATTATGACGCAGCGTCAAGTGCTCTGGGTGCAATTTGATAAGCAAATTGATCAACGTGGTGGTTTTATGTGTAAACCAACAAATATAAATAATAAAGCCTGATAAAATAGTCCAGCAAAACCACTGCAAACCAAGCTTCCGGACTTCCGGAACCACTATTTGGGAATTCGGTACGCAAAGTTTTTTGTTCGAAAGTCCGTTGTTAGCTTAATCTTATCTTTAGACAATATTGAGAGACTAATTTCAATAATTTTTTATTTTGGTTCAGTAGTTTGGATTTTACAACGTTTCAAAGATACGGTTTTATGACGTCCGAATTGTGTAGCGCCCCGCCGTTATAAATATAAAATTTGCGTTCGGGGTAAAGCCTTTTTTTGCACGTTCTAAATTATAACAAAGCTTTATAATTTTGGTACCAATCTTTTCTACATCAATCATGTTAATCGTTTACAGATAGGCTAGGAATGAATGACTCGGTTTTTAGGGTTCCGTACCTAAAGGGCAAAGGACTCTATTACTAAGACCCCGCTGTCCTTCCGTCTGTCCACAGGCTGTATCGCATGAATCGTGATAGTTAGACAGTTGAAATTTTCACAGATGATGAATTTCGTCACTATTAAAAAACAGAATAAAATAAATATGTAAAGGGACTCCCATACAACAAACGTGATTTCTTTGCCGTTTTTTATGGATAATGGTACGGAATCCTTCGTCCGCGAGTCCGACCCGCACTTGGCCGGTTTTTTTTTACATAATTATCCTTATAGGCTATCTCTATCATAATATATCTTTGTGTTTTTGGCTACACTTTGATGAAAACCCAGTCTACGATTCGCATCTTAGCCCAGCAGGTGTAGGGCTATAGGGTCCATCTCAATCAATTCACCGTTAGCGAACCTAAGCCTACTTCACACTGTGTATTTACCAACAATCAGGAGCTCATGAGCTCACTACCTAACCCGGGATTAGGCAGCCAAAGCCGAGATTAGCCGAAGCCTAAAGTGTGGATCGATTTTCCGCGCAGGCCTCGCGATTGCGCCCGCGCAGATGCTCTAATGGCATACAATTATGAAGGCTTCGGACCGTCTTTGATACGGCATCGGCTATCGATCCATTTACATACTCGATTCACATACGTACTAATATTTATGAATTCTGTAGGCTGACCATTAGTATTTTTTTGTTTATTTCTCAGCAACTTCTGAACTTTTCTTAACTTTTAATCGGTCAGTGTCTGGGCAAACTTAGAACTGGATTCTTTTGTTTCAACTATACTCTATCCACGGAGACAAGTTAATATAGCGTTCTCTCTGTTACGTAATACCATACAAAAGACAAAGACAAAAAAAGACAGTGGGCGGAAACCCTTCTGAATGCTCGTACATACTGCGCTACTTTTTGCGAATTTTTATTTTTTTGTGACAGTTGTTTCTATAAATAAATGCAGAAATAAAAACAACAAGTGTCGTAAAGGCTAATTATCGTCTGCGATGAAACATTCACTAATTTCTTGAACAACCGCGCCAGAGCCAATTTTCATCAACAATGACCAATGAGTCCAAAGAACACGTCAGGTCACGAGACAATAACGATACAGATAAAATATGCACAGCACACAGCCGAATGCACAGTACGGGTACCACGAACAGACTAAAATGTACACGTACTCTGTACACTTCATTAACCGTCATCGCTGACGTTTCCCTTTTAACTTGTCTCGGTGGATAGAGTATAGCAACCCTCCTATTTGGGTTCGCTACTGGGAGAAGTCCAATAGGAGAAGGGTTATTAGCAAAAAAAAAAATCTCACACTTCCTTCCAATCTAATTCAGCAAAATCTGCTGTGATCAACTATGCCTTTTCCTAACTAATTATATTATTAAAGCTAGTAAAGTGTTTCTTTGGTCAGCTGGGGTACGTATTGTAGGTATGAATTGTACGACTAACTTGCTTTAGCATTGCTAATCTGGGGGCACGGCAGTGCCCCCACCAAGTCGAGCTAAAAAGCGGCACGGCCGTACCATACTTTTCTCGAAGCAGTTCAGGCCATTTTCGACCCCCCTATAACTTCATTTCGGATAAAAGTAGAAGCCTGAATTTTCTGTAACCAAGAAAGCATTGTATAAACACGGAATATTTCGAATTTCATTCAATTTGAACCAGTAGTTTAAGAATTATAACTAGTCAAAGTTTCGTATTTTGTCACTCACTCACTCACTCACTCACTCACTGACTGATCATCAAAACTCTAAGGCACTTCTAGCATACATAGAAGCTTCAAATTTAGAATACAATTAGTATTTAGTGTATAAACCAAGGAAAAACTAAAATATTTTGCAATTTCAGTCCAGGTACCTAGAAACACCAACTGCACAACAACTAACACCAACAACTTTGTATTCCCATATAGATATATGGGATTACAAAGTTTCATTTGCATTTTGTATTTCGTAAACGGTTATTACAGTGTATTATGTCGGTGTAGCCGAATAGTTTCGTAATGTAATATCGTAATGTGCAGTGCTTACGAAAGTTATTAAAAAAAAAAGTGTAAAAAAGAAGTGAGTAAGTTAAGTGTAAAAAGTTATTTATGCAGTTGGTGTATCTAGAAAACTGGACCGAAATTGCAAAATATTTTAGTTTTTCCTTGATTTATACACTAAATAGGTACTTATTCTGAATATAATGGAATAAATCAGTGTGTATAGTTACCTACATATAATTATGTTCAAAGGTAACTTGTAATGGTCAACCGAATGAAAAAGCCAAAATCCGTTGTTGGTATTCAAGAAGTAAAAGGTACTCGAAAGCAAAAAAAGTAGACTATCTACAAAAAGAAATGAGATGCCATCAAAAACATAACTTGTAAAAAAAAAACCAAGCCTCGCTGCTCAGTTCTTCTACCGTAAAAAGTTTTGAGATCCATGTAATACCAAGTCGGTTAATTTATTCAGTCCCTACTTAAGGGTCCTTCTGTCTTAAGTAATTTATTACGTAATTAGCTAACCTAACAACATCTTATAGTGACGCATATCAATATTAAATATCTTTTATGCATAGAATTAGGACACCTAGAATCGCAATCAGTGCTCGCAAAGTGAAGCAAATAAATGCATACCAAATTGGTACGCTTTCTAAAACGGCATGTCAGTGTTCAAGGTCACTTTCTAGCGAACGGAGCTCCTGCAATTTTATTCAAAATGACGGGTTTTTTCTGTGTTTGGCTGCAGAAACAGCACGGATAAGAAAGATGAAGGCACGAGGATCACTTTACACCAGTAATAACAACGATTCCACTTTATATTATGTCGAAAAAGATCGTATTTAGATTCAACATTTTTCTTCCGTATGACATTCAACATGTTTTATGGGGTTGGCAGTAGGTAGAATGTCAAAAATCACAATACACAAAAAAACAATTTTAGAAATATCAATCTAGAGAGCTTTGTTTTAGTTTTCCTTTAACAATGAACGACTTATGAACCGACTTCAAAAAAGTAGGAGGTTTCCAATTTGTGTAGCTTTTTTAAAACAATAACTTTTTACCTTTCGGACCGATTTTGATTTTTTTTTTAACCACTGATCCAAAAAGAGGGGTGTTATAAGTATGAACGCTGTGTCTGTGTGAATGTGTGTGTGTCTGTGGCAGCGTAACTCTTAAGCGAGTGAACCGATTTGGATGAGTTTTTTTTTATATGAACGAAGGTTTCCTAGCAATGGTTCAGCAACATATTTCATCAAAATCGGTTCAGCCGTTTATGAGATATTTAGGAGATATCTGCACCTAAATAAATTCCCCCGAAAGCAAAGTTGAGTAGCATTTCTCATTTCAAATTACATTTAAACATAAGTTGTACCTATATATTTTTGTAAGCCATTGTAAAACCCTTAATTTTGATTCTCCACTCGATAGGTTTAAAAAAATAAAAAATACCTTTGTTTGGGGCTAAAAATCGGCTATTTTTGTTTTTTTGATCTACCCAGTGTCACTCTTACAATGAAGATGAATCTAACGACACTTCGCATCCATCAAGTCGCTTAGGCTGCAGAGCGTGTCAAAGAAATGTACATACATACATACATATACTCAAAACATAAACCTCCTTCTAGGGCAGTCGGGTACAACCGTGCAACAGATAACTTTTTTTGTTTAGATTGCAGATCCTAGATTTAAAGTTCATACGCACAAATATTGAGAAATGTTACTGTAAATAACATGGACTTCTTGTCCGCAAACATAATTTAATATGTTTATCACCTTACCAACCAGAAGGAAAGTCACAATATTGTGAAAAGCTTATTACGCTGGCAGCATTATTAGGGTGCATGTGTTGTGTAGGCGATTGTCACAGTCAGCAGCTTTACGCACACATACAAAGCGAGGCGCCTCAATTTCGGGCGGCGTTTTGAATGGACGGACTCCGTCTAGGTGTAGTAAGTCTATGCTTTTATGTTTTAAATAAATAGATTGACTTGGCAATCGCATGAAAACACTAAGTATCTCAAAAGTAATACATATTATAAATTAGATTATTAATTGCGATTGCCAAGTCAATACATTTATTTGAAACATAAAAGATATTTAATATTGATATGCGTCACTATAAGGTGTTGTTAGGTTAGCTAATTACGTAATAAATTACTTAAGACAGAAGGACCCTTAAGTAGGGACTGAATAAATTAACCGACTTGGTATTACATGGATCTCAAAACTTTTTACGGTAGAAGAACTGAGCAGCGAGGCTTGGTTTTTTTTTTACAAGTTATGTTTTTGATGGCATATTATTTTCATCTCCCACGCTCGGAAAGTTTGCTGTTACTAGTAACTTACGATCGTGTAAAGGCCGGATTTAAACTATCTGCATTTTAGTGCACTTCGAAATTTGAACGCGACGCCGGGAAAGTCTTTCCCGCGCCCTATGGTGTTGAAAAAGAAAAAAACACTGGCCGTTTAAGTAGATGCCAGATCCCGACTGAAAAAAGTTTTTCATTCATAGTTCGTTTACACGCGTATTTCAGCGAAAGTGATTGTTCGTGCCCATTCTCTATACAAAACTGTGAATGTAAATGGGGCATAAGCATCTTTTAAAAAGGTAAAGTCACGGAATAGAACATTCAGAAACGCGGTTTCTTCTTTCAGGTTTTTTCAATATTTTGTACACTATATTTATTTTTAGTACCAGTAAATAAAAAAAATGCTTCGCTTCTGTTTTATCAAATAGATAATTATGTTTTGGTTTGTTAAATACATTTTTCAAACGATATTACTAATTTATTTTTTTATCTCCTACAAATTTTTAATTTATATGTTAAAAGTTCAGAATGCACCCGGAAAAAAAACATTCTTTTATTTACATTATTTTTGTGTATGGATAAATAAATTTCAGGAAATTATTAATAAAACGAATGGTATTAATACCAACGAAGCTGAAAACTTTAGTGCAGCAGCCATAACTACAGTAAAATATGCTTTTAAAAGGAACTTATTCGACTCACCTGTTTTGCCTGTAAGTAGTTGTCTATAGAGTTTTTCCCGCTTGGCTAACAAAATAATTTCCTCGCTTCTGTGAGATGAAAAGTTTTGTGTTTCGCACGAATGCAATATTATTTGCGTTTCGTGCTTCTGAATACCTCGCTAAGCTCAGGTTTTTTTTTTAACCACTCGCTACGCTCGTGGCTCATTTTTAGAAACCTTCGCTAGCTCGGTATTCAATACAAGCACTCGCCGCAAACAATAATTTTGCATTCTTGCATAACAAATAACTATTATTACCATCTTTCCATGACCCATAGGTTGACAATAAGTTTACGCCTATTGTGTGTTGCATCAATAAAGATATACCTATGTGACATTAACTTGAAGACACCTCTAACAAAGATAATAAAAACAAAGCGTGATGGCAGAATTTAATTCAATTTAGTCCTTACTTTAAGAGCATTAAGAATGCAAAGGCGTGAACTCTTAATTCTATGCAAAATGTCGCACTTTACTCGTGTCATAACGTCTCACTGACGCACGGTAAGGCGCATAAATTACAGGACAAGGCACGGTAATGGCCAGTATCACGATTTTATAGTCTGGCATTGCAATAAGATGTAAATAAAAATAAATGAACAGGTTTGATGGTAATCTCTCTTGAGGTTAGTAAGTTTTTCAGACGTATGAGTGACCAAATTAGGTTTTCTTGTCTGGCTGGTGGTTGACTGTGGGAAGGTCTCATTTAATTTTAAAGACCTCTCCATCGTCGCAGATGAGCCTAATCCTCTTTGATTTGACATTAAGAAGCTCTAGTCGAATGTCATGTTCTAAATGCTGTCTTAAAAATCCATAGAGATTGTTATTTGTTTCTCTGTTTTGTTTGTTAACACAAGTTTCATGTTATGTCAATGTCAAAACAAAATGATACGAAATACGATCAAACAAACAAATACTTCATTCGTGCAGCCGGGGAAAAAATTACTTGTAATTTTTTTCCCTTAACCTATTTCTAACTATATTTTCTTAGGTTGCACGAGCACTATATAATAATTTATACACGATTTTTTTAAACGGATTTTTTCAGTCGTTTTATTTAACTTTTTACATTTTCCCAAGCGCCCTAAAACTACCTGGCGTCGATCAGTACAATAGGAGGCTAACAGTCACGGAATAAGCAATGTGTGGGCTAGTTGTTATTACGAGGCAAACTTTCAGAATAAATTAGAAATACCGCGACTACGAGCCCTGCAAAGGTCACCAAAACGTTGGGAAAATATCATCCGTCCCATGTCCCTGATTAGGGAACTGATGATGATGGTTGTGATGATGATAACATTTTCCCATCGTTTCGAGACCTTTGCAGGGCTCGTGGTCGCGCTATTTCTAACTTATTCTGAAATTTTGCCTCCTTATAAAAACTAGCCCACACATTGCATCCACGTACACAGATTCATCTGCACACATCCGCAGACCTTGGCATTAAGATGAGCCAAATGTCAGCTCGATGCCAGCGGATGATACGCGATTGACATCCGATTGTTAAGTGTTAATGCTTCGGTGAATATCGATCGAGTAAATGTGGGTGGACATACGGGTTATAGAACTGGTGTAGAATAATGAAGAAAAGCATCTTATTTAGCGGTTGGTTTTCTCACTGTAACATTACAAGAAGTGGGTGTATTCAACCTACCGTTTATAGCATAAACCTAAATGTCAACGTTGTAAAATATATTAAAAATACACTAAAATCCAACAGTCTAGCAACGGCAGCGGCACCTACGAAGAGAAGAAGTGATACAAGAAAAGAGAGATCTAACTACTACAGGGTGAAAATTTAATGTTTGTCGGCAACTTAGTTTTTCAACTTCTGGAGGTGGGCTGTGAACTGAAAAACTATTTTCACTGCAACACGCCCGTCGGTATTCAACTGGTGAGTAGCGCTCTAGTCTTTAGGTAGCTAGATATCCAATTGGCTTAGCCAGTATTGGCTTACGTACATCTACGGCCGGCTAGACACATTGCGCAAGCACTTTTGGCATTACACATACTAGGCCCAGCCCACGTACTATTTGTCGACGCTGCACTATCGCTCTCGACATTGTTTATGCGACTATTATGGCATATTAACCACAGGCTAGTAACACGATATCTTCTCCGATCCCCTCTGATAGAGCAATCCGTTTATTGTTTCTCTATTTATCGAGTGGGCGGTGCATTAATCTAGCTAAATGTCACCGACCGCTTTGTCACTAAAAGGTTAAATTAACGAGAGTGATTTCAAAAGAAATTCCTCGACTAGTTCTCCTATACTAATCAGAATAACATTGGCATATAATAGACCATCAATTCCTCATGGCTTGACAAGGAGACCGTCAGATGGACGATCCAAATTGGTAGCAGCACTAAAGAGGCAATTTCCTATACATGCAATTACTTACGAAGATCAATGCAAATTCTGGAACGGACCTTTCCGAGTATGGGCCTCATTAAGGGGTAAATAAAAACGGTATCCAGGTCGCCTTGAGTTCGACGTTTAAATAGGAATTCTTTTTTTTTTTACAATTAATAAGCGTCTCTCGTAATGGCCAGCAGCGTTGGAGGATTCGTTGATGAGCTGCCATAAGGATCCGATCTGCTTTTTCATTGAACTTTGAATGTGGCCTTCTATTTTAATTGCTGGTAAAAGTTGTCATCATATTTATCATTCATTTCTCACAACAACATTACAGTGAAACCATCCTTCCTTGAAACATTTTATTTAAATGTGGTTTCTCTTGCAAATTAATTAAACAAGTTAAGCCGAGGCAATGTGAAGTGAAGCCCTACAATTTGTTTTCGTCGAACAGAATAATAAGATACCATATTTCTTTTCTTTAGTCATTAGGCAACTAATGGAAATGATCTGGGCGGTGTGTTACAAAATAAAAACCAGAGGAACGTCTTCTTTGTACCGCAATCGATGTCACAAAATAAACTCAGACAATATTTTTATTACCCGACTACGCGAAGCAAAAAGGAGGGTTATGATTTTAGCAGCGTATGTATGTATGTATGTATGTATGTATGTATGTATGTATGTATGTATGTATGTATGTTTGTGTGTTCATCTGTTCCCTCGCAGAGCCTAAACTACTCGGCCGATTTCAACAAATGAGGTGTCGTTGGATTCGTCTTAATCACCCAAGTAACATAGGATAGTTTAATTTTGAAAAAAAACAAGATGGCGGCTGTGCTGTGCCCTAAAGTGGTGGACCTAAAAATAAAAATTATCGGATACCATCGTCATGGGTATCAAATGAAAGAGCTTTAAAAGACCTTTTCAAAAATGTATAACACATGTAGCGTCAACATAACAAATAGAACAAAAAATTCAAAAATGAGTTTTTTTTTGCCCTTCTTGGTTCTATTCTGGGTAATCGTCCAAAATGACTTACTAAAAAGCTCAAAAAAAAAAATAGAAGTTAAAAACTAAAACCCGACTACTAAAAGGCTTAAAACAAGACCTGTTTATCCTTCAAATAGACTCATAGATAATTAATCGTAGTCGGAGGACACCACATTCGCATTTGATAAACCGATGGCCTCCGACTACGATTAATTATCTATGAGTCTATTTGAAGGATAAACAGGTCTTGTTTTAAGCCTTTTAGTAGTCGGGTTTTAGTTTTTAACTTCTATTTTTTCACTGTAGGATACACCCTTCTTCAAGACTAGAATTCCTCTGCGACTTTGTCTCCGTAAACATTGTAACACTGTATTAAACAATAGCACACAATAATAGAGAAAGATTTAAACATCATGGTGGCATAACGCGTATACTGTACAAGGGGAGACTTATTTCTTAAGAAAAATTTCGTAGAGCCCGCCCGTTTTCAACGTTCCTGCGATCCTCGTTTTACTTCCTGGAAATTGTGCTAATGTCTTGTATATCAGGAAACCCTATCTCAATGCACCTCTACTTCCCGAATGGGACATAATAGGGGTACTTATGTTCCAAATATCACGTTTTTGTCTTCAAGGTCACCTCCAGATGACATCAAGCGCGATCTAGGTGCGCTTCTGGGATGGCGAGGACGCTTTCGCATGCACGATAGAAGAAGAAGATCTTCAGTGGTTTCGGCTATTCGTCACATACGCGAACGAGCGGTTTGCGACTGGATAAGAAAGGCAGCAAATCACCAACATTGTACATTTTTGGGAGAGGCCCATGTTCAGAAATGGACCAATGCTGATTATGATGATGGCGTTGTCACATGACTGAAAAATAATGTCACAAGTCAGTAGCGATGATCAGAATAGGGGCCTGAGTCTGTAACGTAATGCAATGGTGCCAAAATTGGCTCCACTGGTGCGCCATCGACACGCCATTGCGTTACAGACTTAAGCTCCTGAATAGGTACGCCTTTCTGTTTCACTTCGTGTATCTAAAGGCTGAGATCGGTCGGTAGTAAAGCGCACTGAGATCCGCATGGGGGCCGATCCGCGGCGCATTACTGTAAATAAGCGGTGCCTCGTAAAATAGCCAAGCCGTTTGGCCGATACACGCGGCTCCTTCTACATTGGACCGTTTTCTGGACTACACAATTATTTCTGGATGGAAATAATATAGAGTCATCATCATCATCAGACAGAATCAAAACCTTCCTATTATTATGCTCATTACTCATATTGTTACCTTGTTTCAATATCTCTTTCGACATTCGTCATCAACCTCTTTTTATTTTTTTCAGAGTATTTTAAATTTTATTTATGCAAAGACGTATCGAGAGATTTAACAGTTTGTTCGAGGCGAGCTTTAATCAACGGCTTCTGATAAACTGATCTCTATCAAGCCAACGCTCTGCCCGACTAATCTCAAGACCACGTATCCGTACTCTTCTTTCAGTTGCTGTCTTAATAAGAACTCGATTTACCTAAACTCAAATTTTTAATTCGAGTCCATGGAATGACAGTTGCTAGTATGGTACTGACAGATAAAGCCTTTGTAACAACTGTCATTCCATGGACTCGAATTAAAAACTAGAGTTTAAGTATGACTTATGTAACGATGTCCATAATTACTTAAGTATTTTATCCATTCTTCTTCTTTCATTTTACTTTTTCATTTTTGGCACAAAATAATTTTGAAATTTAAAATTTACCTCATCGCTCTTTTTTAATTATTTTTCTGACGCATTCCAGCTCTTGAACTGTGTTTAGCTTAGCCAAGTTTGTAATACTAATATTACCTTCAGTGTCATTCCAGCTCTTGAACTGTGTTTAGCTTAGCCAAGTTTGTAATACTAATATTACCTTCAGTGTCAATAAAGCAAAAGTAACAGTGTTGTGAGGAGTTTTTTATTTATTAATCTTGTGGGGCCCTCTCTATATCGAGATCGCTTTTAGCGATAAGACCGCCATCTGTACTTTTACCTTAAGACAATTCTTGTAAATATTTTTTTCTGGTATACCATAAAGTGTTCTCTATCTATTTATCTCTGCATCAAAAGAGTGGGCAAAATAAATCTTATTCATCTAGATACGCCAAGCCTCGGATGATCACTCGGGAAGAAGCCTCCAGCCGGCGGTAAGTACTGGCACTGGCACAATGGGCGCGGGGGCGGCGCACGCCACTTCCGATGCTCAGGCGCACTTCTATTGATTTGCTACTAACTGGAGGGAAGCTCGAATAAATTCATGTTCTAGCAGACAACATGCGTTTTATCTACAGAAGCTGGGGAAGTTACTGGCCACATTAAACCTCTAACGGTTGGGTTTGGGTTTCAGTTGGGCTTTATGGTTCGAGATGGAGTGATAAATGTTTGGATAGTTGAGTATACGATGCTCGCAGTTAAGTTGTCTAATGGTAGGTAATCTGAGCTCAAAGATGAAACAATATTAATAATCCAAAATGAAACAAAAGGTTTTGTCAATTTACAGCAAAAAATTGTCAGTCAATTTTTTTTGCTGAAAAAAAATAAGCAAAAGACAGCCATCGTCACTGTCAATGATGAAAAAAAAAAAACGCAATAATTTACAGATTGCTAAATTGTTTGCATGGCAGGATATTGATAATGAAAAATATAGCGTAGGTTCAATTACTATCTAAGTGACTATTAGAACAAATTAAGCTTCATGCAAAGCCTGATTGAAAAAAAAAAACTAGTAGCTAACGCGTTTAGATTACGAAATAAATCTAAGAATACAAGCATAACTATTAATTAACGGGCGCCAAATTATTTCAAGAAACCAATTGCGTGCAAACATGAAACGCGTATTGCATTCATAAACACAATTTGAATGATTAATTGGACTCTTTTTCGCCGAATTAAAGTGACTAATGCATCAAGTTCACAGCCGGTCGATCAGTTTAACGATTCTAATGGGCATCGATAAATGCAATCGCGTCATTGACGTTTAAATTAAGAACATTAATCATTCACAATCAAAAACAGAAGCGGTGAAAGACTTTCTCTTGATTACCTTGAACCAAGGTAGCATTGCCGCCTCTGGTTCAAGGTGGTAAAGTCTAAAGTCCACTGTAAGGACGGCACGTATATGTCGGTGAGGTAGTTAGAGCTCTTGGCGAAGCCTTCGCCATTAGGCCTTCTGCGGTGGACCTCGCGGCTCCTTTACATACTGATCTTGTCCATTCCAGTGAGCTTGCACCAATTCAAAGAGATGGGGCCTTTTGTTCGTAAATTGGTATCGATAAGTGTTGTAGGCACCGAATCGAAGGTTGTAGGGTTACTTTCCTATGAAAAATGTAATGTGGAAGTGAAACTAATGTTGAAGTTCTCGAGAACTCATGCTGACCACAATAACTACTAAATTAAAAATTTTAAAACCCTTGACATTTTAATTTCCAATTAGAATATTTCATAAACTATTGAACCTATTTTATTTCTGTACGAGGGTGTACAGTCAGCCACACGCTAGGATACCCCTTTTGGTTCTATTGGCGCGCGGTAAGAGCTACCATGCCGTATCCTAGACTGTGGCGGACCTTAAATATACGTCGCCGGTATGGTTTCCATAAAAATGTTCCCAACGACCTTTATCGATAACTAAGCAAGCGAACACCACTATTTCACAGCCATTTTGCGATTATGTATGATGTGCCGAAGATGTCAGTGGTGTGGTCATTAACTGTGAATGTTCTTTATTAACTCAATAACAATTTATACGGGCCCTCCTTTGATCTCTTTAGCAAAGAGAAGGCTTAATAATGCGTAAAGAATGCGAAAATAAGTCGAAATGACAAAAATCGCAGTGGTTTCTTGGAATATTTTTTTATTCTGAGGATTTTTGATGTGTTCATCTTTGATTACAAGTTCTCTGTAAACATGGAAATGTAATTAGGATTGGACCACACATGTTATTATTTGGGATGGAATTGCCTGTTGTCGGATTACGTGCCCTTCCTTTTAATGAGTGAAAGGAGGCGTGGGAGACCTTGGGATTTTGGTTGTAAATTACGCGTAGTTGTGTATTATCTCCTTGCATGCAGAATGTATATGTCATGATTACCTTTGATATCGAGAGTGCGCGTTATACAACTCTTCTATTTCTATTTCTTCTTCTTAGCGTGCCTCTCCACTAATGGAGGTTGGCCGTCAGCTCTTCATATTTAAATAGATGTTTGACGCTGGCTATCTCCGTCTATTTCTTGACTTTTCTGAGCGACGACTTTCTTCTCCTACCAGCACGGGTAAAAGGAAAACGGGTAGTAAGAAATTATCCTTCCGTACTTATCTTTTTCATATAACTTCTAAACGGCGGAATTGATTGGGTTGAAATTGTATATGGGTATTTTGATGGTTTCCCGGATGATTTAAAAATACAATTGGACCCGGTAGGTGGCGCTGCTGTCGGTATGTCAACTACTAAACGGCTTGACCGATTGGGTTGAAATTGACGGGGGAAAATAGAGCTGCAACCTTTTATCTTAGTCACCGCAGACGAAGTCGCGGGCGAAAAGCTAGTGGCCGATACAGCTGAATAATCTCTACGCAACTCTCACGTAGATTGATCTGTTAAAGCCCAATACCGGCAATTAAGTTAAATATAGGTACTCATCATCTGACGGTTTCCTTGACATTTTAGGGATCTATATTGACTTTAGAGGAACACTTCGCCATTTGTTTATTTCTTGTTTCGCAACTATAGTCGTATCTTGTCTAATTTTTTCGTTCGAAGTGGAAAAAAAATCCAACTTTACATAGTAGGTCCTATTTTTCATGCATTTTTTGTTTCTCAAAGGCCCGTTTCTGAATTGAGAATTTTGCTAAGCAAATACTTTGCTATTGTTCTGTCACGCTCTTTTGTGAGGAATCGAGGCAAGACGATACTTAGCCATTAACCGGCAGTTAGTGTTTACTATCTCTAAAACAATATTATATTATGTAATTTCTCAGAAGTTCTATGTAATCAATTTTTGTACAGGTAGCCAGCCCTTCCGTAAGCTATCAGTTTATTACGTACGCCCAGTAACCCGCAATTACGACACGCCAATCAAGACGTCCGTGTGAGGTCTATAAATCTGAATTTCAACGTTATAATAATTTCATTTTCAACACTATAATTTTCGTCTAAAATCAATTTTGAGCGCAACAGGTGTAGTGTCGGGAGTCGGAGCAATGCAGCGTCTGATGAGCGGGTAACAAGTTTTAGAACTAAAAAAGCAGCAACCCGCACTACAACCTTCCGTGAAAAAATATCTAACTGATGGTAAAAACCGCATTAAGAGCCCTTAGGTTGTTAAGGATAAACAGGCAGACAGACACACAGAGAAGATAAATTATTAGTTCAAGATGTTAAAGTGGATAACTCTACAAGTTTCTACAACTCTAAAAGTTATTTAGAAGACTATAAAGGCTTCTACTTCTGTGACGCTAAAGAGTAGGGGATTGAATCCATTTTTCCCATTTCAAAAAGTGCACCGTTTACGAAGTTCACCTAATCCCTCACCACGTCACGTGTGCCCCGGCGGAAAATTGTTTGTGGACGTACGAGTAATTCGATTTCACGGGTGCAATCGTTAATTACCAATACGAGAGGATCGATGTGTCGGGCACCGGCCGCCACAACTGGTTCCCCGCGGTGAAACCGGCCAGATGTTGGGAACCTTTTGGAGCGAAGTGACTTTTGATAAAAATCGAAGAAAATTCAACTATTTTTGATCACAACTTTCGTAAGCACTGCACATTTTAATTTTGAGCACGGGCGAGGGCCGTCTCTACTTCACGATATTTTGTGACACGAAGTTAAATTTTCCAAAATCTGTCAATGATGAATCAATCCGATACGTTTACTTTAATTTAAATATTTGTATCAGACGTACATTCCTCAGATTCCTTTAGTAAAGTAAGAGATAAATATAAATTGTAAAGAGGTAAACTTGATTCCGATAAAATTACTGAATAAGCTTAAATTTTCTTACATCAAGGGATTCAATGAAGACAGGGCTTTGCCGGAGCACTGTTATTACCTGAAACAGAAAAAAATACAAATTAAGCATGAACAAAACAAAAATATAAATCGTATGTAAAAAGATATGGTCCTTTTGTTGTTTTGTAATCGTCCTATGTATGCCATACATGACTACAGATGCCTAATTAAACATGCAACTGAATTCTTACCATGAAGTTGGTTTGAAAATTTGTTTTGATATACCCTTGACCATAGTGCCTGGAATATTACCGAAGTATCGAGTGCTAAAACTGTAAAAAATGTCGTGGTAAAATCCTGTTTCCTTACAATCATGTCTAACTAGTGGTTCGCCCCGAACTGTGAACTCGCGACCCCATATAAGCTTAACAACCCGATATCTCGGCAATCCCTCGACCGATTTGGCTCATGTTCGAACTTAAAAATTCTTTTAATTTCATTTACCCGCCTATCAAATTTCATAACGATCCGACCAAATTTACTCAAGTTATCGTCGAACGAACATTCATACATACAAACATACAAACATACAAACATACAAACATACAAACATACATACATACATACATACATACAAACGCCGTATTGTTCCAGTAGACTCGGAGAACTTCGCTCGCTTCGCTCGCTCGTTCAATGAAAAAGGTTGTCAACATCTGCAGAGATTTCTCCTCGCGGGCAGTGCGCCGGTCGTGCGGAATTTAGATACCGCTCGGACACTGTTCGCTCTTGTTAGAGACGCGCACGCGCACGCCACTTACACCATCTTGGTAGGTAGGTAGGTATAGATCTTTTGCAATGATTTAACTTTTCTCGCTAACCCTGAATGTTTGTGGAAACATCGTGGGGAAACCTGAGCGTCTGATGTATACAAGGTGTCACAAAAGATGCTAACTCTTTTTACAGGGTAATAGCACCCGGTGATAGGGATCACAACCTAAATATTTTTTTTGGTCTATGACGTTCCGTTGATTTTTAAATTTATAAAATGTGAACGCTGTGGGGGGGAGCAAAGTATTTTTTAACAACTCAAACCTATGCAAATGCACCTACACCTACAAACATATTTTTAAATTTGATCTAATACCAAGAACAAAAAAGTTATGATAATTTTTAAATTTTGAGGTTATAAAATAAAAAATGTTTTTTTCAACTTTTTTTTACAGAATTGACATCCTGTTGACCAGTAGGTTACATCCTGTAAAAAGAGTTAGTATGTTTTGTAACACGTTGTATAAAAGCATGCATATTACCAGCGAATATAAAGGAAGAAAATAAATCGCCAATCCGCAGTTGGGATTCTTGGTGATATCTTTTAAGAAAAGAAGTGTGCCCAGCTAGTGGGACATTGTATAAGCTAACTTTTGCTTTCAACAAAGGAGGGCTGAGGGTGGAACTTAAACGGATTATTCAGTGTTTATCCTACAGACTGAACAAGAAGGCAGAGCCTTGTATCGGATGATAGCTGATGTTGGCGTAGGTACGGATTTTTCCACTTAATGTAACACCTTCGCTTTAAAAACTTACGTCTGTATTTTTCTTTATCTAGGGGTACTCTTAGATATCGTGCTGACATAGAATCTATGATGATTGTCGTCTCTTGGAGCTTCAGCTACCATTCAAAGTCAAAAAGATGCTAGCTTTTGACTAGAATTTAATATTTTAAAACTTAAACTTTCTCAAGCACTGCACATTTTTATATCGAAACGTGTCATCTATTCCGACAAAATAAAAGTAAGATTTTAATATGCTTAACTCTATAATTTATCTACGTTAGTTTACAAAACCAATAAAAAAAATATGCAAAATTGGGATGTGAAGCCTACTTCTTGACAATAAGCCCATATCCTCGCAGCAGCAGGCAGGTGGTACACCTCTGTGCGTTTTCACTTACCACGTTTCCTCTTAATAGGAGGCGGTTTTATAATACTATGCTAAGGTAGTCTCAGGTACTTAGTTCTATTGGGAAAACATCAAGGTTGGAAGAAAATAATAGATATATAAACTCTTTTAATAATCTTGGTACCGTGTTTTTTACGAGTCTAACCAACGGTGCGACCACTGAAAACCCGGCAAAAGGCGAGTTGGACTCGCGCACCTAGGGTTCCATGCCACCACACAAATATTTTATTACCTATTTGTTGAACTCTCAGTGCAGAACCTTCGGGTACGAACTGATCCCACGTCTGTGGACGGATCCCTTAAAAAGTTAGTAATGTCAAAAGAGAGTACACCAAAAGTGCTCTACACTACGTTCTCGTAGCGGATTATGATTTCATGTTTTTCTCACTTATGTCGAGCTATAGTGACAACAAATTATGGACGACGATGCTCCCCTAATGGTGACAGTTTTTATACTTTGACTTAAATACGATTTGGATGGTGTTATCCATACGAGACGTGCGGATAAAACGATCCTAAAGTTTATTTAAAGTAAACCCTAAGAATTGCCAAAGATGTCCTTGAACAGCACGATTTTAATTTACAATTAATTGAGACAACTACAGCAGATAATTTTAAGTAATATCTCTAGTGCAAAGGCTGGGTTGGGTTTAACTACATAATTGGCACTGCTCGGTCCACGGGACTATCGACCGCTAATGCATTTGGAATTACCGTCTTTATCGAGTCCCGCGACGGTGTCCAAGGTGAAACGATGGTTAGCTCTGTTAAACCCATAACTTTAACATGAAGATATCTCAATGGTCTAAGCGGCTGCTGTATAATGCAATCGAAAAAAAAAACGTAAAGGGATTCTTGAGGGATAAATCAACACACATAATCGTTACTATAGCTTCTCGCTCAAATGTACAAATTGTACTAATAAGAATAAGAATAAAAATTAGAATAAATGTATTTCGAAACAGAATAAAGTAACAAAACGAAATGGAAATATATATAAACTAAGATAAACATGTTACTAGCACTATGGACATACATCTTAATAAAACAAAGTCGTGTTAGTTACATCATTTATAACTCGAGAACGGGTGGACCGATTTTTATGATTTTTGATTTGTTGGATTTCTCTCCTCCCCGAATAGCAGACTAACCATTAAAACAACGGAAAAACTCACGAGAAATAGAATAAATCTACGTGGATGAAGTCGCGGGCAAAAGCTAGTCTGAAATAAATGATTTGATTTGAATTGAAAATGTGATTGAAATCCCCTGTGTAAGCAATGAACGTCGTCAAAATTTTTTTTTGAGCCTAGGTATGTTTTTTTTTACGTTTGATGCAGAAGAAGTAAATATAAAGAGAGTGTAAGATGGATAGAGAAAGAGAGAGAGATAAATAGAGAGAGAGGTAGAGATAGAGAGAGAGAGATAGAGAGGAGGAGAGATAAACAGCTGGTTTATATAAAGGTGTAGGTATAAGTAGAACGCCAGAGTTAGGTTCATGACTTGAATACGTCGTTACAAAATAAATAAATTCCAAACTTATCATGTTTTTACTAGCTAGATCGCTATCTAGGGAAGTGCTAATGTAGGTAGGTTTGATAATTCACTCGTAAAACTATATTACATGTTTAATCCAAAGCTAAAAGTGCCCTATTACAATGGATAGTATTTCAATAATGTTTTAAATTAAGTCGTGCAAATCGTGAGGGTATTATTTCGTAAGTTAATTTAACGTTGCCGTATAATTCATCGGGTAAGCAACTAAATTCCCTGCATAACATTAGCTGTTAATGTTTTATTTATTCATCTTAAGGAAGAAACAACACCTACCTACGTGCAAAATTGACATGCCCTATTGGGTATGATTGAATTCACACCTAAGAATCCACACACACACACACATTGGCACATCCTAAGAATTGGTTATTTAACCGTAGATCCACTTTTCCCTTTTTTTGAGTTTTCGAAAATTTTACATAACCAGTACCTGACGATTAAGGCTAGAAGATAGCAGCGTAGCGGGAAATTCAAATTTTTCACAGTTTTTTACATTTTGTAGCTAAACTGAGCTATTTTTGTTCAGCGATTTTTCGTTCGCGGTGATAACATAGTATTCTTTTCATTATTGTAAACAACAGAACAACAATAATTCAGCCGATTATGTGTTCTGGTCTACGAAGCAGTGGCACTGCCCAAAAAACTTGTCGTAGACCAGAACACATAATCGGCTGAATACTTGTTGTTCTGTTCTGAAAAGAATGCTGTTTTATTGCCGCGAACGAAAAATCGCTGAACAAAAATAGCTCAATTTAGCTACAAAATGTAAAAAACTGTGAATATTTTGAATTTCCCGCCACGTTGCTAAAGTCCAACCTTAAGAAGGACACAGGCAGCCATTGTTTATTTTTTGTCTTCTTATTCTTGGCTAGGTTTAGTCGGACATAAATTGATTAATTAACGAAAAAACTCCGTAAAAGGTTAATAAGTGAAAAAGCCAAATTTTATCGTCCATTGTCCAAACTTTTTACCTTTTAAGCGAAACCGTGAAGGCTTCCGAGGAATTGAAAGCACGTGCCAACTTGACAGCTCCGAATTTTGTTAAGGGGACAAATCAATTAAGGGTCGGTGGCCACTGGCCACCCATTGTCTTTGATTCAGATGTCTCGTTAACTAAAGTCCGCTAAAAACTGGATGCGACCGGATTTATGTCAGCATTAAGCATTGAACTCACCGAATATGCCTTTCGGGGTGTGGAATTTTAACGAAACTTTAAGGACCCTTCTTTGTTGCCGTCGAAATTAAGCAAGAGAAATGAGTATGGCTTTATTGATTGCCTCATTAAGAGCTTAATTTATAAAGTCGCAAATTCTTCTCTTTTTCATACTAGCATGCTTTTTGTAATTGATGCAAAAGCACTTAGCCTTAGTATCTTGAGGCTTTCAGTACGAGTTTTCTGCCGCAAAATAGTTCCGCTGAGTTGTTTATTTAACTGTTATTAGCCATAATTGAGTGTGAAACGTTCATACTTTACGTTGGCGCGTTAACTTAACGATTGTTAAAGTGAGTTAAATGGTTGGCGTAAAAAGAATCAGATCACCTGCACAAACAAATCAAGCGTGCAATTATACCTCAATGGTGGAAAAGGAGAAATTCGCCTTTGGAACCGGTCCAGCGTTGCCACAACGTTGGGGCCGCGACCATAGACCATCAATATCGTTGGACACGCATCCGGCGACAGGGCACGGACAGCCGGACAAGCGGACGCGATTGAAAACTAATAATATTTCACGTGGCCAATAAACCGCGGTACATATTTGCGCAAGCACTAGTTCGCGCCTCGCCTCGGTGGGGCCACTCTTATTTAATTAAGGTTTTTTTAAGTATTTGAATAGATTTGAAACGATTTGAATAAAGCAATGATGTACTCGAGGTGGTTGAATGCACAAATGCCAAAAAAGGACCTATAACCATGCTCTTTTAGAGAGATATGAATTGACATCTTTACATCTTGAATTAACGATATTTAGAAACCCACTCAGCTGAACTGAAATTACCTCACAGGATGTTACAGAAGAGTCCTGTAACACTGAAAGAGGCAGGAATACAAACAACTTTTAGTACGGGTCAAGTGGGAAATATTAAAAAAAAAATACAATTTCTCCATACATTTGGTGCAGTAGGTAACATCTGTTGTTTTTTTCACTGTTACCTTTATTTATTTTTATTCATTTATTTATAATCTTAATATATAAAACAAAGTCGTGTTAGTTACACCATTTATAACTCGAGAACGGGTGGACCGATTTTTATGATTTTTGATTTCTTGGATTTCTCTCCGCCCCGAATAGCAGAATAACCATTAAAACAACGGAAAAACTCAGAAAAAAAAGTCTGCGCGGACGAAGTCGCGGGCAAAAACTAACCTACTAGTCCTACTAGTATTATAAACGTGAAAGTTTGTAAGTGTGGATGGATGGATGGATGGATGTTTGTTACTCTTTCACGCTGAAACGGCTTGACGGATTTGGATGAAATTTGGAATGGAGATAGCTTAGACATCAGAATAACACATAGGCTACATATTATCACGCTATTACTCTTAGGGACAATGTGAACTACATATATTTTTTCTGTAGTTCACGCGGACGAAGTCGCGGGCAAAAGCTAGTAAATAATAAATAAATAAAAAAAAAAAAAAAAAAATATTAATGACTTAAGCGACCCCTTCAGTGTTACAGGACCTTTCTGTAACATTCTGTACAGCCCTTTGTAAAAATAACAAGTAAGATCGAAACGGATAGCCAGAGCAAAATCAAATTTGGTAAAAAATTTGGTAGAGCAAAATCGTAGCTTCAAAGATTTCTCGTAGCCCTGTTTTTCTTCCTATGTTTTAAGCTATCTGACCTTTTAGCTTAAGGCACTGGGCATAGTGAATTAGCCCGCGCGCAAAGAAAAATGCACAAAATCGATTCCTGTATCAAATACACCAAAAAAATCGAAAATGTTCACATATCAAACCCTAGAATTAGTTGACACCTATCTAACACAGCCAGTTTTGTGTTGATATCCATAACAGATTGCAAGATATTTTGCTTGAAAAAAAGTGCGCCGCCTATTTTTTTTCAAGCAAAATATCTTTAAAACGTTTATGACTGTCAACACGAAACTGGCTGTTTTAGATAGGTCTCGACTAATTCTAGGGTTTGATATGTGAACATTTTCGATTTTTTTAGTGTAGTTGATACAGGAATGGATTTTGTGCATTTTTCGTTGCGCGCGGGCGATTCACTATGCACAGCGCCTTAATAATTAAAAGCTGAACTAGAGTATCCCCGGTACAGTGTTCCTCTAGTACCGGCTAATGAATATGATACTCGTATGCTTATTGCTCGAGCGTGCGAGTGTCCAGTGGATGTGTGAATTATTACCACTGTGAAGTGTTTATTAGTTGCTTAGCTAGTGTACTGGAGCGGTGGAACTTTTGCTTTCGTTGGTGTAGGTAGGCAATCGTATGTATGGGGTAGTGGCCACCCCGAGAGTTTTTAGGCCGTCCAAAGGGTCTTTGAATGATTTAACGAATTCATCCATCTTCTAGTGTGAGTGGAGGTGCCACCAGTCGCAGCATAAATCATAGATGCAAGCCCTGCAGCGGCCTAATTAAGTTACTGTAACGTAATGGCGTAGCGAATAGGTTCCCAGTAGAAAGACAAAACTCCGGGTTTTCCTCGTTTTTCTCCTAAAACCAGAGAACTAATCCTCTAGAGTTAGAATCAGAATATTATTTGCTGCACTACGTAGAAAAACATTAATAAACTAGTGGTTCGCCCCGAATTGTTAATTCGCGACCCCATACAAATTTAACAACCACATATCTCGGCAACCTCTCGACCGATTTGGCTCATGTTCGAACTTAAAAATTCTTTTAATTTAATTTACCCGCCTACCAAATTTCATAACGATCCGAACAAATTTACTCAAGTTATTGTCGAACGAACATTCATACATACAAACATACATACATACAAACATACATACATACAAACATACATACATACAAACATACATACATACATACAAACATACAAACGCCGGATTGTTCCAGTAGACTCGGAGAACTTCGCTCGCTTCGCTCGCTCGTTCAATAATTGGGTAGGCAAAGTTTTTTGTTCGAAAGTCCGTTATTGGCTTAAACTTATCTTTAGACAATATTGAGAAACTAATTTAAATATTTTTTATTTTGGTCCAGTAGTTTTGTTTTTATGCGCTAAAATGTTTTGTTCCTATGACCGCCAACAGTATGCAGACCGTCGCGTGAAGGTCATAAATCCGTATCTTTGAAACGTTGTAAAATAAAAACTACTGAACCAAAATAAAAAATATTGAAATTAGTTTCTCAATATTGTCTAAAGATAAGATTAAGCCAATAACGGACTTTCGAACAAAAAACTTTGCCTTCCCAATTGAAGCCTACAACTTTACTGGGAGACTATAAAGGCACCATTGCATTACAGACTCAGGTCCCTGTATTAATTTATGTAATTATTATTATCGCTGACCCAGTCAGTATTCTTCAGCAATATTCGAAACGATTTACAATTTACACTCCCCACTTATCGGACGGCGGCATCGCTCGACAAAAACTGCACTCAATTAACTCCCTGGCGAAATTCAACACGACTTTATTTCATACTTTATTTGCCCGTTCGTTTAAAGATAAATTGATTATAAACGATTATTATGATGTGCCATTTCAGTTTTCTTTTTGTCGGATGCCATTTCGATAAATTGAAATGGACGAACCGATGGAGTTGTAACGTTGGTATAATCCGTGCGGGATCAGAATGGGATAATACCTTTTGGAACTGAGAAGCTCGCGGTCCTGTTGCGTCAGCATTTCGCTAAACTCCTGTTGTCTATGGCAAACTCGCGTCGAAACTTGCTTGTGTTTTCTGTGTGCGTGGTGCGTGGGTGTCTGCTCGAGTTTTATCACGTTTTATTCAATTAATGCAATAACATTGAATCCTTTTAGATTACAACCATTAAACATTTTTATGTATTTCCAATTTCATAAACCTATGATAGAACGTAGAACTAACATTTTTTTTACTGACGCTACTCGAGAACTGTCATTTTCGATTCAGTTCCAAAAGGTATTATCCCATTCTGATTCCGCAAGGATATGTATATGAGGCTTCGCCCGCGAAGACTCGCTGCTTCGCGGACATACACACGCATTTTATTGTCGTTTCTCATCTTGTTTTTACGAAAATAGTAAAACAATTCATAGAGCTTTTTACCCGACTGACCAAAGGAGGGTTATGTTTTTCACCGTCATGTATTTATGTATGTACGGGCGCAATATTGCTGGGTTGAATTGAAGAATTATTTTGGTAGCCCTGCAATATGTGTATCAAAATAAGAGATATTTAAATGACGATTGCAAAAATATATAATAGTAGTTGAAGAAAAAAAAAACTAAAAAGAAAAAAAAGAAAAAAAACTGATAAATTACAAAAAAACCCAACTGCATCACAGTCTAAGCAGGCGGGATCAATCCAAATCAGACTTGTTTAAAAAGCCTGCTATGTTATTTAACAGTTTTTTTTTGTTATTTAACAGTTTTTTTAATGCAAATTGTGGTCGAAAAAATTAAAACAGCCGTAACAATCTTTCAATAAATATTCAAGTATGAATAACTAAGGAAATCGAATTCTAAGTCATTTACATTGAGTGTAAATAAAGTAATCACAACAAATTGCTTAGATAAAAGGCTATCATTATCTTTGGGTGGTCTCCTAATTAAATTAGATTTTGGGAGTAGGTAGAGGAAATTGCTGAATCAAATTTATGGCCAGGTCTTCAAGGATTGTCGGTGCTCATTAAAATGTATGTAACTTCACCATATTGTAATATAATATATCCGTAATTATCGACTGTATTCCTTTATACTTACTTAAGTTTGTGGCCTCTACTTCTATATTATAGTTCAAATGTTTTTCAACCAGAAGTGCCTAAGTATAACGTGACTTCTTCTTGTATTCTTGTACCACTATAAATACACTAAGGCTGGTATTAATAGTCCTCTGAGATCACCTACTTGAGATCGGTCTCAAGTAGGTGAACTCAGAAAACAAAAATCACCGACTTGAGACATTGGCTTATTAATAAACCTATCTTAGGCGCGAACTTGAGTCCTCGATTTGAGTAAAGAATGAACTATTTGAACGAATGATACCATTTAAGGTTCAAAATGTGGTCAAAAAGCTTAAACCCAACTCAAAAGTACTAGGCGCCCATACATTATAAAGAGACTATTCGAAAAGGCACAACCTGAGTTTGGCCTCCTTTTGGTCTATAAAATTGTCCATGGTCCGGTGTTATTCAGTTGGCAACTTGTCATTTCTATAATAGTCCAGGATTCCACAAACATAAAAGTGATGTTACAAGATATAACACGAACTCTACTCGAAATAGATACTCGATTATAATAACTAGTGGTTCACCCCGAACTGTGAACTCAGGATGACTAACTTTTTGCTAACTCCATATCCACTCTTCGTCCGATTTGGATTTGGATATTAGAATTTTAAAATTCTTTTAATTCCATTAAGCCGCCTTTATATTTTTATGACGACACAATCATTCATACATACAAACATACAAACATACTTCGATCGCTCGTTCAATATGACGACACAATTTTGTAGCGGCACCCTGGTCTAGACAAAAAGGATCAGATCTGACTCGCTTCAGCCATTTTTATTCAGCATTGTTATTCGTTACTTTGGCAACAGAGAGCTTGATCTTGAGTGAGTAACTCAGCATATTAATAAAGCAGCGCTTACTTGAGACCGATCTCAAGTCCTCGACTTGAGTCAAGAATGAACTATTTCAACGCTTGAGTAAAGAATGTACTAGGCTACCATACATTAGAAAGAGGCTAGCCACAACCTCAGTTTGACCTTCAAAGAGGTTCGTAAGGTGAACAACTTTTTTCACGGTTTTCAGAACTGTCGAATAAAAGAAAAAACTTTTTCTACTGTCAAACATCAGTCAAACTACGAAAATAATTATTATAAAAATGTCTCGTAAATTCTTGTGATTTTCAGTATATTGAACGTTTTAGTCGGTTATGGATAATAAGTGGCGCCAGAGAGGTTATTTTCAATATTTTGGCCGAAAAATATCATGCCGGAAACTTCCAACAGAGAGCTTCAGTTCATTCGAGCTTCCGTTATTCGAGCTTCCGTTTTTCGAGCTTCAGTACCTAGCGGACCCAGTTGGATGACCTCTACAAACGAGTTGCTGACAAGACAGGTATTTATTCACTATAATTGTATAAAATATACATAGTTCACGATACAAGTTACAGATATCGTCTAGTTCACGATACAAGTTACAGATATCGTCAGTTAGGTCTTTAAAATACCCCATCATCAACGTTTTTTGCGCATTTAATATAACTTTAGAGGTTATGTTTACGTAGAGAAAGTAGTAATTTGCCAAGCGAATTTATAATAAATTATAGAGCGACTGCAAACCTAACGTTTGATCGTTGCGCACATCATTCTACTACATTAATGTTTTATTTTGATTACAGGAAAATCAGAAAGTACCTACTGTCCGACGCATAATCGACGAAGTTAGGGCGTTATGATAAGAGGGATAAAAACCAAGGCATTTTAGAACACCAGCTTTGGTCCCGAAACCTGAAATAATGTGTGGAGAATGAACACATAAAATAAGGGGAAGAATACTCGACTCAGCGCAAATTCATGTCAGGTGTAGAAATTTTAGATGATGATTAGGAAACAATATTGTATTAATAAATATGTTACAACTCTCGCAGGCTTGTTTATTTTCCAATTAGAAAAAAAAAAAGATAATTATGTAAAATTAATGAAGGTCTTCCCTATTCAGATTTATCTTCAAGTATCAATTTACTGAATACCTACTACTCGTATGAATGATACCACACCCTCAAGTTTTCCCTACTATATCCGCTTTATATTTTATGCATGCCTAGTAACCTCTATGGTCCAACTGGGCTTTGAAGCCGGCAAATTGTCATAAAAAAACTAGGTACGAGTAAAGAGGTTTGAATTGTATGTTGTGCTGCCATCTACATGATATGTATCATACTACATGAAACTTTCTGTCACCAATCGCCATATAAGAGATTCCGGATGTTTATGCACGCCTAATACCTTCAGACCATTGACATGACGTCATTCACGTTACAGCACTCAAATTCTATTGTACACACGACAGCACGTCAAAGTGTACACTTTTGTTGTAAAGTCGCCCGTAACGTAACCGAGTAGAGTACTAGCGTGTAAAGGTCGACGTGTTGTCGTGTGTACGTGCGTTTCACGAAATAATTCCCTTGGATTGTACAAAAATAGTCCCTATTACATCGTAATAAGAGTTTCGTCAAGGGAACTCTTTCGTGAAACGCATTTTGCCCGGATTTTCAGTAAGGAAAGAGTTGAAATATACTTTCTGCCTTTTTATTAGTGTGTGGTGTAGTTTCTTACAAGATTATGGGAGCCTGCAAATAGCCTGACAACACTTCTGTATTTGGCCAAGTACAAGCTCGTAGCTTCTGATTCTACCATGCCTTTATAGGTAGTAGGTATTTGAGTTTTAGATGGTGACGCGGTGGTGGCATAATGGGTAGAACAATGGACTCGGAATCGAGGGATCCTGGTTCAAGTCCCGATGAGGGCATGTACCCTACCCATGATATTAATTTATTTCAAAGTCGCATACATACCACTCCCTGACTGTGAAGGAAAACATCGTGAGGAAACCGGAGCGTCTGAGGCTATATACCAAACTAAACTCAAACTTAGTACCAGCTTATTTTTTTAAACCTCAGCTCCTCGGAGTTCTTTCTTGGTAATATGACTGTGGGGCTCTGAACTGCTGGAGTTTTGCAGCTCGAAGAACTCGGGCTGGTAGAAACACTTTTCTGGCTAGTCATAGCGATGTGGTAGAGGTGCCGGTCGAATGACGACGACAAATGATTTCACACCACAAGGTCCCTTTCCACGTAACTTCCGATGTCGACGATGGTCCTAAGTATATTGTTAAGCTGCAACTTCTTGCGGTAGGTTCGCTTTGGATGCGCGCTGACTAAACATAATTTTTGTATATTAATTATCAAAGAAAATAACTCCCCTTCTTGCTTTGCGTAGTCGGGTAATGAAAAACACGAACTTGAGTCGGCTATCGCCTGCACTTGGAAATGACAGTCGCAAGTCTGGTCTCAAGTAGGTGAACTCACGTAAGATGTGTCTATTAATATGCCAGCGACTCCGGTCTCAAGTAAGTGATCTTACAGCTTCTTAACATTTTATGCATGCCTAGTACTCTAAACCACGTTGTATTGAAATTGAGACGTCACGGACTGTCAAAAGATGAATGACTCACTCAATTCCGAGCTCAAGTCGGCTCTATTAATATGGCGTCGACTCAAGTAAGTCGACTCACTCAAGCAAGTCGGCTAATGTCAATGTCAGTCTCAAGATCGTGTCTATTAATAAGCAAACAGCTACTCAAGTTTGACATTACCCAAGGCTTGACATTTACCTCCTTGAGATCGATCTCAAGTAGGTGAACTCAGACGACTATTAATACCACCCTAAACGTTGGACGTTTTGTTATAATTTAAGCTCCTCTATTCCCAACTATTTTATTAAGTGCGCCATATATAGTTGTTTTAAACTAGGATCGATTAACAATGTTCAAGTTTTTGTGAGACGTCTACCGGATGTTAGATCTAGTTTCGAATACTGTGCCATAAATCTATAAAGAGATTTGTAATTAGATTCCGTTAATGGAGCCTAGTTAGGCCGAAAAGAAGCTAAAACCGTTTACCTAGTTCATAAAACATTTAACAATCTAGACTAATTAGAATAGCTTTAAGAAGAACATAATAATACATACGTAAGTTTTTAATCATCCATATTTACAGTGAAAATAGTACAGGATTTGAATGAATCGTACATTAAGTTCATTGAATAAAGACGCGTTTGCAGCAGCAAACAAATAAATAAAATCAGTACCTATTTTTTAATAAAGAAAACATCCATTCGCAGGCTTGTTTATGGGTGGTAGCTTAATATAATAAAATATGGATCTCATTAACGAATTAGATTTAACACATCCCGACATGTAGCCGACATAATTATCGAGAATTCGCACGATTAGTGTCACCATAACTTTGCCGAATGTATTATTGTAATATTGTCAAGAATTTACTCGGATAGATAGGAATCGACTGCAAAGTTGGCGACAGCTGCTTAGCATATTATTGGTATAAAATGTTCGCGTATATTTTAATGTGCCGTATTTAACATCTTATGCAAAAACAGTGGTAAAAATTTCCTTTTAATAAATGCTGAATCATTCTTGAAATCTTCTTTAATTTTCAGACTCGTGACATGCATTTGTGCTCTTCATTGTAGCAGCAGCTTTTGCGTTGCTTCTTTTTGTATTAAAATAAGTATTAAAGTTTTATCAAGTACCAAAATTATGCAGAGCTTCTTCTTTGAGAAAAGTTCCAATAAATTGATGTCTGGCATTTATTTAGCAACTTGCAAGTAAGATCATAATAGCCGGCGCGTTAAAAAATAAACAAAACACGACTTTAACAACTCTTTGTGCAAATACAAAGTAAAGCAGTGACACACGGTTCTGCATAATCAGAAGCAGTGGCCGTGGGCAGTAACACCACATTAGTGTGAATCAAGCCCATCAAGGAGCGACGTTTTCTTTTCTCAAGCTCCGTTTAGACTCTGCGAATGCTCATTTACATGGTAATGTGTTGTTTGTTGTTTGTTTATTTCTTACAGTATAGAATATGCCTCAGACTTTAATTATTCTTCTCAGTTTTTTTTCTTGCGATGTCTTCTTTTACCGTTAGGAGTGCGGTATCCGCGGTGGGTTCGCGTGTTGATTATAGCCAAATTCAGAAGGCAAAGTTTTTTGTTCGAAAGTCCGTTATTGGCTTAATCTTATCTTTAGACAATATTGAGAAACTAATTTCAATATTTTTAATTTTGGTTCAGTAGTTTGGATTTTACAACGTTTCAAAGATACGGTTTTATGACCTTCACGTGACGGTCTGCATACTGTTGGCGGTCATAGGAACAAAACATTTTAGCGCATAAAAACAAAACTACTGGACCAAAATAAAAAATATTGAAATTAGTTTCTCAATATTGTTTAAAGATAAGTTTAAGCCAATAACGGACTTTCGTACAAAAAACTTTGCGTACCCAATTCTCTCTGTCCTAATAGAAGTCCTATGCCGAGCTATATAATATAATGTCCCACTAGGCCACCAGTAAGATAAACTGATAAGATAAGCACTGATATAAACTGTAGGCCATATCTATAGATTTACAAAGAATTTGATTTGACGATTTTGTTAACTTTAATGTATGATATTTTTTGATAATAATTATGATAATTATGAAATTGCCACGCTGATATCGGTAAAATTACATTAGTACAATATTATAAAATAATTAAATATTATAGCTATATCTGTACCAATCCACGTAGATCAAAAGAGTAGGATAGAGATTTCGTAAACCTATAGATATCTGTCATATGACCTACCCCATTAGGTATTGTCCTAGGCCTGTGTTGGACTAATGCTCGTGGAAAATTAACTTAGGTTATCCTTCTGGGCTACATCTCAATGGTTTAAAATGCACTCATACGTACAGTGTAAAGACGGGACAAGTGACAGAGCAGAGGTTGCCAACGGCTTAATAGCCCATAAAGTTACGAGACCGAACCCGTTGAAGGAAAGCCACTCAAAAAAGAGCCCGTAAAGAGAGCGTTTTATGCAGCGACTGAGGAATTATTTTTACACTTTAGTGTGGGTTTTTTAATTGTACAGTAGGTAACACAAGTGGTTGTGAATGATAAAGTAGCTACAGAAAGTTTTACAAGACACCAAAATAACGCTACAGACAGACATAACGAAAACCTCTTAAATGTTATCAATATTTACTGTATAAACCACTAACAAAACTGTAGACGATGGAGATGAGGCACTTAAAACATGAAATAGACTGAACCTTTACGAATAATTTTAGCCTAGCTACTTACCAGCAAATCCTGCTGAAATAACGATAATCATAATTCTATAGTTAACATATAATGGCATTCCTCAATATACCACAAGGAGGGTGTCCAAAGCAAACACAGTCGGGTATCTAATTCTATTTAACGCCCGCGGCGAGTCCTCATATTTTCTCATCGGCAAGTCATAAACTGGCATTGGCACGACCCGCTATTCCTTGTCCACGCTTTGTAACTTAACACTTATTACTGGTTAAGAGACAGATTGGTATCGATGCAATGAGGATTGAGAACCAGGGGTAGGCAAGACAGGTCTGAGGTCGAAGCGGGATCGTTCATTTGGCTTTTAGGCTTTGTTTTTGGCCTGCGACGCATTATAATTTTTATAGGATTTTTTAAAAAATTTACAGCTTTGTAAAAAGAAAAAAAAAAGACTCTCAAAGTCAATAGAATCGAATTTTCAACCGCGACCGGACCAAAAAATTTTTTTTCGTGACTCAGGCCCGGTTTCTGAGTTGAGAAATTCACTAAGCAAATGGGTAAGTATCGTTCTGTCACGCTCTTTTGTGAGAAATCTGCTGAGACAGGACGATACTTACCCATTTGCTTAGTGAATTTCTCAACTCAGAAACCGGGCCTCAGCTAAGTCTACTCTATCAGCCTGCCAACTCTCAGCCTTGTACGAAGAAATATCTCGATTGGTCACCAGCTCTCAATCTAATAGGTAAATGTTGATTGTCCAAGGGTGGTATTTAAAGTCTTCCTAACGGGCCCACGTCAAAGCCAAATGATGTCTACAGGCCCTCGGACAGAATCTTAAATCTCGCAAACTGTGGGCGTTCGTTGTGAGATAAAGGTCGCATACCGCACTGGATTAGAATAGGCTTTATGCGTCTCTGACACGCAGATATCAGGATATTCCAATCAAACTGCAATCCGTGTGATAGCTTGTTACCTGACGATATTACAAAAGCTTATTACACAAGGAGTGATTCGAAACCTATATTTTACAGTTTGGGGAACCGGAAATACAGCGCTTTTTAAATAGCATTATTCCTCAATCACCCCAACTTCTAAATGTGATTTCCTACCACTTTTGTTCTACAACTTCGGTGAAATAGAATAAAAAAATTAATAGAAATAAAAAATGGCACAGAATGACAAATAGGAGCAGGAGAGCCTGGAAAGATGGTAGAGAATGAAAGCGCGCCATGCAGGCAACTTTCAGATAATGGATGTAAAATCAATAAAAAGCAGTTTTGGAATCAAAAATTAAAATGGAATGAATAAAGAAAAAACTAGTGAATAATCAAAATATTTATATACCTACTTACTTAAAAAAATAAAATCATGGATGGTACAAGGAAACTTTTAGAGAATAAGAAACTTTCAATAAATAAAAAGTATCGAGCTTTTCGAAAAGTCGTAGAACAAAAGTAGAAAAAAAGCTATATAAAAAAGTTCCTATATTTGAAAATATGTCTTGTTATCACCTGACATAGAATAGAAAATATCTGACTTCCAAGCTATTTAATTGGCACAGTTCCGACTCTTATTAAACACCTTTATCTTGTAGGTTTAATATAAACTGAGAAGAGACACAGCGTGGTAGAAACATAAAATAAATTGCAATCTAATTAAAGTCACATAAATTATCGCTACGAAAGTTGCTCACTCAATTCTGGTCCTATTGGTGTCTTTGAATTGATCACGTTGACAGTGCACTTTTAGGGAAAAGGACATAACATGGCAACATTAGGTTGCATCTTTTGATGAAGAAACCCGTTCTGCCAAATCAGGCCATGGTTTATTTTGTGAGCGCGTAAAAAGACTACACACGTCTACAATTTCCTATCAGACTGAAGGTAAACTGCAGTTTCTTCCAATTTTGATCAGGCATAATAATCAAAAGGATTTTAGATCGCGGGAATAGATGACCCACCGGCTACTGGCTGAGTTGGTTCTGCGCGTTTTATTGACTTTGTCATTTCTGTCAATCATGTCAGATGCATGATACTGAGTGGGTAACTGTGGCGGCCACTGTTGCCAAGATCGCCCAAAAATAGGGTAAGACGAGCAATGGAAGACCGGAAGACGAATAATGTACGCGAATGTAGAGAAAATCCGGCTACGGCTGTCATCCTACCCCAGCTGGTCATAAAAAGATTCAAAGGAACGTAAGTGCTGGCAAAGCCTACAGTCAACCGGCCAAGTCCACAGTTCAACAAGTACCTAATAGTTTACACGCGCTCACGCAGCGGTCTAAAGCCTCCTCTACACGTCAGCAGATGCGTCCGCGGACGCGGGCAGATGCATCCGCAGATGGATTTCCTAGAGCTGTCCACACGTCTGTAGGTCGATCAGTCTATGTCCATTCTCGACAGACGCAACATATATTGAGATCGTAGCTATTTACTTATTTAGTACTTTTAACTACTACTTGAATGTGCATCGCTGTACTTGACTGTACATACATAGATTATTAAATTATACTAATAGTTTACTTAGAACATTTTTAATTTTGTGGTATTTATTTTTAGGGTTTCACAAACAGTTTTCTGTTTGATAGAGCTCAAGAAACTTAAAAGTTTCCTCAGAGCTCATATTGTTAGCCATTTCTCAAATAAAAACCGCAGGCGCAAAGTAAATTAAACCGCAGGCACGCGTCCACTCTCAACCGCAACTCCGATCAAACTGATGCGTCGGCAGACGTGTGGACACGCGCCGGACGTCCGCGCCAAAACCCTTTGATGTGTGCCAAAAAACCGACAACCATCGGATTCGAGGCGGACGCGTCTCCAGACGTTAAATACCTACCACAGATGCGCAAATCACCCCCTCTACACGTCGGCGGACGCATCCGGAGATGACGTCTGCAGATGCCTCTGTAGACGTGTAGAGGAGCCTTAATAAAACGGCCGCTCGGATGGACACTAAAGACGTTTATACATTGATGGAAAGCCGCATCAGTTTCAGCTTAGCCCGTAGCGAGATTTACTAGGGCACAGAAGGAAATAAAACAGTAGCAGGTAAATTTTCTACGATCAGATAAAAGTAGTTGAGCCAGTGCGATCATTTACAAGGTTGATGAATTGTCACATAAAATACGATGTAAATTTTTTACTGTCATAGTTTAAACTGTGATTACGGGCCTCAATAATAGCATCTGGTTTCTGAATTGAGAAATTCACTCAGTGCACTCAAGTATGAACGGTCGGCCACAGTCTAGCATGTTCCATGGTAGCTCTTACCGCGCGCGGCATAAGGGCGCCAATCGAACAAAAAGGGGTAGGTATCCTAGCGTGTGGCTGACTGTACTTTTCGTTTTGAATTTCGCTAAATTCTCAATTCAGAAACTAGAGCATAGCCTGATAGCTCGTAATTCGAGTGCAATTCGGGCACTATTTATACGCTGATTAGATTAGTGTAGGTGAGAAATACAAAATAGAATACTCGTACATCTATTCATCCTATTCTATTCCGCTCATCCTGCGAACCTCTCTCGCTCGCCCTGCTTAAATAAGCGTCCAAACATAAGGGCGAGGCCCCATTGGTGCGTTGCGCTGCGTTGCGTCGTCGCAGCGTCGACGCTGCGTCGTTTTCCATATAATTTTTATTACATGCCCCATTACAGCGTTGCGTCGTCGCGCGCGACGTTTCAACGGATCGACGGACAAGAGACTAAGCGGGGGGACTATGCGCTGCGTTGCGCTGCGTTCTCGGTGCGACGACGGACACGTTTGCATCTGTCCATTGCGAAGGCTGAACTGAGACGCAGATGCGACGGGCGGCTTGCATATCCTCTTGCGACGTCGTGCGTCGTGGCATACAATGCGTCGATCCGATGCGACGACGCAACGCAACGCAGCGCAACGCACCAATGGTGCCTCGCCCTAAGGGATTTAGCGATGCTGTCTTTCTGTAGCATTTTTATTTTGTACTTCAGCCCGGTGCTAAGATTTACTAGGCCGTATTTCACGCAACCGCTTAGTTATGCGAGCTATATAAGACAGGGTAAGCTTGTGCTCTCAAAGGGGTATTTTACTAGGATAACGGTCAGTATCATGCATCTTATCGGTGGTCTTTATATCGAAGATGGACAAAAGATGGGTTTCGCTATTACAATCAGAACTGCGCACGATGTAAGCTCGTTTGATTATTCAATTCATTATTATTATCTTTGCATGCGTTTGAAAATACAATAGAAATGCGATGTTTCTCCAAAATTCTCGAATATCTCAATGAACATAATTATTGTAAGAAAACGGGATTCTTACCACGATTTATTTTCTTTTGAGTTCCCGATATTTCGGCACCGTTGCAGGCACCATGGTCACGGGTAGACTGAAGACGGTTTTTTTTTGAAAATAAATTGAAAATAAATCGTGGTAAGAATCCCGTTTTCTTACAATAATTATGTCTAAAAACCACGAAAGTTTCAAAAAGCATATCTCAATGAAATCGTGGAAATCATATCTATCCGGCCCTTTATTAATGTTGTTAGAAAAAGCTGTTTCCAGTAATGGAAGCCCTTTTAGTCGGAATGACGTACCAAGATGCTACCTATTTGGAATCAATGAAAAAAAAACCCATGTCGTATTAATAACTTTCATTAAGTCAAATATCAACACACATTACAGACTTGAGACCCAGTGCGCTTATTCTGTAAAAAAATCGCACAGTTGCTGGTCCTCAAAACCAGTCTATTTGCGAGAAAAAAAAAAGATTGTTTATTTTGATAAGAGCAATTTTCCCGCAAATAAACATTTTGAGGACTATCAACTATGCGGTTTCTTTTACAGAATAAGCACACAGGTTTGTGGATGATGGGTGTGGTATGCCTCGCAGCTTAGTCGGCCTAGTCAACAACGCCGATACATGCGGAGCCAACTAACCCGCGGGTTTCCTCACGATGTTTTCCTTCGCTATTAGCAAGACTATCATCCAGACCCTCTTAGAATTTTAATACAATGTTGCATGTGCGATCGGAGACACTGATTGTGGGACACCATTAGCCACAACAAACAGTGGTTTGAATCCGAGCGCGTTCGAGCGGGCCCGAGTCTTATCAAATGTATCGGGAAGCGGCCGGTGAAAGTAGGTATGCAAGTGGAGCGGCGACAGTGCCCTCTGTCCACCGTTATGTGCCTATCTGCGACTCCAGGGGCCTGAGTCTGTAACGCAGTGTTGCCAAAATCATTGAAGAATCGTGAATGCGTCACCTGGGTTAATATCTGTCTGTAAAAATGTTTGTACGTACGTTGATGATTTTGTGTATAAATGGATCAGTGGCATGGGGCTAGCTGAAAATCAGCGCCGCCTGAAGACTGCTTCAGACGGCATACAGCTGAGCTAGGTCCATTTTCGGGAAGATATTTTGTAAATATTTTTAATTTTAATCTTATTGTGTTATTTTTTATATTGTGATGTTTTTCGAAATAAATATTTTTTCAATAAAAAAAAAGGCTCCCGGTTGATTTCTACAATTACGATTTATTTATGCTGTCGGTCCTTTTAATGTTTTTGTAGTACATCATCATCTTCATCAGCAGCCCACCTGTGCCCACTGCTGGGTATAGGCGTTTTCCCCCTCACGCCACCTCTCACGGTCCCTCGCCATCCGCATCCATGGACCCTCCGCCGACATAACGATGTCGTCCCACCAACGGGCTGCTGGTCTGCCCACAAACCGTCGTCTACAGGGTGCACTCTAAGTCGATAGCGGAACTTTAAGTAGACTGTCTACTGATCACTAAAAACCACTTGTCCTAGGTGGCCAAAATAATGGAGCGAAAAAAATATTATCTGTTCCATACAAAAGGTCGACTTAGTACTGCGCCAAATTTATGAAACAGCAGATTTTTTTTCGCTCCATTTTTTCGCCACCTAGTACAAGTTGTTTGTAGTGATCAGTAGACAGCCTACTTAAAGTTTCGCTATCGACTTAGAGTGCACCCTGTAGTTCTTGGACGCCACTCTGTTGCTGCCCTTGTCCACCAGCCATCTTCACGCCTCGCCAGGTGTCCTGCCCATTTCCACTTAAGACTTGAGAACCTGTCACCTATATCGTCTACCTTCGTCCGACGTCGCGTCGTCGTCGGATAGACATTAGGTACCCGATCCACGAGTCTGAGGCCTAGCATGGCTCACAATGCAGTATAGCAAAGATTCTAATTCTAGAGGATTAGTTCGCTGGTTGTTGGAGAAAAATGAGGAAACCCCGGTTTTGTCCTTCTGCGGGGACGCCATCGACACGCCATTGCGTTACAGACTTAAGCCCCAGATTGCCTGAGATGTGTGTATCTAGGTAGAAGCAGTGCAGTCAGCGACACGCTTGCATACCCCTTTTTCGGGGTTCCGTACCTCAAAAGCGAAAACGGAACAGTTATTGTTCGTAATCTAGCGTGTGGCTGACCGTACGTAATACTATAGGTTAGCTGGATAGGAGGTATAGCCCTGTTAATCAAACCCTAATAGAAGCTAAACCTCCGATCTAGCATGATGATTTTCACGTCTCCTATAATTTGTTCTTTTATAACACGTTACTTGCAAAAGGCCAACACATCACTCGAATATCATCCGAAAAGATTTTTGGACCTAATGCTCAGATTGTAGAGCCAATTTTCCGTTTTGGCAAGTTTCTCCAATAAAGGTCCCTTGGTCCAAGGATCCAAAAAAAAAAAATAATGCTTTTATATTTACAATTTTATAAATGCGAACTCTATAAATAAACCAATGCGCAATTTAATGTTATCAAAGGCAAGCGGAAGGCATTGATGCAAGTTTCATGCCATTTCGCACCTCGTGCTACCTTAAACTGGTGCATCGGTGAAACTTAAAAGGAACTGAACCAAAAGGAGGCTCTCGTTCATTAGCACTCAGGTGTTTTGATCTCGGCGATGATAAATGTGCCACCTTCGTACCGACAATACGGGCCGTATCAAAAGCGACGTAAGTGAACAATTTGATTTATTACTCGACCGGTAACCCTTTGGGCTCCTCTCAAATTAATTTCGGGTCATTTAGGTTCAAGCCACACCCTCACGACCTGCCCAAAGCGAATGAAGACGTCTTACTGAATGCAACAATAAATCAGCCATCGGGAAAATATCCGTCTAGTTGAAATATTGTTAAGGTGCTCGTAAAAAGTATTTTGGTCGCGTCCGTGGAATATTGATGTAAGAGCTGCTGGTAGGGTTATCAAGCTTTTGTATTTACATAATAAGTTGATTTATATAACCCGTGCCATTAAAGAAAACATTTAGGATGGCCTTCAAAACACTCGCCCTCTCGCTCTAATTAATACAGTCAAAGCGAGACAACGCTAGGTTTTTAAGTCCGTCCTAAATGACACGGGTCTTTAATGACACGGGTTATACAGCCTGCAGTGTTTCCTTTACTCACGCTAGACAGGGGCAAGTCTTTAACGCAATGGCGTGTCGATAGGTTCCCAATAGAAGGACAAAACCGGGTTTTCCTCGTTTTTCTCCTACAACCAGCGAACTAATCCTCTAGAACTTAGCTAGAATCAGAATATTATTTGCTGTACTAGAACAACATTAAAAGGACGTAATTTAAGCCTACAACTGGAAGCCTATCTAGGCACCATTGTGTTACAGACGGGTCGAATCGCGGTTGGTTATGGGCAATATTATTTATCCCGACGTCTTCGTCTACCCGCGACCACGGCAGCTGTAACGCGGCCGAAACGTCGGGATAAATAAGGTAATTAATTGTACTTAAAACCAACCGCGATGTGACCCGTTTCAAATACAATAATGTGTGAATATCACGTGTCATTAAAAGTAACCATAAAGGTACCCCAGGTAAAAAGCCACTCACAGTTTTAGCCAAATATGCCAGTTTACTCTATTTTTTATATTTTTCATAAAGAATGCGCGGTTTATTCTCTTGAATCGGTATTGGCAGCCCTACACATTATGAAACAAATTGAGCGATCGCTGTTCCTCACGGCTGCAGCCCGACGCCTACGCATGTCGAAGTGTCTCCGACACACCAACCTTAAGGCGCCGTGCATAGTGAATCGCCCGCGCGCAAAGAAAAATGCACAAAATCGATTCCTGTATCAAATACACTAAAAAAACGAAAATGTTCACATATCAAACCCTAGAATTAAGTGAAACTTATCTAAAACAGCCAGTTTCGTATTGACATTCATATAAGTATTGAAGATATTTTATTGAAAAAAAAAAAATAGGCGGCGCACTTTTTTTCAAGCAAAATATCTTGCAATCTGTTATGGATATCAAAATGAAACTGGCTGTGTTAGATAGGTCTCCCCTAATTCTAGGGTTTGATATGTGAACATTTTCGTATTTTTTAGTGTATTTGATACAGGAATCGATTTTGTGCATTTTTCTTTGCGCGCGGGTTACTTCGCTATGCCCAGCGCCTTAAGCGCCGCGACGGCGATTACTCAAAGACAGTTTTGGAAATGCCAATTCGTGGACAGACTTGTACTTTTCATGATTTTTTGCCCTCCTTTTGGCGCGCGCCTTGCGAGATTGCGCGCCAAATAATAATAGGTGCACTTACAATAATTGTCGTATATGGATACGTGGTTTTTAAGAGGAAAGATATGGTAGTGTCAAGGTAAGTTCAAAAATATAAGTGCAGCGTATCGCAAAAAAAACGATGTTTACGTTACTTTTCCTGTAGTTCGACTAGTACCTACATGTATAAAAATGTAGAGCTTCTGAAAATTTAAAAAACATCATTGATTTCAGACAGATAAATTGAGAACATTTTATTGTACACACGACAGCACGTCGACCTTTACACGCTAGCAATGGAAAATAACTAAGTTTTCTGACGACGTTTAGCGTTCAGGTTTAGTGTTTAATTCACCCATTAAGTGTCAGTGAATATGACACTTATTAGCGGTACAAATCCTAGGCATTGTAGTGTAGTGTCCGAGTGGTCATTTCACCCATCCAATATAATAATATGAGTGAAGCGGCCACCTGACGCTTTATGAATAACCTCATTTCAAAGATGCAAAGGCCTACGTTTTTCTACTATTGTACACAAAAAAAAAAATAGAATTCAAGACAATATAGAGTCTATCCTTCCCTTCTTTATTCGAAATAGATGATTTATCTCTCTATCCTATAAGGCTATATCCTATAATTTAGCAGTTTCACTTCCTAATAGCCACGTTCCGCTTGTTGGTTTAATTAATATTGCTAAGTGTAATTAACTGAACTACGTATAGGGCGCTTCGGGTATTTAAACGAGGGTACCTCAAAATGCTATTGTAATAGCCCTCCTAGTATAAAGCTAGACCAAATTATTAGCATTAGTGGAAAATTTCAAAATAGAAAGAAATATTCGCTTCAAGATAGTTTGTTGGACCAATGCTTAGCATATGTCCAATGATAAATACTGCCCATGATTAATGTTAAGATGAAGTCCTTCTTATTCACTGACCACCTTTTGCGTATATTATAAAGAGGAAAAGTTTGTAAGTATGTATGTATGTAGGGGGTAATCTCCAAACCTACTCATCCGATTTAAGAAATTCTGCCACTAATGGGAAGCTACGTTATCGCTGAGTACTATAGGCTATTTTTATTGTGATAAAGGGAAAAAAAACTAAGTCTGCGCGGACGAGATCGTGGGGAAAAGCTAGTACCTAATATGCAATATGTCTAGACATCAAATAAAAAAGACTAGACACCCAAAGTCTAGATGTAGATAAACTAGCGTGTTTCAACTGTCTCCACCCCCGCACGCGCCGCGTCATCCATCACCGACGTCCGGTGCGACATTGTAATGCCTCGTAGCGTAGAGGTTCTCAAACTTTTTGACTTCTTGAAAGCTTCGAAAGTTAAGGTTTTTTTGCACCCATCCACAGTCACGTGAATGATTGACTGACAGACTGTTTGTCTAGACTTGTGTCTAACCTGGAGCTCTAACCAAAACAATTGGAGATATACATAAATGCAAGGATTTTTTTTTCGAAGTTTAAAGATTAAGGGTAGACGAAGCAGTGGTACTGCCCAAAAAACTTGTCGTAGACCAGAACACATAATCGGCTGAATTATTGTTGTTCTGTTGTTTACAATAATGAAAAGAATACGGTTTTATTCTCGCGAACGAAAAAACGCTGAACAAAAATAGTTCAGTTTAGCTAAAAAATGTAAAAGTCTGTGAAAATTTTGAATTTCCCGCCACCTTGCTATCGTCTACCCTTAAATCATCCTCTAAGCTTACTGCAGAAACAGAATTTGAGTTCGGAATTTCATCTTTACCTCACTCGCAAATCGCAGTTTAGGAACTACTGCTTTGAAGCATTTCATAACCATTGTTGGCTGACCAGTGAGTAAGGGTTTTGCGTGTTGTATCTGAATTCTAATTATTATGTCGGTTTAGGTAATTTAGTTGTAGGATGTTTATGACATATCGATTGTTTGTAAGCTAGCATCTCTTGTAAGCTAGCTAGCATTTCTTCTTTCTGTGATAACGTTGATTACTTCTCATGTAAGCCACGGTGACATATTATGAAATTTTATTTTCTTAGGTCTCTTACACGGGAAAATTATCTACAAGCCGCAATAATAATAAACATACAAACAATCATCCTACTTTCTACATTCAAACCTAACTACTCTATCTAGTTCACCAAAAGACCAATTTGTTTTGTGGTTTAGGAGAAAGCAAATAATGTCTAACATTTGTACCATTTTTTGGGACGAGAGCGATTGAAGTGAACTTTCAGCCATTTTTACTAAAACTCCAGTATTTTAAGATTTTTCTCGATTCCCTAACCAACATTGTTGGATTGCAAAACTAGGTGTTTACATCTAGGAAAAAATATGCAATCAGCGTCTAGAGGTGTCTCTACTCACAATAGATTGGTATCCTTTACCGTTACCAATGGTTTCAAGCATAATGCTCCCCTAATCTATAAAAAAAATACTATGACCGATCGTCAAAACCTTGTCAAAAGCCTGGAAAATAGCCCTTATTGAAAAGAACAATATTGTTTTGAGACATTTACAAACGGGATAACTAGTGGTTCGCCCTGAACTATGAACTCGCCACCCCATATCTCAGCAACCCCTCGACCGATTTAGCTCATGTTCGAACTTAACAATTCTCTTTGCCTCATTTATCTGCCTACCAAATTTCATGACGATCCGACTAAATTTACTCAAGTTATCGTCGAACGATCATTCATACATACATTCATACAAACATACATACATACATACAAACATACAAACGCCGGATTGTTCCAGTAGACTCGGAGAACTTTGCTCGCTTCGCTCGCTCGTTCAATTAGGCGCTGTGGGTGCAAGCGTGAAGTCCCAGGTTGACTTCAGTTTATTTCAAAGTTTAGGATTTGTTAGATTGTACACTACCAGTATCAATGCAACGACACGTCACCGGATTGTATTTATATGCAAATTGTTGCGAATTTTCGTAACACCCGCGGAGAGTCGCCGGCCAATAGATCATAGAAATGTGGACGGATCTGCCCACGCGCACCTTAATGTACAACGTTTAATGCATTATTGAGCACTGCGATAGCACGTGACGTAAAATATAGGCGAGAGGAGGGTGGGGAATTCGTGTTTACAGTCGAACTATTCGAACAACTCCGGTAACTGCCGAACTAAACGGTGAGACGATAGCAACGTGGCGGGATATTCAAAATTTTCAGTTTTTTACATTTTGTAGCTAAACAGGGGGTCTACCGGCTAAGACGAAGCCGATTACCATTGGCGAAAATCGAAGTTCGATTTATGAAAAATGTACTGCCAGCCAGTTCATTTTACTGCCACCCAGTTAATTTTTTCATAAATCGAACTTCGATTTTCGCCAATGGTAATCGGCTTCAGTGATTTTTCGTTCGCGGTAATAACATAGTATTCTTCTCATTATTGTAAACAATAAAACAACAATAATTCAGCCGATTATGTGTTCTGGTCGCTGAACAAAAATAGCTCAGTTTAGCTACAAATGTAAAAAACTGTGAACATTTTTAATTTCCCGCCACGTTGCTATCGACCACCCTTAAGTAAAATAAGACTGTGAAAACCCGGCTTTAGACTTTGTCCTTTTGTGTTTAGAACCTTTTGCCCCATTTTATTCGAATTTGGACTGCAATGATAAAAGTGGTTGCAGTCGGGCAGTAATATTGAATATTGACACATGTTTTATTATATCCATAACGCATTTATTTAACAGTAAACTTAGTGTAAATTGTCATTTTTTAATTTGGTGATTTTGCAACGACAAGTTATTAATTAGGTAAGTATTTTGTATTAAATGGCGATGTCGGTGTATTAAAGTAAGTAAGCCTGGTTTTATAGAAATCCGGTGTATAATAAAGTTTATATTGATCGTAACAAGGCAAAATTTCACTGCCAAACACGATGATTAGTACGAGAATGTATGAAGAAATTATGCATGTAAATATTACATTACAATTTCCAATGTGAACTCCATACTTTGACTTAATGTTCGATTAAATATTCATGCCGTCGCAGTTCGATGCGTACCCGCAAATCTCGATAAATGTCTCAATGCGGGATCGAAATCGATTCAACTTGTACCGTTTAAGTTCGAAATGGGCAAGTTATGTCGGATCTCGTGGCCTGCTTTGAATAACATGGTTTTGAATAAATACCTCTAGAACATATTCGTTAGAATATCTTGCGGTTTCGTCTTGGACTCCCTTGTCTCTACATTTATCATGTGTTTGACTGCAGTTATTTGTTTTGCCTTGTCATTCATATAAACAAGAATATTTGACTTCAGTAAAGTAAAGATTTTGACGAAACAACGAGCATTATTAATAATGTAATGGCACATGGACAGGGACTAAACACAAAATAGGGGCAGATTTGTAATAAAATATGTCAGACTCTGTCATTGCTATACCAAATTAACTTAACATTAAAATATACTTATCAAGTTTACACTGTACGTTTTCATTTCAATGGAACTCTTTGAAATTGTATTCTGTACCATACTGTCAATTGTAGAGATTCAACTCACGTCGTGTGCGAAAAGCAATCAGTTTTATTTTCTCTATCAAAAGTGGTGCCCTACTATTACGTCGTAAGCATTGTTTGGCGCGTCCCAGCCTATTATTCTACGTCAGCTTCAGACTGAACTTTATACATCCTCCTTCCTATTTTGGTATTCCCTACAGTGTATGAAGATACAACATAGCATGATTACAGCTATTAGAGTACGAGGGATCCGCAGTTAGCTACGAGCACAAAAGGCACACAAACCATCGCTACAAAATGGTAGCATTTATCGTGGTCACCACCATAGATGAGACTGTTGGCGCTACAATGTTTAGCTGTCAAGTACTAAAGAGTAGAGCGTTGCTTGCGAAGCAAAGATAAAAGGAGATTCGTTTTTGTAAACAGAAGAAGTTAGAAACCAAATGAGCATTTTCGTTTTGCTTAATTGTTTTCTAACTTCAACTTTGTTTTAACACCCCTCGTGGTTGCACTAATATCATGACATGTATTTAATTGGTGGAATTGGAATTCTTAACTCTCATTAGCCAATAGCTGCTTATCCAGCGCTGCACATTTCGAGCATCCCTGGCGTCGGTGAACACAAGCATTAGAAGCTTGCGTGCTTCGTCATCTTTGCAGCTTTGCCGTGTTGCCGTAACTACATACGCTTAGAGCAGGTCTGGCCTAGCCAGGGCTGTCAATCGAGGGGCAAAACTAATGGCCAACAGCGAAATGACATTCGATAGCCCTAAGCGATGCGGCCGCTTTGTGCAAATACTAGAGATCGTATTGCAAACGTAGTCACTGTTTGGTAGGGTTAGCGCGCAGCGATACATTTATATCCACTAGTTTGGTCTTCAAGGCGACTCAACCGATGCGATTTGGAGAAGCGTCCTTGACTATAATAGTCAGTTTCATGTGACTTCGACCGCATTATTTGTGAATAAACTTTTTACTTACTTACAAGATTATCTATTTATGGGTATACTTTTCTTTAGTGCATCTTTAGAGGTGTAGCATTTGTACATACCAAATATTTATATTTCTAGCTTTCGTACCAAATATTTATATTTTTATCTTTTTATTCTTTCTCTTTATTTCTAACTTTAGTGGTTTCAGTTATTGTTGGGCTTCTAGGATCTATCAGTCAGTAATAGAACTGTCATCGAAGGATAATGAGGTGTAGATCTTTTTAATAGTGAAATTGATTTTATTATTGTGTATATCTAGAAAGGGTTATTAAAAATAAAAAATAAGATGGGCACATGCCTTCTCTCAGGGAAAGTCGGGTTGGGCTTAATTACGCGTGGCCGCTGCGGATTGGTGATTTATGCGTTGATGGGATATCATTTTCCTTCACCGCTAATGGTAAAGAATATTATTTTTCTATTCTATGAAGTTACCTTCCCTGCGTGCCAACCCTACAGCGGTGCGCGCGCGCAACGGGGCGCGGCATCACTTCCTCAGTTGATCGGCGCCCGGGGGCGGCGGCGGTCGTGCCCTCGCGTAATGGGTTCACCAGTCCCGTTCTGACCGGCTATCATTACACAGGGCATTGCGGCAGACCTGGCCGATGCTGATTGAAACGGTCTACGAATGCTTTGAACTGGGGCGGCGGGGTTGATGGGCAATGATAGGGTTAAGTGCAAATTCATTGGGGCAAAATAGACGCGGACAGCGGTTAGACCGGAACTGTCTTTTTAAAACGTCTATGAATCGAACAATTTATCATCTTTATTTCCCATCATGGCTCTTATTCCGGCCAATTTTCTGTTCGCTTCCTGAAATATCATCATATTTAATATCAAAACACTTTATTGATGCCATCAAAGCTCACACAAGACATTGCAATAAACTTAACCGAAAGTAGAGGAAAAAGAATGCTTTTTTTGCATTTCTTGTAAATTTTTGGTTGTCTAAGCAAAACCTGTGGTCTCTTAGTCGAGGTTTCTCCGGTTACTTGCTTCATCTACTTTGTGGTGCTTATCAACGCACTATGTCATTTGACACTCACTAAAGATTTTAATCAGGCAGTTTATTGCAAGAAGGCACATTAATTTGTGTTAAATGACCATTAGCATGTCAGCTTTGTACAGTTATGAGAGCTATTAGTTAGAGAGCTGGTGACCAATCGAGATATTTTTTCGTACAAGGCTAGGAGTTGGTAGGCTGATAGAGTAGACTTCGCTGAGTCTGGGAAAAATATTTTTTTGGCACGGTCGCGGTTGAAAGTTAGATTTTTTCGACTTTGAAAGTTTAAATGTATGGGTTCAGAATATTTTTTTTTGTCGTACAAGGCTAGAAACTTGTAGGTTAGTTGTTGAGACTCCGTTGAACAAGAAAATATTTGTTTTTTTGGCCGAGCGTGGTTGAAAGTTTGATTTTTATAACCCAAAAATTCACACTTTCTAGGTTATAAAAAACAATATTTATACCGCGTTTGGCTAGTAATAAATAGTGATTTCGTGATCAGCGGAGACTAAAAAGGCAGCCTAAAAACTCCCAGCCTGGTAGACAAAAAATAAATGACTCAACCCATACATTTAAACTTTCAAAGTCGAAAAAATCTAACTTTCAACCGCGACCGGACCAAAAAAATATTTTTCCCAGACTCAGCGAAGTCTACTCTATCAGCCTACTAACTCCCAGCCTTGTACGAAAAAATATCTCGATTGGTCACCAGCTCTCCAACTATATTTAGCAGTGTGGTTTCGCGACATAGACACACGTCACAAATGATAAGTAGGTAAGTTAGCACTAATAATAACATACTTTGATTATTTAAACAAGCGCAAAACCCAAGTAAAAACTCTCCCGTTTCATATAATTTAAAATTTAGTGTGGGATATCAGAGGACACTTAATTTGTTTGTTTCCACTGATCCCTGGATCGATGGAGACAACTCCGGCAAATGTATAATTATATTATTTATTGGTACAGAGTCTGACTGAGTGGTCACCTCATCCATCTATTAATTAGTAAAGGTAGCACCAAGTTAAATTGCAATTAACACGATTAAAAAGAACGTGATAGGAAGCAAGCCTATCGATCGCCATTATCACAACTTTTAGTTTCTTCACGGTATATTTATTAGGTAGGTAATTAATGAAAGGAGATCTATTGTTCTATAGGATCGCTTTGCGACATAGAGGTGGCGGCGTTGCCATGAATGGTTCCCAGTTTGCTAATTTTCCTTTGGGTCGAATATGTCTCGGAGCGGTTTGATAAGTAATTTTTTATTTATTTTTGTATTGTAGTATTTTAGTTTTGACTTTTTATATTGACGTTTTGTATTTGGTGTGTTTGTGTGTGTGAGTGTTTTGTTTTGATATCTTTATACATGTTTTTTTCTAATAAATATATTTCATTTTCTAATTATTTGAACAATGTACACAATTATGTAGAACCATTGATAACTAACAAAAATAAAGTAACAAAAGGCTGAAACACTGGTCTGCCGGCCTTATTGCAAAAAAAAAACCATTATCCACCCGTTATTTACTGTCAGAAGAAGATTGTTGCTTACAATAAGAACTATTTTCCAACAAAAGAACATATCTTTGATTGTTGACAACAGGAGTGGATTTTTAGCGCTTATCCAATCAGCCATTGTAAAAAAAAGTATTGGAAAACAAACTAAAAGAAAAACAAAAAAAATATACGATTACTCATGGTAACCCACCATGCGCTAGCGCAACCACACAGTAGGGCGGCGCAACCGAATTTATCTAAGCGGAGATCTTTATCGGGCCTTAATTGCTTATAGTCTAATGTCCAGAGAAGACAACGACTTAATGGTGATTAGATTATGCTATTAATTGGGTGGAAATTACTTTCTTGTTTCGTTGTGTTTTGAATAGCTCTATTTTTTATATTGTCATATCTCATTTAACACGCCGTATTTGTATTGCTGATGCTTGTATTGAGGTCTTGGACCTGTGAGGTATTTTGCTGGCATTTCCCACACAGCCTGCGAAGAGGCTGTTTTTTACGCTTTAATATATCCTCTTTGCAGCGTGTCGTGTTTAGGGAATGTGTAAATCTAGAATTAGAGGTATTTTTGTAACACCATTTAAAATGAAGATCAATTTTAGAAAGCGTCTGTTCCAGTGTTTTGATTGATGGATAAAACCAAAAAGATTGTGCCTCCATCCATGCAACAGTTTAAAGTATTAGCAAGGGCTAGAAAGCTTTCGGATCAATTTGTATCTCTTGCTGGGCAAAGGTCCCCCTGACAACTTATCACACTTAAAATCTAATAATTCTATATCTGCGAGCATGAATCAAGCTAACATCTTGGACGTCCCTTATTATGAAAACCGCACGACATTCGCAATCATTGGCGCGTAACGTCCGACCAGTGAAACTTCGCAAATAGCCCACTATTACGGCCTCCAGCGGGTACAACCAACAATTTCAACCTGATTTATATCATCGATGCCCGCCGAGAAAATGTGGGAATATTTTCCCTAAGCCCCAGCTAGACGGTGCGAGGCAAACTCGAAGGCCTCGCCCCTTAACCCTTCACGACGGAGCTGGGAAGATCCCGTAGTGTCAACACTTTTGCCACATAGAAAAGAAGAATCACACTTTTCTTCTAGAGTTTTTCTACTTTACTAAGGCCCGTAATATAAATCACAGTTTAAACCCTATCTGTCGATTAATTTTCATACAAAATGTGAGGTTTAATCTATGGTCTGAGTTTAAACTGTGATTGATAAAACGGGCCTTATAGGTTTTTCTCTCTTTTTGAGAGAAGGCTTGCGTGCTCGGCTAGTGTTCTGTACACATTAAACTTACTTTCAGGTTTGCTTATTGAATGTCAATAATGTAACATCATTAGTATTTAAACTTGGCCCATAAGCCACTAGTGATTTGTCGGAACCGCCATGTAGAGGCACTGATAGATTGCCTCTTTCATGCCTCATGCCTCGAGTTGTCTACTTGGTGGCAGCCCTAGTAATTTGATAAGGAGAAGCGTCGCTCCGGTTCTGCCATCGAAATCGACAGTTTCCGATGTTACTGGTTTGCTCCGAGAAAACTCGATCGCGTCGAGCAAAAGGGAAAAGTTGTTGCACCCCTTTTAGACGGTCTCGATCTCGCTACATATTGCTATTTACGTCAAAGCCTTTGGTACTATTCTCGAGTTCCATCGTGACCGTCTCCAATTTAACGTTCGACTTTGATAAGAAATATCGAACTTCTGCAAAAAAGTCACAACTTTGTGAGGTCTTCTCGCCATCTCCGTCCCGGTCTACCACGGCAGTGGGATACTATAGATGGTACATAAAAAGAAGAGTTATTTCTGCGCGGTTTACAAAATAGTCTCCCAAAGTTACTTCGCACGGAAGATACAAGGATTGCATTTTAATTACACTTGAGTTATACCTAACGGGTGCGAAACTAATTTTACCTGACTAGTCGCGAGGCTGACACGAATGGTTAGGTTTTCTGTCGTAATAAAGAGTGGACCGTGTTTACTTTGCGTTTATAGTCGCATACCATCTACAGCCTAGTAAGAGCGAGATGGTGTTTTCATTTGTGGAAATCGGCTAAAATGTTTTGCTTTCAGCAAAGGTTGCGCGGTTGCTTTCGTGTAGGTATCGTATGACAGAATTTCAGAAAAATCATACGCAAAGTCGTATAAATAATTGCAATTTTATTTTGAGCATCAAAAAGTGTGGCTAATCTTTTTATATCTAAGTATGAATAATATGATGAATTAGTAAAGCCGTGGGCTGAGATATGTTGACATGCTTGTCAAGTTCAAACTCTTTATCTGCCGGTTTCTGATTTGAGAAATTTGCTAAGCAAGTACTTAAATATCGTTCTGCCTCTGCGGATTTCTCTCAAAAGAACGTGACAGAACGATAGTTAAGTATTTACTTAGGCTCAGTTTCTGAATTGGGAATTTTACTATGTCTATTTCTTGCGAAAAAAATCCTATTACAGCAGCGAGCGAAATCTTTTTTTTATTGTGATTATCAATAGCAGTTGCACAAGAACTGAAGGAGACTTGAGGTTTCCCCGTTGCATTACTCATCGTCAACTCTAACCCATGACTCAGAGCGTAATATAAAAGTAAAATAGCCAATAAAAACAGCTGACAGTTACATTAACTATGTGAACTCTTCCGATGCGTCAACATAATTACTCTACATTCACAACTTCCCGACTTGACCCAGTCAAAGGTTTACTACCGTATAGAGAAAAGACTGTACAGGGACCAACGTACACTGTTTCTTACAATGACCACTGACCGAAGTGGCTATTTTTCGTCTGCTGGCAGTGGTATGCATGTTACGGTCGGCCATAGTCACAGATACCCCATGGCAGCTCTTACCTCGCGCGGCATAAGGGCGCCAATCGAACAAAAAGAGGTATCCTAGCTTGTGGCCGACTGTACAATATGTCAGGTTGGCAAGAAAAGTGTCGTCGCATAGCGGTGCTCAATAATATTTTTTCACACAGTAAAAAGACTGTTAAGTTGACGTGCTAAGCTCTTATTGCCCGTTGGAAATCTGGGTCGCATTTTTTGTCACATAATCAGACTTAAGATTTATTCAGTTGGAAGATTGACATCCAGAGTGTCCCAGGCCCTAGACTGCATTTTCTGCTAGGGGAGCACAACTTTTGGGTAGCGGCATCTCGGCATATCGGGTAGCGGAGGATAAAACTTTTATCGTGACATTGTGCTTCCCTAGCTGAGTGGTCACTTCATCAAAGAGGTTTAAAGTGCTGTCCTAGTCCTAGATACAAGGTGCATTCTAAATACAAAATGAAACAGAAATAGGGCTTAGATGGTTAGGTGTTACGAAATATGAAACGACTAGTTGTGCCCGCGACTTCGTATGCGTTTTTACACATTTGGCATTTAATTTCAATTCGATTGTAGAGGAAAACTCAAAAGAAAGGTTTTTTTAACCCCCGACCAAAAAAGAGGGGTGTTATAAGTTTGACAGCTTTGTGAGTGTGTCTGTATAGGTATCTGTTTATGAGGGTGTGTCTATCTGTGGCACCGTAGCTCTTAAATGGGTGAACGATTTGGAAGTTTTAGGTTTTTTTTTTAATTTGAAAGAAGGTTTTCTAGCGAATGTTCTTAGTTATGTTTTGTCCAAATTGGTTCAGCTATTTATTAAATATGCTTATTTGAAGCTAAAATGTCGGGGGTATTTTAATTTAATACTTATTATTTCTTAACTTGCGGTAGCAGGGCTCAAAAGAAAGCAATAGAATAAAATAGAGTAAAAACCCTAATCTAAACAACACATTTATAAATTTAATAATAAATATTTGTATTGTTTACATTAAGGTATCGCCCGTGATAAGATACCAGGAAGCTTAGCATAAGAATTGCTTAGGAAGTAAAGAAATGTATCTCCCTCGACGTAGAGTGGGATAGATAAAGTTATAAGCCCATAGATAAGGTCTTACTCATTCTCATGCTAAGCCAGCAAGCAAAGCATACGGCTAATAACTCTGTCTATCCCGCTCAACGGTAAACAATAGTTATTTGTTATGCGAGAATGCAAAATTATTGTTTGCGGCGAGTGCTTGTATTAATACGGAACGGTGTTAAAAGACCGCCAACAAAGTGGGAGACCACATATAGTCCTCATCATAACGAACATTTTTGCCCAAAGAACTATGCCTAGGAAATCAACGGTTTCCGAGATAATAAGGTTCCAAGTCGGCCTTTTTTTAAATTATTTTTTCGTTTTTTTTTAGAAATGTGTTCAGTATCACGATATTAACATATCTTCTCAAGAAGCTATATCAAAATTATGAATATTTCTTACAAAAAACGAAGTTAAAATTGCAACCCGAAACGTATTCTGAACATCGGATAGCCTAGATTGTGCCCAGAACCAGGACTTATTACGGTTCTAAATTTGACTGAAAACTATTCAGCGGTATTCGCGTGATGAGGTAACACACAGACAGACAGACAGACAGACAGACAGACATAGACCGATTTTTTTGGATTTTTGTATTCAGTATAGTTTACTTAGTAACCCCTCCTAGTTTTTTTCTAAAAATACTCAATGTACAGAATTGACTTCGCTAGAGTTTTATTATAAGTATAGATAATTTTAATTTAACCTGTGAAATGTAGATTTTATTTGCGACTTTTATTTGTTGGACTATGACAACTTTATGTTATCCGAAAACAAGAACCATTAATCAGTCTGGAAGCTCCGTCATCGTCGCCAGTCCATTTGAAGGAGCTAACGGAAGCTCGCGGCTTCTTTGAACAACGTTTATTTCTTAATCCTAATTGAATTTGTTTGTTCAGCTTGCCTGCCACTGAGATAACGCTATATGGGCGTCTACTCACAAAAATTCAAACGAAACTATCAACAAAAAACAAACTAATTCAATAGGCCCTCTGTTAGGCTATTCATAAAGTTTGTTCCACTATATAACGATCAAATTTTGAATATTTTCATTTTTTTTAAAATCATTGTTGGATTTTACTACGTAAATGGATTTTAAACAATTCGGGTCGATTTGTCAAACATATTGTAGGTTAAAAATACGACATTTCCGAGTACGCCCTACAATACAGATAAATAGCCGCATCAATTGTTTAGTATGGAGAGAAAATTCATAAGTATGCCTATGTAGAAGGTTGCTGATGCCAGATGGGTTTCTAGTTAACGTTCGGTTAAGATGTCGAGGCGAAAGTGAGAGTTGCCTCAATTAGAGATGGGCTGGATTAGATATGGGTAATTAGCTTGTACTCGTAGCTCGTTATTATTCTAAGGGTGCTAGTCATGATCATGAATATAGGTACCTAAGCTATATAATTATGAAGCTATGGGCATATAAATACTTCGTAGTTTTTGTATTGCCACTTATTCATTTATTTATTGCTTTACCTATGCATTATGTGAGGTAAATATTGATTGGCACATCTAACCTTTTTTTATTGTTTTTAGTTGCTGTTTTCAGCGAACATTTTAAAATTCCTCTATAAAATAACTTCTCATGTTTCACTCTGAAAGGAGTAAACGGGAACACCAATCTTAGTTGGGCCCATAGTAAGAAATAGAACACGTATGAGTTTATCTTTGTAGAAAAAATGGAGTGGCATTTCGGCAGATTCGTGTCTAACGTAATTGAAGCAGCGACAAGGGCTGTGTCGTCAGCCCGTGGTGACATCGAGGGAAGCGAAAGCGAATCAATCGACGCCTTTATCAATGCCCAGCGTGACCGAGGCAATTGTTGGGAAAGGGAAAATGGGACAGACGAGCCACGAAAAATGGAAGAATAGAACCGGCAGTGCGCTTCGTTGGCAAACGCTTTTTTTTCCTTTATTTTCTGCAATCGCCTTCCGTGACGCATCGGTGGCGCGTCGCGTGCTACTTCGGCCAGTCACGAAGTTTGGGAGCCTATTCTCGACGCGATAATTGAAAAGTTTGGGTGACAGTTTCCGATAGACTTCGAGAATAAGGGCGAAAACGATAACAAATTAGGAACGTTTCAATTCGGATAGCGCATGAACTTAGAAGCTTTTACCGTTTGTAATTGGTTTAAATGAGCGTGTCACGCGGTGGCCTGCGCCCGCGCCGCTGAGGCGAGGCTCGTTTGAGTGGCAGACGGTAGTTGATTTATGTTCCGCCGCAGAACCTATTTAGATTACTCGATTTTAGCTCCAAGCTGGAATAGAAATCGCGATGAGTTGAAATCGCCCCGGGGCCTCAAATGATGCCGGTATTTATTACTTTAGCCATTAATTCGAAAATTACTAACGATTGCTCGATTCCTGCATACCAATTGATCTAGCCACTCGTACTCGTATATTGCCTCGGATACGTTGGCGCGGATCTAAATACAGGCCCAGGTTACTTTAGCAGCTATTTCAGCACGTGCCTTAATAATGGCGGGTATCCATCAGGCGAACAACATTTTACCTCCGCAAGTGGAGTATTTCTGACATAAAGATAAGCAGCTTGAACCCGAGACCTTTCCGATCTAGCATTTTACCATTGCGCCACTGTGAAATTGTGGATCGCTGGTGGCGTGTGCGGCGGCCAGTTTTATTTATATTCGCTGTAGTGCGGGAGCGATCACGACTCTAGTAATTGATGCTCTAGCCAGCGCGCGTGCCGACAACTCTCGCACTCTCGGCGGTTCACGAAGGCGAGCCCGTCGCTCGGAGATTGGACCAGGGCCCTTAGCCTATAACGCAATGGTGCCAAAATGGGCTCCCGGTTGACGGTTTCAATTACGATTTATTAATGCTGTCGGTCCAGTGTCGGTCCTTTTAATGTTTTTGTAGTACAGCAAAGAATATTATGAGTCTAATTTTAAAGGATTAGTTCGCTGGTTGTAGGAGAACAACGAAAATATCCCGGTTTTGTCCTTCTACCTGGGATGCCATTGATACGCCATTGTGTTACAGGCTAAGGCCCCTGGTCTACCGGCTAAAACGAAGCCGATTACCATTGGCGAAAATAGAAGTTCGATTTATGAAAAAATAACTGGGTGGCAGTAAACTGAACTGAAAAAAATGAATTTCTCGCCACGCTGCTATCGTTGGACCTTAAGCTAGGTGCTGAGGCTAGGCAGGGCTTCGTGAAGCGTAGTGACAATGGACGTCCCGCGTGCTGGCCGCGAACGCTGCCGTTACATCTCGACACCATTCTTGTTACGGACACTTTAGTTAGAGAGACCTACCCCACTGTTAAAATGGCCTTTGTGAAGAGAGAGAGCTAAAGAAGCTTGGAAACAGTTCTGTCATGATTTAAACGTTTTACATCTTGAATTGTCCAGCTGGTTTGTTCAGCTGAGATGTTCAATAGTCTTTTGCAATTAAGTGATCTTAATTGCTAGCTGATTTTCAGAGACTCCAATCTAACTACCTCTTTTTACTTCTAAAAACGTGCATTTTTCCGCTTCGAACGGGACGAGCGTCTTGCGTTAGCGGGTAGACTAGTAGCCCGATGGTCAGACGACATCTTCAAGTTGACTTAAAGTCCATGGGTCACTGTGCAACGAGTGACCAAGGATAATGGTGCGAAGGCGGAAAGTTTATACCCCGCAGTGTGGAAAAATTAAGCTAAAATAAATTGTGAAATTATTAATTGATGATGAGCAAGTCCTGGAAAGAGTAAAGGAGAGGAGAACTTTGCTGAGGACAATAGAATGCAGAAGAGGAAAGAAGCTGGGCCACTTGCTAAGTCACGAAAAATTCATAACTAATTAATAGAAGGAATGACAAAAGGAAATACAAAATAAAATGAAGGTGGATGTCGTGGCTGCAAAGTAATCGAAGTGCATGGAGAATAATGCACCGACAAGAGGATAACTCTTAAATACAATATATCCAATGATTAGCAAATGTCTCCCTATATTCTTTCTGTTGTGCAATAAAGAGTTCTCTCATCATCATCAGCCCACCTCTGCCCACTGTTGGGTATAGGCCTTTTTCCCCTCGCGCCACCTCTCACGGTCCCTAGCCATCCGCATCCATGGAGCCTCCGCCGCTATGACAATGTCGTCAGACCATCGGGCTGCTGGTCTTTCGACTGATCGTCGTACAGTTCTCGGCCGCCACTCTGTCAATGCCCTTGTCCACCGGCCATCTTCCCTCCTCGTAAGAGATCTCTATCTATCTATAATACAATGATGATGTAATTTTACATGTCAGTAATGCCGCTACATCAGAAACGTCAGATTCTGAACCACACGCTTACTCCCTTCATACCAACCTAACCCATTTTTAGCCTAAGCTAGGCCTGACCTACATTTGAGGGAAGGCATCGTGAAAAGCACAGACTACAGGCTCACGATCGCTAATAGGCTGGCTTGTTACAAAAAGTAGCTTCTCGGAATGACCATTGACGGTGATTGAATGCCCGGTATGTGTCTATCGGGCAACGTTTTACCGATTGTCTGTAATGAGCCTGATTTTTCGCAGAAGTCTCGCGCCGATTCCGCGTGCCGGTCGATCATCTCGTCTTTGGTTGGGCCTTGACACATCCTATATTTTCTGTCACTGTTTTTTTGACGGAAAGAGAGGTCTGCCTTCCTCTAGGAAGACCACGGAGAAGCTATTTTGAACAAATTCAAAAGAATGTGGATGTCGTGACCTACCAGGTTGCGAATGAACTGACCTGTGACTGAAGTGCATGGAGAATGCGGGCACCGACAAGAGAATAACTCTTACTTTTTTTAGCTCCTTGCCTGTCTCAATGATTAGCAAATGACTCCCTATTCCTTCGTTCGCCATTCCTCTCTATCATAGGCCACCTCTTGCTAGCCCAGTAAAAAGGATGCAAGTTCACTCCCTTGGCCTGCCATTTTGATTGTTTGGAAAATTACAACCAAATGGCAGGCCAAAGCAAAGAGGACGGAATGAACTTGCATCCTTTTTACTGGGCTAGCAGGATGCTGGTACAGTATCAATTCTCGAAAAAAATATACCTACACTAAGTTCGAAGACATACTCTTATAAGAGATATGGAAATCTACGGCGTATGTGAGGATGCCCAATCGATCATCGCGGCCCCTTTGATTATCGGTATCTGCCGCCGAAGTCGTCCGTCGGACTTTCGCGCAAATGGAAGTAAAAGTTCCGAGTGATTTCGGTAAATTGTGTATTAAGCAAATCGATAAAATAGTAAATCGATGCACACTTCTTCGTTTTGTTTTCCAACATTTTCCGCGTGAGTGCCATTAGGCATCGCAATTTCAAATTTCGTGAGTGAGCTTCACTACAACTGAAGCAAACTAAACTGGGTTCTACCAAGATCGAGTCAGTGTCCAAATTCCTTTGGATATAGTTTTAAGAGCCATCTCACAATAGGCCGGTAGCACGTAACTCTGTCGATTGTTTGTCAAACGTGACGAGCCAGTAATTTTACTCGTAATAACACAATTTAGTTTCTATTAGGTATAATAATGTACGATAAGGTCGAATAGTTTATATTTCTTTGTCTTTTTACAACTTAATGGAAAGTAAGTGAAAACCTTAAAGGCGTAGGCCCAATCAAGTGTGTAGTTGATTTGTAAAAAGTAAAGCGATAATTGTGTAGAAAGCTGCAATCACATGTGCAATTAACTATGGGGTCTACACTGACCTGTTATGAATCAGTTTATTCAGCCCTTCTTGGTTTTGTCGACCCAAAGATCTCAAGTCTATAATGTCCAAATCCAACTTGATTGTTTAATCTCATTTGCAATAATATATGCTAGTGTGAAAATAATTATAATTGAAAAAGTTTTGATTTTAAAGGTGGCATTAATAGTCTTTAAAGATCCCCTACTTGAGCTTGATCTCAAGTAGGTGAACTCAGAAAAGTCAAATGCTAATGTCAAGCCTTGGCTAATGTCAAACTTGAGTAGCTGTCAGCATATTAATAGACACTATCTTGAGATTGACATTGACATTAGCATTTGACTTTTCTGAGATCATCTACCTGAGTTCGATCTTAATGCCTCGCTAAGACAATTCACACTTTTTATACCTGACCGGCCGGTTTACCATCGTTCTTATTGATCGATTTGAGGATCGATTAAAATGTTTAAATATATTTCACCTGAAGACATACCTATGTCATGCATGAAAAATAGAGTAGAGGCCCGAGAGGCCCTGATTCCAATGCAAGTAGATCAATAAATGAGTTTGATTGCCGAGGCGAGCTGGGTATGTTAGGCCCTCTCGTAACAAAGACATAAAAGCACTTTGCAGAAAGCGTTGGAGAGGACGAGTCTGGCTGCTGGTGACAAGTGCACTACATGAAATTCGGGACATTCCTAAATGATCCCTAAATGTGGCGCTGAAGGTGTCGGGACGTTCTTGACAAGTAGGTCGGTCAGCCACACTGAAGGATACCCCATGACAGCTCTTGCCGCACGCGACAAAAAGGCGTGAATCGAACAAAAAGGGATTCCTGACGTGTGGCCGACTGTACATGCCGGAGTGACTTAAAGTGGCTAAGGGTGCCTATTCGCTAAAAATCCAATCCCGTATTCAACTGTCAAAACATGTTTTTTTGCCTGAAAGTAGTTCTTATTGAAAGCAACAATTATCTTTTGGCCAGGACAACGGGTGGATGCACTCAGTACCTATAATATTTTTAGCGAATATAGGCGCTGGAAAAAAAGTCAAACGCAGGACTAAGGTAGGATAGGCCTTTGCCCAGCAACCCAGTGCTGAGTTTTTAACCTAAACTGTGTGCTTATTCTGTAAATAAAACCGCACGGTTGATTTGTGTGAATTTTTTATCGATAAGAGCAATTTTTCCGCAAATAAACCTATTTTAGTATAGTATAGTATATTTATTAATGAACCAGAGCACACAGTTTAGAATATTAGGTTTATACACACAGTTGAGAAACTTACTTACTACTTATTTGCTACCCATCACCTAAATTTACTATAACCCGAGAGGGCGAGTGTTTTGAAGTCCGTCCTAAATGTTGTCTTTAATGACACGGGTTATAACAAAACTGCGTGCAATGGCCAATGAATGGGTTCTGGCTCAGCATATGCTATGGGACAGATATAATCCCATTCCCATAGCGCTGGTATTCTGCCAGAACCCAGAGTAACCTAAAAATAAAACTAAAAAGCTAAAATTAAAGACTATTTTATAAACTGATGAAACGATCGGAACGACAAAAGAAGGTAAACAAACATTTTGAGGACTAGGTAGCAACTGCATTTTTTTTACAGTATAAGCTATAAGCACACTGATCATTTAGGAATAACTCGAAGTCGTAACCGTGGACGGCCTGGGCAGTTTACTCGATTTCTATCTCGACTTTTACTGATATACCCGGGTAATTGGAGCAGCGTAAGTGTGCTCATTTTATACACTGATACCTCTATCAACCGGCCATTCGATAAAGGTGAAAATAACTGGCTGCGGACATAAGTCGGCCTTTTTGATGGTCTATTTTACTGAATTGAATTATGTATTTTAGATAGAGTGTGAGTTTGATATTTTCAAACACTGCGTCACAATACTGTCTGAGCGCTTTCGTGCTTTGAAAGGCACGTTGAACCGTTGGTCCCGGTTTTTATTGATTGAACGAGCGAGCGAAGCGAGCAAAGTTCTCAGAGTCAACTGGAACAATCCGGCGTTTGTATGCATGAATGTTCATTCGACGATAACTTGAGAAAATTTCGTCGGATCTTCATGAAATTTGGTAGGCGGGTAAATGAGGTACTGAGAATTTTAAATTCGAACATGAGCCAAATCGGTCGAGGGGTTGCTGAGATATGGGGTTGCGAGTTCATAGTTCGGGGAGAAACACTAGTTAATAACAATTGTTAAGCCATTCAAAGGCCCTTTGGGCGGCCTAAATACTGTAATATCAGGGATGGCCACTACCTTATACGATTACCTACCTACTGCATCACATGGCTCATGGTCGTGGCTTAGAACATCAGGGAATGAATCCAGCCAGCGTTGCAGACTTTACTTGGCAAGAAGTAGAGCATATTGGGGGTCCTTAATGTTACATGTCGGCAAGAGACCTGAAACTTGCATGGATGTAGCTTTTATATGTACGCTTCGAACTATTTGTGTTAAAAGCGGTACCAAATTAATTAAAAAGAAATAACACCTCTACGTCAACATTTCCATTACCACTATAGAAAATTACCGTAACGAATTTTATTGCTGCCCAAATATGCCTTAACCTATTCGAAATATGTTCAATCACCATTCGGTCTATATTAAAATGAAATTGACTTTAATGTGGATTACAGGTAGTATGCAAAGAGTTTGGTACATGACCCATGTAAGTTGGCTAAGCACTGGTCTTTCTGGAAACCTCAGAAGAACATGCAAAAATACCTTGTAAACACAGTAACCTTATTGCAAAGAAAGATGAAAATGGAGTCAACGTATTTTCAATGTAGAGTCCAGATGAATATAAAATAAAGTCTTTAGCTTGTATTCTCGTCTCAATGTAAATCGTTATAGGATCTCTAAACTAGCTACCAGTAGCGTATTTAGAGGGGGGGGGGGCTAAGGGGCACAAGCCCCCCAAAAGCGTCCCTCTATGTTTGGGTCCCAAAACGAAGAATTCGATCCCAGAATGCCGCCGGGGCGGGCACACAGAGTAGCCAAAAGCATGCCAGAATTTGTATACGTTTTTTGTATTTATATATATATTTTTTCTTTATTTATTTATTTAATATTTAGGAAAACTAGTGACTAAATTAATATAACTTAAAACTTAACACGTATAAAAAACATAGTAGTGGCTTGACTAAATTTGAATTTACTTATCTTCATAAAACATAATCATTGGGTTCAAGCCCCTTCCAAATCAAAATCCTGGATCTGCTACTGCTCGCTACATCAAATGAGTAACTGAGATACTTGTCACCTCCTACTCGATTGGAGAAGAGCACTCTAGTTCTAATACGTTGTAGCGCCTCCATTTCACTACGCACTTGTACGAAAACGGCGTTTATTGGCTGTAAAATTGATAATCGCAGCTACCGGGTTATTAAACGAGTTCATAATACTCGCATCGTACACTTGTCTTGTAAAGGAGGTACAGCTATTACATTCCTTACATTTCTTGAATGAATGAAACATAAATAAATATGTTTATTTACGATATAGAGCAAAAAAATCTTAGAATCACATTATTTTTCTTTTTGAAATTATTATGGTAATTTTAACACATATTGCAAACTCTCTCCATGTTTAGATTGATGCTATATACTCTGTGGTAAAAATCCACCGGCTCTTCTTACGGTTTAAAAGATACAGACGGACCACCCTTTTAAAAGTGGGATATAAATGGTGTCGCAGACTTACTAATAGGCCTATGCCACCGCCTCTCCTGCCTTTAAAGGCAGCAGCACCCTTTGGCTACAGAACCCTTAAAAATGGTTTCGACATATAAAAGAAAAAGAACCGCTTGAAACATCTTTATACAAGGTTATTGATTCATCTTTATACCGCTTGAACCATCTTTATACGAGGTTATTGATTCAAAACAGTTTGCGCTCGTGCAGCATCAGTGGCGTCTACGGCGATTTTATTACGACTAAAACGTCTTGTTTCTGATCACATTTACATACGTCCATGTTTTTATTGAAACACTTAGCTCGGGCTTCGCTAATGACTTCATTAGAGAACTAGCAACGGTTCATAGTTATAAGGTTGGCGTTAGTACTATAACATACTGAGGATGGTATTCTAGAACTATACTTAAACTCAGATCAAACTAGAACGCCACTTAAACTTTGTTTAAACTCAGTTCAAACTAGAACGCGACTTGAACTCTGTTTAAACCCAGTTTAAGTAGAGTTTAGTAGTGTCGACTGTCGATAAAACAGTGCATGTTTTGATTTGAATATCCCTCCCTTCATATCAAAACATGCACTGTTTTATCGACATTCTGAACTCTGTTTAAACTCAGTTTAAGTATCGTTCTAGAATACCACCCTGAGTGTATGTAGAGCTGAATTATGCGTAAGTAAGATACAAGATGCAAAATACGTTTGTGCGACTGTGTTCGCTAAAAATATGCAAGATGCGTGTAAGAGTTCTAGGCCCTATTTCACTTGGCGCAACGACGTACACACGACAGCACGTCGACCCTTACACGCTAGCACTCTACTCGGTTTCGTTACGGGCGACTTTCCGACAAAAGTGTACACTCTGACGTGCTGTCGCTCCAAGCGTAACAAAAATATTTGCATTGAGTTTGCTTTAAAATTCGAAAGATTATGGCCCGGTTTCTGAATTGAGAAATTCGCTAAGCAAATGGGTAAGTATCGTCCTGTCTCTGCAGATTTTTCACAAAAGAGCGTGACAGAACGATGGTTAAGTATTTGCTTAGCAAAATTCTCAATTCAGAAACCGGGCCTAAGCCAAGTATAAATAAAAATGCTTGGTAAAGCTTAAAGTTAGAGTAAAGTAGTGAATAGGCACCATTAGATTCATTATAATTCGGTGCGAAATCAAAACTTTAATGTGTGCTTTTTAATATCTCAAAAGATTAGGAATCTTTTAGTTAAAGAGGATGTATACGGACGCATCTAACTTTGAGATAGTTTATGAGTTCCTTTTAGTAATAATAATTAAACTCATAACCGTTGAAACCTTTAATTAAAATTATCTTTGTCATTATAGGTTTAGTTATTATAAATACCTTATTGCCTAGAAAGGTTCTCAATTTGACGCTTAGAATTTCTCCAATATTTTAATGTTCATTCCTATTTAACTGAAGTAATTATAAAAGGGCGTTAAAACTGTTAGATTTAGTAATTGTCTGTTGCATGTCTAGCATAATTTACTAGCTACTGCTACGAGAATAACTTTATAGCGCTGAGGATGATCTCTTTACCATTATTTTGAACATAGAACATAGAACTGAAAATATGTAATTTTGATTAACATAGAACTGAAAATATGTAATCATGCTAGAGATAGGTCGTTGCCTTGCGCACACAGGCTAGATATGTTTCGAAACCTCCATTCTTCGGGGAATTTCCCTAAGCAATATCTACTTTAAAATACAAAATAGGGCTCTACTAAAAGATAACTTTTACGTTCAGGGTGTTTTGCAGACTCCCCTTCGCCTGCGCTTGCATTTGAGAAGGTACAAATCAAAAAGGGACTTGATATAGAAAGCGCCCCGGGCGCTCGGCCGAGTGCCATACAATTTTACAGGGCGCGCGACGGGCGCGGGGCCGAGCGCCATACAATTTTAGAGGGCGCGCGGCCGAGCGCCATACATTTTACAGGGCGAGCGCCGGGCGCGCGTCCCGATCCGGGCGCCCTTGCCGCTTTGTATATCAAGTCCCTAAGTTTAATCTTCTTCTATTCCCCAAAATACTGAGCTTGTCCACCGTATCGAGCTACATAACGCTCGATACAGTGCTCTCTCCTACTCTATTGATTTTTTGATTGATTTTTAAAGTTCTTTATTGATATAATACTTACAAAACATGCAAGAGCTGACACAGTCAACACATACACTAATCGGACAATGTACAGTTAGTTTTATGAGGTTAAATCACCTTTCAAAACCGTCAAAACATGAGTGGTAAAATAATAATTATTACACTGGGATGATCACTACATTCGTTTTGTTACAAAATTATAAACAACTTGAGGAGTTGCGTATTGGTTGCAGAATCCTACTCTATTGATCTTCGTGGAGCGGTACAGACAATGTTATATCATCGAGCTTTAAAATACGATAAGGTGTCGAAGCTGGTGCAAAAATTAAAGGCATTAATGTTTGAATTCAAATCGGAATTAGGTGAGGAGCAACTAAACGCAACGGTACTTCCAATACCACATGTAAGTGGTCCCGGTATTGTTTTCAAAACCGCGAAATATTGAATCCACACCGGCCGCAAACGACCGCGGCAGGCTTTCTACTAGTATCATGTTATTATAGAATCTAGGCGAGATCCGAAGATGGTTTGCTCTGGAGTACCTACCTACCTACGATAAACTTAAAGACGCAAAAGCTCTATTCAATACCGATGAATATTCTTGCTACTATAAAGGGAAAAATTGTTGTCTTTACTGGTGATTACAGACCACTTTTGTTCCGGGCCACGGTAACGAAGGACCAATTTTTTTTTTCGTGCACTTGTGCGATAAAAAAGCTTTAGAACCACCAGCAGCCATTCTTTTTTTAATTTATTTTCCCTGTTTTGAACCAACTAAAAATCATCCGTTATGAATAATAACGCTTGAACCAAAAACTTTTTTAGGGGTGCAAGATGCATTTCACTATATTGAGCTTGACGTGGTCCTTTTTGGCAAATTTAACTGGAGAAACATCGGACAAAACATTGTTGAATACTCTCAAAAAAAAAAGTGAGCCTTCTATGCATTTCTACTTAGCGATCCGGAGTGAGAAAATGTTTACAATATCAACTCACTACCCCGAAGTTTCTGGCCGGCTAGATCTATGATGTAACAGTATGAAAGTCTGGGTCACCAATCTATCTAGTTTTGGTAAGACTACCGTATCAAGTGAGAGGTGATTTAATTGAGTTTCATCTGCTGCCTTAGTAGGAGCACTCTTCTTGGTTCTAAATTGGATACTTAAAATGTCCCGCGCATGTGTTTTTCAAACAACGGAAAAATCCAATGACTAAGGGTGGCATTAATAGTCGTCTGAGATCACCTACTTGAGCTCGATCTCAAGTAGGTGAACTCAGAAAAGTCAAATGCTAATATCAAGCCTTGGCTAATGTCAAACTTGAGAAGCTGTCAACATAATAATAGACACTATCTTGAGATTACCATTGTCATTAGCCAAGGCTTGACATTAGCATTTGACTTTTATGAGATCACCTTCTTGAGATCGATCTTGAGTCGACGACTATTAATGCCACCTTGAGTTTGGGTAACGTTTAGTTGGTTTGAGTGCTTTGTCTTGCGACGAACATGTATTTAACCGACTTAAAAAATGATATATTCATACGCCCAATAATATTGGCACCGCCGACAATGTTCGGATCGACAATAGAGGATATTAAATCTTTAAATTGATCATAGAGTTTAAGCTCATCATCAGCAAACAAAAAAAAGGACGCGGGCCGACTTTGAAAATCAGTTCTAGATTTTATCTACTGCCAATATAAATAGTCGATATTTTGGAAACATCGCGCGTTTTTTGGCAGACGTGAAATGAAAATAACAACTTTTGTCGTGGTAGGTAACTCTTTCTTCACCTCAGGCACTGATGTTTTCCATCATAGTAACGGAAAATCAATCTCATTAAATCATTTTCTAAAGCTACCACAAATCAGCCGCGCGGCAGAATAATCTCACAAAAGTCACTGCATCTCGAGGGGCAGAGTATATCAATTGCTTTTATTAGTGTATCGGCTCCGTCCGAAGTGTAACAGTGAAATCGTTCGCATTTTCACCGAGAGCGCACGCGCAAGCCCTTCGCTAATAAAATACGACGAGCGGCCCGCGGCGCGATACGGTCTACCGTTTGTCTGTTTATTTTACTTTAATCTTTCTAAAATTGTTTAATTTCAAAGTTACGTACATTTGTGAATTTGTAGTAGCAATACCACTCGCTGACTGTGAAGGAAAACATCGTGAGGAAACCTGAGTGTATGAGGCATTACACCCTCAACGCAAAAATCGCCAACCCGCATTGAGCACGCGTGGTGATTGAGCTCGAACTCTCTCTCTGAGAGAAGGCCTTTGCCCAGCTAGTGGGATATGTACAATTGTACAGGCTACATCTTACTTACTTTCTAAAATTATATTATAACGGATGGCAACTGAGAAGATTTTTTAACTAACTGGCAGGCAACATTTTCATTTTAAAGATTTTAGAGGTAAAAAATTCGCTTGCACGGGTTAATGCTTTAGAAAGTACAAACATTTACCTATTAAAATTTTACGTATATCAGAATTATAACATTGTTTTTTTTGTACAAATAAGCAGTTTGTTAGACCTCCGATAACAGCTGTATAAATAAGAGCGTATGTAGTTAGTGATAGCTAAAAACTGTTAAAGATAATCTGGATATGGTGCAAGTGAGCTGATTCACGTAGTTTATTTATCAGATTAAATATCGTCCCCAGCATGCCCCAAGAAACAAGTCTGTCTTAATTTTCCAGCCATGTCTTAAATGTTAGTCAGACAATATACTTACCTACATTTCCGCCTGCAATTAAGTAATACTAATTAAATAAATGGGAGGCAATAACATTTACAGTCCTTAAAGACCTCACAGCGAGTTGTCCCAAACATTCGTATAGGATTCCAAGCACGGTATTGAGCTATGGGTATTGTACCCCGATGTAAAACTATTTGACTTTGTGTTCATGTAGAATAGTTATATATAGGAAATGAGTACAAGAAAGAGCTTAATCATAAATAGAACAATCTGAGGCTCTACCATAATAAAAAAAATATTTTCACAACCTTCTTACAATAGTAAAGTTATCATATGAATAGACAATGCAAACCAAATCATCACTACTTATATCATGGAAAAAAAAATAAAAGTTTCAATTACTACCTAGGCGACGATGGCGGGATGACCTAAACAAGTTCTTGCCCAGATGGCCAGATATGGCACAGGATAAAGATGCGTGGAAGACAGGAGGGGAGGCCTTTGCCCAGCCGTGGGACACTATCCAAGCTAAATAAAAAAAAAAAATTACCACCTACCGTACCAGGATTAGAAGCCGGTCATCGAAGTGCGTGGAGAGTGCTGCACCGATAAGAGTTAAACTCTTAAATATAATGACGATGATACACCTACTAGCAACATTTGGGTAGATGAGCGATCGTCTAGTAAGTTAAGACATAAGTTAGTGTCAGTTCTTGAAGAGAATACCTTAATTCTTAGTACCTGCTGTCCATCAAGGGACGCAGTATAAAAAGGATTGCACAATCCACTGAGTCACTCAACCTCCTTCGAACTGACCGATATAATGCGATATAATTATTTTATCGTTAATTTAATTACGGGTTGCGATGTCTGCCATTATAATTTATAGAGTAAACTACAAATAACTACCTAATAGGGTTTTCAAAGAAGCTGGAGAAGGCATGACCAAGGGAAAATCTAAAAGCTAGTTCGAGGGAAACCGTTTAGTTTATCCTTTAGAATTCATGGAAATTATCAATATAAAATTTTTATATTGTTCCACATAAACAATGTTTTTTACAATAAGCGATATTATAGTAACTTTATTTTGTAGATAAATGAATGAATACTATAGCGTCATGGGGACCTTTGGGTCGGATGTGGCCCGGGGTGGTTTATTTGGGTAGGTATTTGCTTATTGTTTTTTTATTATCTATGACATGTTTTTTGGGGTTTTTTAAAAGACATATTTTTATTTCTTATTTTTTTATATTTTGGACGAATCATATTATGTGAATTTTAATGTATTTTTTTTATTTTGTTGAATTCTGTAGACTATTATAATAAAGTTTTCGACATACTAGAAAGCTCTATTTAATGGGAAGTTGTCTAAGTTAACGCTTTGGTGTGATAAATTACTGTCATGTTATTGCAACTTTTTACCTCAATAACAACAACACTACACTTTCGTTCGACACTGGTACTTATGTCAAGTGCGTTAAGAGCAATGCTGCCGGAGATGTCTCGGAGGTGTTTAAATCTAGGCTTTGGACAAGTGATGTACCTGCACGCAATAGTAAAATTGGCCAAGTCATGTTTTGACTACAAAATGAGACGGTAGGCGGTTCTAAACCAATCATTGGTCGATGTCCAGATGGCTAGTGTGTATTTTGCCAAGGAGACAAAAAGTTTTGGATAAGACGTAGATTTAAAAAGAAACAAAGATTTTCGTGAGCTGCGAATAGGTACAGTTAGACACGCTAGGATACCGCTGTTTATTAAATTGGCGCACTTATGCCCCGAATGATAAGAGCTACCATAGGGCATCCTAACGTGTCACTGTACTCTACGATGGTATGGTCTAGAACTCTAAGGGTGGTATTCTAGAACGATACTTAAACTCAGTTTAAACAAAGTTCAGACTGTCGATAAAGCAATACATGTCTTGATATGAAGGGAGGGATATTCAAATCAAAACATGCACTGTTTTATGGACAGTCGACACTACTAAACTCTACTTAAACTGAGTTTAAACAGAGTTTAAGGAGCGTTCTAGTTTGAACTGAGTTTAAACAGAGTTTAAGTAGCGTTATAGAATACCACCCTTAGGGTATTCTAGAACGATCAAAACATGCACTGATTTATCGACAGTCTGAACTCTGTTTAAACTGAGTTTAAGTAGCGTTCTAGAATACCACCCTAAATCATCTGCCACGGCCGCGTGATCTCACACCGTGAAATAATTTAGATGACATCGCCAATATTATTGAATTGAAGCCCGTATCACAACAAAAGCCGTATCGACTGTCGCAAGGCGCATTTTACAAATAAAATGCGTATCTGAACGATTTATTGATTTGCCACAGCCACAACTCTGCAGGTGTATTGCTAAATACCACTAATTGGCTCTGGTAATTTAAGCTTGACAGTCTTTTAGAGGTAATGCCAAAGCGAAATTTGCATTTTAACAACTCCGGGTTTAGCTGTGTCTTTGTGTTGACATCCCAGCCGAGGTTATGAGGAAATGCTGAGTCTGTAATAAAACTATTGTAGGAGGAAATATCTCGGCAGAGTAAGCTCTAATGCAGCTTTCAGGAGCTTAACATCACACCAAGCGTTAAAACAACACAGTTTGAGGATCCTTGGGTCAACTTGCGTCAACTATCAATAATTTGTATTTGGCTAACCCTGGCTGCCGTCAGTCCGCCTTTTAGGTGCAAAATTTAACTTGAATAGTACCGAACCAAATAGTAAATGAACTAATCGTTAATAAAAGCAAAATAATCCTGCAAGGAAATACAGGGCCACCCACGGCCGTCCAAAGGCTCCAAAATATCGCAGAATGCTTCACCACGAGCCACACAGAACTCTTCCTAGCTGCAACGTGATGGGTCCGAGTGGCCATAATGATAAACCTCCGATAAGAGACGGCAACCAAAGAAGAAGAAAAACGAAATGTTTATCTTCACTGAAGTACCTAATTTTTTTACTAACATTGCTTTACGCACTCATCCAGTAGTTGACGTAGTCCATGGCGCAAAGCACATCATATTCGCGTGACCATGCCTCATTATAGGGACGTGTGTCAAAATTAGTTGTCCGACTCGGGGCGAGATGGAATCAGTCGAGCCAGACCAGACCATATAGACCAGGGTTTCTTAACCCTTTTGCAATCGTGGACCCCTTTGAAAACTTAAACAAAAACCCAAGAATAGATTATTAGAAAAAAAAAACTGAGGAAAAAAGGCACGTGTCACAAAAACCTATTTCAGTCTAAGCATTGTTTCTTTTCTAATTATGCTGTTAATAAAAAAAAAACGCAATAAGATCACGCCCGAAAAGTCGGCAAATTTCTGACCAAAATATGCCAAAATGCTTTATAATTATTTTTAGAGTAGCAATGGACCTCCAACACTTAAGGTGAAATACGTCTCACAACTAGCACCGCCAATGGAAAAAAATCATATCTTTTTTTTGGATGCGTTTTTAGCAAAAAACGCTCCTGCGATTACTCAACGCGAGGCTTAACTATTTTTAGGACCTAAGGTTTGGATTCCAGATCAAGCAATCGATCCCCGCCACTTTTGGCGAGGATCGATTGCATTCGTAGGAAATCCAATCCTGGAATCCAAACCTTAGGTCCTAAAAATAGTTAATCGCAGGAGCGTTTTTTGCTAAAAACGCATCCAAAAAAAGATATGATTTTTTTTCCATTGGCGGCGCTAGTTGTGAGACGTATGGCGTCTTAAACCACGGGTCCCTAAAGGGTTTCCTGGACCTCAGGTTGAGAAACCCTGATATAGAGGTAGAGATTGATTCACTTCACTGACCCAGATTTAGGGACACGTTTGTAAACAACTCAGTCGGTCGGCAGGTAGGTGTATAATTTTGTACGAATGCAATTGATGTGTGTAAATTGGGAAAGAATCTGATGGTCTTGACTGATAAGTTTGGTTTCTTCGAACAGGCCGAATAATATTTTTAAAGTCTGTAGAGGTTCGTAATTTTTATATTACCAATAACAATGTGAAATGATTCAACTTTTAGGAGGAGCGGGTGATCGTGCTCCTCAACTATAAAGGGAAATTTCCCACCAAGCAGATGTTGTGCTTGGGGACCGGCCGGGTCCAACTGAACATAGTTGGACGTTCTATATATACTCAGCCACGAAAGATATTTTGCTGGTGCGATGCAGGATTAGTAGCGAGTAGAGTAATTGCCTAACTTTATGTAGCAGTTTCCTGTACGACCGATAGGGGTCGCTACAAACTAAACTTTAAGCGATACATTCAGAGCGCGCTCTGCTGAAAACTTCTGCTCGTTTTTTTACCGCAAATCTGTGAACTATGAAAAGGTACGAGAGTACATATGCGGTGCGTACTAGACCCTACACTCAAGACGAGCAATTTCTAAATAACTACGCTTAAACTTTTGGTTTAAACCAGCGCATGTACCAAACGTCCCATAATCAACATAAACGTCCCCCATAAAACACCCTAACACGATTTTAAGCTGCACTAGAAAATGTCCAAGAGGCGGAAAATCTCCCTTGCGAGCATAACGGTCATTTGTGCCATGTAACACGCGATATAGGGGCACGAGCTGCGTGTGCAGTCCCAAGTACGGGCGGGTGCGGAAGACGTACAGTCGGCCACATGCTACGATAGTCCTTTTTGTTGGATGAGTACCCTTAAGCCGCGCGCGGTAAGAGCTTCCATGGGGTATCCTAGACTGTGGCCGACCGTACAGATGGGCGAGGAAATAGTTAGACAATTTGGGGCGAATGTTTCTGGGACCATCATAAACCAAGAAAACCCGTGAAGGCCCTCTAGAGAGGTATGGAGTGCGGAATGTGTAGAAAAAATTGTAATTGTAAATAGTAGACGAGGATGCGTAGGAGAAAAAGCGGACCTTTACGATTGTGTTGGATCGTATCCTATAATTTTACAACTTTACCTTCGTAAGCGTTACGGGTTTTGCAGTGAGAGGCTGTTAGCGATGGCGCAAACTCAGCTCCGATGTAACTGAGGCTTCCGAATGAGGATGAAACTGAAACCGTATGTATACTACGAGTAAAACTATAAATTGTTCAAGGGCTAGAATTACCTACTTTTATTTTTTTTCTAAAGCACTAACCCGTGCTACGGAATATTTTAAACATTTATAATAAGTTGAAAAAATTCACTCGCGACAGGACTTGAAACCGCAACCTCTCGCATACCGCGCAGGCGCTCTACCAATTCAGCTACCGAGTCAAGCCTGCACGGTATGCGAGAGGTTGCGGGTTCAAGTCCTGTCCCGAGTGAATTTTTTCCATTTATTAGAAATGTTTAGAATTACCTACTTGAAAATATCGATTCTAACAGCAGCCAAGGACATACGCTTTCGATAGTACCATGTTAAAACTACATACTCCTTTAGTAGCCGGACTAATCGCGATCCGACATCCCTAGAGGTCAAAGCGTGTAGGAACCGAGCGAGCACGTTTTATTATAATAAGACGGGATAAATGTTGTTATAAACATTACCCATCGCCCTTTTCACCGTCGTTCTAGGTGGGCGATGATGAACTACACTGTTTAAGGGTAACAATGTACACACGACAGCACGTAGACGCTTACACGCTAGCACTCTACTCGGCTACGTAACGGGCGACTTTACAACAAAAGTCTGACGTGCTGTGAGCAGATTTTTAGGGTTCCGTATTTAATGGTTTAGAGGCGACGGGGTTTGGCTTTTCTGGTTAACCGGTGATTTTGAACATGACATGTATTGTTCTGACACTTTGCAACATGTTCGATTGTAATACACTTCAGTGAATAAATAGAAATGTTTCAGTTATAATTCAGTTTTGTCTGTTTTCGTGTAGCATAAATCAAAAGCAATATAAAGAGCTAAAAGAGAGGTTATTAAAGAAACTTAAAGGGTTGAAACTTTCAGTAAAAAAAGATATGAAAAAAGTTTGGGAAAACCTTAAAATATTTCTCCACGTGCTTGTAGTTCTGGCGAGTTCTATTTAGGACGACGCGACGCTCCCTCGCATATTGTTCAGTATTAAAACTGTTTCAGCATAAATCTCGCGGGTGCTTCTTAAGAAAACTTAAGATAGCCTCCTCAAATAACTTCATTATGGTAAGTCAAGTAGTAAATTCATCTAAGTCGTTTATGGCAACTCATAAATACAATTTATGTTTGTAATTACCCACGGGTGAGTAGAGAGTGGCTGAAAGAAGTATCATAGTGGAAACCTCTACTAAATTATCTTAACTACTAGAAATTTCCAACAAGGAATTGGACTGTTATTTTCTTCTCGTTTATCCTAAATTAAACTAGAGCGGTGTTTTCTATAAGCTCTTGGCTTTTAAACAAGTAAAACATAAAAAATGAATCAGACACGATTAGTCAAACAGCGAGATATTAGGTAGCGCCATCATACTCTCTTAGTTTTTTTCAGTTTTTGACAAAAATACGCAAAATCACTTCTACTCTGCCAAATGACTAATATGACTATCAGTAGAAGTAAAAATTCAGCGGACTTACCTATTAGCGCTTGGATGTGAAAGCTCGGTATAATCTCATTTGCGGTAGACAGCTTGGCGGCGGTGATGGAACTCTGCAACAAGAACAATCATCATCAGTCACCAGGGAGAGCTCTCTAGCTAGACCAGGGGTTCCCAATCTTTTTTTGTCTACTGCCCACTTTAAGAATAAATTATTTTTTAACGCCCCCCTTTTTAAACATACTTAAAAACCGCTAAGTACTTATAACTGATTATTGAAACGCAACTTTATAGTATTCGGACAGAGTATCTTTTTTTTTCTGGGTCTCTTACCGCCCCCCTTTAGGCCTGCGGCCAGGCAATAAGCATATTTTTGCTGCGCGGTTTTAACTTCGCTCGCCGCGTGACATTAGTTTGAACGTCTACAGACACAAGAGTTTTATTTTTAGTAGAACATAGATATATTATAGATACATGATGTGATATAGGCACTCTTTGGGTATTCAGAAAGGTTTAAATTATAGCAGTACTGTACTCGTAAGTAAAACCACAAACAATAACATAACAGGCGCCGCGCGTGTGACATGCAAAATACTCACAAAATTACCCAATTTGCCAGCTTCAATGGGAGATTTAAGCGATTTCCTCAATAAAATATTGATTTTTTTTTATATGCCTCAATAGTGCGTTAGTTAAAGAGACGATTAAATGCTAATTCAGTACTGTGTGTTGTATACTTTAGGAGATATTAGGGTGTGACTCGTCCAATCGACCCTGTAAAGAAACACCCACTTTGTACATCTAAATTTTTGTCGCAAAGTCGCCCGTAACGGAAATGAGTAAAGTTGACGTGTAAATGACGATGTTGCAAACCTATATTAAGTATTTCCTGCCTCCATCCAGTCTATTGAATTGATGCATATCGGTCTAACAATTGCTGACTTTATTCGAAGACTAGAAAGGATGAAGAAAAGGCAGTTTTTAAACAAACAATAAACGCGTTGCGTTAACGTCCAATTGACGTCGGAAAATCAGGTTTACGCAACCGTGCCCAAATATTTCATTCTTCGACAACATTGCGACAAGACACAAAGGCAAACTCGCAATTATATTATTTCACGGTTGCAAAAGACCAAAGAGTAACATCGTACTATCGTGACGCAGTCCTTCGGCTCCAAGACAAATCAGCCATTGGAAATTAATTGCATGATCTTTGAACCGTTGCCAAATGTTTGCGAACCCTGCAGTTATTTTATATAGTCCGGACTATCTGTAATTAAATAGGTAAGTCGTGATCTATGATCTTAGTTATTGCTCGGTATAAAGAAATATTTGTCTTAAGGGTAGACGATAGCAACGTGGCGTAAATTAAAAAAAATCACAGTTTTTTTACATTTTGTAGCTAAACTGAGCTATTTTTTTTCAGCGATTTTTCGTTCGCGAGAATAAAACAGTATTCTTTTCATTATTGTAAACAATAGAACAACAATAATTTAGCCGATTATGTGTTCTGGTCTACGACAAGTTTTTTGGGCAGTGCCACTGCTTCGTAGACCAGAACACATAATCGGCTGAATTATTGTTGTTCTGTTGTTTACAATAATGAAAAGAATACTTTTTTATTTCCGCGAACGAAAAATCGCTGAACAAAAATAGCTCACTTAAGCTACAAAATGTAAAAAACTGTGAAAAATTTTAATTTCTCGCCACGTTGCTATCGTCCCACCTTAAGTGTGCCGGGTAACTTACCAATAATTGTAGGCAGAAAGAAGTTTCAGATAAGGTTTCGTAAGTTAACAAAATCCTGCGAGGGTCTTAAGGAAAAGTTTTTATTTTTATTGTGTCGTATATTTAAATGTTACCAAATTGCACTTTACTTTTACTTTTAAACTCAGATTTTGGCCGGTAAGATTTATCGGTATGTCAGACCTTTTATGCGTTTATAGAGCATCAATGCGTTTAACGTTGTAAAAACGTTTATTACCGAAACTCGGTATATTGCGTTGTGTAATTGATAAAAGTGAAACTGTTCAAATACTTAATTAGTATCCTTATTACTTTATAGAGGAAGTTAATAAATCACAATTGCTAAAGTAAAAGAAAAAAAACACACTTACGACAAGTAACAAAGTAGAAAAGTATCGGCTATTGGTTTCGTCTGGCCAATTCAAAGGTCGAGATCCGTAAAGAATAGGAGAATTAAAAAGTTGATATGAAAATGTATCAGTTTAGATACGTCTGTTTGTCAGTGAAGGCAGTGATTTCTTTACAGTCGTAGAATCGATTAGCGGCACGCGTTTACGAGGCGCACGCGCCGGCTCGCTGCCGCTTGATAGGGGGGCGATTATTGAAACGTCGTAAGAATATCTCGTTGTTTTTTTTAAAATACTGAACAATGTTGATAAATACTGCCCGTTATTGATATTAATAGCGTAATTTTTTCAGTGCACAGACGAAGGAATACCTGTTCGCGTACTTTTATGTCTGCCAAAATTACCTACGACTGCATCAGATAAAACACATGAAGATGTAACTAAAGATAACGTCAAAATTGTTAAATTATATTAATTTGATTGTATGCCAGAATAGGGACCTAGATATATGATGGCTTAAAACTATTTCGAATATGTATGTCATAATTGAGTTTACAACTCTGCGAAACATAAGCTTTTATTAATTTATGCAGATAGCTAGGTTTATTAATAAGTAAAGCAATTTACATATATGCGTAGAAAGCGTACGATGGAATCTATAAAAGCCTATTAAAATAGTCCTAGTAAAAATGGTTTTAACTATTAATATAGAAAACTGCATTTTCTCCTTTTCGCAGAAAATATATAATGATGCGTTTACTAACTATTTTACCTTGATCTGTCGAGCCTTCTTCGAGTTAGTTCTTAGCTGCCTTAATATTGCTAGTTTCCTTTGTCTTTATTCCACCTATCACAAGCCAAAGAAACCAAATAACCAATTACGATTCTTGACGACTTCAAGTTTCATAATAACAAACGATGATACGTAGAGGTTGCGCGAGAAGATTGATGTGTTCATGAGTGGATCTGGCGTGCGCCCGAAACAAAGGTGAAAGAAACAATTTGTGGGTGCCATTAGATGTGAAGTCAGTGGCTCTCAAACCTAAGACAAAAATTTATTCATGCAGAAAAATTTGAAATACATATCAATTACAAAACACAAACATTCACAAAAGTTTCGACAAAATATAAAACAATAGTCAATAAAATAATAATGAAAAGAAAAACATGACAAAAAAGGGCACAGAAATTAAAAAAATAAAAACAAAGACATCATCAGTGGTCGTCTGCTACTGCTGCTTGGCCGCGCAGTAGTAGGTGCGGGTTTTGAGTTACACTCTTGTCCCGTGCGTCTTCTCCGGAGGCATCAGCCCCCGGGTCTTGGGTGTGCATCGTTGCGATGGTGGTCAGTGGGGCTCCGAGCTGCTGGAGTCTTGCAGCTCGAGGAGCTCCCGCGGGTACGGACGTCCTCTTACTGGCCGGTCGTAGTTTGGGGCAATGTGGTGGAGCCATGCGCCATTTGTCCAGCCATTCCGGAAGCCGGTCCAGCAGTTTCTGCATTTTCCCGACGGCGGCAGACACTTGGCGCGAGGAGGCGAAGTAGGCGCTGTCGTCGGCAAAGAGTGCCAACTCGACGTCCGCCTCCCCGTCTGCTAGTGCGCCCTTCAGCGTCGGGATGTCGTCCGTGTAGGCCGCGTAAAGACACGGCGACAGGCAGCTGCCCTGAGGCACTCCGGCGCAGATGGGATGCTCCGGGGAGAGTGCGTCCTCGACGGCCACGTGGAACCGCCTATCCGTTAGGAATGACGCCACTGTCCTGACAAGAGCCTGTGGCGCGGTGGTATTCGTGAGCTTGTAGAGGAGACCGGGGTGCCACACGCGGTCGAATGCCTTCTCGATGTCGAGAAAGACACTGACAGTATGACGGCCCCGGTTGAGCTCGAAGGCCATGTGGTGCAGAACTCTCGTCAGCTGGAGCGTCGTGGAGTGGGCGCTGCGGAAGCCAAACTGCTCATCCCGGAACGGGAGATGCGGGCGCAGCCTCCGCAGCAGCAGACGCTCGAACAGCTTCGCTGTGTGTGACAGCAGCGTTATAGGGCGGTAGCTCGCGGGGTATCGGCGGTCCTTGCCTGGCTTGGGGATAGGGCGTGCAGAACCGGTTCCGGTTCCAGATTTTTGATACCCGGTTCTGGGAGCAGTCGGAACCGGGTAACCCGGTTCTACCCGGTTCCGACCGATAAAACTGTAAGTTTCATAATAATTAAATAAATCACTGAAAAACTGAAAGGCTAGGCTGGATATGACATTATTAACAGGTATGAAATAAAAACTGGCATTGTTATCATGAAATAACAGAAAATCAGACTACACAGTCAGGATCAACAACTAACCAGTCCTGTCACTTAGCGAGCTGCGTAAACGATTACAAATTTAGCCTGCTGAGGAAAAGCTGTGTCACACAAGATCCAGGTCTTCGTCAACAACTGTCTAAGAAGCATCTTACGAAGACACTGGCCCAACAACTGGCACCATCTCAAATGCCGAACTGTGGCAGATCACCAAACAAAAGCCCAAGACATCAGGAAACGCAAATGGCGTTGGCTGGGATATACCCTGCGTAGACCCGATCACCACATCCCGAAGGTGCCTCTCGACTGGAAACCCGCCGGAAGGTCACGACGACACGGAAGACCGTCCCAGTGGAAAAGATAAGTTCTCTCTGAGACGAAAGAGAAGGGATCAACTTGGCCAGAGCTACCCTCCCTAGCCATGAAAAGAGACAAATGGAAAGCCCTTGTGTCAGCCCCAGACTCCAAGGAGGAGTAAAAGGATAAAAGAAGAAGGTGAAACCGCCCTTTTACAGCCAAAATAGGCTACATAAGTCACATGACGGCAAATGACCGACGCCTTCCCTAGCCGCAACAGTCACCATGACCGAATCCGGTCGGATGGAATCATCATCAAATAGTAATACCTACATAATGCTAGCGAAAGGATGCTACAACAACTTCCACCATTTTCAAACATCGCCATTTCTATACTGATTTATGTCTACGTCTACGTGGTCTCGAACTTGAGGCTGTCCAGGTTAGGACAAGAATAACATCGTTTTTGCCGACATTTCCCACCTCATCTGTGCTGATAACTTCATAATTTTCGTTCCTTGACAAGTACTGTACGAGGTTGACAATACCCCTGCACTTATCATCGGAATTGGGCCAAGGAAATACAGCTATTACTGCGGAATTAAGTAACTTTTTAGATTTTTATAAAGAACCGGGGGAACCGGGTATACTTTTTCGGAACCGGTTCTGCAGATACCTCGTCAGAACCGGGTATACCCGGGTATTTCGGAACCGGGTAGAACCGGGTGCATGCCCTACTTGGGGAGGACTATAACTCTCCCCGATTTCCACTCACTCGGGAAGTGTGAGGTCCGTAAGATGCCGTTGTACAGCCGGTTGAGCGCCACTAGCACCCGATGGGGTAGGTGCTGGAGCGCGGCGATCGGAACGCCATCTGGGCCTGGCGCTTTCTTCTTTGGCAGCCTCATGACAGTCTTCCGGGTTTCAGAGGGTGAGATGTAGTAGTCACCCGAAAGTGGAGACTCTGGCCTGCCGAGGTAGTCCCGTACACTCTCCTCCATATGCGCTAGGTGGTCAGCAACATGGGAGGCTGCTGGGTGCGGCGTGAATTGGATTTCTAGGTGATCTGCCAGAATCTGCGCTCGGTCAGAGGCTGCGTAACAGCGCTTGCCTGCGCTGTCGAAGAGAGGGCACACGGGTGTTGGTGCACCAGATAGCTGTTTGCACAGTTGGTGGACCTTGCGTAGGGTAGTATCGTCGGCCTCGTCGATCTTTCGGTCCCAGGTAAGGCCGCGATACTCCCGCATCTCAACTGTGAGGTCTAGTGCACAGCGGTTGAGGTCCCGCTTCACCCGCGGGCAGCGCGTGTGGGCCCAGAGACGTTGCAGTTCTCGTTTTCGTCGAAGTGCAGCCTTCAGATGTGAAGGCAGCTCCTCCCTCCGGTTGGTAGTGGACGAAACGGGAATCTTCGCTGCGTCTTGGGCGGACTGGATAGCTTCACCGATGCGCTTGGCTGTCGCTTCGACCTCGGCGGCGGTGGTGATAGGGTCCGAGAGGGTGAAGTCCTCCAGGGCGCAGCGGTACTTATCCCAGTCCACCTTGTGGCGTGGCGCTCGTTGCACCCTACAGTCCGAGTTGAGGCCGACGGTAATCAGTATTGGGAGGTGCTGTGTACCGAGTTCATACAGCACCTCGACATCGAGTGGGAAGGGTAGGCCCTTGTGTGCTACCACGTCAATAACGTCGGGCCTCTTTTGCGGGTCTGTAGGGATGTTGGTCGGAGCTGCAGGCCCCACAACCTCGTATCCTTTGAGCTCCGCGTCTTCGTACAGCTTTCGGCCATTGGACGACACTAGGCGGGAACCCCAAGCCGGGTGTTTGGCGTTGAAGTCCCCCGCGATGAGTGTCGGTACTCCGCTGGCGAAAAGCGTGGCAAAGTCGCTGGACACAAAGTGTGTTTTCGGCGGCCTGTATGCGGCGTACAGGTGCAGCTCCGACCCACCGGCGTTGATGCGCACCCCGATGGACCTCGTGGTCTGGAACGCAGCGAGGTCAAGCTCTTCGTGCACGATGTCTCTCCGTACTAGCGCGGCGGTCCCTCTGTAGGGGACGCCGCGCGGAGAGATCTCGTCCCGGAGGTACACGAAGAAGTTCGGGATGCGCAGTTCTCGGTTGGCGGTCATCTTCGTCTCGCCCAGGAGGACCACGTGGATGTCTTGCGACTGGACGAGCACTCGGAGGTTTTGGATGTGGCCCTGGATACCACCCGAGTTCCAGTAGATCACGCGGAGTGTGAAGATGGTGATGACGTGAGGAGGGCAGCGAGGGATAGGCAGACGGGCATGATATTGCCAGACTGCAGGGCGGTGATGAGGTCCGCAAGGAACATGATGATGCGTTCCTTGCGTTCTCCTTGTAGCTGCTCTATGGCAGTGTGGATGGTCCCTAAGGCCTCAGCCGTGCTCGTAGGGGCGGCGGAGGTCAGGGCAGGGGCGGTAGTACGCGGTGGCCCTGTTTGTGCGGCCGTTGGTGGTGGGGCAGCTCTCTCCTTCCGGGGCCGCTGTGGCATGGGCGGCTCGATGGTGGTAGTAGTGGTGGCTGGCGCACGGGTTGGTAGTGGTGTAGAGGAGGCAGCAGGATGGGCTGAGCCCTTGCCTCTTCTGCGTCTTCTTCTCTTCCTGCATGGGAGCTCTGCTCCACGCTCCGTCGGGCCGTTCGCCGGTGTGGGGCCGGCGAGGGCCACAATAACTGGGAGCGGGAGTGGGGCGGCAGCTTTTGCTTGGCTCTTGGACGTTGTGGGCCGAGTTTGTTTGCGCATTGCCGCCACCTCTGGTATCAGGGGCGGCAGTTTTATGCCTCTCTTGCGGGCCTCCTTCTTGAAGGCGGGACAGCGCCGGTCATTGGCCGGGTGCGCCTTCCCACAGTTGGCGCAGGTGGCGGGCTCATCGCGCGGGCGCGGGCAGTCAGCGGCGCGGTGTGCCTCCGCGCAGCGCACGCACTTGGGCGCGCGGTGACAGCCCTCTGAGCTGTGACCGAAGGCCTGGCAGCGGTGGCACTGGGGCGGCCCTCCGCGTCTTCTCCATCCCTCGATGGTAACACCGGGCATGTAGAGGAGCTCGGTCGTCGCATAGAGCCGGGCTTTTTCCTCGTTGCTAAGCCGTTCCAGCTGTACGTGGAAAAGGCAGCCGGGGCGGCCTCTTTTCGGGGGGATGGGGCGGATGTGGCTTACCCCAAATTTTCTCTCCTCGAGCGCCGCTCTGATTTCATCGAGCGGCGTGTCGGCCGGCAGCCCGCGGATCGCAACTTTGGTGGGGAGCTCGTTGGGCGGCGTGTAGCAATGCCATGTTATGGCCTTGTCAAGCTCGCTCTCCGTCACCAAGTGCTTTTGCACAGCGCGAAACTCTTCCGGTGACCGGGGCAGAAAGCGCACTCCCTTTCCATAGGGCCGTGCGTTGGGCGGGTGGCCGAGCACTCGCTGTACGGCTGCGAAGTGCTCGGTCCACCGCGGTAGGCACTCTACCACTAAGGGTGGGTAGGCGCGGGCGGCGGAAAGACATAATAAAAACTAAATTCAATAAACAAACACACACACCTTAACCAAATAAACCACTCCGGGCCATCTCCGACCCAAAGGTCCCCATAACGCTCGCTGCATTACCGCGTTGAATCGCTAAGGAGATCCTTTGCATAAGAAATGCCCCGGAGCGGTAGTCATAGCCTAGGTCCCTCAAGCGGCGCCCTAACTCCTTGATGAAGATCTGCTGACAAAAATATCTACTGTGTACAAGTGTCCAGTGTATGAGCTAGCTATGAATTTAGAATTTCTGCGAGGTTTCCTAACTTTCGGCGTTTCAGGTTTCTTAAACAAATAAGTAAACCATTAAAGGTCAGCTAGGTGCTCCTTAAAGTTAAAGTTATAGGGAGTCTTGATGAAAAATGGGCTTGATTGGAGAAGTTTTCGAAAACGTTATATGTCAAAAAATAAATTGTAGGTAACACTTAACATGATAGACAAATGGGGTGTGGGTAATTTTTAAGTTTCTGATCTTTATTTTTGTAAATAAAAGTAAGTAAAAAATGTTTGAAAACCTTAGTGGGAACACAATTGAATCAAACTAGTCTACGCACAATGGGCGGCTGATTCCTGTGAGGTGACGTTGCCTTACTGCCATCACTTTAATGACCCTAGAAACCAAACAAACTGCATATGCCCAGGGGTCACCAATATTTTGAGTTATGGCTGTTAATCGTCACTTGAGATTGATGCGACAATGTTGCACAATTGATCGGTATTCTGGGTTAAGGTCGAAGCGTGATGTATGAATGTGTTTTGGCACATATCATGCTATCTCTCTACTAAATCCATATAGACACGTAACTAAATTTTAATTTGTATCTCGACCATCATCAATAATCCTCCTTTGGGCATTCGGGTAAAAAGTATCCCACCAAAAATATTTTCATGTAAAAAATATTGCCAAGACGAGACCATACACCTCGCAATGTCAATTTCATGTAGAGCCAATCTTCTAACTCCACACGTCCTAACTCTACAAGCCCTAACTTCACAAACTCTACACCTTAGTCAAAATATGTGGCTTGGCCGTTTCAATACTAAAAGAATTTGTAATTTTATCAGAAAAGTAACAAACAGTGAATACATTTTTCACCTTACGCCCATACGACGGTAGCGAAGATTTTAACATGGAATGGTGGTTCTAGATAGCCATCCATCAAGCACCAAAAATGAGTTTTTTTTCTACGCAAAACACGAGCGTACAAAGACTCATTCTCTCGCACTTCCATGAGTTTCGAGTACGCAGGCACTCAAGAGATCTGACCCAAAGTTACACAACATTGTCAACCTTAATGTCTTACAAAGATTCCTTGCCATAAGCAAAACGAAATTAAAACATTTAATTGCACGTCGCTAAGTAAAACGGCCCTTAACTTTTTATTAGCACAAAAAGTGAAAGCCTTAGCGTGAAGTCGCAAGTAGGAGCGATGCTCTTGAAGCCATCTTAAGGCTTAGGTAGAGCCCAGGTCGCATACCTACTCAGAATTTTATTTTTATCTCCATTTCTAGACATACCCCGAAAAGTATCCCGCTTTTTCATACAATAACAAGATATTAACAAATTTTTGACAATAAAATTTTCAGTTGATATGTTTTTGTCTGTCACAGTTCAAACTGATGACCGTCTCATCAGCTTGATATTATACTGAAAGAAAGAAAGAAGAAAGAAAATACATTTATTTATCGCCAAAACACACAAACATAAAATTATAATTAAAAGTATAGGTATAGATAATTAGGTGCTAGGTACATAGGTATGCGTGAATTGGCCACAAAAGGGATCTGGCTCAGCAGAAAGTTACGAGTACCCTAAGGGGCACCTTAAGGATACCCGCAACGCTGGTATTCTGCCAGATCCTTGCCTCGCTGGTATTCTGCCAGATACTGGAAAAGCGCGTCATATTGTTTTATTATGTTTTATTGAAGACTCCGCTGGTTCGGTCACATCGAGAGAAGGAGAAGATCGGGCTGCGAAGAGAACATAAAAGGGACGTCCCGTCAGACGGTCGGATGTAAAAAAAACCGGCCATGTACGAGTGGGACTCGCGCACCGAGGGTTCCGTACCACCATTCGATGCAGTTATTTGGAAGAAAAATAAATAGACAGGCTGATGAACAACAAAGTGATCCTGTAATGGTTCCTTTTTTTCTTTTGAGTTCCGGAACCCTAAAAATCGCTGGTACAGGGCTCTCCATAAGCTCCAGAAAATCGTCTTCTTTGCGTTCTCAAATCGTTCTTAAATTGTTTTTCTGCTTTGGTTGCGGAGGCTAAGCTCCACTTTACTGAACCATTCTGAATAATGTGTTAATTCTAAAAAGCTTTGTTTTAGTAGTGCCTGAGTAGAGGCCCAGCGCAATAATTTGAGCCAATTTGAGCAGAGCGCGATGGCAATGGCTTAATTATTGTTATTTTTTGTCTCAGCCGCGGCTTAATTGTGGCTTATATAGGCTATAATCCGGCATAAGTGTAATATTCGCCTTAACGAGGCTGCTCTGGTTTGTAGAAACGGCCTTGCCTCTCGCGTTATTTGAATTTTGATGTCTTAAACGTCCGTAAAGTCGCGGATAGCATAAAGTGGTTTCGGTAATTTGTGTCATCTCAACAATCCTTACAGAAACTTACGCCTAATTTTGGTACTTTGGGTTGAAACATTAATTCTACGTCATGTCTAGTATAATGTATGCACACATGAAAGCAGATAGACGCTTAAACGCTAGCACTCTACTTGGTTACGTTACGGGCGACTTTACAACAAAGGTGTACACTCTGGCGTGCTGTCGTGTGTACCATATCGATTTTCTGAAGTTGCTTTCGGTTCTTTTTGGTAGAGAAGGGTAACATACATTGTATTAGTGAAACAGTTGGAGTTGTTCTGCAGCTTTTATCGCAAGTACCGGCGAAAAAGAAATCTACCTCTTCTGACTACATTAAAAATCAGGCAGAAATATGTACAAATATCTGGTTAACAAGCAACATATACATTTACGGTCGGTCATTAAAAATAAATCATATACTATGTAAGCCTACATCTACTCGAAGTAATAATTATGTATGTATGAGACCTTTTACTTCTAGAACTTTGTGTATTCACTGATAAAACCAAGAGATTCAAAACGATATCAGGCAAATAATCATACATTTTGCACATTAACTTAAATGCACACCATGCAATCTTTTTTTGAGGCCCTTTCGATGAAAGATGATTATTCAGATTCAGGGTTCATGTGAACAAAAGTGAAGGGGCTTCGCTTATAAAGGTTTTTTTTATCACTTTTGAAAGTGATGGCCCATTGCGCAACTCGTTCGAGCACGAGGAAGATTTTAATGACAGGAGCTGGCCTTATTCAGGCGTGTAGAGTCCGTCAAAGCCTTAAAAGTGAATTTGGTTAAATAATGAACTTTATTTCAAAGGCAGTAAGTGTGAGTAATTAAGCGAACCCACTGAAGTGCATGCAACGGATTTTTTATGTGGGTTTTATTTATGTATATTTGATCATATTGCATTTTTTTAAGTGTGAAAATAAATGAGGGTAATATTTTGACATAATGATAATAAAACAATATGTAAAGACTAAATTTTAATAACTTAAACATCGTGTTAAGTAGCTAACTTAATTAGCGCCACTGTTGAATTAAAACCCACTAAAAAGCTATAAAATGATCAATATTTAAGGTAAAATATTCAAATATATGCGACATTTACATGGCTTGGGAAAATTTACTAAATACTTTTGATTTCTCATGGTGAATTCAGACTAAATGAATGTATATTGGAGTAGAGTGAATATGAAAATTATATTTGACAAAATGACGAAACATTTAAGGCCCAGATATAGGCACAACTAGCGCCGCCAAAGAAAAAAGAATTATAATTATATTTTCTTTTTGGATGCTTTTTTTGCTAAAAATGCTTCCTTAAGTTCTCAACGAGAGGCTGAACTATTTTTAAGACCTAAGGTTTAGATTCCAGATCCAAGAACCTACGAATAAATCCCGCCACCGCCAAAAGTGGGAAGAGAACTTAATGAAGCGTTTTTAGTAAAAAAAACGCATCCAAAAAGAAGAAATGATTAGACTGAAAGATAGCAGCGTGGCGGGAAATTCAAAATTTTCACAGTTTTTTACATTTTGTAGCCAATCTGAGCTATTTTTGTTCAGCGATTTTTCATTCGTTGGCTACAAAAAGTAAAAACTGTGAAAATTTTGAATTTCCCGCCACGTTGCTATCGTCCACCCTTAACATGATTGATGGCTTACATAGAGCTTGAACAGCTCGATAGACCGCTCTTTCCTGTAGAGAGTGAGACAGAACTATGCATTGCGCGATTTCGAACTGCATATGGCTATTCATTCTAAACTTGGTGGTGTAAATGCGACATTAAAGATAGAAATAATTTATGAGTCATCATAACTGGAGCAGTTTTCCGTCTCTTATTGTCATAAGGAAGTGATTACTGAAACTGGTATACCCACAAATATTGTGTTGAGTTTCCACGAGCGCTATTAAGTTAAGCATTATCACACTGTATACGTCGCATGCATCTATACGTACGTAGTTTATGATTTATACAGTGTGTAATTCTATTCCTAAGTTTTACCATGGATTTAATTGATGCATGTCTGCTTTTAGGTGCAACTTAACTGAGACCACTTATCATAAGTCCAGTTATGTTACAATATCAATTTCATAACATACTTCTTCGTCTAAAAATAATACTGAAGACTCACGATCATGACTGTTTAAAATGCGCATGAATAATATTATGTGTTTGTTTTTGTTCTTCATTTATCATAAAGCACTCAAGCATAACATATATCATCATATTTTAGTATTTCAATATAATCTTAGACGATAAAACTCAAGCCCAATAAAACAAGCAGAGTTAGCAGTTGTATTCACTTACTTTTATTATCTTAGTCATGAAGTAGATACGTTGCTTTCGCCATGGCAATCGACCTCCCTTCCTCCATGACTAAGACTTCCGGACGAGGTCAAAATTAATCGGTGATCATCATCTTAAATCATCACGTTTATTCATGCAAACAAATGTACCCACATACATCATAATAAAATTTACAAAAGCATCGTAAAAGAAACCAATAGCCAATTAAAAAAAACACCATCACAATGATTCACAGTAACCGATATAATACCCAACTGTGTCAAATTACTGCATCTAGATTATTAGTCCATAATAGCATAAAAACAAAAACACAATTACAACACTGTTGAGACAAAGCAATGTCATGGGAAAGCCCCACGAGGGGCGATTGTGTACAAAAGAGTTCAACGAGAGCGCGGGACTTACAAAAGATGTAAAAATACGAGGTTCAAATACTTTTGATTTCATTCTGCTTTATCATTATTTTATTAAAAGTATATATTTTGTATAAATTTTATTTGTTTATTTTCTTACCAAAATCCGTTGAGTAATTTGTTGACTTTTACTTTAAATTAAGTATATAGTCCTCGTGCAAAGCTAAGAAAATGTTAAGTAATTTATCAATTCATTTTACATTATCTACATTATTGACTATTGTAATTTATGCCTATAAGGATGATACAAATTATATTATTAGTAAAGGATTTACAAAATAAACATTAATATTGGTGACATTTGTTGGTGTTATCGCCGTATTAGACGGACGACGACGGTAAAACTACGGCGATTATTAAAACGTTTTCGTTTTAAGCATTTTTGTTTTTTCTAAAGCACTAACCTGTGCTAGGGAATAATTTAAACATTTATAATAACTTTTTGTTTTTTCTAAAGCACTAACCCGTGCTAGGGAACACCACACCAGATGGCGCCCCCCGTCCAGTAGACGGAGACTAGTTGAAGAAATTCGCATCGACAGTTACTTGACTCGGTAGCTCAATTGGTAGAGAACCTGCACGGTATGCGAATATTTAATAATAAAATTAATAATCGAAAATGATGACGAGTTTCAAAACGAAAATTACTTTTAAACAGTGATACAGATAAAAGCCCAAGAGCAACCGGATACAGTAAAAAGTGTTATCGATAAACAAAGCAACCTAAATGCCACAGCTACTGATTGTCCAGCGCGGTGTCTTTTCGCCTTCCGCCCGGGCGCGGGCGATTCATAAAAAGCGCGTTTTCATTACTACAGCGACATAGCTGGTTACGAGTAATTCACTTAGTTTATTGTGCCACCTTATCGAGCATTGCCCACTTGAGTGCACGTAAGAAGATTTGTAACAATTTATACGTGTTTCTAAAGTCCTACATAATGAAAAAATACGTTTTTTTCCTATAATTCAGTCAATAAGGCTGGTAAAAATAAATTCGCTTATGAATCATACGTTAACATTTGATGTTGCATAGATTTGGGACCATTACAGTTTTTTCTTCAGCGGGAAGACTAGCAGCCCGATGGTCGAATAACGTCGTGATTTTGGCGGAGGGTTCATGGATGGCGAGGGACCGTGAGAGGTAGGGCGAGGGGAAAAAGTTCTATACTTAAGGCTCGGTATAAGGCTAAATATCTAAATAAAAATATCTGACTAGCGCCACCAATGTTAAGAAAATCATATTTTTCTTTAGAAGAAGTTTCTGAAAAAATCCTAAGATGAGCCTACGCGCCATGCTTTTCTAAATTTTTAAGTGCAGATACCCTCTTCGAAATTTACTTTTAAGCTTAAAAAAATTCGATGACCGCCAAGAGCGGCCGTTTTTGGCGGTTATCGAAAATTTTTTAGCTTAAGACTAGAAATTGAGTTGGGTACCTACACTTAAAAATCTAGAAAAGCATGGCGCATGAGCTCATCTTAGGATTTTGTCAGAAACTTCTTCTGAAGGGACATATGATTTTTTCAACATTGGTGGCGCTAGTTAGCCTTATACCGAGCCTTAAGTGGACTGATGTTAATGATAACAGTTTCTTCTTCAAGCAAAAGCAATCCAATGCTGAGTGTGGGGCTCTACCAACACATCCCATTTATTTTGGTTTGAAGCCCCCCAAGTAAAAGAACCCCCCTCCCCTCCCTCTCCATTCCGTAACGTAATCAATAGGTGATTTGTAAATACAACTCTGCAACTCTACGCCCTGCCCCTTTACCCTTGACGCATTTTTCCAATACGGCCGCAATATGGCGCAATATACAAAATGTAATATTTTACAAATTAAGACGCATTTTGTGTTTTTATTGAATACAACAGCCTTACCTTCGAATAAATATTACAAAGTATTTAAAATAAAAGCATTACTATGCAAATTCAAAGAAAAAAATAATATAACTTTTTCAATTTGATCGCAATAGCGTCAAGGGCAACCCCCCAGTTCTAGGTCTCCATTGCAATACCTTCCTATTTATTATTTAATCGAATAAAAATCCCCTTTGGTCCCAATTGGTCCTTTTACCGTTCACGTGTCCTTGGACTTTACTTGGCCAATAGTTTAGTCCAGTAACTGGTCCACGACTCATCCCGCGTTAGTCATTAACTGGTCCCACTTCCTACTTGGGAGGATGTTGCTCCATAAAGGCAGATGTTAATGTGCTGTTGAAATATTATGCTGTGGCTACACGTTCGGTGTATAAGTAAGAGCGCTATTTATAATTTGCATTTGTATTTTCTGTATAATTATTTCTGGTGAACAATCTTCTTTTTGTTTTGGTGCATCTACAACTTAGCTGGTAGTAAACACATCATGTTTTTCTTTGTTCCTATTTGTAGCGGTTTGATTAGTAAGATGCTTCTTTAATGTGATGACTTATGAATCCGGTAGCAGATAAAACTGTAAGGTTAGTCCTCTGTGACAAGTATTTTAAAATAAGAACTATTAAAGGTTGACGATATTATGATAGCGTCTTAATTTGCCAAAGAGCATGATGGGGCGGGCAGGAGCACTTCTTCATATTTAAGTTATAGGTAACAAAGAACAGAATTGTATTTTTTAAATATATGTGATTTAATTTTTGAATGTTTTTTTATTGACAGTATTAAATTACCGTAGTTATTGAATGTGTAGTCACAGCATAACAAATTGATTCACAAACTAACTATAAAAAACGTGTAATTTACTCGCGACTTTTGCAATAATTCGCGTATTTATTGGCGGTGTTTTTTTAGAGATTAAGTTTTTTTAATGCTGACTTAATATATAATGGAATTGTTTATTTTCCCATCTAGTTGTGTTATGGCAGGATGTATGGTTGAATGCCTTGGTCTTATTTTCAATATTGCGTTATTTTGTGTTAATGGGTGATTTATAAAACTCGTTTTAAAAGTAACTACCTAGTTTGATGAATGAAATGAATTATAGAATTGTCATAGGCTACCTACGTTGTAATAATATTGTAGCAAATTATCTTCCAAACATAAATGAAAAATGTATAGAAGCTTGTAATAAAAGACAAACTTTAAACAAAATCAAAAAGCTTTTTTAAAATAAGTCGATTAACTTTCGAAGTAAGTCACGACAACGAATCGTGATAACACGTATCTTAAACATACTAATTTATGATTGTCAATATCAGTAGCATCAAACAATTTGCCGATACGTCGGTTTAGTCCTGAAACTAGCTTTTAATACCACTTGTTACGGGCCATAATTGTCTGTGATTGAAAGTCGTGTTCACAGTAGCCAAATTCAAGGGTCACAGAGATCAAACGTGATCAAAAACTGATATGAAGATTGTAATAAGAATGAAAGAGTACGCGTGAATGAGATACATTTTTTTAATATTTGTGATGCAACCACAAAGTAGAAGTAATAAGAAGGTATAGTGTGATTTGTTGTAAATTGTTGATACTAGATTAAATAGTAATATTATTTTTGTGACGTATCGTTTAGGTACACTGAGTTAGCTTTGGTGATAAAAAAATATCTAAGAGAGTTTTTCAAAAGAAAAAAAAACTTTCGCTTGTTTGTCACTTGCTGCAAAAAGCTTTGTTACCTACAGCTTGCAGAAACTGCTTAAATCAAGATTTATAGTACAACTTAAGCTCGATTTAATAAGATTTTAACAGATAATCCGGTTTAAATCGTTTTAAATCTTATCTTAGCATGCATTATGAGACTGTTGTAAGACAACTTAAGTAAGCTATTTGTAGAAATACACTTTTAAACCTATCAACAATGTCCCAGGCACTACTGCCCCTCTACCCTTGACGCGTTTTTCCAATATGGCCGCAATATGGCGCAATTTACAAAACTTAATATTTTACAAATTAAGACGCATTTCGTGTTTTTATTAAATAAAACAGCCTTACTTTTGAATAAACATTACGAAGTATTTAAAATCAAAGCAATAATATGCGAATTCAAAGATAATTAATTTTAAAACTTTTGCAATTTGATCGCAATAGCGTCAAGGGTAACCCCCAGCGCTCAAGTGGTCGCTTACCTATCCTGCGTGAGTGAAGATGCCACTGGACGCTGTATTAATCATCTGTCCTAGATGTAAAGTATCCATCAAACTTATAAATAAGAAACCAAAGATCACGAGATGAGACCATGAGTAATAGCAATAGGTGCCAGATTTGCATGAACGGTGATGAAAGACACTGGTCTACCCGCGGTCAATGTTAATGGGTTTGACTTTGCTAATTTTGTTGCTTCTTTTTTTAATCGATGAATGAAAGGAAGTTGATAGTGAAATAAATGTAGAGTAACGTAAGTATAGGCTAGAGTTGTGAAATTGATTGGTAACGTGACTTGACGTATCGATGAATGAACCCAATGTGGCAATAGTATGATATGCTAAGTAAAATGATTTATATTACCTTTGTGTCGGTAAAAAAACTACTTTGTGGATATTTTAGAGAATACAGGGGCTGAGTAGCTACCACGAGTTCTCCGAGTCTACTGGAACAATCCGGCGTTTGTATGTTTGTATGTATGTATGTATGTATGTTTGTATGTATGTATGTATGTATGTATGAATGTTCGTTCGACGATAACTTGAGTAAATTTAGTCGGATCGTCATGAAATTTGGTAGGCGGGTAAATTAAATTAAAATAATTTTTAAGTTCGAACATGAGCCAAATCAGTCGAGGGGTTGCCGAGATATCGGGTTGTTAAGTTTATATGGGGTCGCGAGTTCACAGTTCGGGGCGAACCACTAGTAGTAAAGTTGTTTATCCAACTTATCATTTTCAGTGACAGTGACAGTAAGGACTCGTGGTAGCTGCTCTGCTCTCCGCCACCCTTAAGTGATGGTCACAGCTGCATTGAGAGAATGACTGTATGGATGGATGAATGAATCAATGTAAGTAAAAGTATTAAGCAATCTTAATGTAGAACACCTTAAAATAAATAACAAAGCAAGTGATGGATGACCCGCACAATTTATCTTGGCGCGATGTGTAACAGTAAAGCTGCCTCCACATATTGTCCGTTCCGTTCCTCCGTTCCAAACTCCGTTCCATTCCTCCGTTCCGTATCGAAAAACTATGGATGCACACAAAATAGCCCGTATAGTTATCTGTAATATTCTTTCTGTTGTGTAATAAAGAGTTCTCTATCTATCTATCTATCTATCTCCGTACTATCGGCGGAGATACAGCAACTGTGCTAGCATTATCCGGTTTTTTTTTACAGAATAAGCACACTGAACGGCGTCCAACCTAGCATTCTTAGATCGCGACGCGGATACGGAACGGAGAAACATTACGGATAAAAGAACATAATGTGGTCGCAGCTTTACGGAGAGTCGAAACAATAAACCGGCGGCCTTGCGCCTCACTTCGTTGACTGATGGGCGTCTACCGTCAACTTTGACTGACATGCCATCACACATTGCATTCTGACTTCTATTCAAAGACACACAAGAACTAGTATTTCTATCGTATTGTGCATTGGCTGATTGAATTTATGCAGGAGGTTTTGGGCTACTTAAGATTGAAGTGACGACGGTTCAGCACATTTTGATAATAAGTACCTCTAGTATAAAATTATGAGTGTAATCATATTTAAATTGGACGAAGCCATAAAAACAATAAACTCTAGCACTTACTTATTTGGTCTAAGCATAATTTTGTTTCACCTACTTTTAACTATATTATGTGAAGTTATTTTCAAAAATTTAATTAAATTGAGTTTTTATTCTTACTTTTTAACTTCGTTGTGCCCTTTGCGGTGAATCCTTTAATATGATAAGACGGCACCATGTCAGAGAAAGAAATCCATTAAAATTATCTGCCATGTTCCAATGTTCACGCTAATCCTTTTACGTTTCGACGGACAGCAACTGGAGCACTTTCATCTCACCGGTCGTTTTTGAGGTTCGATTTAAATTAAGCTTTAATTCGGTTTCAAGAGGGTTTGTATTTATTTGCGGAACTTATTTTGAATTTAGTTGGATTTGATTTATCTACATATTTGTTAGTTTTTTGAACATATTTTAATAAAGGTCATGTACTTTAAGTTATTTTGATCCTTTAAAAAAACGTAAGTTATTCTACGTTAAAAGTTTCTTAATTCTACTTCACTTGATTAGACCAATTGAAATTTCCAAATAAATAATATTCTCTTCCACTCCTTGCGCTACGGCAACGGCACTTTTGCTGAGTTGAAGACCAAATTAATCGGCCCCTCAAAATAACTCTGTTGACTTTGGGAATTGACTGTACGTGAATTTAATGAATTGCTCGATAGTTATTGCCGAAAGGAGTCCGCACAATGCCGTATAACCAGCCTTTGAACCAGTTTCCCTTTAACAACCTTACCACACACTATTACAGGAGTCATTATTGCATGACAATATAGGACCCAGTTCCTTGTGGGTGGTTTAACAACGCATCTTAACGAGTACAAGTGAATAAAAACTGCAAGTAAAATGCGACTGTAAAAAGGCAAGAGTTATTACTACATTCGAAAACTTCCCATACATCGGGATTACCTATATCGTACCGATATGTCATCTTCTACTTTTGTTTTGATTTTTACGGTTGGCGATACAAAGAAGAGGCTTATGCCCAACAGTGGGCGATATTAATGGGCTAACTAAATATGAAGCAAAAAATATACAAGGTGTTAAAAGACGGCCAACAAAGCGGGAAACCACGTATTGTCCTCATCATAAGGAACTTTTTTGCCCAAGGAACTATGCCTGGGAAATAAACTGTTTCCGAGATAATGAGGTTCAAAGTCGGACTTTTCAAAACTTTTTTTTTGCTGAAATGTATTCAATATCTAGTTCTTAACATACCTTCTCAAGAAGCCATATCAAAATTATGAATATTTCTTACAAAAAACGACGTTAAAACTGCAACCCGCAATGTATTTTAAACCTCGGCACTTCAAGCTTAAGTAACAGAAACTGATACCTAAATATGCGCAATATGACTTCTGTGGGTTACACGTCCATTGTGTAGTAAAATATTTTTCAAAATTATAACATAAAAAACCAAAATCATTACCCAGCAATAATTTATCGAAAAAGTACTTTGTACGGTGTCTAGTATGCGTGGCTTTCGGGTCCGTTGGCGGTCTTTTAACACCCTATATATTATTATGTCATTGAAAAATACCCACAAATAATTAAATTGTGGCCTCTCTTACTTACTAACACTTGCGGCGAGTCGGGCGCCACATCGCGCGCGCGCTTTGAGAAGGCATCCCCATGCCCGCACTAATAACCCGCGAAGGTAATATTGTGTCCATCAAACAAATTTCAGAAAAAAAAAACTTAGTTTTAGTTTCAAGCGTTACTCAAACTATCAACCGTTAGTCGGGTGTCACTGACCAAAACAACACCCTGTATTATATGCAAAGGCCCAATGTCGACATAACCTTCAGTTTTTGGCCAAAACGTTTTAGTAGGGGAAAGGAAATTACAAGGGCTACTCGAATGAACGGCCGATTGAGTAATGCGACTCGATTGAAGATCAATTATTCGACTCATGAGAATCGACTCTGATTATAGGTACTGTAAAGTTCAATACATTTCTACCGATACATTTTGGCAAACTTTGTTTTTAAAGTGGAAAAACTTGGCGTGCAATGAAAACTATGCCTATCGATACCTATCGCTTTTATACACAATATTCAATATTCTTAAATGCATCTTCTATTTTGTTATAATTATGTTGTTAGGTCCCCTATGAGTTAGTTTACATACAAGCTTGTACCTAACCTAACTTATGATATGAGTACTTTTTGCTGTTCTGGCAATTTTCCAGAAAAACCTATCTTTCTGGGAAGAATTCAAAAAAATTATACATTTTTTGTTATTGTGAAAAAAAAAACGCAATTTAATCTGGAGCACCGAATACACTCGAATCGGTCATTCATGTTTTTGTGATGAGATTTAATAGTTAAAATACACGGTCCGTGGGAATTAGTGCTAAGTTTATTGACCCTAACGTCAGTTTTAATCTGTGGCTTTGGTTCAACATTCGAAGCACTTGATGGTACTCTTGATATGGCTGCGAGTGAATTAATCTCCTCTTCTTTGATGGTATGATGCGAAACTGATGAGATTTAAATTATTCATTTATCTTTTCTACGATTGAGTTTGACAATGTTTTTTTTTAATGTTATGATTTCCAGAATAGATAAGAAAGTTCTTTTCTTTCTTTTTTGTCTTTGTTGTTGTATTGAAAAACACACTTAAGCTTTCCGACGTAAAAAAAAACCATACAATAGCATCCTCAAAATCGCATATTTGTAGAGCAGAGAAGACATAGGGTGGTACATTAGAAACAGCGACCAGGTAAGTCCCAGAAGTGCGTCAATAGATCAAAGAGGGGTATCCTGGCGTGTCGCCGACTGTACTAGCAATAACGGGAAGGTGGCTAGCTGTCCCGCTGACCACAATGCCTCCGACCACCGCCTGTAGGCTTCTCTGGAATGTGGACCAGTTTCAGAGGTAGTTGTTAGGGCCTGTCCACATGACGCGACGTCTTTAAGGACCTTTGAATATAATAAGTTTCCACGAGAATGTGACAATCATATCCAACGAAATATTTTAGTTGTTAGTACGGAAACTTTTATTTTTTCGGTAAAATTTTTATTTTTCGACTTGATTTGTGTGGAAGAACACGCGTTAAGTTTTAATAAACTTTTAATTTTTGTGATATTTTTTTTTTTAACTTTATTTGTGTGGTGACTTTACACGCGTTACGTTTTAATAAACTCTTAATTTATGCGGTAACATTTTTATTTTTCGACTTTATTCATGTGGGATAACACGCGTTACGTTTTAATTTCGTCGTTTGCACAAGCCCTTAAGGCACCTCAAATCTAGGTATAAGTCGTCGTAGGTGTAGGGTGAAGGTTGGTATCACGGACCGTTACCGTTGTGTTCGGTTAGGATAATTAATTCTTGAGGTTATGGACAGCAAAGTCGCTTTAAAGATAGTAAAGTAATTGATATGTTTGGCTCCCTTTGTTAAGAGTTCTTTGTTCTATACAACCATCGATATCAACGATATGGATTGGTCTGCAGTTTAAAAGATTTTGCTTAAACTCCTCAGGTTAAAAAAATCTTCAGTTATTTTCAGAAAGAGTCCAATAATATATTTTTATAGTAATCAATATACAACGTGTTACAAAACATCCTAACTCTTTTTACAGGGTGTAACCTACTGGTCAACAGGATGTCAATTCTGTAAAAAAAAGTTGAAAAAAACACCTCAAAATTGACAATTTTTCATAACTTTTTTGTTTTTGGTAGTAGCTCAAATTAAAAAATATGTATGTGGGTGTAGGTGCATTTGCATAGCTTTGAGTTGATAAAACATTGTGAAAGACAATGAAACCAATATTTAAAAAATACTTTTCTCCCGCCACAGCGTTCACATATTATTAATTTAAAAATTAACGGAACGTCATAGAGCAAAACAAATATTTAGGTTGTGATCCCTATCACCGGGTGCTATTACCCTGTAAAAAGAGTTAGCATCTTTTGTAACACCTTGTATTGTTATGTTATGTTTTTTATATCGTGGTCACAGTCTTTGCATTTTCGCAAAGAAGAAAGTCTCGAATTCCTGCAAAAATTACTGTGCCACCACCACATTAGGCATTCCTGTGCGAAGTTGCAATGTCTCAACGCGGGATGCCAGCACCAATAACCGCATTCATTCCGAGCAATATGTACGTCCAACAGTGCGGATTGAAGCTGTTTTAACGTACGGCATGTAGCCACCCGCAATTTGAGATGCCACGGGAAGCAACCCGGGTGGTCTGACGTTGCTGTCATTTCCGATCTTCTGCTTTAATTAACATGCTCCGTGTAGCCATGTGTGCAGATGTTCACGTGTATTGTCTGTGAACATGGGCGTATTGTCTGTGAAAGTGTGGGCTGTTGGTTTTTCTTACTGGATGTGGTAAGAGATGCTCAGGGAATTTTGACGAATCAACATTTACCACAAATTAAATTTAAATGATATTAACTATATCAATATTTCATTTCAAAAGTACAAAGCTGTGGGCAAGGATATTTGCTAAGTATGATACAAACTCACATTGTGAAATGGGATCTCAAAAATGCCAACAAAACTTTCTCGACCAATTTATGAAAGTGCACTCTGAAGCACTCTTTCTTTAATAGATTTCACATCAATACTTCAACTTTGCTGCTCCATGTGGATAACTCTATAAAAGGCATTGGAGTGAAAAGTGGTCAAACTATTACTGGTGTTTTTGCTCCAATATTTTTATTGGAACTATGTGGATCAGCTTTCTTGAAGCCAAACAATCTGCGGTTATGAATCGTTACAGAGATGGACATACTAGTATATAAGTTGCTCTATCAATCTATGGACTTACAAGTGCTTGTAAAAGTTATCTTCTTCTGCGAAAGCAGTAGACGCAATAGATTGAGAAAAAGTCTCAACATTTGCTCGTCTTGTTGTTAAGAGTAGCCTAAATAACAAACTTACATCACAACTGAGATGAAAAGATAAGAAAACGCTCAGAAATCTCCAACCATCAATCTTATCAGGTGTTCAAAGCCGTGGACCAACATGCCAAAGTGTCTACAGCTACCAGTTGAATTCCCCTCTTATTATAACTACAATAAGAGTTAGTAAGTATAGTTTTAGAAGTATAAATTACTGGTCATTGATTGCCCATAGGGTAGGGTAACAAGGCCGACCGGATTTGGCTTAGGAATTTTCATCCATAGAGGCATCATTCTTAGTTATGCTGAGGTCCCGATTACAACATCGACAGATCAGATAACGCAAGCAACTGTGAGATGAAAACGAACGCGATCTTGCTCCTGACCTAGATGTCAAACGGAATAGTGGCCTGACCGAAAGTAGGTATTTAGGAGATTTTCTCAACATAGTATTCAATACATAGTATTCAGTAAGAGTGATAAACTAGGTAGGTAGAGTCGTGCAAAGCTAACTTTGCAGTGGAGCATCCGAAATAGTAATTTCGTACGTTGCTTTTGTATATTTTCACAATTTTTCAGTGGTACTTGTTACGTCAGTTATTGTCTGTTACAATTTTGTTTTGTGGAATACATTGAAAATATGGTGAAAACATACAAATAAAAAGCAACGTACGGAAATTACTATTTCGGATGCTCCACTGCAAAGTTAGCTTTGCACGACTCTATCTTTTTACGAGTATTCAAATAAAATAAACCAGGCACTCAAAAAAAAAAAAAATATTTTATCAATGAACAGTGTATCAATCAGGAGAAATATTAAATTACACAGTGTAAATTACAGGAGGAGTCTCAAAAAGGGAGCGGTAGGTAAGTTCGTTTAATCACAAATTATATAATAGATTTAAGTCGCACAGCTATAGAAGTGAGCTAGAAGAATAGGTAAGTGAGCTAGAACCTCTCCAAATAAGATAAGCTATGAAAGTGTGAAAATTGTGAATCATATACCTACAGTGTAAGTACGCTCACCCTAACACGACTTCCAACTTAAGGCTGGTAGATAGCAGCGTGGCGGGAAATTGAAAATTTTCACATTTTTTTACATTTTGTAGCTAAACTGAGCTATTTTGGTTCAGCGATTTTTCGTTCGCGGCAATATTATAGTATTCTTTTCATTGTTGTAAACAACAGAACAACTATAATTCAACCGATTATGTGTTCTGGTCTACGACAAGTTTTTTGGGCAGTGCCACTGCTTTGTGGACTAAACACATAATCGGATGAATTATTGTTGTTCTGTTGTTTACAACAATGAAAAGAATACTGTTTTATTGCCGCGAACGAAAAATCGCTTAACAAAAATAGCTCGGTTTAGCTACAAAATGTAAAAAACTGTAAAAATTTTGCATTTCCAGCCACGTTGCTATCGTTCACCCTTAACGATATAAAGTCATGACTTATAATTAACCAGTGTTGCAACACTCGCGATTTCTTTGGGCTCTCTTTCTCCAACTTACTGACGCTTTCACTGTGACTAGAGACCGAGCAATATTTTGAGATGTCCCTTAAAACCTTTTTTTTTTTCAAATTTTTCGCGGTACGGATCGCTCAGCGCGGACTCTCAGTTGGCTGTTTTTTTCATATCACACAATTTTTTGTAAACATTGGTCTCATACGCGAAACCGGAGGACGCCAATGCACATAGAGGTATAAAAATGTGGGTGAGTAGGATATTCAGTGAGGGTAAGGGAACAGTTACACGGTCGCTACAACTTTTTTTTCTTTAGGATACGAAAATAATGTAGATGTATTTATACATACCAAAAGCGTAACACCAATACCGGTCACATTTCACAACCTCGCAGTCCAATAAGCCTGTCTTAAGTTGACACAATCGGTGACCGATCGGTTGCCAGATACACGGAGAGCCGATTGTTATCACCCATCATTGGGAGGTCAATTATGTCATTCGGGTGTACAGGCTAATGGCTGCCCTTGCGGTGCGTATGCGCATGATTAGTATCGATCCATTAGGGCGTAGTTACGACTGCTTTTTTGTTTTTAAGGGGGGAGAGAAAAGGCGTATAACAAATGGGTAAAGATACGCACTTCATATACGTAAAGATAAAGATGCATTCAATTGTTTTAGCGGCAGTGAAGTTTAACCGGTCCCTTTACTAAACTTTTGACGAATACATAAATTCTCAAAGTAGTAAGTTAAAAATAATTCCCATACTGCAAGTACGTTCTTTCATCTTCAAATACGACCCATTTCCGCCAAAAAGTACATAACTTCAAAACAAATAAAGCTCCAAGAACTGGCCGGTTATAATCTCTGCAGCCATTATCCAGATGTTCGGGCAAGATTGCCCGTTCATAAAGAGTTTTTGAATAAAGAACGTTACTATGCGCGCGCAACTAGAGGCGGCGCACGCGCGTTTGTTAGCCGTGAACCTAGAAAAGATAATTGTTGAGATGTGGAGGAGGTATTGTAAAGGAAGCGAGTGAATTTAAACAGAAGCTGAAAGTATGTTTGATGCCCTCATGCTGTACAAAAGTTATATTGTCGTGTTTTCATTTCGTACTGAAAGAGTTTGTAATTTTGGTAGGCATTTTCCCTCCACTACGCCTTATTATGGCTTGGATCCAAGGCGGCTGGCTTTGTAACGAAACAGGCATTCGATAAAAGACACTAAACATATAAGTACAATGTTAGTTCAAGGAGTCATTCAGCCTCCATACTTATTTGTATTTTGGTGCCACCGTCCAATCGCAACCGCAAATAATCGTACACTAACGTTTTAAAGTGTATGCCACTGATAATATAGCTTATCCGAACCTCTTAGCTCACTGACAAGTGATCCTATCACATCGCCGGGAGGGGCGTTACAAAAACAGCTTATCCACTGCCATCGCCGAAGCCTCTCATTATTTTGGCTACTCCGACTTTGAATCGTAATTCCAAACTTGTTATTTAAAGTACAGTGGACTAACTCTGCGTTCACTTTGAGCCCTCGCAATGTAAGCGCAAAAATCGAACGAATGTGGATATAACTACCGAGGTAGCAGCATCGTTAGTTCCAGAAACCAGAACTCTTCAGCATGGTGATTAAAGCAAGCCCCCTTGACTTCTTTACTCCTCCTCCTTGCATCGGTATCCTCATCACTGAGGGTCGTGGTCATTCGATCGGAGCAATCCTTGTCGCACGATGCGACGCCAGTTGTTCCTGTCTGCGGCTAAGTGTATGGCATCGTATACTGTGGTGTTGAGTGTGGAGCGGACTTGGTCGGTCCACAGTGTCGGGCATCTGCCTCTTGGTCGTTTTCCGTCGATTTTGCCAGTGAATATCAGTTTTTCTAAGTTGTCGCTGTCTTTCCTGGCAATGTGACCAAAGTATTCGAGGATCCTACGTGTGCAGATGGTGGAGAGTCGCGTTTTTATCTTAAGCTCATCCAATATTGACACGTTGGAGCGTTGTGCTGTCCAATGTATGTCCAGCATCTTCCTCCAGCACCACATCTCAAAGGCGTTTATGCGTTCGTGGTTAGCCTTTTTTAGTGTCCATGTCTCTGCGCCTTAAAAGAACATGGAGGTCTTCTTGCATAAAACGATGAAGAGGTATTTGAGGGATTTAAGTTCGTTTACAACCTAAGTTTATACCTAAGTTTGACAGGAACATTAATTAAAAACAAAGACAATATTTGAGATTTCGCATAGCACTATTATCGCGCGCCGCATCTGGTCAGCTTTATGCAACAATAGGCCCATTATAGTAAGTTGAAGCCTCCATTGTGACTCGGAATGTTCGTAAGGCTCTCAAGGTGAATGTTTTGACAACTGTAATTGGTTCTATATTGCATCGCTGCGGGCGTCTGCGGCGCAGCGTGGTTAATTAATTGGTTCGCTTTTGGATCATTGTTTTTAGCTTTGATGGTGGATCAGCATCAGATGCTTTTAAAAGCTGTGTTAGCCCAGAAGATGGGGAAGTGGATTCGTAGTTTATTTCCGTTAATGGCAAATTTCATTCACAGATTACAATCTGTTAATAAAATTTTGCTTCATAATTATATAAAGCTTGAAGGAAAGCAACAACCACATTTACCACCAAACTATGTACAAAATTTGGTGGCTATTCAAACTAAAATCACACAGTTTCTCCCTACACACTCAAAACCTGACCAGTGAAATAAATCCATATAAACACATCAAATCATAAATATGTAGAGCACATAAATAGTGCCGAATCAGGGTGTGGTCTCACCTTTAGCTAGGTCTAGTAGACTGGAAAGCCGTCTCACCTACTCGCTTCGAATCACCCATGATGTCTAGCCATCCAGTACTGTCACCGAAAAAAGTATCTTGGTTTAGATTGCACTGATGTTTTCGAGTAAGCCTGAAAACACTTTGGAAAACACGTGGCCAATACTTTTGGCCTTTAGTTTTAGAAAAGTGCTATACAGCTTCTTTTCAGACATTCAATAAAAGAGGTGGCACGGTACTGGCACCTAATAGCAGATATCTGTTCGTAACAAAAAAAGCTTCTGTGAAATGGCAGATGAAATATCTGACGCGGAATCCGTTACAAGTCAAAGGCAATGGTTTTGGCTGAGGTTCAAAAATCTTGTGTAAGAGTCCTATGCCGGAAGGATAATCAACCGATCAATTTGAGCTTACTTATCTTATGAATTTTGTAAGTGACTGTAGGTTTTGTTGCGTTGTGTTTGCGACACTATGCAAGCTCATTGTATGTTAAGCGGGCACTTCATCTTTAACGCCCGTCCCTAGACGCCAACACCGATTTATTGGTCGGCCCGCGTCGGTGATGAAATAACGTTAGGTTAAGATAGGACTCGTATTTTGATATGTTCGGAAATGATACTGCTGGGCCGAACATCACCTCTACCCTCGGTGTTTTCTCGCCCACGTCTCGCCAATTCGTGAATATAGTACAAACATTACACGAAGTCGCGTGCAGACAGACCAACGTGAGGATTTCAGTACTGTCCTGCGATTAAAATAGACATTTCCGCCTATGTTTTCGTAGAGACGGGGTGTCCTGCCATATTTGAGGGGTTCGTTCAATTAATTATTGTTTGTTTGTTATTTGTCAACGTATTACTGTAAAATGTTAGAACATAGATTGTTCGCAGTATATTTTTTTAATTAATAGAAGTTAATCTAGCACGTGTAACATAGCACGTGACCAAGCCTATCTCTCATCCAGACTAAAACTAGACAGTTTCAAATCCTGCCTCAGAATCTACATGTACAATGCCGTTGAGGTGAAAATGCGATAAGCATACTATTCTATCTGAGCTGTCTGTCTGATTTACACTCGGATAATTCGGACGCTGTTAATGTTAGGTGCGAATTTATAGTCGCGATAATCTTGCGTCAATGTCAGTTAAAGATCCATGCCGCAAGCAAGAGGGCAGGGATAAACTTGAAGAAAGGGTTGGTTTACTTTCTTCTTGCCAGATTGGGTTGGATTTGGGAAAAACTAAAGCTTTTGAATACAAGTGTTTGTTACACATAAAATAGGGCAAGAGAGATTTTATTTTCAATAAATCATTCAACCCAAAACTTTGGTACCTAGATAGCTTAAACAGCCCAAATTCATTACTTTCCAATTATTATTAGCATAATCACATTTTAAACTACGACGATAAATTAATCCTCGTTTTCTGTACACGATAAAATAAGCAATAAAAAGTTAGGGCTTGTACTGCCCTTTAAGATGAAATACGTCTCACAAATAGCGCCGCTAATGGAAAAAAAATCATATCTTTTTTTTGGATACGTTTTTACAAAAAAACGCTCCTGCGATTTCTCAACGCGAGGCTTTACTATTTTAAGGACCTAAGGTTTGGATTCCAGATCCTAGAACTTAAGAATGCAATCGATTCTCGCCAAAAGTGGCCACTTTTGGCGAGAATCGATTGCATTCGTAGGAAATCCAATCCTGGAATCCAAACCTTAGGTCCTAAAAATAGTTAAGCCTCGCGTTGAGTAATCGCAGGAGCGTTTTTTGCTAAAAACGCATAAAAAAAAAGATATGATTTTTTTTTCCGTTGGCGGCGCTAGTTGTGAGACGTATGGCGTTTTAAGGTTCAAACTCTGATTTACATTAGGTACCTACAGTTCTAAGGCAGTATCTTGACAAAAGCTCTATGAAAAAGGCCAACCAAATTCCCGAGCCTTTTCGTCAAGTCATGTTACGTTGAAAGGCCGAGATGAGCCGGCTTACACATCATTGTTCGATAGCCTTGTTTGTAATATTCGATACAGGGGGCCGGTTTCGTCAGCTCGCTCCTAACAATGGGCGAGCACGCGCTCCCGTTGACTAGAGGCCACTCCGAGCTATACATACTAGAGCGAAGAGCAGTAAGTTGTTTGCGTACAAGCTTTCGGCTCTAAGGGTGGTATTCTAGAACGCTACTTAAACTCAGTTCAAACTAGAACGCTACTTAAACTCTGTTTAAACTCAGTTCAAACTAGAACGCTCCTTGAAATCTGTTTAAACTCAGTTTAAGGAGAGTTTAGTAGTGTCGACTGTCGGTAAAACAGTGCATGTTGTGATTTGAATATCCCTCCCTTCATATCAAAACATGCACTGTTTTATCGACAGTCTGAACTCTGTTTAAACTGAGTTTAAGTAGCGTTCTAGAATACCACTCTAAAGGTAAGTGGCACGAATTCGGAGGGGTGAACCTCAGAGCAAAAAACGACCTTAATGTCATGAGATCCTTAAGGTTAAAAAAAAGTAGCGTGGCGGTAAAGCCCAAATTTTCAGTTTTTTCGTTTTTGTAGCTGCTGAGATATTTTCGCTGAGCTATTTTTATTTCACGACGGTAAAATTGTATTATTTTCTTTATTTTTAATAAAAGGACAATACATTAATTGAGTTGATTTGTTTTCTTGTCCAAAAAACCAGTAGTAATGAGTTGATAATGTACCAGTAGTTTGAGCAAATCTCATAATGCTGAGTTATTGTTGTTTTTTTGTTTCGAGTAATGAAAGAAATACTGTTTTATTGCCGTGAAATATAAATCGATGAACAAAAATAGCTCAGTGTAGTAGCTACAAAATTGAATAAAACTGTGAAAATTGGCATTTCCCGCCCGCGATTGAACCTTAAGGTTTGGTGTGTGTGGAGTGTGTAACGTTTTGTATTCCTATCTGCTTTTCTCTTATCGGAGATTCAGATGATTGTACCTCTATTTAATTATTAATATCATTGTAAATTATGAATAGTTAGTGCCTCATTTAGCGTAATTAATTAAAATACCGTCAGACGTGCGTTTGCAATTTAAATTTATTTGGTACCCACCCCGTTAGAACTGAAAAGTATTTATTGGAAAAACTGATCAGTTGGGTATCATATTGATAGGATATTCAGAGATAAAGTTGAAAATATTAAAATTATTAACCAGTTACTTCTGAGCTTGTGTAGGTTCATTAAATAAACAGTGAAGTCGGCTTACTGTTCTCTTTGTAGAGTGTCGCGGGCGCAAGTCTCAGCTCACCTCTGACCCGCGCTGCCTGACTGACACGTGCTAAGAGGATTCTCAAAGCTTATTGGCTGAGCGAAAGTGAGCACTCATTGTGTCGTAATAGACGGCGCGTTTGCGGCGAGGCGCCCAAACAAAACACCCGAGCATTGTTCCAAGATTGAATTAGTTTTAAGGCGTTGAGGGCATTGGTAGATATAGATCAAGTTATGCAAACCGCACGGAATATTTTAATCGAGCCATTTACCGAGTGCATTATATTTGTTATTGCGTGACCGTTTTCAGTGTAATGTCGGCTGGAAATGCGATCACGTACGGCCTTCGACCGTTCCGCGACAATAGTTCGTGGCGGTATTAGTTTCTAGCATTGTTCTGTGACATTTCAGGCCTCGCTAATGACGAGCAATTTCGATGTCGAAACGACACATAAGATGAATTTAAATTGGATTTTAATTTGCTCCAAATAGCTCCGCGTTTGCTTTGTCTGTTGACATAAAATAATTCAAACCGCGGCGGAGAGTGTCAATGTATCCAAGGGTAACTTATAACATTTTGATATACCTAGTTGATCTCCATTTATCGCCACATCGCGTAGGCTTGGTCGCTGGCCGTCGGATGTCAAACCGGCTGTCACAGTGACGACCACTGTCATAGATGTCAACATGCGGATCTTGAGACATCTCCACCGCTGGTGCGAGTCACTTCATTTGTGGATCAACGTCAAAGTGGTCCAACCAACATTGTCGATCTTCGGAGATTAAACTGAACTGCGGTGATTAGTTTTTCGAATGCTAAATGTCAGTGTTCGATTAATGTGAAGTACAAATTGAATTCTGCCCGAGATAGAAATCCGTTTGGAACTTTCTCGGAGGAAACCGTTGTGGCTTTTTTGTTTGGTCAATTGCACTGTATCGTAATTTCGTTTGAGCCGCACCAATGTGTAACACATCGATTGGTTGTCGATTTATCTGTTGGCTTTTTGTCCTCATGTGGTGACAGACATGTTAATATTAACATGACTATCTTTTGATTTACCATTTCCTTGACATGTCACCACGGAGATGTCGAGATAAGTGTTCGTCTGTCAACTGTTTTCATTGTAGTCAAAACGGGAACGGCTTGATCGTGTTTTTGTAGCCCTGAATACCGTATGAAAATGTTAGTAGTAACCTCAATCCTAAATTGCGGCGGCTATGATCATAATGATGGCAATGCATTGTGAATTAAGCTTCTATTGATTTAACAATACGATGCACATAAAAAACTCTCAAATAACAGTACGTTTACATTGAGAACCACCTTGTTTATTAGCGTTGTCTTGTTTGTTAAGTATTCTATTGGCTCTCGACACACGCACGGGCAAGTGAACAACGACGCGCGTTTACGATTGATTTATTACAAGTTTACAATAACATCTTCAGCCGGCAACCTATTCATCGACACCAATAAATCTTTTATAGGTCTTTGAACGTACCCGGATAAAATGACGCCGCCGCGCGTTCCCCGTTCATTTCTTTAATTTGAATAACTAGTTAACCGTTTCACATCGAAGCTATTAGATAAAAGGAAATGCCTAATTGCCTCTATTCGGTAGCCGGGCTCAGAAGATGGTGTTAAGAAATAATTACTATTGGCCCCGCCCACCTTGATTGCCTTTCGTAAGTGTATCGTAAATTTCTCGATGCTCCTGTTCCTTTAGTAGCTCCTCCATTACCTGTAATGAGATAATAGACTTTGTTACCCAATGGATAGTGCTTAAAATTCAAAATGTATCGACGACCAATGGAATGTTACGATATTGTTAACTAGATGATGTCCAAATTAATGATAGCGGAATTATATGTTACTGTACACTTTATAAGGTTGTATTGAGCTTTAAAGACGCCTGTAGGCTAATCAAAAGGCTGTTAAGTGCACACTTGAGTGAAGAGAATAGGTTCCGTTTGAATTTTGATTATGTAAGTCACAACTCAGTTAAAGTGGCGTCAATAACTGCGTGTTGTTTTACAATGTTTTCTCTATTTGATTTGAGAGTTTTACCTTATAGTAAACATGTAAGATGAGCTTTACTTTTTAACCAATCGCGATCCGACCCGTTTCGAATACAATAGAGCTTTACTTAAGTTTAAATAGCTAATAATCAGAAAGCTCTGAGATTGAGTGTAAGTGATATTATTTAAGGGCGAGTATCGAAGGGGTTTTATTGGTGTCGATAACAGTTTAAAGTAAAGTCCAAATAGTTCTGGTTATAAATAAGAAGCCTTTTTTTCGCCAATGTTTATTGATTACCTTATTATAGAGTTACAATTATATCGGTAGCGGATGAGGCAAGACGAACCATCGCAATTTAATTTCAAATAATTTGCCAAAGCATAGTAATTAGAGGCAATTCAATTTGTAAAAAAAATCTCCGGTACTCAACCGGGGTTTAAGGATCCTTTATAATTGTACATATAAACAAGTTGTTGTGTACAAAGTTAACTACCTAATACATAGACGCATGTATACAAGGTCATTTAATTAAGTTATTCAAAATAAGTATCTAATATGTTATTAAAATAAATTGTCAAGGTATACCAAATAAATATCGTTTCATGTCAGTGTAGCTGACAAGTTTCGGTTCTCATTCGGAGATAGTTATTTTTTTCTTTTTAAAAATAGATATTTTTTCGTATCGTTTTATTTTTTAATCCAAAGTCGAGTCACGACTTATTTTTTGGCATACCCTGTAAATAATTTTCAATTATAATCAAAATTATTGTGGGATATACATTTAATAGTCAATTTAGCCCATTACAGGAAGTGCCTTATTGCAAAAAAATGCTAAATAATAACTTTATCCGCCACAGAGATGTTTATTGGCCTTGCTCCCATCCGGACTACATTAGGGTTTGCATAAAGCATTTTATAGCTATTTACCATATGCCTGATAAATCAGATATCTTAAGATAAGATGAATAGATTAACAGTTTCTCGCACACCAAACTGTCAATGTTAGAAGGACTCGGTAGCGTAATGTTGAGAATACAACAATGTTTATCATGAGGTCAAAATAAAAGGTTCATACTGCTTAACTTTTCGTTATAGAGAAAACGCAAAGTATATTATTATCACCTATATGATGCACTAGTTAGCAATACTACGAATAAGACTTAAATTATGTTTCCTAACTTAACTAACCTCATTAAAAATCAAGAATCAAGATAAACATGAGCCCCTGTTTTTCTTACATATTAGAACACTAATCGTGTGGTATCTTTAGATCAGTGTTTAGCCGCTCAGTTGAGCAGAATACACGATTCCTTACTCTTAGGCGTGCTTTTATGACACGGCATAATCATCCCTAAGACAATTGACTTAGCGTTCAGGTAACTGCAAAGGTTAAGGTGGTAGGCGATGGGAAGGTTTCACACGATGAACGAGAATACATGAGAAGAATCAACAAAAGACGAATGTCAAGATGCGGCGTTGGGTAATACAGATTCAGGGTGGTATTTGTACACACATTGTTTGTGACACGGTTTTAATGAACTTTAGAATACATTGGATGGAATATACCTATTCTTTAGACTATTTTTCTCCTCCTTGCATAGATATCCGAGGGTCGTGGTCATTCATCTAGAATTCTAGACCACTGTTTTTCAATTGTTTTTATAATGTGACGCCCTTGCAGTGGTAAAACCTTTTGCAGGGTTTTGTCAACTAAGTAGGTACAACTTTAGACCAAAACCACGACCCCCAAAAACTTAAAGTAGCTTCGCGGCCCCCTAAAGAAGTTTCGTGACCCTCCTAAGGTAGCTTGGTGACCCCACAGGGGGCCGGACCCACAGGTAGAAAAACACTGATCTGGACTAATCTAGAGCAATTCTTATCTACGGCTAATCGTTTGACATCGTAGATTGTGGAGCAGATTTGGTGGGTTCAACGTGTCAGGTATCTTCCTCTTGGTCACTTTCTGTCAACTTCATCGATCAACATATTTTTTTTGCTGGTTTTCGTATCTTTCCTGTTATTGACCAAGTATTCGAGTATACGGGTGGAGAGTATTGTTTTGATTTTAAGTTCCTAAGCACTCATTCCATTAAAAGCTTTACTGCCGATTTCTGAATTGAGAAATTCGCTAAGCAAATGGGTAAGTAGGTATCCTTCTGTCTCTCCAGATTTCTCACAAAAGAGCGTGACAGAACGATAGTTAAGTATTTACTTAGTAAAATTCTCAATTCAGAAACTTTCTTTTCTCTTTCACATCTCTGTCCAACGCGTTGAGAGATGGAAGGTCAAATCTCTTGCTAACCCGAAAATTAAGACGTCTTACTGTCTACTAATAAAACTAACGTAGATGTAAAGTGAAACCCTCTCAACAAAAGCGGTAATTTAGACATTTTCGCAGGTGTACCCAACTACCTAGCAATGCTTTTGATAACATTCATTACGGCCAAACAAACCAGTGTAATTCTACAGTGTCTCTGCATAATGGACGGACACGTGTCAAATAACAGCAAATCTATTTTAGATTACACCTTATTTGTCCGCAGCCCGCCGTCTTCTTTTAGGCCCCTTTTACACTGTCGGTACAGTAGTCAACAAATTTCTGGAAAGGCGATATTTCCAGTAGATGAATGTTATTGGCCGTCTTCAGAAACTGTTCTGAATGCGGTAATTTTGGGACAAGAATTTACTGACGTCGGTATTTTTCATACTTTAACTGTAACATTTAAGGTTAATATAGGTCCTTTTTAAAAAAAAAAGTGCTGCAAATACACATATTTCATTTAATTTCATTTTAAATGTGCAAGGGCCTTTACCTGGCCATACGAGCCAGGCGTGTGTGGGAAACGTTATGAAATTGAAAATGATCATATTTCTTTTCAAAGACACTGCTATTGCACAAGGATTCACCTAGTTTTCGTCGTTAACTATTCATTATTATGTGCCGTGGGAGATTTTTTGTTGTTCGTCCATTGTTATAGGTTTTGATAGGCGCATTCCATGCTCTGAGGACTTTGCTTGTCGAGTTATTTGATTTGAAGTGCGTATGTCAACTAGATCTATGGTGGGATACAGATTTTTACCCAACCGCGGCGAAGCCCATGAGTCCCATGAGTCTGAGTAATTGGCCAAGTTATCACCCAGTTAAGTTATTGATTGATTCACTCAGATACCGTCTAAGGGTGGTATTAATAGTCGTCTGAGATCACTTACTTGAGATCGAGCTAATGCCAAACTTGAGTAGCTGTCAGCATATTAATAGACACTATCTTGAGATTGACATTGCCAAGGCTTGATATTAGCATTAGATTTTTCTGAGATCACCAACATGAGTTTGATCTTGAGTTGACGACTATTAATGCCACCCTAAATAAAGTTAATAGGTAGGTTAACCGATTTGGCGCTAAATTTTAGGCTGAAGAAAGCCTTTGTATAATTTTATCAAACGTAAGGTCGATTTACTGAACGTAACTGGGGTCCAAAAGTAAAGAAGCAATAAGTATCGACCTCAGATGATAAAAAATGTTGAAGGTTCTGCCAGTGATATTGAGAGGATCACGAGCGATTTAAACGATATTATTTTGGTTAATAAAACTGATGCTGGTAGTCAATTCATGTCATGTAAAGTACATTTAATTGCGAATCTGAATAGATCGAATCATATATGTTTTATGGGGCTATAAAAAATAAGAGCATAGCCAAGGAGCATAACGAATAAATGACGTCACAAAAATATGGCAAAGCTGTAAATCAGAAACGGAGCTTATATTTGTTGGTGTTGGTTCAGTAATTAATAAGATGAACTACATAAATGACTATTGTATGATTTTGACTTTGATTCTGATTTATTGGAGACCTCGTTAGTTAAACCTAGTTTAATAATTACTTGTGAATACTAAACGTTTTATTTTTCATTAAAGGTTGGTGACATATAACTGCAGTACTACAAAGCCATATCTTCCGATGAGGTATTGTACTTATTTTTAATTATCTGTTATTAACATTTATTCCTCGAAATTAATTTGATCGGAACGTTGCCAAACTAATTAAATTAACTGATTAATTGCACGGTAAACGGTAAATTGGTAACCTCTTCCAAGTGTAACTCTTTTTATTACTGAGCTACAGACTAAAAAGTCGCAGAAGGTCAAACACTTCACCTGTCTTTAATACTCTACGACGGGATACAAAAAGTATCTGTCAAACATAAACAGTCAATCTTATAATTTTATTGATACAAACGGTCAAAACTTGTTTTTCTAAAAATCTACCCAAAATCGCTCAAATTTAACAAAAATTACTAGTGTTTCACATACAGACGAAAAAATTATTGTCCATATAAAAAAAAAGTCTATTAATTTTTATGTGGTGGATTTTGGCCTCCGCAACCGAAAGATGCCAGCTTCCCCTGTATTGCGCTGACTCACTACAATCCTCCACTTGTACCGCGTAAACGTACCTAATAATATCTGATCCGTGCTTCAGAAGGCACGTTAAACCGTTGGTCCCGGTGGTTGCTGATTAATAACAATCGTTAAGCCATGTCAGTGGCCATTTGGGCGGCCTAAACATCTGATACCAGGGGTGGCCACTTTACAAGGTGTTACAAAAGATGCTAACTCTTTTTACAGGGTGATAGGGATCACAACCTAAATTTTTATTTTGCTCTATGACGTTCCGTTGATTTTTAAATTAATAAAATGTGTACGCTGTGGCGGGAGAAAAGTATTTTTTTAATGTTGTTTTCACAATGTTTTAACAACTCAAAGCTATGCACATGCACTTACAAACACAAACATATTTTTAAATTTAAGCTAATACCACAAACAAAAAAGTTATGAATTTTTTTAAATTTTGAGGTTATGAAATAAAAATTGTTTTTTTAAACTTTTTTTTTACAGAATTGACATCCTGTTGACCAGTAGGTTACACCCTGTAAAAAGAGTTAGGATGTTTTGTAATTTGTAACACGTTGTATACCTCATACGATAACCTAACCTAACCGCGTAAACCGTTTCAATTCGAGAGTGCCTTGGTCCTTTTGTGCCTAGCTATTTCGTGCAAACTTCGAAACTTAAAAATAATAATCGACAGCGGCAACTGTAGGCTGGCTGGCTGTTGCGCAAGACTCTCAATTACTCGCGGTTTCGTGCATCGATGGGAATTTTATGATGTTATTGTTTTAGGCTGTCAGCTCTTCATGCACCGTTCCGATCTTGGTCACACGAAATATTGGTCTTCTACGCTGGCTCCTATCAATTCTTTGATGATTATCAGCCAAGACTTTCTTCTGCAGACATCTTCCTCCTTATTGCCGATCATGATAATTTATGTTCTTCTGATTTTCACCACAAAAGTATATTGAGAGAGTTCCTTGTTTCCACTTAAATTTACGAATTACGAACACGCTGACTTAATTCAATCTCTGTTTTATTTCAATAGCAATAAGGGTGTCATTAATTGTCGTTTGCGAGATCACCTACTTGAGCTCGATCTCAAGTAGGTGTACTCAGAAAAGTCAAATGCTAATTAAGCTAATTAAGCCTTGGCTAATGTCAAACTTCAGCATTTTCAGCATATGTCAAACTGCAGCAGCACCTGTCAGCAAATATTAATAGACACTATCTTGAGATTGACATTGACATTAGCATTTAACTTTTCTGAGATCACCTATTTGAGTTCGAGCTTGAGATGACGACTATTAATGCCACCCTAAAGAGACGATAGTGGGCGATCTTCACGTAATACATTTTCTTGTCTATTTGTGTCGTTGCAATAAATGACATTGTCACCCAACCAAGGATACCTATTTCATCTCGGTCAAATGAAGAGTAGAAAAAGAAATCTAGATTTTTCAAGTATATCGAAACGTAAATGGATGAATTATACATTCAATGAGATCATCTTCTGTCGGCAATGCTCTTGAAATGTCTGAAAATGCAAAGTCGGGACATTTGGTTTTCTTTTCCAGCAGCTACCACGAGTGCTTAGTGTCACTGTCACTGAAAGTGACAATTTGGATAAACAACCTTACTACTAGAGTATTAGGATACATACAGACGTCCGGCAGACGTCCGGCAGACGTCCGGCACAGCTTTTTCGCACTCATGATGATGATGATGATGATGACATCCTTTTATCCCTTATCAGGGACATAGGGCTCGAACTCATGGCAGCTACTTAATCTTAAATCAAATGAGGAGGGAGAGGTTGGTTCATTGTAAGTTCATAAGGAAAACTATTTGTAATGGGTCCGACGGTGTACATTTTGTTCCTTCAGAATCCAATGTCAATGATTTTTCTGCATAATCTTTTTGCAAAGTCTGAGTTAAATAAGTTAGAATTTCTGATGAACCTTTTCATAGCTGAAAAACCGTTTATCTATACGTATTCTACTGTAAAAATAAAGATACTTAAGCAACAAAGAAACGCTGAAAACGCAGCCAAAAACAGCAACAAACTTGACTCTGTCATGAACTCATGAATGGTTATTTCACAGTTGTGTTATAACAATTAAATCCTGTCAATAAGTGGTTTTACGACAGATTTCAATTTCAAAAGACTTGATCAATTTCGACAGACACATCAAACATATGAAGGTAAAAACGAACAATCAGATAGTACTTAGGTACCACGAAACTATCGCTCCAATTACCAGCCAACCTTACTAAACCAACAGCCATATTGTTCGTTCACATAGTTTTTGTAGCGCAAAAAGATCTTCAATTATCTCTCTAGGTCTGTGCGGTACACTCTGCCAGAAACTGATATAGTCTGTAGACTTATAGTCATTTGTGATCTTCAGTATTCTCTAGTTAGAACCTTACCCATATCAAAACGAATCAACAGACCTAGAATATTTAATTTGTAACTGAAGAATTTATTAATAAAACGAAAAAAAAAATCATACATCAAATTTTTTTTTTTTTATAGCAACAAATTTTATTATTAAGTAAATTTTAATTTAATTTTATTGGTTACGTACTGCAATCATACGTATCCCTTCATTCTGTGACTGAATTTTTTTGAGGCACTTTATTTTATTATAGAGGTATCGCGAGATTACAATTTGTTTGTAGGAGCTAGGAGTTGAACCCATGACCTATTTTAGGTAAATTAATAAAAACTTCGTGAAAGGTGGCGTGAGCATTAAGAGGCCTTTACTCAGCAGTGGGTGTTAACAGGCTGATGTTGATGATGATAATGATGAATAAAAACAGGCATAGCGTCTAGCCGTCTAGTGGCACCTCTATTCACACTCAAGGTAGGTAAAGTGACCACTCGGCCGTTGTAGTGCCTGGGAAATATTTAAGATGGAGTACACTAACTAATAGCAATCAATTTGAATAGGAATACTAACTAACCAAGTAGACCTAAGTTGACATTCGTTGGAGCGTACACACACGTCGTTCGTCTGCCTGGCACGGGTTGCGTCACAGACGCAGTTTTACAAGCGAGATGGCAATCGTGCGCATGTGAACCCCATTGTACTACCTACCACACATTCACACACCGCGCGCTGACATTACTGCCCTGATACTTACTGCACTATGCGCTTTTGATAGCACGCTTTTTTATTCAAATGACGAGCCAAATTGACGCGTATTTGGTGTCACTAAAGATACACCTGGGGGCGGATTCTCGGGAATCTCGCATTCGACAAATCTCGAAGGAAAAACTCTCATTTTGCGGCAAATCTCACACCTCCTATTTTCACGAAGTCATCCTCGACATAAGGCACGAGATTTCTGCGAGATGTTTGCCTTTTTCGCTTAACTTGACTCAAGTGGTCGGGAGCAGTCAAGATCGAAATGACACGAGATTTTTCCTTCGATATGTTTATAACCTTAGTCTGCCCGCGACCACGAGCCTGGCAAAGGTCCTTAAACGTTGGCAAAAATGGAAAATAATAAAATCGAGTGATAAAAACGAGATGGCTTAGCATGTCTCCTACTATTTTTATCTACATAGACAGGTACATAACAGAAATAGTTGTAAATGTCGAAATTTATTTTAATATCTGTCCTTTCCAGCTAGCTTAGCATGAGCTGTCACATTAAAGCTCGATGTCTTTGCTCTATGCAAGATCAAAAGAGTGGGAGAAATATATATTGTATCCATGTGGAAATGGCACTCATACGTGAGTTGGACTGACAACGAACTTTATAATCTGTTTAACAACAAGACAGCTTTCAAAAGCTTCTCTCCAACAAATCATAGAGCAGCCGTCACAATAAACCTATTCCAAACCGTATGCATTATGTTCGAAAACGGATGAAATAATCAGTTATCGATATCGAGTGATCTTCCCCGCGCTCGGCGGCTCGGGAACTGCCGTTTTCTCCGCACTTATCGACGTACAACATCTTCGGTTTTGTTAAGGCTATGCTTAGTATGTTTGTTCAAAGAACAAAGCTCACTGACGTAGTAGAAAGAGTCCGATCACTAAAATGGAACTGGGCGGGCCACATTAGAAGAATGGAAAACCATAGGTGGACCAAGAAGGTGACAGAGTGGATACCGCGCGACAAGAAGAGAAAGAGGGGAAGACCTAGAAGGAGATGGGTAGATATCTTCCTACAAAACCATGGCCCATGCTGGATGACAAAAGCCAGGGAAAGGAAAAAATTTAGAAAACTGGGGGAGGCCTACGCCAAAGAGGCGACTTCTAACTTTTAATTTAAACTTAAATAATTAACTTATATATTTACATAGTCGTAAGATACTTTTTATAAATTACTGCATGTTACTTAAGTTAGTATAATAAAGGCTTTTTTATTTTATTATTTATTTTATTAAGTATGTTTGTGTGGTTGCAGAGTGTTAAAATTTGTGGCCAAATGCTGCTTATACGACCGTAACTTAGAAGCCTGATTTTTTCACAGCTCGAAGGGATTGCAGATTTGAGTATTTGATATTAATTTCAACTTGATGTCGCCACGCGTTCTTGAGAAAAAGGGCCTAGACAGACAGACGGACGGACAGACAGTAGCACAACAAAGTGATCGTAATAATGGTTCCGTTTTACCTTTTATGGTACGGAACCCTAAAAACTTAGGCATTTGCTCGCTGTTACATAGTTTATGCAGCGTCCAGTGCCTACTCCAATCACACTACAGGGTGCACTCTAAGTCGATAGCGGAACTTTAAGTAGGCTGTCTACTGATCACTATAAACAACTTGTACTAGGTGGCGACAAAAATGGAGCGAAAAAAAACAGCTGTTTCATACATTTGGCGCAGTACTGAGTCGACCTTTTGTATGGAACAGATGATATTTTTTTCACTCCATTTTTTTCGCCACCTAGTACAAGTTGTTTGTATTGATCAGTAGATAGCCCACTTAAAGTTCCGCTATCGACTTAGAGTGCACCCTGTAGATGGGTGAAGGAATATCATCCTTGTGCTGCAGTGTCTGAAACGTAATGATTCCTTCACTGCTAATAACGTGTGATATTTAGGGTGGCATTAATATTCGTCTGAGATTACCTACTTGAGCTCGATCTCAAGTAGGTGAACTCAGTAAAGTCTAATGCTATTGTCAAGCCTTGGCTAATGTCAAACTTGAGTTATCTGTAACTGTCACCATATTAATAGACACTAACTTGAGATTGGCATTGACATTAGCGAAGGCTTGACATTAGCATTTGACTTTTCTGAGATCACCTACCTACTTGAGTTCGATCATGAGTCGACGACTATTAATGCCACCCTTAAACTTATCTTTGGTAAGTAGATGATACAGCGTATGATGAAAACCAGGGAGAAACTCAGCTCCGGCAATCGTCATGCAAAATTTTTGCAACTCGTTTTGAAAAGTGACATAACAAAGTTGATTAACATCTTTCTTAAAGCGTCGTAAAAGTGTAAATTGACGTGTCAAAAGAATCAAAAAGGGCTCGAAAGTGCCTTGAGCCATTTAACTTTCATGCCTATAATTTTCTTCACTTCTGTATAAAAACTGTATACGAGAACAGAAGGTTGGATTGGATTGACGAAGAAAGGCACAATGGTAATTCTTATAAAAACTCTTTAAGGCATGGATACCAAATCAATAGTTAAAAAAAATACGCAATACCAGTTATAATTGATTGTATACGAAGGAAAACAAAAAATACCTCTAGTTTTACTTATAACAGTTTTGTATTGATGGCTTCCCCTTAATAACATATTAATCTCAGTATAGCCTTCGGCGGCCGTCCTTAGTTCTAAATATGTAAAACGGATGTCCGCAACCGAGAGAAAGGCTCGCCAGATTGTTTTATTGAACAAATACTTGTAGAACATTAATTAAACTAAGATTCCTTCTGGCTGTTTAGCTCGCGAGTGTAGTGTGGTGTTACAGTTAGGTATTTGATAGGCTATATGTTTGTGCCCGATTCTTCTAACACACTAAAATCTGCACTCAGTTAAATAAAAACGATATAATCGACAAGTAGTTGAAATTGTACTAATTGCATGACTGTTTTAGGTATCCTACTGTATTTCATGTGGGCTAGGCCGGCTTTCAAAATGGTATAGGTGCTGGGCAAGCCTACTCCATGTAAAACCATGTCCCCGGCACTGCAGCGCCGAGTGGTCTCTTCACCCATCTAGTGTTAGTGAAGGTACGGTCGGCCACAGTCACAGATACCCCATGGCAGCTCTTACCGCGCGAGTCATAAGGGCGCCTATCGAACAAAAAGGGGTATCCTAGCGTGTGGCTGACTGTACCACTGTACGCTGTATAAATATCTCATAACGTAGTTGCAAAGGCCTTTATTTATATTGGTTAAACTAACATCAGTAAGCTAGAGAAATATATCAAAGTAATAAGAGGCACAATAATGTAAGATTGGTTCAAAAATTCAACGTGAAAGCGAACAAAATGAGCTACCAAAATATAAAAGTACCTTGTTGAAACTTCCATAATCGAGTAATTTGCTAATATTTAGATACCAAGTGTGAAATAAAAATGTTTTGCAGCATCCAAGGACTGCATGCTTGACCTCAACAGTTTCGACTGCAAATTATGAAAATGAATCTGAAAATTATGCGAACCCGAGTACCGCCGTCTGTGCATTATTTTATAATCTGAATTTCATCATAGAGTACATGCTCCTTGAATTTTTATCAGTGATGTTAGTCTGTGTCCGCTCAAATGCGCTTATATGTATTCCAGTTTCGAAAGCCTGACATTGATACCTGACCAATCTGAGGTCTCTGTCTATCTTACAGAGACTGTTGTCTAGAAGTGAGATAGGTGCAGAAAACAGCTGTTGAACCTAATTTATTTATGATGCATCGAGATTCATGTGTCTAATGCAGCAGACGAAAACAATTTGTTTTGTTCGCGACCGGACGCTTTTTGCGGTTCAACACTTCGAAATAAATCAGAACGCGCTCCAGACTGCGTTGCTGCAGACAAATGGATGAGATATTTTAGGAACATTGAGAATGGGGACAGACCAAAATATTTAAAAATAAACCCGGGTACCTATGTCTAGTAACGGATACAGTAAAAAATATATTTCGCTTCCAAGGATTCCACTTTTTCAAATGAAACGTATCTGTAAAACAACTAGAAGGTATTTTCAACTAAACAAAACAAAACAAACAAAACGAAAAAAAGAGCATATTTTAGCACCACAAAAAGTTTAATTGTGCTAAAAATGCTTTTTTCAGGCTGCCTTTCATAACATAACATACAAACCTTAAAACAACATAACATAACTTTCAATGCAAGATCTCCTTTCGATGCACATTATTTTACAAGCGTTTTTTTGTGTGGCTGTCCACGGTCTGTTAATGAATTACTTTTGATTGTTATAGAGAAGCTTATTTAGTTAGAAGGATATAATATGCTGAATTGCTGAACCTATATCCTACCGCATTCAAAATGTTAGTAACAACTAAGTACACAATTACACATTGCACCACTCTTATCTAAACTAGGCCCGCCATTCCACCCAGGAAGACAGATAAATCGCGACACAGGCCTATGTCGCAGATAATTAAGATGGGGTCGGCAATTACATGCAAATGTGACGAGGCTGGCTTGTTCAGACTATGCATTTTGTCGTCAACCCGTCACACCTACGAAGCTAGGATGGAAACTCACTGATGGTTTTGGCCTAATCTTACCTATGATAAAGCACCCAGTTTAAAACACCTTTGTATTTATGTAATGAAATTATTTATACAACGACCACTAGCTGCAGAAAGTAGATCCAGCTTGTACAAAAACGCATTCACAGTTTGAACTCAGACCATAGATTTTGTGGTTAAACTACTCTTTTGTTGCAATTCTTGTTACGTCAAGAATCCTTTAAAAAGTGCGTGTTTTAGCATGATAGTTTTTCCACGATTTTTTTTTGCTATGCCTTCAACTTTTTTTCACTACTTATTTTAGGCTGCAACATAAACAGGCCTTGCCCTTGCCTAACTACCCAATCAAGAAGATTTTTCGCATAGTGTAAGCCTAGCTTAATGCGCGTAGACAATGCAAGACGCTGGTGTCGTGGGCTAATGTGAAATCTGGATGTTTGGCAAGATGATAATAAATGCATGTGTAAAGGTGTTAAGTAGTGTGCAATTAGCATTGTGGAGGCATTGCTTTTTAATTGCTATTATTGTCTCGGTATACTCTAGGAACATCATATCAAAGATATGCGATAAAACATAGTCAAAGCTAGTTCTAGCTAACTTTGATAATAATTTGAAATGTTATCATGACGTATACAAATATTGTCATTTAAATTATGTGCTCACTAATAATGTGGCAAATTAACGAAACAGTTGTGTAGCCTCGCTGGTTGATGCATTGATTCAGTGATATTAAAATGTAATGACAAATCTTTTAAAATTTTGGTTTTAAGTGTACAAAGCATTTAAAAAAATGCGCTGTATCCTCAAAGTCGCATTTTATTCGCCGCGTTCGCTCACAAATACACGCCTCCACAATTTTGTAAGAACGTACTCGTGAGCAATTTAGAACCTGGAATGGTAGTATTCAAAAGTTACCCTATTTTGCGTGCGTTTTAGCGAGAATAATGTGCGCCACGACAACATTGATAGTTATTATTATTATTATTTATTAATACACTGGCAGCTTAAGCTGATACGTGTATATCACTTTAGTGCACTTTTTAAATGTTTATCGAGTCCGTTTTTAAAAGAGTTCTCCGAGGGGGCACTGGTTACTGCCTCAGGTAGTTTATTCGACGCATTCACTAGGTACACGGTTCGGCAAGAAGAGTTTTCTGGGGTTGCTTCTCCATGGTTGCTGGTTCAACTTCAGCGAGTGCCCTCTTAGCATTTTGTTTATATTTAGCTCGTATATCATAGCAAGGCCGCATGAGCCAAGATAGGTGGGCAAAGATCGCCACCGACTGGGTCCCACATGACGGACAACGAAGGCGCGGCAGGCCTAGGCGACGATGGCGGGATGACCTAAATAAGTTTTTGTCCAGATGGCCAGATGTGGCACAGGATAAAGATGCGTGGAAGACAGGAGGGGTGGCCTTTGCCCAGCAGTGGGACACTATCCAGGCTAACTAAAAAATCATAGTAAGGTCCGGTACATTGTAATGGTTGTGTAGGATTTTGTATGTCTCTATTAGGTCGCCTCGTTCTCTGCGCTGTTCCAGGGTGGTTAGCCCTAATTCTTTTAGTCTGTATTCATAGGGATTGTAGAGATAATAAATAACTGTTATTTAAAAGTAAGTGGAAACCCTGGTGTGAACCACACATAAAAGTGCTTTTATTACTTTATATCGGAAACTCAAAGTAACCTTTAAGCGGCATCCTTGTCGTAAAAAAATAAAACGGTACGGGCCAAGTTTGTAACTCGTAAAAATGTAATTTGTAATCAACGTAATATATTTTTGTATTGACACGATGCAGCAATTTTTTTTAACCAAACAAATTTTAAGTTATTTCTATTACAAAATCTCAGGCATGTTAAGACGCAGTCCTATAAAATAAATCAGAGCAACATTGTAACACGCAAAAAAATCCATGTCACAAGTAGATATAAAAAACCAATTGGCCGTATAATGCTCTAAATAGTTGAAAAAAGAACTTCACAGTAATTATATTGAACCGGAAGTCAACCGGTTGCCTAGCAACGCATCGAACATGTCCATCCGTTACTTAACTCTACGCACCTATTTAACAATACCAGTGAAAGCGAAATGTTTTAATTTTTTGTTCGCTTAATAACAAAGATGACATGGCAATTCTGTGTAAAGAAGGACGCAGAGTTTTTTTTTTTGAGGAGTCTGAGAATCCAATCATGTGTAGCATAAAATGTAGAGATTACCAGAATGTCCATATTGGCTCTATACTCGTACAAGTTTGATTAAGTAAGCAAATCGAAAACTTGCGCTTTAGTTTGCACAATTTACCAGTTTTTGTTTTTTCTAAAGCACTAACCCAAGCTAAAATTTTAGTTTTCTCTGAGCCTCTACGATAGAACCCGGTTAGTATTTGCAACCCGAATTGTAGTAAATTTTTTGCAATGGTCTTGCAACGTGATCAGAACTTTGCCTCTTTGAAAATTGGCCTTTCTGTATCTTCAAAATACCTGTCCTCAGTGCGGTCGATGTGAAACAGAGCTTGAATAACGAGGGCTTAAAGCCTGCATGATTGACTTTCGAATGAGTGCCGCTCTGATATAATTTTGCTACAATTCTGGTTTGCTTGATTGGGTGCCTGTGACCGAATAAGGATGGAAATTGCATGCAGTTGCCAAAGGTTTTTTCGGCAGACTCATTGTTCTTGTTTTGCGGGTTTTTCCTCTATGTAAATAAATAAAGCATGATACACCATTTTTGGCCTCTCCACATGTCGTAGGCTCATTGGTCATTACAGAAAAGATTCAGTCACTTCCATTTAACCAATACTGCACAATACAAATAGTGTTTTACTCATAGCAATATAATAACATTTGCATTAAGTACACGTTAATTAAAGTTTGAGCTGGAAACTAACTAGTTTAATCTAAATTCGGAAAATTTTCAATAACTAAGAAAAGTTAACTCAAAGTAAATAACACTATGACTAAGTAAACGAATGAATTTAACATCTAGGTCTCTTTTTAGCTAAAAACAAAGTTAAGTCACTTGTTAGTACGTGTACAAGTTTTTATTTGCACCAAATTAAATTCCAATTTTACGAGTACAGAACGAAGCCTCCAGCGTTTACGCGTTTACGAGATCATGTTTTAGTTTACTTTATTGTTATAATAATAAAACTGAAGCCTCTAAGGAGTTCGGCTCCTTAGAGGCTTCAGTTCACAAAGAAAGTCGTTGGATATGATACTGGCTAGACATATTATTCTATATTAATAAAAAAAAAACAAACAAACTTTTTCGCAGTAGTACTATTTGAAAATATATAATTTTGCAATTACTTTTTTTATGTCTTTACATTTTTACTAGTTTACTTAAATGATGATAATTAGTAATTTAGAAATTATAATAATACTGGTTTTTAACTAACTACATAACAATAAGAATAAGAAAAGAAAAGGAAATCAACAATAAGAAAAGGAGCTTTATATCGCGTGATCAACCGACGGCCGGTCAGCGCCGATAATTAATATGGTTAGAAAAATATTATACTCGTATTGAATAGACTATACATTTTTATTAATTTCTGATATGTAATTCTGAATATTCAGAAAGAAGCTTTGAAATAAGTACTATAATTACAATAAAAAAAAAAAAAACATTTTTCGTTCTTTCTCTCTCTCTTATTTTAGTCAAAGCTTTGTCCGAAAAGGGTCCTGCTAACCTCCACCTCTTCCTAGACCATTTTTTTGACATTCAAATTGTTCCTTAAACAGGCATACATACCTACTTGAAAAACTTATTTTTTGAAAAAAATATACCTTAACAAAAACAAAGGGAAAAACGAAAACCGAAACCAACTGTCGATATCACCAACTTTCTGGTTTACTGGGTCGGATAATGTCATTTAGACTTTTTTACTGTTCACTTAGTTTTTTTTTCATTCTTGATAGACGTAGAAGGTAAGTGAAATTGCAGCTTTTAGTTTGCTTTTGTTCCGAGGCTTCTTATTTTTGTACTAATAGGTGCTTCGAACGGATTTAAAAACATGAAAATAATTATTACAATCTACTCAAACAAAGTGGCAATTTTTTTAAAGCCTGAACAATCGTTTTTACATTGTTCTAAATGTAAAAACTACAAAATTAGATAATTTATAATCTACCTAAAAGTATAACGTTATAAAACTATATTATCTTTGATACCATGTTTGAAACAAAAACTAAATAAGTCACTGAAGAAAAATAATAACCTCAACTAACCTTATTCAACAGCCCAGTGTCCAGTTTAAAGTTTTCACAATTATTTTCAGTCACCTTTAATTGCGTCGGTCGCAGTTTCAGTACCAAAAACAACAAAATAAATCCGTTCAGTTGCAAAGAGCAATAACAAAGAAAAAACTTTTTTTAACAAACACTGCAAATTACTACCGTGCGTCAATCCTGTGGTTTCACTTTCATCAAAGAACAAAAAAACACTGCTCTATATTTTTTAAACACCGGAAAGAAAAGGTCCGCGTCTAGAGTTTTCCGAAGAATCACTACACTAGTCTTTTTCAAATAAAAATATCCATGCCATCACTTTTATTTCGAAGCTCGATTTTTGTGCGGTTATTTCGCGCGAGCTTTAAGCTGCGGAGCGGAGAGGCGCGTGCGTCGGCCGGTACGGCATCGCGTTATCAGCGGGCGCTCGGCGCGCGACAACAACAGAACTTGAGAGCCGATCTCAATAATAACAAGAAAAGAAAACGGTCCAGTTTCAGTAAGGCTTCCGGATGGCTCGGACGGGGCGGTAGGCTGTACCCTTCACTCGTACGTTCGCCGTCTCTCTCTGGCTTACGGGAGAAGCGCGAGCGCATAGTGAACGATAGCAGAGCGACAGTCGCACACGCGACGCCACCCCGGCCGCTTGGCTGGCTCTATGGGCTGTTCTTAGGAGGCTATGACGATGTTTTTCTTATTTCAAAATAAGTAGTTATGATGCTAAGCAATATATTTTTGAACTGTTTCTTTGGAAGTTTCATCGGAATAGAAATAAAAGTATCCGCTAATAGAAAATCCAATAACACTCTTTTACGACGAAAGATTGATTTATTTTTGATTAACTTTCAATGATTTGCGATGTTTACGCATCCACGTAACAAAATCTCGGGATAAATAACGCAATTAATGATTTAACTATGAAAACTAATCGCGATTCGAACCGTTTCGAAAACAAAACAATTATTTACTGTATAACTTTGTTGTTTCAAATAAAACATGTGTTTTTGGTAGGTATGAAAGTAAAAGCTCCACTTAACAAATTGTCGAGGGACTGATGAAAGTCCTAGTCAGCGTTGATGTCTAATGTATGCGTGTTACTAATTTGATGGAAAGAGTCACCTTGTAACGGCGTTAACGGCGTTCTTTCTTTATGATTATAATTTTAACGTCAATAAACAGGACGTAATGTTATAAGAAATTTAAAACAAATCGATCGCTCTCGAGTACTTTGAGAGGAGTGTAAGTATAATCATGAAAAAAAAAGTTAACCAAACATGTAAAAAAAAAGAAAATTCACGAGCCTTCAGGGTCTCCTGCCAACAGTTCCTTATTAAAATGCAATAAAAGTCCGCTGATTTTAATCGATTTTCGGAAGAACCGTCCGCCATCTTTAAAAAATAAAAACCTAAAGTTTAAAGTGCATTACGGAATTATATGGCTCATTATGTTAAAATACACATCCTGAGTATGTTATTTTTTATTGTGCGAGCACTTTCGAGAATAAAAAGCTGTTAAGTAGAGAACAATTTGCTCCTTCAGGGTTTGTGTATTATTATCGACATTAAAGTTACTACAATGTAACAATATCGCATGTCTGCAGCGTCCGAGTGGTCGCTTCACCCTCTCATCTAGTTTTTCTTCATCTAGTTTGAGTGGAGATGTCACTGGACGCTGTATAAGTCATGTTCTAGATGGAAATGCCGATGTTTTCTTACTAGGTATAGTACACACAGCGCGACACACTGAGATACCCCTTCTCATTCTATTAACGCATTTATGAAATTCCATGGAGGTTCCTATTGTCACAATATTCACAATATTTGAGTCCCATGTATAAAGGAAATACAAAATTTACTAAATTACCTATAACACTTTTATAAGTAGGGAAAATTTTGGAACCAACGAAAAAACGTTTGTTAAAGAAATTAAAGGAATATCTTGTATTTTATCATCTTAAATATTATTGTACCCGTGTTACACATCTATATAGTTTTATTACAAAACCAATTACATCACTTCTTCTTCTTCTTAATTGTAGTCGGTCCTTCGTGTCTGAAGATCTTGATCAATACTCGTCAAATTCCGGGAATGGATGAACCTTGTTCATTGATTTCTACCAGTGGCTACTCTCGCCACCTTCCTAAAATTAGGTACCTAAACTGTTACAACATCCACCATTGACACAGTCCCTTATCCAACCTTTTAGCAGACCTAATTTAGCATTGAAATTTCATTCATCATACTTGAGCGATTCACAAAAGAAACCATTACCTATCGCTTTGTAACTCATTGAGAGTTTGCTCCGCTATCAGTTACGCAAACTAATGTTCTGCTGGTTTAGTATGCGCACCGTTTCTTGATTCAACGTGACAAAGAGGTATGAAAGGTAACGCAACCTCTTGCTTATTGAGCTACCAAGCCAAGAAACCATAATGTTCAATATTATAAGCCAAGGAAATATAATGCACGGGTTAGTGCATTAGAAAAAACAAAAAGTAGTGGTATAGTGCCGTTTTGCCATTTTCATTCCACATTATAATATTAGTACATTTAAAATAAAAATAAAAGAAACAAGATGATGAAGAAAGGAAGCGAAAAAACAACAGATGTGATCCTGGTAGATTAGGGTAGACTAAACTCATCAATGCAAAAACTTTTCACTGACCTGGGCAATGCAGGATGTCGAAAAATGACATGTTCCGTGCTAAAATATTAAATGTAGAGTTCGCCCCGAAATAAATGTTAAATTGTATTCAATTCATAAGCTCCTCACCCCTCTTAAGTGTGGCTCGACCTTTAAGCAATACCATGTTTCGCAGGGGCGGATAAATGTTTAATGTAAGTATACAGGGTGTTAAAAGACCGCCGACAGACCCGAAAGGTACGCATACTAGACACCAAAACAAAGTACTTTTTCGATAAATTATTGCCGGGAAATGATTTTGGTTTTTTAGCTTATAATTTTGGAAAATATTTTATCACGCAATGGAAGTGTAACGCAGAGAAGTCATATTGCACAAGCGTTGACATAAAATTGTGTTACTTACGCTCGAAGTGCCGATGTATAGAATACATTGCGGGTTGCAATTTAACGCCGTTTTATGCAAGAAATATTCAAAATTTTGATATTGCTTCTTGAGAAGAAATGTTGAGTACTCGATACTGAGTAAATTTCTGCAATAAAAAAAGTTTGAAAAGTCCGACTTTGAACCTCATTATCTCGGGAACCGTTGATTTCCCAGGTATAGTTCCATGGACAAAAATGTTCAGTATGATGAGGACAATGCGTGGTTTTCCGCTTTGTTGGTGGTCTTTTAACACCGTGTATTGTATAAAAAATATAGTTGTGATTGCGTTGCGCGTAGTTACTCCTAAACCGATCCGTGTATGCCGGATATGGCCTGGACAAGATTTTGGAGCAGGTGTTATAGTTTTAGATTTATTTTTTATGCGAGTGACATCGAAGGTCGACTACAACTAGGGGTTTTGTAATTTACGTTAATAAGATTGACAGTTTATTTTTACTTAGAAACTAATTTTGAACTAATAAGCTGCTTATCTAGGTATCTTAGAACTGAATTAGTAAACAAACCATGTTATCTCGCTATCGATATACGTTTTGTAGCGCTTTAGAAAAAAAGCTAGTTTCTTGATTTTGTAGTGACAGGTCTCTCAGGACGATAACTATCAGTTAAGTTCTAGTTTCGAACCTACTATTAGTTTGACGAGTACGCGACTAGAATTTGAAAAACTTCTATCCATTATCGTCTAGTATAATTGCTGGACTGGTTTAATAGTTCCATATAAACCAAACTCTAGGGCCTAAGGGTTTGCCTAGAGTCTAGGCATTTCGAGCTGTGACAACCCAGTGTGCAAATAAACAGCCTGGGGGTCTACCGGCTAAGAAGAAGCCGATTACCATTGGCGAAAATCGAAGTTCGATTTTTGAAAAATATTCTGCCACCCAGTTCATTTTTCATAAATCGAACTTCGATTTTCGCCAATGGTTATCGGTTTCGTTTTAGCTGGTAGATCCCCTGTTTTGAATTGAAATCTCCTATAGAGTGTTACTTAATTAACGATCACAAACATGTAAAGAAGATGCCGAGAAAACTTTTTAACCTTTAATACATTATTACCAATGATCAATGTTTGCATTTCATTTTGATATTTGATTTATTTCCTTGCACAATGATAAGCAGAGTAATTGAAATATGAACACGAAAAATTATGCCAATGACTTTGCGTTATTTTGATCGAAAAGACTGTCAGCAGTTACCTATACACAGTTTATTTTCGATTTGTTTTTTACGTATATTCTTGCCAACGTGCTGAAATATATAGTTCTGTGTTGCGTAGAAACCTAATGGGTTTTTCAATACAAAAATGTTTGTACAACAATTAATCGGTTCTACTATTTTGATATCAATAGTGATTATATTGAGTCCAGAGGAATCTGATGTAGAGACGGCTTATAAATGATAAATGCAAACGTATGCAAGCGTAACAAATGAAACAATCTCTCGCAAAACTGATCAACAAAAATAAAAATTGCACCTTATGGTTTTCACGTGAGTGCTAATACATTTAATTAAAGTGTCAGACACTTGAGTGTCTATGCGTAGGAAAAGAAAGCCATATTTTCCAGTACCATGCAAGTGAACGAGCCCCAGTGAAAAGGTCAGCCCAAAATTAAAGTAATCATTAACAACAGAAGTATTTTGACAGTTTAAATGTCGATCGCCTTTCCACGCCGGCCTTTTCAGCTCGGCTTTTCCTTTGTGCGGTCCAAATAATTATAATATGATAATTTATGTGAAGCGGGGTTGTCGGCGGCGCGCGGGGTTTTCGCGAGATCGTATCGTTAAGTTTTATAGCTTAATTTTGTTCGACGAAGCGATTCTCGTCTTTATTCGGCCGCGCGCAGTCTGGGCGACGTATAGCGTGCACATCTACTCACTCAAAAACTGGTGAGCGAGGATCTAAAGTCTTTGGTAGAAATGTGTAGTCCACCAGGTCTAAAACGGATCCTTGGTTGGTTTAACTAATTGTTTATTTAACAGTACGGGTGAGATGAAAATGATCTCGAGTGTTTTTGCGCGCGCGGCCGAATGCGGCGGTTTCTGAGTAACTGCCGTCATAATGCGAGATGAAACTCCGCGTCATTACCATCGTGAATTGTGTGCAAATTGTTAAAGAATGTTACATTAAGAACTATCATCATAATTTTTAGTGCACAATCTCCTTTTTGGGGCGTTATTAAGACGTCTTTATTTTCGTTTCTTTATATTTTTAAGCTGGAGGCTTTCTTATGGTTTCTCGGGGGCATTAGTAAGGCTGCGAATTTACTTTAAATTGCATGTGATTTTTTCTCAAACTGAGTTAATTTCTGTTTCGCAAAGAGTGGTCTGTATACAGTGTATAATTGAGACGTTTTAATTACCATTTCTACGAACTGCCAGCCAGTGGCCGGCTGGTTAATCAATAAGCGAGCATGACACAATTAATGAATTATTAATTAAATAATTTAGTATCCGTTTGTGGGTTGGACTGATCCGCTTGGTTCATCCGGCGTGGATACCAGGTACTTGCACTAGTTCCTTCATGGATCATATCAGATTTCAATCATGTCATTGTAACTTTGCGGAACATAAGTGACATAAACATCGCATAAACAATAAATTATAATGATACGTTTTTATGGAATGCAGAAGGCGGATTTCTGTACCGTGACTATGTCGCTGCTTTATGTTTTGTATGAAACCATTTCTTGATAGCACGTCAACGTCAATCAATTTAACTTTGCAACTTATCCTCATTGTGAGTGTAATCTATAAATTTTTTTACGAATATTCCCAATTGATAATACGCATGATGATTTCAATCAATAGGACCTTGAACAGCTGAGCTATACAGGGTGTTAAAAGACCGCCAACAAAGCGGGAAACCACGTATTGTCCTCATCATAATAAACATTTTCGCCAAAAGAACTATGCCTGGGAAATCGATGGTTTCCGAGATAATGAGGTTCAAAGTCGGACTTTTCAAAATTTTTTTTTGCAGAAATGTATTCAGTATCTAGTTCTTAACATATCCTCTCTATAAGCCATATCAAAATTATGAATATTTCTTACAAAAAACGACGTTAAAATTGCAACCCGCAATGTATTATAAACATCGGCACTTTAAGATTAAGTAACATAAACTTATACCCACGCTTACGCAATATGACTTCTGTGCGTTACACGTCCATTGCGTAATAAAATATTTTTCAAAATTATAACCTACAAACCAAATTTTTTTCCCAGCAATAATTTATCTAATAAGTACTTTGTTTTGGTGTCTAGTATACGTGGCTTTCGGGTCTGTTGGCGGTCTTTTAACACCCTGTATTTGGGGACCCTTTGTCACATTGTTACTTTCAAATAAATTATATTAACGTTATTGAACAGGCGAGCGAAGCGAGCGAAGTTCTCCGAGTCTACTTGAACAATCCGGCGTTTGTATGTATGTTATGAATGTTCGTTCGACGATAACTTGAGTAAATTTAGTCGGTGCGTCATGAAATTTGGTAGGCGGGTAAATGAGGCAAAGAGAATTTTGAAGTTCGAACATGAGCCAAATCGGTCGAGGGGTTGCTGAGATATGGGGTCGCGAGTTCATAGTTCGGGGCGAACCACTAGTTTAACACTAAGCAAAGACTATCATCAAAGACTCTCGCAGATTTTCTAGCGATACTCCGTGCCATCCGCGCATGTCACTCGGCTGTCACTACGATCATTACTCAAGTACCGATATGCCGGCTCGTTTATTACACGTCGATAGATATAGATCCTGGATGAATGGTTCTATGTCACCAAGATGAAGGGTTGTTGTGGAGTCATGGTTTCAGTCTATCTTTAGGTAACTTCGTTTGCATAATAGGTAGCAATAACTGATGCGAAATTAGTTTAAGATGAAATACGTCTCACAACTAGCGCCGCCAATGAAAAAAAAACACATCTTTTTTTTGGATGCGTTTTTAGCAAAAAACGCTCCTGCGAGTTCTCAACGCGAGGCTTAACTATTTTTAGGACCGATTTAGGAGGATTTTAGATCCTAGAACTTAAGAATGCAATCCTGGAATCCAAACCTTAGGTCCTAAAAATAGTTAGCCTCGCGTTGAGAAATCGCAGGAGCGTTTTTTGCTAAATTCGCATCCAAAAAAAGATATGATTTTTTTTTCATTGGCGGCGCTAGTTGTGAGACTTATTGCGTCTTAATTTCTTCTTCTTAAAAACTAGGTATGCAGCTTCTGCAAGTACAGTCCAGTGGTCACGTCATCAGCTTCTGTAGTAGATGTCAGAAGGCCTTTAGGCGGCCCAAAAACTCTGACATTAGGGGTGGCCACTGCCTCATACGATTACCTACTTAAGAGATATGTGCATTAGTTCATAATTATGTACATTATCTATGGACATGTCACTAGTACATTCATTATTAACCGAACGTACCGAGTAGCCGTTTGTACAATCAACGATCCGCCAATATTTACAAAACTAGCTTGTAACACAAACCTCATAGGATCTAATTTCATTACTCTACTCTAGCGGTACCAAGGTACGCCTAGCCGCGTCCCTGAAGAACCAAACCGATAAGAGCGTTGATAACAAAATATCACTTTCACTTTTGCAACCGACCAGGGCCCTTAGCCTGTAACGCAATGGTGCCAAAATGGGCTCCCGGTTGACGGTTTAAATTACGATTTATTAATGCTGTCGGTCCAGTGTCGGTCCTTTTAATGTTTTTGTAGTACAGCAAAGAATATTATGAGTCTAATTCTAGAGGATTAGTTCGCTGGTTGTAGGAGGACAACGAAAAAATCCCGGTTTTGTCCTTCTACCTGGGACGCCATTGATACGCCATTGTGTTACAGGCTAAGGCCCCAGTTCGGAAAAAAGGCTACGGCTTCTATTTTTCGCAGCAGGTTGCGGAGGTCAAACAGCAGCGGCGAGCTGTCCGTCTAGAGTCTAGACTCGAGACAAAGCCAGGCTACCAGGATGCGAGAAGTGCGGCGCAATAATTTCGATCTAAATATCGATGGTACTTGTATTTGCATGGGGCGAGCGAGGGGGCGAGGCGGGGCGCGAGCGGCGGGGGACTCGGGCGTGGTCGACGCCGGTCGCTCTCCTTGACTCCAGCGTCAAGCATCGCATGATCTCCGGTCGGTGTGCCGTGGAAGCGGTCTTGATACTTGAGTTTTTTGTACGTCTCTCTCTATCTATCTATCCAGCCCATGAATGCCACCCACTCTTGGATATAGACCTCTATTTAGTCACGAAAACCTCCCCGGTCTTTTACTAGTTGTGTTCGCTGCGTCGGCTGTTCTTTGAACCTAAAGAAATTTTAAAATGGCGTAAAAATGCGAACGATCTACGCAAAGACCTAAAAGTAGGTGATATAACTTACAAAGGCGTTACTAAATTGAAATACCTAGGTTGTACAGTAACAGATGCGAACACCCGAGAAGGCGAGATAGAGATCAGAGTTCAAAATGCCCTCCGATGCTCCACGGCTCTCCACAAAGTGCTCACATCCAAGCACCTAACAAGAAGAACGAAAATACGCATCTATAAGACAGTCATAAGACCCATCTTTATGTACGGATGCGAAACTTGGACACTAACGCAAAAAGAGGAGAGCAAACTCTTGGTCGCGAAAAGGAAAGTCTTGCGAAAAATATTTGGACCCACCAAGGGAGAAGACGGCACCTTTAGGATCCGAAGAAACGCCGAACTTGAAAACCTGATGGCCGAGCCCAACATAATCGGAGAGACTAAATCTGCAAGACTCCGCTGGCTCGGTCACGTAGAAAGAATGCTTCTGGACGTCGACCAGTTGGACGTCCCAAGTATCGCTGGATTGACGAAGTCTCAAAGGACTTGCGCGAACTCCAGGTGGAAGATTGGAGAGAAGTGGCGCAGAGCAGAGAGAGATGGCGTCTTTTGGTTGCGGAGGCCAAGATCCACTTCGGGTCGCTGAGCCAGCGTAGTAAGTAAGTAAGTAAGTAAGTAAGTCCTATCCTCATTCCTACTTTTATATGTATAAAAACCTACTTTTATATGGGCCACTGTGACTTACTTCTCGAGATCTCCCCGCTAGTGCTTTTGCGGCCTGCCTTCATGTTCACTAAAGATAGAAACGTAAATTATTTTTGTAGATAAGTTGTGCAATTGAGTATCGATATTCAACATAGTTTCCACTTTGGACGTTAGAGATCATTGAACATGCAAGTGCTTCTCCGAGTCTATTTGAATAATGCGCGTTTGTATGTTTGTATGTATGAATGAATGTCCGTTCGACGATAACTCGAGTAAAGGTCGGATCGTAATGAAATTTATTTGGTAACCAAAATTAAAAGATTTTTTAAGTTCGAACACGAGCCAAATCAGTCGAGGGGTTGCCGAGATATAGGGTGTGAAGTTTATATGCAATGTGGGCGCGCCTGCGCGAATGGTGTTAGCAAAAAGTTACACATCGCGAGTTTACAGTTTGGGGCGAACACTGAATTAGCTCTTTGCAAGTTCATGAAGTGATGTGAGCGACAGTAGACGCCAGCTCTACTATACCTAATAGAAATTAGTTTTCGGGGTTTTTAATTTTTTTTCTCGACTCTGGGGGTCTACCGGCTAAGACGAAGCCGATTAGCATTGGCGAAAATCGAAGTTCTATTTTTGAAAAATGTACTGCCAGTTGCCACCCAATTAATTTTACTGCCAACCAGTTATTTTTTCATAAATCGAACTTCGATTTTCGCCAATGGTAATCAGCTTCGTTTTAGCCGGTAGACCCCCAGTTCTCAAAAGCACCAAGACCATTGCATCCGGCTAGCCCCGGAGTGAATGTGGCGATTGTACAGGCCGGCCGCGCGCGCGGAGCCAGTGATAACACGGCTGGTCCGTTATCACAGCACACGCCGCGGCGACGCTGCGGCCCAATGGGTCTGCGGGCGTGCATCTGGGCTTAAGAAATAGGACCCTTTGTTGGTGGGTTCTGCGACAAATATTAACAGTACAAACTTAGTTTTTGAAATGCTGTGCAATATTTTGTTTGTTGCACTTTATTGCACACAGAGTATGCACAGACTTAAATAACATGATTGAGAATATAGTACGAACGTCATACTACAGGGTGCGCTCTAAGTCGATAGCGGAACTTTAAGTGGGCTATCTATTGATCAATACAAACAACTTGTACTAGGTGGCGAAAAAAATGGAGTGAAAAAAAATATCAGCTGTTCCATACAAAAGGTCGACTCAGTACTGCGCCAAATGTATGAAACAGCAGATTTTTTTTTTGCTCCATTTTTGTCGCCACCTAGTACAAGTTGTTTGTATTGATCAGTAGACAGCCTACTTAAAGTTCCGCTATCGACTTAGAGTGCACCCTGTAGGGTCGACGCTAAACGAATTACATTCTATGTAGGTATACGCCATACTGCCCCTGTATTCTCTAAAATATCCACCGTAAAAATACCGGTTATAAATGTAAAAAAAAAAACTGTTCAATAAGGGCTATTTTCGAGTGTTTTGACGCTCGACGGTTGGGTGTTTTTTTTTAGATAATAGAGGCGCTGGAGCGCTCTTCCGACTACAGCGCAGCGCAGCAAGACGGGCCCATGCGTTTTGCGAAACACACTTCTTTGTAATATGAATCGCTATCTGATAAAAAACATAGTTGTAGTAGATAGTTCTAGAATCTAGAGTCTAGATGAAGCTAAGGTGGTATGTCAGTCTCTACCTACCGATCCGGGAAACAGGCCTGAGTTAGTTAATGTTGTCACTCACTCGAGCGTTTTTCCGACAATAATTTCCGACAATAATGCTGCAGCTCGGGCGTAAATTAGTAATTTTAGATATTTGCATCTACGTAATGAGATGATTCATACAGCATCGTTTACTCATGAACTAGATGAACATTTTGTATGAAAACCTTCGATCAAGGATAAAACTAGATACAACTTAGAACTCTGAAATGTGTCTTGAAAAATAGATGCCCAAATTGCCTTTGGGAGCTTATTTGCTCGTAGTCCTTGCAATTAAAGTAAAACTGTACACTAATGCAATAAGGTTGACATTCGAATATTAGACGTATGGTCTAAATTATGTTTCGTATTGTTCTATTGCTGATATCTTTTGTTTCTGTGGAGACAAGTTTTTTTTATACGTAATGCGGATTCTATGGGATTTAGTTCGGTGATGAAAACACCAAAGAGTCTGCGGTCGAGCGTTCAGGTTTGATTCAAAGATTTGCACACTAGGTTGCATTTGAACTTATTTATGCTTTGGAATGTTATTACTTCCAAACCCGAAGGTATTAAGATTTGCACAGCAAATTAACTGTCTGGTATGGATGGACGTGATAAAATTACATCTAGTTGGCTGTACTGTAATTATACACACCTGCCATCAACACAACGACTCCATAATAATCAAACAAAACAACTAGCGATTTTTCCTCAATCCATCGCGCAACTAGAGCACACGGTGTCTTCCCATAGGACCAATTATCAAACCACGACCGCTATGACTATGACCATTGAATATGGATGCGGATAATTGACGACCATCATCCCACTCGAGGCTACGCGGAAGGTATGCGATTTAAATACCCACATAAATTATGGATATGGAACAAGAAACGTCATAGGAAAATGCGCTCGTTGTCGTGTGGCTCAGAATGGGTATTAACAAGGCGAAGAGGCGACTGAAGGCTTTAAATGGGTGTCGTTAAATGTCTGTCAATGATATTGTTAAAGAAAAAGGATAGTTAAATACATGCCGTTAAGGGGAGCTATTAGAAAACTGTTGATTATCAGTTTCTACAGTAATAAAATATTTAAGAATCCCCTGTAGGACCCTAGGAACTCGGCGATGGTCAAGCGCGTGAAACACTGTTTCTATAGCTGTTTCATCCAGAGCGAGACGGGGCGCGGGAAAAGTGAGAGGCAATGCGCCTGTATGAGTCTACGTTTGTTCGTGTCCTTTCGCGAGTATGTAGTTGTAGTTGTAATGTAATAGATCTATTTTCCAAAATTTTTTCGTAGTTCCACTTCCATTTCTACATTTTATTAGCTATTTAAAAAAATATATATATTGACAAGTACAATACATTATTGATGTTCCCAAGTTAGTTAGACTCCAATAGGCAGTGTATAGGTAATAATGTAAGTAAATAACAGCTGAAAGTAACCCCTTTTTCCGCGCGAAAAACGCATCGCTCTAATTTCTTTCAGGCAATTTTTTTTATTATAAAAACTATTTGCAAACCTCCGTATTGGTCATCTACTGTTAGAAACCATGTTTCAGCAAAATCCAGCCTGTAGTTTAGAAATTAAACCGGAACTACGTTTGTATGGGAAAATCATGCTCCTGCACCCTCTTAAGCACCTAGTTCCTGCCAGAGTTAGATTATGTATCTTTCGGCCATTGTTCTCGTGACAGTATTAAATAGCAGATGCGTGAAAATCAAACGAGTAAAATTTCAACAAGTCATCAATACTTTAATTGACAATACTTCAATTATCTGAAAATAACTAAAACACTCTGAAAAACATTATACTTCTTTGCTTGCGCGGTAGCCAGGTAAAAACCCTGAATACAATGTTGTTGTTAATCTAAATAGTAATTGGTATTCCAAACGCCTTACTTATGCGTCCATCTATATTCAAAGATGACTTGATTACGTTGCCAGCTACTAGTAATTGTAATAATATCACCTCAGGTAAGTATCCAGTTTTACCATAATTGTCGCAACGAACAGACTAGAATACGATTTAATAATATCAAACACGATATCTTTACAATTAATTACCACTTTAATAATAAAGTGAACACGATAATTTTTATATAGACTGGGACTAAGTTACAATGTTGTTCATTGTTATTGAGAATCGAAAGGATTTTTGTCGTGCTGTAAAAAACATACATACTCGTATAATATCTTATAAAAAAATTGGGATTTGGGTATCTTCTAACTCAGGCCTTCCGTTTATCCGTACGTTTTGGGACACGCTTTATAAAAGAGGGCACGTGCAGTATAATCCCACAAGCCTACTATTGAATAACGTAACTTATACTAACTATGCATTGAAAGAAATTACCAAGATTTATGGCCGTACAAAAAGAGATTAAAATTCAATAAAGTGTCACCATGATTTGTAAAACTTGCATATTATTGACGCTGTCGGTTACGATTTACATAAATAAACCATTTAAACGCAGGCATGTTTATTTTTTATAGTTAGGTATGCAGTCAAACTAAACTATAGCCTGTTAATTTTTTATTTTGTTATTTATGTGTTTTATCAGGTGATTGGACCAAAATTAAGCACCCAGGACTAGGCAAATGGGTGAGCTCACAAAACTATCAGTGTGCGTGTTTCATTGGTACGTAATAAAAGTATGGTGAGATGAATTTTCTTCTTCTTCTTTGCTTGCCGTCTTCTATCGGAGTTTGGCGATCAGTTTGGCTATCTCGTCCTTCGAAGGTTCCTGGTACTTTGAAAATTGCGTGTTTTTTTCAAATGTTTTTTGATAAAGAAACACGAAATACACCTACAAACAGTACTTAACGCTTAGTTCCCACAAGATAAGGTTCCACTTCTTTCACGAAGTACCTTCTGGTAACCAGTCCTAACGCCTTTTAGATAGTTTCTAACAATCCACGCACCGACTAAGCCGCGAGGTTAAGCAATGAAAGGTTTTACCAAAATCTAGGCGTGCCTAGTCCAAAACTAAGCTAGACTTTAGAACCCAACTGTTTACCCTGAGGCGGTTGATAATACCAGCTCCGTTAACATTTAGAGGTGTTATATTAATGCAACCAATGCAGGCATTTTGTCCAGTTTAGATTTTCATTATTGCATGTTCCACCTCTTTCTGATAAGTTTACTATTGCGACGTTAAAATTGAATTAAAATGTACCTTAATTCAGTTTTAAATACCTATTCGTTTTTTGCTTATTCACACCTACCTCAAACGCTTACCGTGACGTTAAATAAATAAATTTAATGAGCGCTTCCGTGCTTCGGAAGGCACGTTAAACCGTTGGTCCCGGTTGTTGTTGATTAATAACAATCGTTAAGCCATGTCAGAGACCCTTTGGGTGGCTTAAAAACTCTGACACCAGGGGTGGCCACTACCTCATACGATTACCTACCTACCTAATTAATTTAATTTATTTCTTACAGCTCAATATATGCTGACTCAGCACGAATTGTAAAAATAAAATATCGAAGAAAATGTATGAACCAAAAAAGGAAAAAAATGTGATTTGGAACGATAATATAATTTTTACCATTTGATTCGATGCGAATTCGAACGAACTTCGTGCTCATTCTACGGATTATTTCTAAACCACCGTTTGTTATTCTGAAACCTACAAAAGGCTTGTTTTGGGCTGGTACTGAGGCGCAATAAGTAGAGTAGTGCAAAGCTAACTTTGCAGTGGAGCATCCGAAATAGTAATTTCCGTACGTTGCTTTTGTATGTTTTCACCATTTTTCAGTGGTACATGTTACGTCAGTTATTGTCTGTTACAATTTTGTTTTGTGGAATACATTGAAAATATGATGAAAATATACAAAAGCAACGTACGGAAATTACTATTTCGGATGCTCCACTGCAAAGTTAGCTTTGCACGACTCTACAGGGTGCACTCTAAGTCGATAGCGGAACTTTAAGAAGGCTGTCTACTGATCCATACAAACAACTTGTACTTGATGGCGACAAAAATGGATCGAAAAAAATATCAGCTGTTTCATACATTTGGCGCAGTACTGAGTCGACCTTTTGTATGGAACAGCTGATATTTTTTTTACTCCATTTTTTTCGCCACCTAGTTTAAGTTGTTTTGTATTGATCAGTAGATAGCCTACTTAAAGTTCCGCTATCGACTTAGAGTGCACCCTGTAGTGTTGCAATTTCGAACCTAAGTCAAACGAATAGATTTTATGGACATTTTGCATAGCGCCCGGTAAGATTAGGGGCTGCGTGTCTTCCGCCCACACGCACCGCCGCACGCGACTCTACTGCCCAATCGGTCTACGTATCGGCATCGCATTAAACTCTGCTTTACACAAAACAAACGAATTCCGTCTGCCAGGAGTATAATCCGTGCGGAATCAGAATGGGATAATACCTTTTGGAACTGAATCGAAAATGACAGTTCTCGAGTAGCGTCAGTAAAGAAATTGTTCAAATTGTTCAATTGTTCAGTAAAGAAATCGTCAGTGAAGAAATAGTTCTACGTTCTATCACAGGGTTATTAAATTGGAAATACACAAAAATTTTTAATGGTTGGAATCTAAAACGTGATAAAACTCGAGCAGACACCCACGCGCACAGAAAACACAAGCAAGTTTCGACGTGAGTTTGCCATAGACAACTAGAGTTTGCCGAAATGCTGACGCTACAGGACCGCGAGCTTCTCAGTTCCAAAAGGTATTATCCCATTCTGATCCCGCACGGATTATAAGAAGAATACATAGGATTAGCTTGTATTTTCGATTTACCATCGCTTGATATACAAGCTAATTTGCCGGCAAAAGACATACAGGGTGTTAAAAGACTACCGACAGACCCGAAAGGCACGCTTACTAGACACCAATACAAAGTATTTTTTCCATAAATAATTTCTGGGAAATTAATTTGGTTAGTAGGTTATAACTGTGGAAAATATTTTATCACGCAATTTTATACGTCGCTTGTGCAAGAAATATTCAACATTTTGGTATGGCGTATTGAGAAGAAATATTATGTATCCAAAACCGTTGATTTCCCAGGCATAATTTCTTGGGCAATAATGTTCGTTATGATGAGGACCATGGACAATACGTGGTTTTCAGTTTTGTTCGCTGTCTTTTAACACCCTGTATATCGCCGCGATCGATGGGTAAGTCGATCGGTCGCCACCGGACACCGCGGATCACTTTTCGCCGCGACGATACTGCGCTGGGCCTTGGAGGGCACTACAGTCGCTTGCGGAATCGTCTCATGCGTATCAAGTTGTGGCGGCATTCTTGCAGATGGACACGCGCAATATCGCTTGTAGTGTTAATTAGTTTATCCTCATAAACTCATAAATTAGTTTATCCAATAAACGAGTTAACCTCGAGAACCCCTTTCGAGGGTGATTTTTGGAAACCTACCTACCTACCTAAAGAATATAAAATACAAAGACAAAGAATACAGGCCAATTTTTTATTTTTTTTTCTTCACACATTCCAACTCTACGACTTTGGTGAAAGCGCAATTTATTTTTTCCAAGCAAAAAAAGCATATTTAAAAAAATATGGATGCAGTTTAGTTTCTTTTAAAAAATAAGGGAATATTTTTTTTGAATGAAATTTGCTATCTCTATTGCATTTTCCCTCCTGGTGGCATCCAAAAATTCCACCCTGTACTCACGTTTTCTTATGCAGTTTTTGTGAAATTTGCTTCACCGAATGAAAACCCTTCTATTATGATTCGTTTTGTCTGCGGAATCTGCCTTCCACGTTCTCGATGCAAACCCAACTTTTGAATCCACAAAACTTTGGCGCGCAGGAATACAATTTCTAATTCCTAAACAATACGTCTCAGTCTTTAATGTTTGAGAACAAAGCTATCAATTCCACATCGACGGTCTCTCGGCTCAATTTTCGAGACTTTGGTGATAATTAAGCCGAATGCAAATGTTCCCGACGCCTCGACGTATCTCGTGGCTCGCGGCTGCGCGCTAATGCTCGTAGAATCGGCTCGATCAGCCTGGCTGAGGCGCGGGCGCAGTGGTCTCTGCCACAGTGAACCCGATGAAATAAAATAAAACTGAAACGACAGTTCTGTTGCTGAGAGCGAGACTCGCAGAAGCGCAGGAAGATATTTTCGGTGCGAGGCCGAAACATCTTCGTGCGATGATTCATGCAGATACTACAGGGTGCACTCTAAGTCGATAGCGGAACTTTAAGTGAGCTATCTACTGATCAATACAAACAACTTGTAATAGGTAGCGAAAAAAAATGGAGTGAAAAAAATATCAGCTGTTCCTTACAAAAGGTCGACTCAGTACTGCGCCAAATGTATGAAACAGCTGATATTTTTTTCACTCCATTTTTGTCACCACCTAGTACAAGTTGTTTGTAGTGATCAGTTGACAGCCTACTTAAAGTTCCGCTATCGACTTAGAGTGCACCTTGTAGTAGCACGTCCACTCTCACTAGATAGGTGAAGTAAACACTCGGACGCGTAGACGGTCGGTGCCTGGGATATATTATTATTTAGATGGAGTAGGTTTGCCCGACTCTTAGATCGAACATCCGACGTCAGACGAAGGTTGATGATGTTGGTTGGTGGCCGAGTTTTGTAGCTTAAGTGGAGATGGGCAGGGCACCTGGCTAGGCGAGAGGATGGCAGGTGGCCCAGGGCAGTGACGGAGTGGCTGCCAAAAATGGGACGACGGTCCAGTCGGGTGGTCAGAGGACATCTCTAAGGCGACGGAGGGTCCGTGAATCGGATCGGAATAAGAACCATCAGAATAAAGGCTTTGCTTACTTGGCTTTCGGGCTCTTAAAAAACGTGACATATTTTAGGAAGAATTTCCACCCAAGGTTTTGATATCGAAAAGTAAGTAACCAAAAGGAAGTTCCAGAAGGCTCATACTCCTACATAGCAATTGTAATTTAGCAAAAGGTCTATACAAGCAATGTACAAGTGGATTGATAATGATATTACGTTTGGTGGAATATAAAATCACCATTGTAGCAGAGCCCATGGTCGAAATGCCCGCGGAGATGTTTGACATTAGGGTGAAATAAACATTGGAGATTCGCCGTTTTCATGTTTACGTGTAAACGAGCGTGCCATCGGCACTTTCACCCGAGATTTATACGCCCATATTTATTGACTGCACTCTAGATTGCGAAGAGACTACGGCTAGGCTGGAGTAACTTATTGTGGTGGTTAAATAAAACAAAAACTATGCTGCCCTAGAGAATCATGGACATTTTCCATTGAGGCGTCAGATGTTTTCTATTCCCAAATCCCTCGAACTAAAAATCTTCAATTTTTTTTATTTTGTACGAGCAATGACTTTCCTTGATCAGTTGGTATGAGTAAGATAGTTGCATTAAACATGGTGCGCTTCTGCCTTCATAACATACAACAAAAGTGGCCAAATAGAAAAATAAATAGGGGCGATTCGAGTAGATCAACATTTTCTTAATTGACGTCCGTGTTTGACCAACCCTGTATAATTTTACCACGAGTGACCATTTCACCATTCTGATGTGGCCAATAGACACTGAATTAAATCATACACTAGAGCTTAGAGGCAAATCCTAAACTTTTTGTACCCTATCTGGCGTACAGTCCAGTCTAACAAATTGGCTGCGAAATTCAAATGCGGGGCTTCTTTTTCCCGGCAAAAAGTCCTCGACTGGGCCATTATTTCCCTACCGAAGGAATATATCAACTTGCGACTGCAGGAAGTTTTAGTTACGAAGACGTACTGACAACACGCGACTCGGCGGTAACGGGAGTGCTTGCCCGATCGACACTGCGGACAGTCCAATACACAAGTGGTTTATTTTTGGGTGGCCTAAAAACTCTGACAGCAAGGGTGGCCACTACTTCATACGATTACCTTCCTACCATATTATGGCAAAGGGATTGGTTATCTCCCGGTCATCGGGATTCAGTGAAAACTGAATCACATGACACAAAAAAAACAAAAACAAAGAGTCAACACAAAAAAACTAAGAGAAATTAAAATCTGCTGTTGTGGCTGATAGGATTGTTTCAGCTGTTGCTGTAGTTGTAACGCAATGGTATGTCGATGGCATCCCGGGGGGACAAAACCGGAGTTTTCTTGTTTTTCTCCTATAACCAGCGAACTAATTAGAATTAGAATCAGAATATTCTTTGCTGTAGGTACAACAAAAACATTAAAAGGACCGACAGCATACCGCAAAATACAACGAAGCTGTTGCCAAAGAAAATTGTTTAGTATAATTGAGCGTAAAACCCTCTGTGCAAAGAATGCCTTTTTGAGACGTTCCTGTATCTTGTACAATTCAAGATTAGAAGATGTTGATATTTTTAAGTCTTCTCTGTGTGTTTTTAAGAAGAATATTAATGAATACATTTAAAACAGGTACTATGTACTTCCTACTTAAATTTGTTATATTCCAAAAATTTCCCGGCAGAATTATTAACGTATTGTTTAAAAATTGTAATTTTTAATAATTTTCTACAAACTCTTCATAACGAGTGTGTTGTACTCGTCATTGTTTTTACTTTTTTGTTCTGTTTTGTGTCATTGTTTTTACTTTTTTTGATGCTTGTACACTTACCAAATTTATAGATATATTATTAGAAACTATAGATAGGTCTCTATATACTTTAAGAAACTTTAAATATAGCCAAATGTATGACTGTTTGTTTCTAAAATAAAACTAAAATAAAAAATAATCGTATTGGAAGCCTTCAACTGACAGCCCATTTTGGCACCATCGCCATACAGATTTAGGCCCCTGTTTTCACTTTCGTTGACGACAGTACCGGCCGCGGACGTGCCTAATGGCGGGAAGTGGCGCACAAATTAAAATCGACTCCCCCTGACGGACGTCTCTGTCGCTCCGCGTATTTATTCACTCGCCATTTACTTAGTGAAAGCCGTATATTATTGTTAGCTTCACTTCACTTCTTTAGCTGGAAGAATAGATCACGCTGAAAGAGGTGGTTTGCAAACGTTGGTAAAGCTGGTGCCATATATCTTAAGCCGTTGCATCTAGGATAGATGATTTATAAAGCGTCCAGTGGCATCTCCACTCACACTAGATGGGTGAAGCAACCAATCGTACGCTGCAGTTTTAAATGGATTAAGTAGATTTCAGGACAGGATTATTAGCTGGCAGGGCTTCAACTCTGTAATGTAGTCGTGTTTCATAGATTCAGCGTTGAAGGAGAAAATCCTAACAACGGAAAACCTATCGGGGCGGTCCAAAAAGAAATTATAGATTTGCTACCCATAAATACAACGTGTTACAAAACATCCTAACTCTTTTTACAGGGTGTAACATCGTAATCGGTCAATAACATGTCAATTCTGTAAAAAAAAACTTAAATTTTTTTTTAAATTTTATAACCTCAAAATTGAAAGAAATTCATAACTTTTTCGTTTTTTGTGTTAGCTAAAATTTAAAAACATGTTTGTATGTGTATAGGTGCCTTTACATAGCTTTGAGTTATTAAAACTTAAAAGTCAATGAAAACAACATAAAAAAATACTTTTCTCTCGCCACAGCGATCACATTTTATTAATTTAAAAATTAACAAAAATATTAAGGTTGTAATCCCTATCACCGGGTACTATTAACCTGTAAAAAGAGTTAGGATCTTTTGTAGCACCTTGTATCAACTTATTATATTAAATCAACAAAATAGGATACTATTTCGTTGATTTTGTTTGTATGGAAGTGAGCGCGGAAAAGGGCTCTCTATAAACGCTAATAATACACTCCACAAAAAGGCCTAACGAAACGCATCACACGACAGCACGTCGACGATTACACGCTAGCACTCTACTCAGTTACGTTAGGGGTGACTTTACAACAAAAGTGTACAGTCTGAAGAGCTGTCGTGTGTACCAGCAATCGTATTTGCATCAATTACTTCATTTAGACGAGAAGTTATGGCAAGAGGAGCGTTGTACACCTGTCCAACAGTCTTTGTGCTGGGATGTCGGATGTTTGTAATGATTTAATACTTGCTACGGTGGTTGGGTGTAGCTAGGTACTTGTCTTACATTGTCGCCTTGTTTCCGTTCACAGATATACAAGGTGTTACAAAAGATCCTAACTCTTTTTACAGGGTAATAGCACCCGCTGATAGGGATCACAACCTTTTTTTTTTTTTGTTTTATGACGTTCCGTTTATTTTTAAATTAATAGAATGTGAACGCTGTGGCGGTGAAAGGGGATTTTTTAAATATTGTTTCATTGACTTTCACATAAAACATTGTGGAAGTCAATGAAAACAATATTTAGGTGCATTTGCACAACTCAAAGCTATGCAAATGCACCTACACACACAAACATGTTTTTTTAATTTGAGCTAATACCAAAAACAAAAAGGTATGAAAATTTTCAATTTTTCAATATAATAAAAATAGATTTTTCAACTTTTTTTTCCATAATTCACATCCTGTTGACCAGTAGGTTACACCCTGTAAAAAGAGTTAGAATGTTTTGTAACACGTTGTAGATTTCCTTAGAGGCTGTCCCCTCAGAAACTGAAGAGCTATTTCAAGACTCTACCGAAAGTATCAACAGCAATTTCAACGTCAAAAATAGACGGCATTATCAGTATTGTGGTGTGTATGTATGTGTGTCTGTGTCATTGTATCTCTCTAATTGAGGGGCTGATTTTAATTTAGTTTCTACTTTACAGCTAATTTCGATATTTAAATCCACAAACAAACGCAATCAGTCTCTTGACAGATTGGTACATTTCAAGTTATAACTTAATCAGGGTAATGGCCTACAGAATGGTTTAAATTGCGTATTTCTTGTAGACTACCCTATAAATCACTTAAGTACCACTAGGGCTTTATGTTTGGTTCCGTAATAAATCGGAGGTTTGATCCTATTTATACCAATTTGACACTGAGCTGTGTACAGGCCCTCTACCCTCGACGCTATTGAGTCAAAATCAACGATTTTTATTCAAAAAAAATACGTGATTCCTTTAATATCCTTTGCAATTTTTATTCCAAAAACATGTCATGCATCTAAATTCCTGAAAAACAAATTGAAAAAAAAAAATTGTGGCAGGAATAAAATATGCCTACGACTAAATGAACACACAAAGAAAACAATTTTTCATATATTTATACACCGTTTCGTTCCCTTAGGGCTTAGTTTACAGAGTTAGTTATCGTTTCTTCTAATATTTGATTTACCTTTTCACATCACAAGAAACATTATGTACCAATATTTTCTATATTTAGTGGTTTAAGCTTTGCGTAGTTACAGTCGGCCACACACTAGGTTACCCCTTTTTGTTTGATTGGCACCCTTATGCCGCGCGTGGTAAGAATTACCATGGGGTATCCTAGACTGTGGCCGACCATACCCGTATCTGACACGATAATGTTTTAAATGTATTGATTAGAAGAAAAATAAACAATATTTAGCTCGCTGCCCATGAAATTTCTACGATTTAAAAAACAAAGGGATCAACCAATCGAATTCACAAAGAAGAAACAAGTGCTCTCGATTTAGTTACTTTCTCATAAAGAAGGAAAGTACCTATTCTTTGAATTTGCAGTTAAACCTTTTGTAACTGCAGAAACTTAGGTGTCCATCTGAGATTTTTAATTAAATGTTCGTTAATACCTAATTAATGCATATGGCCAAGAACGAAATATCATGAAAATAAATAATAACTATTACCTGAAAATCCATTCCCGATTTTCCACTGTCAAAACATGTTTCTATGAACAATATTTTTGACAGTGAAAACGTGTGAATTTATTCAGTGGCTTTTTAGTGAATTCAAGAGGTGAATATTGAATGAATGGGTTTGTCTCGAAGAGACTACATTTGCACTTGTTTTTATAGTATCTTTGAAGTACCTACGTTTAATCTTTACACACTCGTGTCGCGTGCAAAAACTATTGCGCTCGCGCCTCTTTATGTAAACGAGGTAAGTAAAAAAGTAAAAATTTTTTTTTATTTAAAAAAAAGGAACACGGTCTGTACATTGAAGTTCTTATAGATAACACTTATAAATAAGAAATTGATGACAGGTGAGAATTACCAGCGGTCCCCACACTAGGATACCCTGTGTCGTGGGGGCCCGGGTCGCTATGGATTATTTCTTAAAAGTTATCGTGCCGTTGTATAAAATTAAAATAAAATGAAATTGAAAATGCTATTACCACATATTTTGTTAATTTTAAGTTGTGTGTGTGTTTGTTAGGGTGTGTGTATGTGAGTGAGGGTGTGTTTGTGTGTGTGTGTGTGTGTGTGTGTGTGTGTGTGTGTGTGTGTGTGCGAGAGTGTGTGAGTGTGTGTGTATGTAGTAGGGTAGTTAGTTAGAGGTGAGCCCTGCCAGGCGCCGGAACCATCCAGCCGGACCGTCGACGTGAGCACCGCCCCGAAGGACGCGCCACCACCCCGTGAACGGCAGAAGATCGTGGGCGACGCCGCACGCGGCGACGCGCACGTCGACGCCGCGACGTGTTTGTGTTCTTAGGTAGGAGTGACTCAGTCTCGTCGTAGCCGATGGTGAGAAGATATTTTTTTTATATTACGACTTGCGACGCTTGTTCTGCATGACTTTATGTCGCAGCTGCTGCACATCTTGTTATAAATATAGGGGTGAAGGTACCTCGGGAAGCGTTTCGCAAATTTGGTATCAACAGAAGGCACTGGTATTCTGAATACTCTGCGGCTTAGAAAAGCGTCGTAGTCCGGCGATGATAGCATTAATCGATGTGTGGATGAGGATACTGTGTGCATGAATAGACGCCTCACACTCAGGACCTGGCAGTCTTCGCCTGCCGTCTTAGATGGCAGGTACAATCGACAAGTCATTACTTTTGGGGCGCCAGTATCAACTGAGATATTATAGTAGTCATGTAACTTATTTAGATCCACACCTTCCTAAAATCGCTATTGAAAATGTCACTGAACTAATCACAACGTTTAATAAAGACCATGTTCTTTTATGTGTATTCTAAATACACATAAAAAATTCTGCCGTACTGGATTAGATTGCTTTGAATGTTAAGACGATTCCACGCTTAATATTTTTGGAAATAAATGCATAAAATATTTCGGTATAGGAACAATGAAGACTGGTTCTCTATCTTAGTCAAGGTGCTGCTTAGCATGAGCCATATCGAGGTTTACAGCTCTAAACACTTATGTCTATCGCTATACGTAGACGAAAAGAGTGGGCAAGATTGGTTCCATCTTTTAACGTTATATATAGGGTGTTTTAAAAAAATCTTGTGATACTGAAAAGGGTGGCTCTCGTCGATACAAACAACTACTATGGAGCCAAGTGCAAAATCTAAAAAAAAAACAGTTTTCCCTTACATTTCGTACGTACAGTAAGTACGGAACAGATGATATTTTTCTGAGATTTCGCAATTGGTCCCATAGTAAATATTGCTTATGTTGATGCGTAAAGCGACCCCTTAGTGTCACAGGACATTCTGTTCTGTTGAGGACACAGTTTCTGTTACACTCTGTATATGGCACTTTTGCTAACCAAGCTGCATTCAAGGCATGTTAGGTACCTACTCTTTATAATTAGTAGTTTGCCTCGAACTGTGAACTCGCGACCCCATATCTCAGCAACCCCTCGACCGATTTGGCTCATGTTTGAACTTAAACATTATCTTTGACTCTTATATACCTGCCTACCACATGACGATCCGACTAAATTTACTCACGTCGAACGAACATACAAACGCCGGATTGTTCGAGTAGACTCGGAGAACATCTCTCGCTTCACCCGCTCGTTTAATGAGTTTTGCCTCTTGTTACACATTGACTTGTCCCGCCAACTGTACAGCTCACAATCTGGCGTGCACATCACAGACATTAGCACTGGAGGCGTCGCTGTCACCCCGACCTCCACCTTCTGTCTGTCGGAACGGGACAATGAAGAAATAAACCTCGAGCCGCAGCTGCCTTATTGTAGGTACTGTTAACACTTTTGGATTTAAAGGTTACAGCCCGTAGTGAAGACTTCTTACCGTGGCGTAAATTTAGCTTTTGGTTGGTCAAATGATTTGTCATCCCAAAAACACGAAAACTGTCGATAGAAGCGTGGCGGGAAATTCAACATTTTCTCAGTTTTTTATTTTTTATTTTGAAGCTAAACTGGGCCCTTAGCCTGTAACGCAATGGCGGGTCAATGGCGTCCCGGCAGAAGGACAAAACCGGGCTCTCCTCGTTTTTCTCCTACAACCAGAGAACTAATCCTCTAGAATTGGAATCAAACTATTCTTTGCTGTACTACAAAAACATTCAAAGGACAGACAGCGTTAGCAAATCGTAATTGAAGTCGTCACCTGACAGCCCATTTTGGCACCATTGTGTTACAGGCTAAGGGCCCTGATCTATTTTTGTTCAGCGATTTTTCGTTCGCGGCAAAAACATTGTATTATTTTCATTATTGTAATCAACAGAACAACAATAATTCAGCCGATTATGTGTTCTGGTCATAAACTAATTTTTTGGGCAGTGGCACTGCTTTGTCGACATAATCGGCTGAATTATTGTTGTTCTGTTGTTTACAATAATGAAAAGAATACTACCTATGTTGTTGCCGCGAACGAAAAATCGCTGAACAAAAATAGCTCAATTTAGCTTCAAAATTTAAAATTCGTGAAAATTTTGAATTTTCCGCCATTTTGCTATCGGCCAACCTTAATATTATACTTTTACGATAATAACATATTCACTAACAAATTCTGTAGTAAAGCCTGGGCAAAGGCAAAGGCCTCGCTTTTTGTATTTTGATATATTTTTGTCATCCTCAAAATAGAAGAAGCGAAGAGGCATACGTCCAGCAGTGGACAAATAAATGCTGAAGAATAAGAAGAAGAAAATACAAAACTGTTGACTATTTGACTTAATACTACGGAGTCTTAAGGATCAATATTGCATTTAACATAGCATTTAGTAGATATTGTGTCCTTTTCAGAAGAAAGAGAATGAATATTGCACCGGTGGTGTTAGTACCATAAGCAGCTTAGTAGAAATAAGGTATACACTAACTAAAGTGTAAGGTAATATTATGAGGCATAGGATTATGTGATAGTCCACTTAGTATTGCAATAGCTTACTACAGCCCATAAATACAAACACTATCGCCAACACTAGAATACTCAATACGCAATGAAACTGTACCAGTAACATTATATCGGCATTTATCAAATGCAAATTAAGGGGGGTGGGCTATATGCACCGTTGAGTAGGCAATCGGCACTCCATTTTAGTTTTGTAGCACCACATAGCAATCGCCTATGGTTACCGTCACTGCTGGATATTTGAGCGCTGAAACCACAGAAGCAGATTGCGTCCTTTGTTCAAATCACTAACACAAAAATGTAAAGTAGAGTCTGGTTATACCTACCAACTAGATTCTACGGTATAACAAATAGGCGTCACGCAATCATTTGTCAGATTTTTGAAAGATGTGACCGATTGCGTCTATATCGGGAGCAATGCAAAGCGGTAGGATTTTATAGGGTGGCGCGTTGAGACGGGTTAGTAGGCTAAAGTCCGAAACTTGAAAATACACTTATATACGTTCTTAGAAACCATGTCATCGATTTTGAAGCAATAAACTCCTTATAGAAGCGAACTCCTTATATACCTCCTCGGGTACTAGAGTGGAGACCCCGAACAGGTCGTAGAAATGTGGGCAGGCAACCGATGAGATGGACCGACGACCTGGTCAAAGTGGCAGGAAAAGACTGGATGAGGAAAGCCCAAGACCGTAAAGAATGGAGTGCAATGGAAGAGACCTACACTCAGCATTGGATAGCTATAGGTTGAAGAAGAAGAAGAAGAAGAGAAGCAAGAAGAATAGAAGCACTCACAGCCTAAATTGATCGTGGGCGCGGGAGGTAAGTCTATGGATGGGTGACATCTAGTGGCAATAACATCTAAGCGCTTCTGTGCTTTCGGAAGGCACGTTAAACCGTTGGTCCCGGTTTTTGTTGATTAATAACAATCCCGAAGCCATGCCCTTTCAGCAGCCCAAAACTCTGACACTAGGGGTGGCCACTACTTCAAATGACATCCATCCATCCATCCATTCAGTCGTTCCCTCAATGCTGAGGATCGTTACCATCATTGAAGGTGGCGGAGAGTAGATTTCTCCATTGCGCTCTATTACTCACGATGTGGATCAGATTGTGCAGGTGTTTTTGCGTGGATTTGGTCATATGACATACCACAAAAACTAGTACCTATCTATACAACTACATTTAGAGCAGCGCTAGCAGTTCTAGCGGTAGTGGCGCGCACGTGCAATTGACACCATGTAGGTCTAGCCTGTGGGCACAACGCGCCCATTAAGCCCCGCTTCCTTAACAAAAGAGGCTCGGACTCTCCCATTCCATACAATTGTATGAGCTATTTACCTTATCTGTACCGGGGCACAATCGCGAGCGCTGCCTCCTTCTGCGTACCGCGGCGGTATGGTCTTGATACACTGATACTTCTGGATTTGGTTTTAAACTTACCGTTCCTTGCACCTGTGAACATTTCACATACAAACCTGTTTAATGTACCATGTATCTGTAATTCCATTCATTTATTTATTGGGAGAATTTTTTCGAGAAATCTTTTCTTAGTGCACCAATAAGGAACATGCCCCCTTAGCACGCTACCATTTTGCCTACTCTCAACTGTCACCTTAGCCACTGTTCACTGTCACCTCAGTACGGGCAGCATGGTAAGCCCGAGATAGGCCCTTCTCTATGCAAAACTGTCAACTTGTCGGTCGGGTTCGAGTTGGCTCTACGCCAACATGGCGACCGAGATCGAGATGGCGTCGACCGAGCCTTGTCTGCAACCGGCAGCATGGCGGCAATGCCCGAGTTGAGAGTAGGCAAAATGGTAGCGTGCTAAGGGGGATGATGTTCCTAATTTAAAATCTTTAGGTCCAACGGTTATCAGTCCATCCATCATGATGATATCCTGTACAATTTCTTCGAGCCAAGTAAATTAAATTAGTAATGGCTAATGAGACAATCTGAATTGACCGAATTATTCTGGCGTGTTATATAAAACTGGTTAGTACGAGCCATCATATTATCAAGGATTAAAGATCATCATAAGTGCCGATCCTCCTCCTTGCATCGGTAACCTCATCACTGAGGGTCGTGGTCATTCGATCGGAGCAATCCTTGTCGCACGATGCGACGCCAGTTGTTCCTGTCTGCGGCTATATGTATGGCATCGTATACTGTGGTGTTGAGTGTGGAGCGGACTTGGTCGGTCCACTGTGTCGGGCATCTGCCTCTTGGTTGTTTTCCGTCGATTTTGCCAGTGAATATCAGTTTTTTCTAAGATGTCGCTGTCTTTCCTGGCAATGTGACCAAAGTATTCGAGGATCCTACGTGTGCAGATGGTGGAGAGTCGCGTTTTTATTTTAAGCTCATCCAATATTGATAAGTGCCGATCAATGCAGGTCAAAAGGGATAATGATACTATAACTATGTAAATGGCATGCCTACGAATCTATTTACGTGCTCTGTGGCAATTTATCAAGTTTTGCGTTAGTATTTTGAGCAAGTAGGTGGTTTTCTTTGTTGTTCTCACTTCAAGTACCAAGACCACCAGGTGGGGGTATACGGTCTATATCAGAGCCGTGTCGGTAGGATCGCGCACCCGCTAGTAACTACTGCGTTATAACAGTGATAGCGCGCGCGTGATGTGACCATAGCCGGATAGCGGCGCGGGCGCAGGCACTGGGGCAAAAGTGGCTGTAAATAAAAATGCGACGTGTTACAAAACATCCTAACTCTTTTTACAGGGTGTAACCTAGTGGTCAACAGGATGTCAAATCTGTAAAAAAACAATTTTTATTTTAACGCCTCAAATTTGAAAATAATCATAACTTTTTTTTTTGTATTAGCTCAAATTTTTAAATATGTTTGTGTGTTTAGGTGCATTTACATAGTTTTAAGTTGTTAAAACATTGTAAAAGTCAATGAAAACAATATTTAAAAAATACTTTTCTCCCGCCACAGCGTTCAAATAAAATATTTAGGTTGTGATCCCTGTCACCGGGTGCTATAAAACGAGTCAACGCTATAAACACTCTGTAAAAAGGGTTAGGTACTTTTGTAACACCTTGTATAATACAGCTTGTCGATTGAAAAAAATACCAGGTTTAATACAGCAGTATTCTAGTTCAGGCACTGTGTACGTTTTTACCTAAGTTATATTAAGTAGTTATGAATATGTAGTACGTAATTGTTATTGAAATAAAATGAATTGAATTGAATTGAATAATGAGACATGGAAGGCTTTTAGAGATCATAGCTAGAAAAACTGCGTCAATGGTTTCAGCAAAGTACAGGATCTTTGTTTCGGGTGGTAACTCTGAAGAACGAACGAAATAGGCAAATTAATCGCTAACTTCCTACAGAAGACGGAGGATATGACACGCAAAAAAAAAATGTTTTGGCTTGATAACGGTGACTGACAAACACGCAGGTAAAAAGGGTTCCTAACTCAAACTACTTTCAGTCTTTTTCTTTACCTTTATAGGACTTTTTCTTTCTAGGACGTTGACACCTCTATAGCTTGAAGCAGCGCACAAAAGCATGAATTCATCGACGGCTCATCATGACTAGCCAATCAAAATTCGCTTTTATTCTTCAAAGCATATTGTTTTATTTCTTTACAAAACGTCCTCTTTGCTCTAAAGCAAGTCGTGACATAAGTCAGCCGGGCGAGCGTAATCTTGAATAAATTGCGTACACTTAGCGACTCTTTATAGACCTTTTAAGGTAGAAAATTTAAGATGATGATCGGCACGCTTAAAATTAAGATGGGAGATCGGATACAGCCTTCGTGACGGTGTGTGGGTGGTTCCGCTTCCGAGGTCACGAGGCGAGGGTGCAATGGGTGGTCTTGGTACTATGGAACCTGCTCTATTAAGGCTACTATACACTGTGACGCCAAACCGGTTAGTTCCTTCCGGATGTGATTGATTGCTTCAGTAAGCGCGTTGGTCACGAGGCCGTAGTATCAAGGATTTACTTTAGGACAGGCAAAACTGAAGGCAAAACTCTTCATGTATGTCGTAAGGGGTCACGTACAGCGGGGCTACCTGTAAGTACTAAGGTGTCTATAGCAGCGTTTACAGCGTTTGAAGCGTTTCAATGCACGCCTAATACAACTGAATTCGCTGCCTCAGGGTGCCCTTGATGTCGGATTAAAAGTTGTCACTTGTAATACCATTATTATGCTTAATGACTTCAAATGACTTTCAATCAGTTCTTCCCATCATTCCAGTTAAGACAGTAAATGGCGACGTGTGTGGGTCGCGATACTTTAAATAATATACGAGTACGGGACCATCCGTCCATACTCGTATCTCAGGAGGAAGTTAGTGCTTTGCATACCGAGCCACCTATCTTTTTGTATAATCTTTTAACGGGAGCAGAGCAGTCTTTCAAACTGCATTTATTGGAAAATGAATCTTGATTCTTTGGCAATAAAACTGGATTTGTAGCCCTAAAGTTTTGGTGCTCAGGTCTTTAGATGAAATGGCGATGTTCCAAACACATCATTTATCGCAAATTCGTAATTATGGTGGAAGAAAAGCATCCTCTTAAAAACGGTAAGTGTACTGTCTGTTGACATTAAAATAATCGATAAATACGGTAATCGTGTAGAATGAAAAAAAATAATGTTTCAGTAAGTATTTACGGCTTATTTAGGAGTGACAACAAGACTTGAATTTCAATATACGGATGTCCTATAATATGGCGCGTGCCAAACTGAAAATCAAAATCATATTGGAACTTTACTTTTGGTGACTGTAACAAACTTGTGAGTTTAATGACAGTACCTAAGTAAACACAGCGGGGTACACGAATCTTTATCGAGAATCTTTACTCAAAATTGCAAACATTACATGTTACAATGTTAGGTAGACAAATTAAGTTCTTACAAACATGCCGTTAAGATATGACAGTTGGGTCTTGAAATCAATCGGTTAGCTTACCATGACCTGTATAATTATGTTTTTTGTGTACATTTTAAATACAAATTTTATTTTAAAACTTAAACTTTCGAAAGCACAAATTTTATTATTGTGACATTGTGCCGTATGAACCTTGGTTCATACGACATTTGAGGAAAGATCGCAAGATAAAAGGAAGTGATTAACCAAATCGATAGGGACTCATTTTTATTTTTTTTTAGTTAGCCTGGACAGTGTCCCACTGCTGGGCAAAGGCCTCCCCTCCTGTCTTCCACACATTAAATGCTACAAAAAATAACTCATATAGGTACATACCGTTTTAGAGATGACGTATGTACGGATGGTTCTGCAATAGTCCCTTCTAGCAAAATATGAAGACCATTAAAAGCGACTCATAGTGGAAACGTCGGCATGAAAATTAATAACTCGACAAAGCGTTATCGGTTTTAACTATGCACTTCGTTAGCGTTGTACGCCAACAAACAGTTAGTAGTGCAATCAAATTTGCATAGAAATCCTCCTAAATTAGACTGAGTACAGACATCTGCAGTTGCCTCACGGGTATAGTGGATTGAAAACTTCATTATACTAGAGGTTCGCCCCGAACTATGAACTCACGACCCTATATCTCAGCAACCCCTCGACCGATTTGGCTCATGTTCGAAATTAAAAATTCTCTTTGCCTTATTTACCCGACTACCAAATTTCATGACGATCCGACTACATTTACTCAAGTTATCGTCGAACGAACATTCATACATACATGCATACGAGTACATACATACAAACGCCGGATTGTTCCAGTAGACTCGGAGAATTTCGCTCGCTTCGCTCGCTCGTTCAATTATTGAACTTTTGTATTTTTTGTATGGAGCAGCCGGCTACCCGCGTTCCGTCTTAAGTCTGTTTCACCTAGGATTACAAACACTGGGTATGTAAACAATGTAAATTCTCTTATGTACAAATAAAAAACTTTTAAAATCAAATCATATCAATTATTGAACGAGCGAGCGAAGCGTGTGAAGTTCTCCGAGTCTACTTGAACAATCCGGCGTTTGTATGTTTGTATGTATGTATGTTTGTATGTATGTTTTTATGTTTGTATGTATGAATGTTCGTTCGACGATAACTTGAGTAAATTTGGTCGGATCGTTATGAAGTTTGGTAGATAAATTCATGCCGGTTTGAAGATCAAACTTGCTGCCGCAGACATCTCTACAATGTAAGTTGTTTTACATAATATGGTGCATCTTAACAAATACAAAATAAAAAATCACCATACATAATGCTCTCACGATTGTCCTCAAGTATTGTAGATAAGGTGTACTATATTAGTACGTTTTGAAATAGTGGAAATATCGCGATCCACGAAGTCAATAATTTTCTGCCGCCAACATAAAGTTTATCAAGTCGCAGCATAAAATTGTATACCTTACGTTGCCGCCTTATCGCATATGTTGCTGGTTTACTATCCATTTCGTTTGTATTTCATAATCGTACAGTTGTATCGGTCGATTCGTTATTAATTTATCAAAGCTCTTATTGTCATTTTCTTTAGCCAGCTTTTAATTTTTGTAACTGTATGTTATGTCGTTCTGAAGCTCACCTAAGCAAATTATCAATAAGATAGTAAATATCAATAAGAATAGTTTTGGGCGATTTTAAATCAAAATGTAGAGATGTCAAAATGTAGAGTAAATATCACGTAAGTAGATTATCAATAAGATAGTAAATATCAATAAAAATAGTTTTGGGCGATTTTTAATCAAAATGTAGAGATTTTCAAAATATGAATGGAAAAAGAAGTCGCAAGAACGGCCAAGTCACATATTTTGACTAAGGTGCAGAGTTTGTGAAGTTAGGGCTTGTAAAGTTAGGGCGTGTCGAGATAGAAGCTTGGCTCTACATGAGATCTGATAGCTAATTGCTTATTTATAGTGCGAGGTGTATGGTCTCATCTTGACAACATTTTATACATGAACTTTTTTTAGTGGGATCAACTTTTCCGTTTATGGAAAAATGGAACAAAATGAAACGGGAAGTTACAGAAAGGTAGGTACTGTTATGCTGAAGGAGGTCACTTAACTCTTGAATAATTTACAAGCAACTTTTACTATGGGACCAACTCCGAAATCAGTATGACAAGACCTTTCTGTAACACGCTATATACGTGACACATTGGAATCAATTTTGAATACCCAATAAAAATTTCAGATAAAAATACCAAGGCCACAGCCTAGAAGTCGATGTTCGTAAGCCGAAAGATTTAACCACACGTACACAGATATACTTCGATTGGCGCAAAAACTACCTATTGAGAACATTGGCATTTTTTACTACCATTTTCTAATAGTTTAGTACCTAATTTTTTAATAATACTTAGGTTTGACCGTGTATCACACATTCTTAAAAGATTATTTACAGAAAAGGGTTCCTGAAACCAATAAGGAGGGATATATTAATTTTTAGACGCTGAAAAATGTGTAGGACTCTTCTTGTGATATTTAAGTAATCTTCTGTTTGACGCCTCTATTCTCTAAAATGTCCACTCAACCGTTGAGCGAAAAACACTCAAAAATAGCCCTTATTAATTATTATTATAATTTTTTTTAATATTTAAACTCGGTTATTTTTACGGTAATATTTTATACAATACGGGGATTGAGCGATGGCATGCTAAAATGGGATCCTAAATGGCCCCTGACATGGCTTAAAGATTTACAATAGTGACGATAGTGTGACAAAGGAAAAACGGGATCACCTTTACCTAATAATTGTCGGTTTTCAGCAACTGAAGTGAGCAGAGAACATAAATGTACTTCGCTACATAAAGTTTCCCATAAAACACAAGTTCTTGTGACAGACTATTGCTTATCACAAAATATTAAATTTAAAACTTTTTCTTATCGGACTCGATGAAATGTAACGTGCCCCATACCATGGTGGTTTCTAAAATAGCTGTAATCCAACTTATTATTATGTTTTTGTTAGTTTATGTTGTTCTGGATCTTACTATAATGCTTCATACAAATTGTGCAAACGTCAAAAGAATGGCATGGAGAGGTTAGAAATAGTGTCAATTTCACGGCTTCAGGATCGGTGAATAAAGTACAAAAAGTACATGGCATAAAAAAAGTATATGATGAAGTTTCAAGAAAACTCATTTTTTGCAGGACAGCCAGTTTTACCGATAAGTCAGTACGGAAAACTTATGGAAAGATTGGGAAAATTCCTGAAACGCCTATCAAGTAAGCTCTATTACAATCAAATCGGTCATCCAGTGCATGTAACTTTTGATAGATTTATATATTTTTACAGATATGTACCCAGAAAACGATCTAGAGGTTGAGCTTCAATTTCAAACTGACAACCCACGTGCAAGGAGATTTTTCGATTGGCGGAAATATATACAAAGAAGAACCACGACGACACAGCCGCCGACCACAACGATAAGTAGGCGTTTTGCATCCCTCGCTTTATCGTGAAGTAGGCGTTTTGCATCCCTTGCTTCATCGATAAGTATGCGTTTTGCATCCCTTGCTTCATCGTGAAGTAGGCGTTTTGAATCCCTTACTTCATCTATAAGTAGGCGTTTTGCATTCCTTGCTTCATCGTGAGGAAACTAGGAGGAAACCCGCAGCTTAGTTGGCTCCGTACGTCCTGTCATTCCTGAGGCCTTAGCCTGTAACACAATGGCGTATCAATGGCGTCCCAGGTAAAAGGACAAAACCTGGTTTTTTTCGTTGTTCCCCTACAACCAGCGAACTAACCCTCTAGAATTAGACTCATAATATTCTTTGCTATACTACAAAAATATTAAATGACTGACACTGGACCGACAGCATTAATAAATCGTAATTGAAACCGTCAACCGGGAGCCCATTTTGGCACCATTGCGTTACAGGCTAAGGGCTCGGTATACAACATCCTCAAGTACAGAATGATAATAATAGCGCATATTATATTACGTAAATCTCTTTAAAAAGTTTCTAATCAATCAACCATTTTTTTAGCTACTGGTGCTTATGATAAATTCTTGGCTAGTATGATGGATAATTTGGAGGACTCAGATAATTCAGGTATGTTTGGGTATCTATGTATACTAATTTATACTAATTAGTTTTAAGAAAATTCTCTGTAAATAGTTCGTTTTTGTGTACAATAAAGAATATTCTATCTATCTATCTAAGCGCGTCACTGCGGTCTCGACCGGTCGACTTAGCTAGTTGTTTTAAAGTAAACATCAAAATACATCATCGCGCTAAACGAATTTGGTTCCTATACCCTGGCGTTAAAGCCGTTTGCGGTCAGTTAGCGCGTCACTGCGGTCTCGACCGGTCGACTTAGCTAGTTGCTTTAAAGTAAACATCAAAATACATCATCGCGCTAAACGAATTTGGTTCCTATACCCTGGCGTTAAAGCCGTTTGTTCTTTGTTGATTGGCGGCACAGTAGTGTTTTTAAAATGCAGTGTTTTGTGTGTAAGGAGAAAGTGACTGATGTGATAAAATGCAAAGGCTGCTTAAAAAACCTTTGCTATTCCTGTTCGGGAGTAGCGGAGAAGTATTATCGACGGTTGTCAGCGGAGCAGCGATCCGCTTGGAGATGCGGTACCTGCATGAATTCTACTAATACCCCCGCCACTGATACATCGGATGTTCCTAGTACTTCAGGAACTTACAAAACGGCCATTAGAAATGACGAAGAGCAGGTTACATTGATTACCATAATGAAGGAGCTAAAGGCCTTCCGTGGCGAATTCAATCAACTCAATGATGTCACAATTCCCGCCCTTTCTACCAATATAACGGACATAAACAAAAACATCTCCGCTATTAACCTAAAACTCGATAATTTTGAGAAGCGTCTCACTAGCGTTGAAGGTAAGGTGCAGAAAATCGAGGGAATTGAAGTGAAACTGCAGAGCTGTGAATCCCAAATAAAAGATCTGACCGATGAAAACGAACGGATGAATCAGTACGGTCGTTCGAATAACGTTGAGATCTCAGGGGTCCCATACAAGAACGGAGAAAATCTGTTTGCCATCCTAAGGGATCTTTGCACCAAGGTTGGCCTGCCTTCTTTGGATGATGCCGTTGATGGCATCCACCGTGTACGTCGTTATCCGGATCCAGTTCGCGGAAAATCGAAACTCACACAAGGCGATGGAGGTAGCCAGAGCGCTGGAGGCGGCGACAACACCCGCCGTGACCCATCGATAATCGTACGTTTCACGCGTCGTCGTTGCAAGGATGAGCTGATCGCAGCTGTGCGTTCTCGTCGTGGATTGTTGACCTCGGACATCGGTATGGATGGTGCGCCTCGACCAATTTTTGTAAACGAGCATTTGACGCCCAAGAACAAATTACTGCTTCGTCGCGCCCGTGAGCTCAAGACCGAGAAAGGATACATGCACCTATGGGTCCGTAATTGCGTGATCCACCTACGCAAAAAGGACAACGCACCTGTCATAAAAATCTTAGGCGAAGAAGACTTTGTAAAGATTATGTGACTTATGCTATTGTATAATTGTAAAACTATTTTTTATGTATCGCACAACTTATTTTCACAAATTTGCATAAATCGCACCCCCCGCAGAATAAACCCGTAAAGTGCTATTACGGCTTTTTTATTGTTATTGCAAAAACGTCATCTCCTATACCGAATACATAAGTGTAATTTTTTTCAGACCCTGAAATACCATATTTAAGGAGATATTTAAAAATATGGCTTTATTCGTCTGACCATACTCAACAATTTGAACGAAGAATAAAACCGCAGTCATCCCTTACTGATACATTTATTGTATGCAGAAATTACAAAAGCCTTTACGGCTTTATTCTCGTGAAATATTTTGATCACCATGACTGTAATGCATGTTTACTAAATAGGAACCAGTTTTGCTATATCTGTAAAACCGTTTAGCTTTTTGTTGTTATATATTTATTCCAGTAATGATGTAATAATAAATCTAACAATATGTCATCGATGTGGTAGTCACTATAAAAGGACGATTTTGCGAGGAATAAATAACAAGAAACAGCTATATAGACGAAGATGTCTTAAGTTTATGTCTCGTATGATGTAGTAAACCTTATGGAGAGAAAACGGCTACACAAACTCTCACAACCGGACAATATTGAACAAGAAAAAAAACTTGTGTAAAATACGAGTGGTGGGCTCGAAGTTCTATAAAGAGTGGAACAACCATGATATGAAATTTGGAGATAAAGGAGATGGCTGGGTTGAGTAAAGGATAAAACCAGAATTCATTGACTGATTTCCCAGTCACTGCAGCAAGTGGTCACTGCACCCATGTGGTGTGAGTGAAGTTGCCACTTACTTACTACGCTGGCTCAGCGACTCAAAGTGGATCTTGGCCTCCGCAACCAAAAGACGCCATCTCTCTCCGTCCTGCATCACTTCCTTCTAATCTTCCACTTGGAGTTCGCGCAAGTCCTTTGAGACTTCGTCAATACAGCGATACTTGGGACGTCCAACTGGTAGACGTGCACAAGGTTGCCGTTCGTATGCTGTTTTAGCTGCCCGATCCTCTCCCATTCTTTATACGTGACCAAGCCAGCGGAGTCTTGCAGTTTTAGTCTCTCCGATTATGTTGGGCTCGGCCATGTGTCCAGCGTTTTACCGGATCCTAAAGGTGCCGTCTTCTCCCTTGGTGGGTCCAAATATTTTTCACAGGATTTTTCCTTTCCGCGACCAGGAGTTTGATCTTATCTTTTTGCGTCAGTGTCCAAGTTTCACATCCGTACATAAAGATGGTTCTTATAAATGCGTATTTTCGTTCTTCTTGTTAGGTGCTTGGACGTCATCTCTTCGTGGAGAGCCGCGGAGTATCGGAATGCATTTTTAATTCTGATCTCTATCTCGCCTTCTCGGGTGTTTGGATCAGTTACCGTAAAACCTAGGTACTCGAACTTAGTAACGCCTTTGTAAGTAATTGCCACTAGACGATGTATAAATGATCTCATAAGGCTTAAGTAACACCAAGGTTTCTGCATACATTTAATTCTGTATGCAGGAAGTATAAAAATCCGCGTGAAAACGCTGTTTGCCAATATACTGATCTAAGAAACTGGTCCTTCAATCAATCCTTTGATCAAAAGTAACTAGTTAAGGCTCTAAAAAGAGCCAAAACTGGTAAATCACTAAGACCAGATTAATTCAAGCCCATTAAAAACATACTCTAATGATAATGCGCTCTCCAGGTCTTTCAAAACCTTTTACAGCACTGGGATATAACCACAAAATTTGTTAATTTCAACCTTTGTCACTCTACTGACATGAAGAAATACTGCGAATACCGCACAATAAGTTTGTTAAGCCAGGTATGTTTCTCTTCATTCTTCATGAGAGGATCAGAGTGAAGTCCAATGAGCATAGGTATTGCCAATAGCTATTTCAGTTTCAGGTCAGGGCTAAGAACCAGATAAGTCTTCTTTGCACCTACCTAGACCACAAGTCAAGAGACTTGCAAACTGACGTTTTAATTTGCTTGATTAAATACAAGAAGGCCTTTGATCATGCTAAGCCCGGCTATAGGTACTAATGCGTCGTCTACAAGACGTTAGAATTGATAGCAGAGATAAGCGAATAATTCAGAACCTTTACTGGAGCCAGACTAACACGGTGATAATCGTCTGTGAAGAAGCCAATCAAACCGGTAAAACTCACAGGCTCTAAGGTAACCAAGTTTATATTTTTCTTCTGTTTTAATAAGGTTTAAGTTGACTTTGGTTTTAACCTACGTTTGTTTATGAAGCAAATAAAGGTTTATCTTCTATCCATTGCTATGCGATCATAACCTCCAGATCCAGATCAGGAGGCTTCAATGTTACATCTAGCCTATAGAAATGTACGACGGTTGTGAATGTATATGAAAAATGGATCGTAAAGATCAAATAAATAGAAAAATTTAAGCTTTCGAAAAGTAGTGGTATCTTAAGTATAAGGATAAGGATATGTCATACAAAAGAGAACTAATTTAAAACACCCAATAGAAATAGATAAGTAATTAATGTGATTAGATACGATAGACTTCTCCAATTATCCTGAAAGGCAAAGATTGAGGAAGGAAAAAGCGTCGGCAGAAGAAGAAAGATTTTGCTGAAAAACATCAAAGAATGAACAGGAGTGGTCACTATATAAGATCTCTTTAGTCTAGCTAAGGACAGAATGACATAATAAAAAATAAAAATAAACATTTATTTCAGCTCATTCAGGGCCATAATGAACAGCCGACTGCCAATAGTGGAGAGGCACCAGAAGAAGAAGAAGTTTCGAATTAAATTGTTATTTAATTATTGAAACACTTCCAAAAACAAAGGCATAAAAAGTTGAAAAATTCACTTTTCGCTAACTTTTTTGCCTTTGTTTTTGGAAGTTTTTAATTTCATTGTGTTTTTCTTCCATTATACTGTCGATTTTTAATACGATTTGTTTCGTTAACTTCTTTGGGTAGGTATTCAAAATTTCCTGGACTCCTTTACCTACTTAGTTTATACAAGTCATTGCTACAAGGGGCACTTATGGAGAATTAAAATGTATATGAAAAATTGTAATGTACGCTTACATTTCATATTCTTAGAAATGTGTACCAGAATAAAAAGATAATGAGCCATTATCTAACACAGTCACTTTACAAATGCCGAGAATAAAGCCATAATGTGCTCTTACCGAAAAGAGTATCTATGCTAAATATCAGCGAATATTCCTACAATACTATGATGCTGTAAATGTTCGGTTTCGATTTTACAACGAATAAAACCGTAATATCACTTTGCAGTAATAAAACAAGATTTTATTATTGGTATCATACATTTTGTTTAATAACTTTCGTAGTTTTATCTATAGATTAATAATGTTTCAATATGTAGTGAGCAAAAAAAATACCTGTAAATTGATACCTAAATGACTTTTCTACCATAGGTACTTAGTGAGTTGTGACGAAAAAACAGTTTTTATTTTTTCCTGAACAATTACGTTTTTGATGTTACGGGTTTATTCGCCGGGGGGTGCGAAATGTTCAAACGATTCTGGCCATTACTACGCACGTATTACAAACTAATAATGATTTTTCTCCCTTGAGCTCTCATGCGCCTAAAAATATTTTTCCTTTGGCCGTAGATAGGCCTTTTGTTTTTAAAAAACTATAATAATGATCTTTCTAAACGGTTATTACCAAAATGTGAGGGGTCTCCGTACCAAATCTCAGGCTTTTCTTTCTAAAGTATTATTGGGCGATTATGATTTTATCTGCTTGTCTGAAACCTGGTTAACGGAGAATTTCTATGATCGAGAGTATTTCGATTCTAGGTACATAGTTCATAGATGTGACAGATCGCAGGAACTGACGGGCTCGACGATGGGTGGGGGGACCTTGGTCGCTGTGCGCCGCGAGCTTGCTAGCGTGCGCCGCGACTGGCCGGGCCCGCCGCTCTCAATCGCTGAGTTGGTATGGGTGTCGGTGCCGCTGGTGCGGCGCGTGCGCTCCGACCCGCGCCAGGATGCAACTGGCGGCGGCGGCGGCGGCGGCGGTGACGGCGGTGGCGGCGACAGCACGCGCTACCTCAACATAGCTTGTTTATATGTAGTCCAGGGAAGCGATCACAACAATGCGCTCACATGTTTTTTATCTAAGACTGCGGAAATCATGGCTGAGAGGCCTCATGACGTATTTTTGTTAACAGGCGATTTCAACATTAGGTACGCGACCTGGACTAGTTCTATTAACGACCACGGAATGGCCGTAATGGAGCTTGCTCCTTGCAATGAGTTGGAGGATTTTCTGAGCGATTTTTTAACTTCTAACTGCAGCTATCAATTTAATAGTGCTAGGAACATAAATAAGAGATTATTGGACCTAATTATTTGTAATGATTCCTGTAAGGTTAAGGAATGTACTCATCTGTTAACGCCGGAGGATCCACATCACAAAGCTCTTGAGATTTCATATTACAACTCTGACTGCGGCCCTGCACTTAGGCCCGCAACAAAAACAGTTTTTAATTTCCAACGAGCTAATTACGATGAAATATCTGCAGAACTTCTAAGGACGAATTGGAATGAGATTTTATCACCTTTATCTGTTGAAGATAGTATTAATATTTTCTATTCATTCCTTAGTGACCAAATTAATAGACATGTACCCCAGCGAGAGGTGCGCGATTCTACGTCTTTTCCGATCTGGTATACCAAGGCTCTAATAAAATTACTAAAAGAAAAAAGTAAATTTCATAAAATATGGAAAAAATACAGTAATCCACTAGACTATCAAACTTTTTCATTGCTAAGAAAAAGAGCGGAAAAGATGGAAAAATCGTGTTACAGAAGTTATATCGATTATGCAGAGTCAAAAATAAATAAACATCCGAAATTCTTTTGGTCATATGTAAAACAGATATTCAGCAACAATGACATTCCTCAGACTATGCACTATAAAAATACATCTTCATCTAACGGGGAACAAATATGCAACATGTTCAATGAACACTTCCAATCCGTGTTTGAACCCTGTAATGTTACTGAGCTAGAACTAGAACCAACCACGGATTCCATTTTGGATATTCACTCGATAGAAATAAGTGAGCAACTAGTCTCTAAATACCTTGGCTGCATAAATGTTAATAAAGGCGCAGGTCCCGATGGAGTTCATCCTCTGCTAATTTCTCGATGCGCGCCCTCACTTACCTTGCCTATCACTATTATTTTTAAAAAATCGGTTGAAGAGGGTTGCTTTCCTAAGTTGTGGAAACAAGCATTAGTTACACCAATCCCTAAAGGTAAATCTTCTCAGAATATTGAACAATATAGGCCGATATGTAAATTAAGTCAGTTTGGTAAAAATCTTGAAAAATGGTTACAGACCAGCTGTCTCAAGCCGTTAGTCGTCTCATTATACCGAACCAACACGGTTTTCTCAAGGGTCGTAGTGTTGACACAAATCTTCTTGATTTTACAGATACTATTTTATGTGCGATGGACGCAAAGTGCCAGGTGGACGCTGTCTATACTGACTTCGCCAAGGCCTTCGATAAGATAAGCCACAACATCTTGCTAGAAAAGCTTTGGCGCCTCGGTATTCACGGCGATTTGTTTCGCTGGATAAAGTCCTACGTCACTAAAAGGAGTCAAGCTGTGGCCTTGAAGGGTTTTACATCTCAGTATAAATCGATCAGCTCAGGAGTTCCTCAGGGATCGCATCTGGGCCCTTTATTGTTTATTATTTACATAAATGATATAAATAACTGTGTCCGGGGTTCTGGCATGTTACTTTATGCTGATGACACTAAAATTTTTAGAGTAATAAAAAATCCCGAGGACTGTGTTCTGTTGCAAAATGATCTCGCTAATTTTGAACAGATTTGCAGAAATAATAACTTATTTTTGAACCCCGACAAGTGTTACACAATCACTTTTACTCGTAAACTTAACCCCATTACTTATGAATATAGACTTTGTAATAAAACCTTAAAAAGGGTTAACGAAATACGAGATTTGGGTGTTACTATTGACTCCGAACTCACTTTTGTTCCTCATATAGATAGTATTATAAGCAAATCCATCAGACAGCTAAGCACAATTTTGCGATTAGGAAAGCCATTCAAACTTGCGTCTACTTATAAGATGCTTTATAATTGTTATGTGCGCAGCCGTTTGGAATTTGCCTCTACTGTATGGTGCCCATTCTATCAAGTTCACATAGATGCAATTGAAGCAATTCAAAACAAACTTTTGAAAAATTTGGAATATCGTATTGGTAACTGGTTCTCTGATTACAAAACAGCAGCTAAACGTCATAACGTAGTATCCCTTCAGGTTCGTCGCAATATTATTGATACTCTCATGCTTTATAAGATTTTAAGTAACCACGTAGACTCCTCATCATTACTTAGTAAAATAAACTTAAAAATACCCTATAAAGGTTTGCGCAAAAGAGCTCTCTTTCATATATCTCATAATAATACACTGTATGCCCAAAATCGTTTCATTAGTCGTGCATGTACTCTTTACAACGACAGGCTAGGCGATGTCGATTTGTTTTCAAATACATTACAATCATTTAAAAAAGTAATACTGCAAGTGCTTGCCCAAAAATAATGTGCAAATTGTGTACCTATTTTATATTTTATCTATAATATAATATTATCTTTTTTTTTTTTTTTTGCGTGTGTTATAACAATACAAAATATATATATATGTTATTTTTGAGTTGGTTTCTTCATATAAGTTGCTTTCCTTTAATTTCATTGTAAGAACTGGAGCCCTATTTGTAACAGTGATTATTTTGAAACCAATCCTAAGTTTATAATAATTTAATATCCAGTTGGTATAATCATTTCAAAATTGTTTAAATTAAAAATATATATATATATATATATATGTATGTTTATTACTATAATTGATTAAGTTCGGAAAACTATAGGTCTGTATATTTATACTTAATTTTCTTGTATACTTTTCTTTTTTTACGACTGTTTGTTTTCGTTATAAATAAATAAATAAATAAATAAAAAATCTATCTATCTATGCAATACGGATTCGAATAATTTTGTTTTGTTTGAGCAGGCGTGGTAATTAACGTCGATCTCTCTCTTTGAGAGAAGGCCTTTGCCCAACTAGTGGGACATGTACAATTGTACAGGCTACATCTTTTTTTTCTTCTTATAGATAAGCCATTGGATTGCAACACATTAAAATCCCAATGTAATGTCAACGTTTTGGTTGCAGGTGAAAAAACATATACAACGATACCGACGAAAATTGTTCCGCGACAATCCATCTAACCGTCTGAGCTAAAACAAACGAAGTTTTCTTCGTTTGTATTACCCCTAAATATTATTTGATTTAATTGATTTCGGAGTAAGAGATATTTATTGAATGAAAATTAAACGTACATAAAATTATAATAATAGGAAATATAAATAAAACTATACTAATTGAATCTAATTTAAATAGATGGGCCAGAGCAGCTACCATGAGTGCTTACTGTCACTGTCACTGAAAGTGATAAGTTGGATAAACAACCTTACTATTATAGTATTAGGATACATGACAGACGTCTTTTTCGCACTCGTGGTAGCTACTCAGATCGCCGCCGTCGCTCGGTAGGGTATCCAGAAGGCTCTCCTCTCCGCACCTCTCTTTGATTCGTGCCAATATTGTTTTCCAAATAATTGTCGTCTGACGTTTTAATTATTATTTTTTTATTATTAAAACGGAAAACCTAACTTTCGATCTCTAATCCATTGGCTCGCTAAGAAAGGAAAACGTATTTTATTGTAAAAAGTACAATTATTATTTTGTTGTTTTACGCTCAAAGCTATTTTCTTAATAATAATTTCAGCCCATTGTGATTTTATTTACTGATAAAGGAAATAAATATGTAGGTATGTTTTTTTCTCTAAATTGTGCGGTAAAATTAAATCCAATAGAAAATTTTAAACCCTCTACAATACAATAAAGCCATGATTGGTGAGAAAACCATCTTCAGAACATTTTATAGTAAAAACCCCGAGTAGAGGGCAAAGCTTCATCGTTAGGCGATACTGCTCCAAAAAGCAATTTCAGTAGACGCTCGCATCCAATTTTAAAACACAATAAATTGAAATGTAAGTCACTTTCATTTTCGAAGAATAAGCTACCTGACTGTATACGAGAAGAAAGAATCCCGATACAAAGCCGCACAAAGAATGATTTAATCGAAATATTTGGGCAAAACAACAAGTGCTGTACCACGGTGCCGGTGAGAGGCGATATCCATGGGCCAATAAAATAAAAGTTTTTAAGTAATCGATTTTGGACTAAGCTTTGAACAGTGTGCTTGCGCCACGTTTGGACCCGTGATGACATTATTATTATGCTATATTCTACACTCAAATTAATGGCAGAACGATACATTCGTTAAACATTTTTTCGCGCAGAATTCTGCAACGCTTACTACGTTATCATAAGATCCTCCTGTGTGCAGCTGTAGAGTACAGAGCGGCTGAGAGGCTGATCACACTTTGGGGTGTGCAGCTGTAGAGTACAGAGCGGCTGAGAGGTTGATCACACTTTGGGGTGTGCATCTGTAGAGTACAGAGCGGCTGAGAGGTTGATCACACTTTGGGGTGTGCAGCTGTAGAGTACAGAGCGGCTGAGAGGCTGATCACACTTTGGGGTGTGCAGCTGTAGAGTACAGAGCGGCTGAGAGGTTGATCACACTTTGGGGTGTGCAGCTGTAGAGTACAGAGCGGCTGAGAGGTTGATCACACTTTGGGGTGTGCAGCTGTAGAGTACAGACCGGCTGAGAAGCTGATCACACTTTGGGGTGTGCAGCTGTAGAGTACAGAACTGCTGAGAAGCTGATCCTACTTTGGGGTATTCAGCTGTAAAGTACAGGGCTGCTGAGAACCATAATAACAGCCTGCTTTTATGGGCTTTAAGAATTGATCGGAGGCGAGTCGCAAATGCGTTTGAGAAAGTGACATCTAAACTATCGAACACGACATCGGTTTTTATGGAAGCTACGTACTTATACTATCGACTTGCTTGCATTAGTCAGCTTCTTGTTCTAAGAGATAAACATTGTATTTTTTTTATTTAGTCAGTTAGAGCATAATGTAATGTGCCGGTTATGTGTCAAATCACACAGCATTTACTCTGAAAATCATGACGGCGGAAAACGTAAAACAATAGAGATACAATCTTCATCGGATCCTGCTACTCTGAATTGTACTGTCACTGTCGCACTAATTATAGTACACACGACAGCACGTCGACCTTTACACGCTAGCACTCTACTCGGTTGCGTTACGGGTGACTTTACAACAAAAGTGTACATGTGCTGTCGTGTGTACATACTTATCTTATTACTAGTGGTTCGCCCCGAACTATGAACTCGTGCGATGTGTAATTTTTTGCTAACACCATAAGCGCAAGCGTCCGCGCATTGCAAATATTACAACCCTAAGGCCCGGTTTCTGAATTGAGAATTTTGCTAAGCAAATACTTTACTATCGTTCTGTCACGCTCTTTTGTGAGAAATCTGCAGAGACAGGACGATACTTACCCATTTGCTTAGCGAATTTCTCAATTCAGAAACCGGCAGTATATCTCGCAACCCTTCGACCGATTTGGCTCATGCTCAATTTTTTTTTTATTTAATTACTCGCCTACCAAATTTTGTGTATTTACTCAAGTTATCGTCGAACGAAGATTCATACCTACATACATACAAGCGCCGGATTGTTCTAGTAGACTCGAAGTACTTCTCTCGCTTAGCTCGCTCGTTCAATAAATTCCATGTTACTGGGTACTAGTATGGTAAGTCATCAACATCTGCTTACGAATTGTTGAATCGATAACCCTAAACATAATATTATATTATGATGAGCATTTTGCTGACCATTGCCTATAAATGTTTGAAAAGTCTACCATTTCAGTGGTCTGTCTCTAACTATGTCAGTCGAGTTGAAAAAGATCTCATAGATGACGGAACTAATAGGCGATGGTATTTTTTTTATAAAACTATTCAATAGTTCAGATGGCCAGTGTTTTTTCAATTTAGTAGTTTAGTTACGTAGCGACGTAGTAGGTAACTACGGTAGTAACTACGGTATCTTGCGAATCATAGTAGCATTTTTGCAAACGAAACATGGCAAATATGTATAGCTACTATCTGGAAAATATGTCTGAAGAGAACATTGTAGAAATGAACCCCTGAATTTTTCAATTTCAATTTCAATTCAATTTTCAATTAAATTTTATATTCTCTTAAAATATCCACCGTAAAAATAACCGTTTTTAAAAACGTAAAAAAATATAAAAATATATCATTTCAATAAGGGTGTTTTTTTCAGAATGCAGGTGCTCGCAGGTGCTGGTATAGTAAAAATGTAAGAATGTTGTAGGTATGAACCAAAATCGTATTTTCGTATCATGTTTTTCCATCCTTACCATAGGTAGGTACTACAAGCCGCCATTTTCATAATATAGTTTCTTTATTGACACGGCTTATAGGTATGTTTAGGTGTTTGTACACGTATTAATCGTCCTAATATTCCACCCAAATAAGATAGAGAAACTATGGTGTTATTATTTCAACAAAGCATAAAAGCAACGGCATCTCTACATTTAATTAATATCAATCTGCCCTTCATACAAAACCTGAAAAGAAAAACAATTCTTTTACCACTGTTGCTTCTTTCTCTGGCACAACAATAAAATCTGATTATTGCCCAGCTAGGAAGTTGCATTGTTAAGGCGTCTAGCTTCATAATAAGCGGTAATCAGATAATAGAGCACTTTTAATTTTGTTCGCGACCTTCAAAGTCGCAGTGAAAACGAGCGGTCGATAAACAATCTAGCAATCGTGCTGTGGCAGGGGCTTAATTGTCTAACTTTTGAATCTATCGCGATCCCTTTCAATTTGATGTTTGAAGGGTGCTGACGAACTTCACATTGCATTCATTTGACAAAAAGCGTCATTGAAAGCGATTGAGATAGGGATAGGGATTTCGACTCGATTTTGAAGGATATTGAGTGAAGAAATTAGCAAAATCGTTCACTCAATATCATTCAATTTGTATGGCGTTTCAACTTATTTAAACGTTCTGTTAGCGATCGATTGTGATTTAAAACTCAGACAATTTCATTCTAAAGTTGCAATCACGACCATGGTTCCTATACCATATTTTTCCCGATAATTGAAAGAGATTGCGATATGTATTAAAAATTTAGACAATTAAGCCCCCGTACCTACTTCATAGTGAGAAGGGTCTGCTATGGTACTGACCGCGAGCGGCATAAAGGCGCCAATCGAACAAAAAGGGATATTCTAGAATGTGGCAGACCGTACGCACGGGCAAAGATGTCAAAAGCCAATTAGATCTTTTTTTTGTGTGATTAATATCTGTTAATCTATAAGTTTGCGGCCACGAAGTTGCCTATTGTATTGCAGTAAAAAAAATACTTTATATCAATCAGCAGAGTTGAGCTAATCTAATCAAGTTGAAGTTAACGATGAATCTAGGAGGTTCACCCGATCATCTGGAAATCGTCTATACATACGATTTACAGAAAGTAAAAAAACCGGCCAAGTGAAAGTCGGACTCGCGCACGAAGGGTTCCGTACCATTATTTATAAAAACGGCAAAAAAATCACGTTTGTTGTATGGGAGCTCCCTAAATTTTTTTTTTATTTTTTGTTATACAGAAATACCTAATCTGTGAAAATTTCAAGTGTCTAACTATCACGGTTCATGAGATACAGCCTGGTGACAGACGGACGGACGGACAGTGGAGTCTTAGTAATAGGGTCCCGTTGGGTATCCTTTGGGTACTGAACCCTAAAAACGTTAAATCTCATTTTTCTTTCTCTTCCTTTCTTTCACAAAGAGAAGGTTTGTGCTAGGTAAAGGATAATTTTTCGAGTAAACAACGTACAGCTGCACTTAACCCGCAGTAATCTACTGTTACAATCTCCGCGAAACAGTGTAGTGTAGATCGTCGCCGTCGGGATTGTCAACCTTTGGACACAGCTGCTGGGGTCAGAGGTCGCGCTAGGGGCCACGTTATGATATTTGCTTTCATTGTATGTGTCACATAACTTTCTTGTGTTATAAACAGGTTTTTAAAGTGTTTCAAACAATAATCGCTCACTCCACTTGTTTCGTTTTTAGGATTCCGTACCTTAAGGGGTCATATTTAATTTTAATTTAAGTCTATTACTAAGCATGCACCGTCTGTCCGTATTTCCTAACTTTAAAGGTAACCCTTTTTGAAACGTCAATCGGTAGTCAGTTGAAAAAAACAAACAAACGTATCAAACATTTATAATAAGTTGAAAAAATATTCCCTAGCACGGGTTAGTGCTTTATAAAAAAACAAAAACGTAACAAAGCAAACTTAAGTACTTTTACTTTCTTTGGCGCTACAACCCTTCGCAAGTCTTGGCCTTTTTACACGAGTACATTTTCATTTGTCTCTAGCTCTTGCCTCTCTTCACCTCTTTTTGAGGTCTTCATCGATGCAGTCAATCCAACGCTGTTTGGATCTGCCTCTTGGTTTCGTCTGTATCGAAGCAAACGCCACGATATATTATCCTGATAAAACCTAGACGTTGCCCAGTCTTTTCAGATACCAGTGGGCAACCTCTGACATTCCGCGTCGAAATTGCAGGGTCATCACGGGCCACTAATTGAGACAGTTTAGACCCTATACACTGGGCAGTCGACAGGCACCCGTAAATTGGCCGCTTACGGTGAAAGTCTAGACTCTAGATCAGTGCTTCCCAACCTTCTTTCGACCAAGGATTGCTTTTATTGTTTTGCATATGAAACAAGGCACGCCAACGAGCCTGTTGTAGCTTGATCTTTGTTTAGTATAAAATATAGTATACATTATTGTAAGTTGTAATCTAATAGGATTTTATTATTATAAGCGCGCCCTAAAGATTCAGATATTTTACAAATCTGTCATCGGCACGGAAGTATTCATGCCACTTTGTTGAAGCATTGGTTTGTACATTTATATGCTTCGATTTTTATTGGCAACATCTTTGTGTGTTGCTGTACTGCAGGGTCTTCCGCGGACCACCTGTTCGGAACAACAGCTCTAGAGCATCAGACCCTGATGGTTGGCGAAATGGTAAAGTTCACAGTGGACCCTTTAGGGCGTTATGCCGGCCAGTGTTTCAACACTTACAAACAATGTTGCACAATTGCACATAATACATAATGAAACCGAAACAACCGACGGTGCGTCACCACAAATAGGTCTGTAATTGTCACAGTAATTTTGAAAATAGAACTTTCTTTACACCTCCTTACAAATCAAAGAGGAACAAATCTTAAGGCTGGAAGATAGCAGTGTGGCGGGAAATTCCAAATTTTCACAGTTTTTTACATTTTGTAGCTAAACTGAGCAATTTTTGTTCAGCGATTTTTCGTTCGCGGCAATAACATAGTATTCTTCTCATTATTGTAAACAACAGAACAACAATAATTCAGCCGATTATGTGTTCTGGTCTACGACAAGTTTTTTGGGCAGTGCCACTGCTTCGTAGAGCAGAACACATAATCGGCTGAATTATTGTTGTTCTGTTGTTTACATTAATGAAAAGAATACTGTTTTATTGCCGCGAACGAAAAATCCCTGAACAAAAATAGCTCAGTTTAGCTACAAAATGTAAAAAACTGTGAACATTTTGAATTTCTTGTTGCGGTGCTATCGTCCACCCTTAAAGCGACAATAAACGAAGAATAACATACTTTCAAGCACCTTTTTCTGCGTACGAGCCTTGAATCTCGCAACTTCGACAGCGATGGGTGACGCTTCTATGAACTGTTCTGTTCTATAAAGGTGGAGCATCTGGGCATTTGTTACATATACTATGTATCAAATGCGCATTATTTTCGGGATATTTTTGACTCCCTTTGTCACACTTCCACGTTGTCAGTAAAAAGTATACAAATCTCTTACTAGTGGTTCGCCCCGTATCTCAGCAGCCCCTCGACCGATTTAGCTCATGTTCGAACTTAAAAATTCTCTTGGCCTTATTTACCTGCCTACCAAATTTCATGACGATCCGATAAAATTTACTCAAGTTATCGTTGAACGAACATTCATACATACAAACATACAAACATACAAACGCCGGATTGTTCAAGTAGACTCGGAGAACTTCGCTCGCTTCGCTCGCTCGTTCAATTGATTAAAAAAAAAAACAAAAGACTGGGGTGTCTATCAACAGAATCCTAAAACTGAGAGGCAGTTATGAATGGACCACAAATGGTCGGATTACTCACAGAGGCTCCCTTCGATGAGATAATAACTGGAACGGTAACCGTGTTATTACTTAAGAACGTGATCCATAAACAACGTTCTAGTTAATCTTATTTTTTTATCTGCAAGGTCTGGAGGTCAAAAAACTAAGATTTTTAATGTCTACCTAGACGAGACTATTCTAAACAAAACTATAACGCGCCGCACACACCGCCCGGAGATCTGCATTCAGAGTTCTGCGTTCTGCGTTCTTTCTAATGCATGGGGTTCTTGGAACCGTTCACACTGAAGCGGTCAGAACGCGAAGTTCTCGTGAAGCAAATCTGAGAACTCTGAACACGGAACGCAGAACTCCGGGGCAATGTGTCCGGCGCCTAGAGTATAATGTTTTAATTACGTAAGTTTAAGTAAACTAGTTAGTGATATCTAAGTATTTTAATCCTACCATATATCTGTCTTATTGTGCATCTACTTGCTACTTTATTTCCGCATCCAGTCCTGTCCATCCCAAGGTTGTCTGGAAGAGATAGCTTATAGCTAAAAGGCCGCCATTTGTACTAAATTTTGTTGTAAAAGTGATCTGTAATATTCTTTCTGTTGTGCAATAAAGAGTTCTCTATCTAATGATGCGTTGATCATTGTAGCTACAAACTGATTTTCTTTTGGACTTTAATATTAGAAACGTACTCTAATAAATGCCCACCGACAGCAGTAGCCGTTCTATTTATTTTATTTTTTTGCTGATGAATAAAAGCTGCTCTGTCAATATTAGGAAGTAATTAAAGTGTTGTTTTGACCATTGACAGGCTATTTAGTAGCCGAGATGGACTGTTAATTGTAAATCGATAATGTCGCGCGTTTATTTTACAACTCATTAGGTTTGCTTTAGATTATAAGCTCTAGAAGAAAAACTGATCAAATAGAACGTATAACAGCATGCACTACAAAATGGGTAGGTAGATTTGTACGATCAGCGACACACTGAGATATCCCATGGTAGCTCCTACCTCTCGTGGCATAATGAAACAAAAAGCGGTGACTGTGCTTACCGAATGCTACTCATAAAATATCATTTAAGTACTTACCTCATGAAAACAAACAAATTTTATTTGTAGAGCTACCTGTACCATTAATCACAAAGTAATAATTGATTACATTAAGTACAGAGCATTTCTGTTTATTGTTAGCAAAGCAAGTTAGTTGCAGCAAGTGGCCTTAACAAGTAGACTATGTAATTACAGAAAACAAAACACTGAGAAGGTTTAAAATTGCTCTAAAGACGAAAGTTGTCGATGAGAATTATTCATGCTTTGCGAGAGATATTCATCATCAAAATGATGCACAGGTACACATGACAGCACGTCGACCTTTACACGCCAGCACTCTACTCGGTTACATTACGGACGACTTTACAACGAAAGTTTACAGTTTGACGTGCTGTCGTGTGTACCATGCTCGCGAGGAAGAAAACATAAAAGATAAAGCCGTAAGACCTGAATCACTTCATTTACGAAAAATGCATCAAATGGACGAAAAATTATAGAGCTTTTCTTTCTACCGTTTTGATGTAAAACTCTTGGCAAAAACTTATTTGTAGCCCTAAGGGCCTTTTCTTATGATAAATAGAGTTCAAAATGCGCATCGATAACTCTAACTTATATCTTAAAAAGTTTTTAGAGCTTTATCCTTTTGTGCTTTTAACCTCGTGATAATTACGACTACTGTCGAGCTTGTTCGAGTAAAGTCTGATAAGTTTTTCAAGCTTATAAACGCGGTATTGTTTCGATATCAAACCGATCTGTTGCACAATGCTTAGTTACGTGCAAATGGTAATTACGCTCCGATATCTAGCTGATCTTTATTGGAACGGTGTAGAGTTTAAATCGGTTTGAAATTACTGTGGTGGTAATTTTGCTGGCCAGTGATCGACTTCTGAACCAACCTGTTAAATAAATCTCGATAAATGAAAGAAAACTATAATTTCGCGCGAGCAAATAATGTGGGTCAAGCGGCTTTGTTACATAAAAATACATTTTTGTTTTCGATTTCCGGTAGATTTATTGATAAAAACAAATTAACTATTATACTCGAGCGAAGGATGTTCAATAACCGAGAATGAGGGAGAGTTTTTGGAAAATAAACAAGTTATTTTCAGGTAAATTGGTAACAAGCTAAACTAGACTTATGCCCGATTTCACCAACTATACTTAATTTTTAAGAACTTCTTTAAATTTTTTAAGAAGTCCTTAGCGTAATTTTGTTCGCAAAAATTACGCTCAGGACTTCTTAAAAAAATAGAAGTTAAAAACTAAAACCCGACTACTAAAAGGCTTAAAACAAGACCTGTTTATCCTTAAAATAGACTCATAGATAATTAATCGTAGTCGGAGGCCATCGGTTTATCAAATGCGAATGTGGTGTCCTCCGACTACGATTAATTATCTATGAGTCTATTTTAAGGATAAACAGGTCTTGTTTTAAGCCTTTTAGTAGTCGGGTTTTAGTTTTTAACTTCTATTTTTTTTTGAGCTTTTTAGTAAGTCATTTTGGACGATCATCCAGAATAGAACCAAGAAGGGCAAAAAAATACACATTTTGGAATTTTTTGTTCTATTTGTTATGTTGACGCTACATGTGTTATACATTTTTGAAAAGATCTTTTAAAGTCCTTTCATTTGATACCCATGACGATGGTATCCGATAATTTTTATTTTTAGGTCCACCACTTTAGGGCGCAGCACAGCCGCCATCTTGTTTTTTTTCAAAATTAAACTATCCTATGTTACCTGGGTGATTAAGACGAATCCAACGACACCTCATTTGTTGAAATCGGCCGAGTAGTTTAGGCTCTGCGAGGGAACAGATGAACACACAAACATACATACCCACATACATACATACATACATACATACATACATACATACATACATACATACATACATACATACATACATACATACATACGCTGCTAAAATCATAGTTAGTATAGTTGGTGAAATCGGGCATCATGCCCGATCATCAAGTCCTGAAACTAATGGTGGCATTAATAGTCGTCGACTCAAGATCGAACTCAAGATCGAAATCAAGTAGGTGATCTCAGAAAAATCAAATGCTAATGTCAAGCCTTGGCTAACGTCAATGTCAATGTCAAGATAGTGTCTATTAATATGCCTACAACTACTCAAGTATGACATTAGCCAAGGCTTGACATTGTCATTCGACTTTTCTGAGTTCACCTGCTTGAGATCGATCTCGAGTAGGTGATCTATGACGACTATTAATACCACCCTAAGAACTATCTGTGGCGCGTCTAATTACAATTATATTCCACAAATTAAAAATGTAAAATAACTTCAAACTTTCTTCAATAACTAGTGATTGGAGGTATATAGGTAAAAATTACAATTACCTACTCTACGCTGTAGGTATAAAAATATAAAAAAAGGAATGCAGCGAGCGTTATGGGGACCTTTGGGTCTAAGATGGCTCGGAGTGGTTTATTTGGTTAAGGTGTGTGTGTTTGTTTATTGTATTTAGTTTTTATTGTGACTTTGTGTTTTTTTTATTTATTTTCTGTGCCCCTTTTTTTGACATGTTTTTTTTTCATTATTATTTTATTGACTATTGTTTTATATTTTGACCAAACTTTTGTGAATGTTTGTGTTTTGTATTTTATTTTTCTAATTTTTCTGCATGAATAAATATTTTTATTTCTTACTAGCTTTTGCCCGCGACTTCGTCCGCGCAGACTTAGTTTTTTTCCCGTTATCACAATAAAACATAGCTTATAGCACTAGTCATAGATTATGTTTAAGTTAAATTAAGTTCAAAACAACCTGTTTGCATGCGCCACGTAAAACAACTGTTAATCCTTTTCGGCCGCCACTATACAGGTTACTCGCCTAGTGTGGAGACCACTGTAAATCTTGTATGAACCTTCTTGTGAATAAATAATATTTGATTTGATTTGATTTGATTTGAGCACTCAGCAATAACGTAGCTTCCCATTAGTGAAGGAATTTTTATAATCGGAAGAGTAGTTTTGGAGATTACCCCCTACATACGTACATACTTACAAAATTTTCCTCTTTATAATATTAGTGTTGATAGCTAGTGCCCACGACTTCATTCACGTGGCTAAAAGAAAAAGGATAAACGTGGTGATTTTGTAAATTGTACCTATCATATTTTTTAACACCTAGTAGGTATGATGTACTTAAAACACACCCCCTGCCCTATCAAAGCGTTGGCCCGAGATTTCGATCCCGTGGACCACGCGTTGTTATCTGCTTCTTCCAAACTGAACGGAGCAAAGATGCAGATACCTACTGTTATAGGCGTCTAACTGATTTAACGCGGGTTACCTACATTTCAAGAAACACTCAAAGATTATCTTTTCTTTTTAGCCCTATCCTATTATTTTGAGTCCGCTAATCTGCTACTCCTTATTGCAAACTTTCAGTCTGGGCTGTCTCTGTTCAGTTGGTCTCGCCCCAAGTCTTCGTGCCTTTGTGGCCTTTGTGGCCGTTGTGGACACTGCCTCTACCGATGTAAGGCGTGAATTATACAGAAACGGCATAAGGCGTAAGGCGTAAGGCGTAAGGCATACGGCGCAGAGCAGGCGTGGAGCAGATAAGGCATGAATTATACAGAAACGGCGTAAGGCGTAAGGCGCGGCGCTCTCCTCTTCCTCTCTTTCTCTCCAATACATACTGGGATGAGTTTGTTTAATTTAAAAGTTACGTACATTTGTGAATTTGTAGTAGCAATACCACTCGCTAATCGTGAAGTAAAACATCGTGAGGAAACCCGCAGCTTAGTTGGCTCCACACGTATTGACTTGTCTTTCCTGTGGGCTAGGCCGACTAAACTGTCAGCATAGTATAAGTGCTGGGGAAGCCCACTCCATCTAAAACAATGTCCCAGGCACTGCAGCGCCGAGTGGTTTCTTCACCCATCTAGTGTGAATGAAGGTGCCACTGGACGCTGGATAAATCATCTCATTAAGTAGACGCAAAGGCCTTAGTTTTTTTTAGTACACTCTGTCGTGTTGTCGTGAGTACATAAAATTCACTATCGTCACATATTTTCTGCTCCTACTGTATAACAAACGGCGTGCCGCTTGCGCGCCTCTCCGGTCGCGCCTGCTAGCGACGCGGAACAGGCGACGAAACGGCCGCTTCAGTATAATTCACAACGTGTCGCCTGCATACATTTTGTATTGAAATATTTTGAAGCGGCAAGATGCCTGCGCCGCACCTTCACCTTACGCCTTTTCTGTATAATTCAGGCCTTAGAGAGCCCTAATGCGTTATTTGATACCAAGTACATCTCGTTTGCTTGCGCTGTTTGGTGAATGAATATTTATCAGCATTCGCTGCAGTACGTCACAGGTCTCAACGTCTCTCTGGCGTTCTAAAAAACTGTAAAAGATCTCCAACAGAGATAGTTAGCGTCACCTATAGGCCGTCGTATTATAGGCACGAAGTTACTTAACAGAGAAAAACTTTAAGAAATACTTTATTTTTTATTTTGCATCATACTATTTCAAAGAGAACGATTATAATAATTGGGTTCTGACACCAGAAAATATGAGATAATATCAGGAGATACTTAACCATATTATTTCTATCACATTGAATAGTGTTTTTTTCTATGATCTGCTCTTCTGAAACATCCAACGCGTCTTCTTAGCATCTACGATACCATAGTCTGAAACAACCGTTTTGAATCATCGGTCTTATTCTTCTTTCGTGTTGAAAGCGTCACACACACACGTCGCGCTGGGGTCGCCTCCAGGAAATCCGATAAGCTGCACTGTGGAGCATCAGGACAGGTATGACGACGCGAAGTTGTCGTTATGGTTTAAGATTGGCACAAAACACCACTTCTGGCTCTATTTTTCACATATCTTTCATGCGGGCAATACCACCACGCAGGCGGTTCAGGGATTTTCACATGCTCCAATCTTCTCGTCAGTCTGAAGTATGTGGAAAGCCTATCAGAGTTGTCAACAATGAATAGGCGACTATGATATTATGTAAAAGTGCACCTGTCCAGTGTCCAGTCCTAGGTACTTACTTAATGGAAATAAAGCGATCATGGTACTAATGTTACACCATCAATGGCTGATGTTATGCGCCTATGGTCGCTAGGGACTCTACACTTGCACAGTACGCACAGCTGATTTTTTGGTCAGAACATCATATCTTTATTTTTCTTCGAGGTCTGGTGCATCCTATTCTTCCCTGAATAACCAGCAATCAGCAATGCACTCAACGGATGTCCCATTTCGTCTGGCCAAAAGATCTCAGGATGCAACCGCAACTTTGGTAAAGAGCTTTGATAAAACTGCTGGATGCAGAGTTTTTAAAGTAAGGATTTATTGGCTCTTTCAGATTGTAAGTAGCTATCACTGAACTTATGTTTTTTGCCTGTTTTGAGTAATTAAAGTTGTAGATTTTTCCTTTATTGCTTTGTTGATATACCATTTTTGTGACAGTGACGGATGACAGCGATAATTAAAAACAACTTCTTCACTGTTGGGCATCGTTTGAGGTTTGCGGCACATTTGGGCCTGTTTGGTGCATTAAAATTCACCGTTGTTCAGTTTTCGATGGATTTACGAAAGTAAATAGCTCAACGCTACGTGATGACAGAGGGTCTTTGGTAAATGGTTGTGTCGTTCACTTTTATACAAATAGCCACTATATGATAATCTTTGTGTGTTTATTTTGCTCCTAAGCACCAAAGCGTGATAATATGTAGCCTATATGTTATTCTGATGTCTCAGCTATCTACATTCCAAATTTCATCCAAATCCGTCCAGCGGATTCAGCGTTATAAGGTAACAAACACACTCACTCACTCACAAACTTTCGCATTTATAATATAAGTAGGATAATAACAAGATAAAAAAAAGGAATTCCAATTTTTTTTACCTATCAGCCTCGCCCGTCCTCATTACAATTAATATCTAGCCAATACATCAGTGTCGAGCTCGTATCCTCGCTATCTGACGCCCGGGCGATCTCTATGGCAATGGCGATCACGCATACGGTATCGCGCTCGCTATCGGTTACACAACGCGTAAGTGATAGTAATTACAACAGATGTCCATTGTTCTCGGTGACCGATCGGCCGCGGAGCGACCTTCGGATGTGGCGCACGATTTTTTACCTTTAGTTTGGAGTTATATAGAGTAGATTTTGTAGTAGATGCTGTGTCCAGGTGGGCATTCAAGGATTCCGGCAGTTTGAGCTGTATGTGTGGTACCCCCTAAATCATGATCCAGCTCTCATCATGTCCTGCGCACTGGACGTTTTATAAAACATGTTACATACCTAGATATGTAAAATGCTAATGAAAGTAAATTTATAGAGTTGCATAAAATTATCGGGTAAATAAGTTTGTGGTCGTGCTCCGATTCAAGTCTTCGCAGTACAAAACTGTAAACAAAAACATTAGTTTCTTGGATCCCTAAAGGAGAACTAGTGAAAAAAACCGGCCAAGTGCGAGTCGGACTCTTGCACTGAGGGTTCCTAATACTTATATGGTTCCAAAGATACAGCCCTTTAAATATAGGACTGACACACGGACGGACAGACATCGTAGGCAGAGTAATGTGGTCCCGTTTGGCACCCTTTGGATATGGAACCCTAAAACGTAGGTAGCGTCCAAATTAAAAAGTAGTGGTAAATATATTTTTTTTTTATGTAGCCTGTTTTGTGTCCCACTGCTGGGCAAAGGCCTCCCCTTGTGTCCTCCAAGCTGGTTATCGCCACTGACTGGTTGCCTCAGACTGGATACCGGCGCCGTGGCAGGCCAAGGCGGACATGGCGGGACGATCTCGAAACCTTTTTGCCGGGGTGGCAAGAGGTGGCCCCAGATAGAAAAGAGTGGTAAATATTGCTCTATAGAAATACAGAGCTGAACGGCTCCCCAAGAGGTCCGTCCGATATTGACACTCATTAGTCTATTTAATACGGCTGCAGATTGGTTATCTTTGTTTAAAATAATGCAACGCAACTTGTATTAATAACTTTAGCTCACGCGTAGAGCAATATTTTGTCTGATACGTTGGAAACTACCTTCTACGCCTTTTGAATAAGATGCAAAATCGGAAGTTGCTTAGTTAGATTCTGATGTGTTACGGACTAATCAAATGACGAATGTAGGAAGACATATTCAGCCTTAAAATTGAAGGGTGTTTTGGAAAAACAACCAAGGTCACATTGAACTAATTTTACAGAAAGTAAATAAAATGGAAATAACACTCGAATAACGATAGAACAACACTCGAATCTTGAACCCATGTTTAGACCGGGCATTGGTTGTTTTTGCTCCTTAAGTTAGACCTAAAGTGTAGTTAGTATGAAGTTCAAAGAGTCCATAATGCAAGATTTTTTTTTTTTTGCCGAAATGTGACCTTGGTTGTTTTTTCAAAACACCCTCCGTTGTATTTGACAGGCATTGTTGTTTTTTTAGCTTTCCTCTTTTTGAAATGTAATTATATTTTTTACGGCCTTTTATTTATGTAACGTGAACTTTATGCGAGCGAAAATGTGATGGTAATTCGTTAATGAGCGGTTTCAGACAAGATTGACTAATTGAACTGTTTGATCATTTTTCGCACTTTTATTTTATTAAGGCGACACTGACTTTGTTTATCTAAAGATACTTACTGTCACAATCCCTGCCCCCTAATAAAATCTGAGAAAATGCTTTTGTAGAGTTTTATAGCTTAATGTATGTTTTTCTTATCGTTTGTTTAAATAAATATTTGATTTGTTTTGATTTATAAGGAGTGCTTGGTCACAATCCTTTCTTAACCCATTTCTTACTATTTTAATTAAACTAACTGTTAGGCAATACCGCGCACTAAATCTAGTATTACTGCTCCATAACACCTTCTTCTCAAATCGGTAACAGATACACCAGTCATAATCACTTTTTTTTCTAAAGAGAGATGTGAGTGAGAGATGTGATCTCTAGAGATGTGAGTATGATAAAGATGGACGGAAGGCCGCCAAATTGTTTGCTATTTGGAGTAAGGTTGAGGACAGCGGATGTGGGCTCACGCATACCTCAGTTGAGAGCTACAGATAATAGTCTTATTTTTTAATGAAGTACCGACTGTTTTGGAGGTTTTGGAGGTCTGAGTTTCAAATCCCAAGCGACGGCATATAACAATGACTATGAGGTATCGATCACGTAGACCACGTAGGTACATCGTGAATTTCAAGTCCCATAATACACAAGTAAGGAAACCTGAGATTTTAGTTAATATCAATAATTTCAATACCTGAAATCGCCGATCCGCAATAAGTAGACATTAATTATCATAGAGAGAGGGTAGTGCGTACTTACCTATAACTATAATAACAGCTGTATTGTTTAAAGATATGCATTAAATCACGTCTGTTAATACGTAACATTTGCAAATACTTTGTCTGGGAATTATTTCACAAAACACGGTGACGAAAATTCGTACATATCAGATCACTGCGTGAAAAACTTAAAACGGCGTTGCGACTTGGGAAGTTCAAAATGCTGATCCCAAAGAATGATAAGGATCAAAAAACAATTTATTAAGTAGCTTCCCAGCTTTAAAAAACACGAGGCTCTCCGCCGATGCCAAATATTCCGCGGAGATGTTTACGTTAATTTACATTGTTTCGGGGTAAAAGTCAGGGCTGCCGCTTAATTCCTCGCAATGCTGGGAATAATTAAAGAGGACTGGTCCTTAACAAGGCTTCTCGCTGACATTTCGAATTTTGACAGTATTCGCTCCACATATTATACAATTTTAATGAATGGTTAACGGCGTTTGGCTGCTACTTGAAAGTATACAGAAGTACAAGCTTGGTACCCGTAAGATACGCCACGCCTACTTATGCTGATGTTCCAATATCACAAAGATTCTATCACAATTATTCGAAAGCGATTTTTTTTCCACTCCATGGAACTATTTTGAGAAACTCAGGGTGTATAAAAAATACGTCTTAAGGTGTACTCGTCTTAAGGTTTCAGGACTTTTGATGTGAGAAATTGGTGTTTAGGCTTCTATACAGGGCAATTTTTAAATAGCTGACATTGCATTTGTGCCATTTCAGCACTGCCTGCGTGGCCCGTTTTCGTGCCCCTCCACTCTCTACCACCTTTCCAGCCTATCCTGCTCCTATTTGTTACTCTGCGCAAAAAAAACTTTTTATGGATATTTTTTTGTATGGTAAAAAAGATTGCGTTTTCACCAAAGTCGTAGAACAAAAGTTATTGGAAATCACATAGAGGCTGAGGAACAAAGCTATTTAAAAATTGCCCTGTATATTTAGGTTTGCCATTTTGGAAATGCACTCCATGACATGAAATATGTAATGAAATGCACCTATTGAAAAGTGCGTATTAATTAAAAGATCATCCAAAGTACTCCTTCTGTAATTGTATGGGTGTGTTTTAAATAAAAATACTTATATCTATACAAGGTATATTTGCAGTTGATTGCTCTACTATGCAAATGAACTTGACATTTGACTGCCGAAAGTGTTGCGTATTCTTCAGGCACCTGTTTAAAGTCTCACCTACTTTGTAACAAAAAAAATCTGCCATAATTTGTAACCGACTGGTTGCCGAAAATACCCTTAAGTATATACATTTTCATTACTTCCACTGGACAGTTCCATGATGAAAACAGTCCTACTTAAGTTTGTCCCATACAATTAATAAGAACAATCCTCAATATTACTACAACCGCACAAACATACTAGATCCAAGACACAATGAAGTCGCTAAACACAAAGACAGACCTGTCACAAAGCATCGTGTCTTGCCCCCATCAATGGAGAGCCAATGCCTGACCTCTCCCAGTCAAGCTGACACTAATACCAGAGCTTACCGACGCCTTTATTAACTTCCAACTGCAAACAATAACTTATCATTAATAGTGAGATGAAAAAATTCGTACCCTCGTGGCCGAAGCGGCATTGAGATGACAGCGTGATAAGATCTGGACCCCGCCAGTTTAGTCGGAGCTGCTCTACCCCTCTTTTAGTTAAGCTTCAGCCTCATAGAGCCTCTCGTCTACAACGTGTTACAAAACATCCTAACTCTTTTTACAGGGTGTAACCTCGTGGTCAACAGGATGACAAATCTGTAAAAAAAAGTTGAATAAATCAATTTTTATTTTATAACCTCAAAATTGAAAAAAAAACATATTTTTTTTTGTTTTTGGTATTAGCACAAAATTTTAAAATGTGTTTGTGTGTGTAGGTGCATTTACATAGCTTTGAGTTGTTAAAATATTGTGAAAGTCAATGAAAACAATATTTAAAAAGTACTTTTCTCCCGCCCAACGTTCACATTTTATTAATTTAAAAATCAACGGAACGTCAAAGAGCACAAAAAATATTTAGGTGGTGATCCCTATCACCGGGTGCTATTACCCTGTAAAAAGAGTCAGGTACTTTTGTAACACCTTGTACACGACAAGGGTCAACCTAAGCTGGTTTGTCCGGTCATCTGGAGTCACGTTCGGTGTCGTGGAGACCACGACTGGCGCCCTATCGTGGCATTCCTCATGTCAGGCCAGAATCCATTGATACACAACCGGGAACGCAACGCCCTCAAGGACACGTCGCGATGACTAAGAGATTATGTCTGAGACTGATGGTTGCTTTGTCGAGCTAATCATAGTGTGTATTGAAAGCTCTGACGAGAATTGACGTGGCTAAATGTCACACGATTAGAACTAAGGTTTTTGCATTTAAGTAGGTCTAGGTATTGCAGAGGATTTAAAAAAACGTTGAATGGTAGCTTTCTGAAAGTGACGCGCCGTGCCTTGAATATGTTTTGGAATGAGTGGACACGTCGCGATGACTAAGAAATTATGGCTGAGACTGATGGTTGCTTTGTCGAGCTAATCATAGTGTGTATTGAAAGCTCTGACGAGAATTGACGTGGCTAAATGTCACACGATTAGAACTAAGGTTTTTGCATCTAAGTAGGTCTTGGTATTGCAGAGGATTTTAAAAAACGTTGAATGGCATCTTTCTGAAAGTGACGCGCCGTGCCTTGAATATGTTTTGGAATGAGTGGACACGTCGCGATGACTAAGAGGTTATGGCTGAGACTGATGGTTGCTTTGACGAGCTAATCATAGTATGTATTGAAAGCTCTGACGAGGATTGACGTGGCTAAATGTCACACGATTAGAACTAAGGTTTTTGCATCTAAGTAGGTCTAGGTATTGCAGAAGATTTTAAAAAACGTTGAATGGCAACTTTTTGAAAGTGACGCGCCGTGCCTTGAATATGTTTTGGAATGAGTGGGCTTGTCCAGCACCTCTAACACCCTTTCACCTATTTTGTCCCATACACATGAAAGTCAATAAAAATACGCCCCTATACGAAGCCACGAATTTATCCCTCTGAAGTATCTCCGCAACAAAATATCCACACTTACTCGTACAGCGATTCTGCGCGTGGAGCATAAACACGCGCGCGACTTTTTGTCACATTTTTGACATTTTCGACGCGCCAATTATATCAAAAGCCGCGACACACACAGCTATTTGCGACTTATTATTCCTATATCAAGAGCTATTTTGTCACTGGACAAAATAACTGGACTGGACTGGATTGTTTTGGGTGTGAGTGAAGGTGCCACTGGACGCTAGATAGATAGATAGATAGATAGATAAGACGTTCATTTGCATCATATGCACACACACACAACATGAATTATGAAGCAAATAAACAGTAATACAGTAAACAATAGGCACAAACAAAAGTAACTTAAACCTAAGTAAAAAAATTACAGAAAAATACAAATTTGGTAGCCTTTGTGCCTGTGAGTGAGTGTGAGCCACAGTGATGCAAAAGGGCCATAGCTCAGTGCATGGTATTTGCCCGAGAGCAAAGCACTGATTTTCAGCTATTGCCACGCTGTATAAATCATCTCGTTACGTAGATGCAAAGGCCTTAGTTTTTTTGTCACTGAATTTAAAATAGGATATCATGTGAAGGATGTGGGTACCGCATAAGCTCAGGCTCGCATTGCGACTCAAAATCGCATGCGCGGTGGTGCCACGAAGCAGGCTCCCGCGACATACATAATATGCTACGGGGGCTGGAATTGCTCCAATGTTCCCTGAATTTATTGACGCTGAAATATTTCTTGCTCAAGAAGAAATTCCTAACCGCCTAACTCTCTTGGCGGCAGTATTGTAAATTGTTTGTCTCGAGCTCAAGCTAAACATTCGTGACCAACTGTGCGTACGCAAATAATTATGATTGATTGAAATTTGTGTACGAATTAATATTATTAAGCTCCGTGTAGCTCATTCAAATTCTACGCTTGAAGAAACTTAAACATCTGCAAAACTGCACTATTTTTTTTACGACTTCAGTCTCAGTTTTACAAAAATGCTATCGTTGAAACAAATGAAGACTTTAAACGGTAATCCATGATATGGTATTATTAGGGTGGTATTCTAGAACGCTACTTAAACTCAGTTCAAACTAGAACGCTACTTAAACTCTGTTTAAACTCAGTTCAAACTAGAACGCTCCTTGAACTCTGTTTAAACTCAGTTTAAGTGGAGTTTAGTAGTGTCGACTGTCGATAAAACATGCACTGTTTTATCGACAGTCTGAATTCTTTTTAAAGTGAGTTTAAGTAGCGTTCTAGAATACCACCCTTAGAATTTGCGTTACCAGTTACGTTATGAAGACGAAATCACCCTTATCTTAGCTTATAAGAGTTATACATTAGGTACATTCATTGCATACTAAAGAATTAGAAATATCAAGGAATACCAATAGACAATGATGGATAAGCTAAACAGCAAAATCAATGAGGTATGCCAACTGCTAGTCTTGACTTCTGACCTTACGGACAGAACATGCCACAAGCAGACGAGAAATGTAGCATTACCCATTTCCCATTAGTTTAAAGATTGGATTCTAAGCCCACGTGCTAAAGGAGAATTTCGAATGTCTTGAAACGTAAACGAACTATGTCTAAATTAGGATTTTTACTAACGAGTACTAATGAATGACATTGACCGGTAAATTTTCAACGTAACCTTTGGGCACTAACTAATAGGTATCTAGTTTAAGTTCTGCTTTATTATGAAACAGCAAAACGGTAAGTTAAATTTAATGCCGTGTAGAAGAAGATGTATAACAGTTTCGAACATTCAGCTACTCAAATAATTTATCATGCTTAAAAATCACTCTTCATCGGTCGCTTTTTTAGAGGTAGAATTTACGCGCATAATTAATGGAATTAAACGGCAATTATCTGATAACTGGAAGCCTTTTCCATGTAAATAAATAAAACTTTAATGCACAAAGCGTGCATTGTTAGCCCTAATTGCAGCACCCGTTCTATTATACCACAGCGTACAGTCTACTGCAAGTTTAGCTCGAAGTCCTCGCTTTGTCTAGTCATGGGTGTGTCCCACGAGACGCAATATGTTTGGAATAAGCTTTTCAGGGTTTTTTTTTTTATGTTTACCTAATTTTAGAATCTATTTGAACAAATCAAAATTATGTACACACAGCACATGAGACTGTACACTTTTGTTGTAAACTCGCCCGTAACGCAACCAAGTAGACTGCTAGCGTGTAAGGGTCGACGTGCTGTCGTGTGTACCTAAAAGCATTGGTATCTATCGGATCTTTATATACCTAATGAGAAAAATATAAATACATGGATGTCTACGCCACGGGTCGAATCGCGGTTGGTTTTAGGCAATATTAATTACCTTATTCGAATACAAGTGTGTGAATATCGCGACTCGATGTCTGTCAAGGTATTTTCAAGTAAGTTAAATTACCAATGGACAATCTGAAACTTCCGTATTTAATTGGCATCCAATAGAGCAAGTAGTCGAGTGTAGAGTATATCTCTTAGTTCGAGATTACTTGGTGTATGGCCCGGGGCGTTGGATTGTGTGCCCCGTATCTTATTATTGAATAGAATGTGGGCTACTCCTGGTGTTCACGGATACGTAGTACCTACCGGCAAGGAGCTAGTATTGCGTTTGTTATTAAGCTCTGTAAGCTCTGTAAAAGCTTCCTTGGTAGTCGGTTCTCCATGTCTCAGCTGGAGAGGTTTTGAAAAATCGACGCTTCACTAAATGCGGCCTAAATTCAACGATGGACTCGGTTTTTGTCTTCGTTATTTTCTGTCTACGTGTTCATACACTATCTCTACAGACAGTGCAGAAAAAGTAGTCTATAACTCTCATGTTATAGAGCCTCTGGTTAAAATCATCTTAAACCAAGAGCGTTGGTATCCTTTTTAATATAATTTAATATGTTTTTGCCGTTACAAAAGAAAAACCCAGCCACTTCAAAAAGTACAGAAAGAACTTTCGCTGCAGAATGATAATATGACCTTATTTTTCCTAATCAAAATGGTAACATCTCGGTTAACAAAGCGATCTCGAGCGATGCTGCGTGCGGTTTCGTAACGGCATTACATCGATTGCTTCTGTCCACAGAGCGTATCGATAAACTATTGGGCTGGCGTGGCGCTACGCGGGGCGCGTTCAGAAATCGCACGTTGGAACTCGACCAGTGTTAGAATCAGAATCAAATCAGAATCAATTTGTTTTAAACAATATTCCATAAATAAATTATTTACATTGAACGTCAAAATATTATCTAAAGTAAAAAAAAGGTATATAAATCAGATACTTATTACTATCCAATACTAAGTATCTAGCTACTTTTTTTTCTCCAGCTTCACTAGCTCTGATCGTTCTTGGAGAAGAAGCATGGTAAATAAACGTTGAGTACTGCGCCTCTATTATCTAAAAATTCCACTCAACCTCCGAGCGTCAAAACACTCGAAAATAGCCCTTATTGAAATGAACAATCTTTTATTTGACATTTAAAAACCGTTATTTTTACGGTGGATATTTTACATAATACAGGGACTGGTCGTAATGTAAGATGAAATGTAACAGCGAACATTCGTGCAGTCAGTACGAATTGCCCCGCTGTTTTCCCCGTAACACACACTGACTGCACGAATGCTTGCTGTGTTACATGTAAACATTACGACCAGTAACACTAACACCGGTCAGGCTCTACCTATAACCCGCGTGTTGCATGATGTAACTCAAGCTTCGATCACTGTCCATAGCTAGTATAGCACTGCTATACGAAAGCGGGATGTTTTTGGTGACATGGTCACGGGTAGACTAAAAAAGTTTTTGCGACCGTCGTCTATAGGCTGGGTTTTAAAGTCCGTTCGCTATCATAGTATCACTTTGATATTTGCCGCCTCGGCGCGCGGCGGCTTTTCACAAAAGAAAGTAAAGGAAGCCGACGCGGTGCAAACACGCCAGCGAATTTGGCTCGCCGCTCGTCATTCTATAAAGAAGCGTCGTCGTATTGAGAGGTTGTGCTTGTGACTTTTGACTCAGTATTTTGTAATGAGCGTCGATCGCTGCGTGTAGATAAAATGTTTTTTCGTCCGTGGGATAGCGAAGTGCCTCTAGACGGAACTTCGAACGACCCAAAAATTAAAAGATGAAGGTTTTGTAAAACATGTTAGCAAACTCTAGTTAATGTCCATCAGCATTGTGTTGAAATGAATTTGTCTGCGCCCACCACAGATACTTCAAAAATAGTTGGTTTCCCAAGAACCAAGATTGCCGTCGTGTGTACCGACACTATCTAAGCGAACGGACTTTACCGAGAGTTGGTTTCGCGAACGCCCCTCCTAGTTTCGCAACGCGAGTACGCACGCGCAGACAACCTTTAGTGTCTCAACTCCGCGACGACGTGATCCTGCGCAGCAGAACTGAATCGCAACTATTGCATTGTTGTACACTTCCCTCCGTGGATATGACCACGACATGTAAATAATTTGAATGTCAGCTCATCATCATCATCAGGTCTGCCTAATGTTGGATACAGGCCTTGTATCCAGTTCCAAGACCGGGACTCTATAGTCCCGATAATCTTGTCCCTTTTTTCAAATCATTGAAATTGTTAACGCTCCCCTGCATCTACATCTACGAAATTTGTGTGTTTTTAAAATGTAATAGGACTTATTTTAGTAAGCTAACTGAAACACGACACAATCCTGTAAGAGCTCAATGTATTAATAACCTCTCAATACCTGAACGTACGACAGCTCTTATGCAAAATAGCTGCATTATAATGGGACCTACAATTTACAATAGCCTACCTGACTTTATAAAACTAGAAAATGTAATGAATTTTAAGAGGCTACTGCTTTTTCTATAATCAAAGTGTTATTACACTATCACAGAATATTTTAATGAAAAACCATGAACTAAATATTATATGCAATTTGATTTAATAATTGATATTTAATTTTATTCTTATTATGAAATAATATTAATTAATAAATTACCATGTAAATATGTTCATAGTTAATAAGTTATCTGCATGCAATGTAAATAACTTGTACGCATTTTGGCAAGACATAGAGGACATATTATTTTTTATCACCTATTAATAATTTATACCTATGTTTGACAAATAAATAATTCTGATTATGATTCTGATCTTTACGATAGACATTTTTTAACCTTATAAAGTTCCCTAGCACGGGTTAGTGCTTTGGAAAATACAAAAATATAAAGATGATTGGCATTTAAATTAGAATTATTCATAAGAAGAAAATTGTACTCCTACCATGGTTCGTCCGTCAGGTCTTACGCACTTTGTTTGGCTGCTTAGTTAGGGTCTTATTATTTCCTTGCTCGACACTGCACGATTGTCTATCCCGGTCAACTCTGCCCGACTCGGCCCGAGGGTGGATTACGCATACCTCCTAAATTGGAAACGTTTGTTAGACGATCTGTAAACAAAGGAATCGAATCTATGATTTATGTGTATGTTTGGTTGCCAACTATCAACGTAATGATATTGCTATTAGTTGATTAAATTGTTTTTTCTACAGGTTGCACTCTAAGTCGATAGCGAAAATTTAAGTTGGCTGTCTACTGATCACTACAAAAAACTTGTACTAGGTGGCGAAAAAAATGGAGCGAAAAAAATATCTGCTGTTCCATACAAAAGGTCGACTCAGTACTGCGCCAAATGTATAAAACAGCTGATATTTTTTTCGCCACCTAGTACAAGTTGTTTGTAGTGATCAGTGGACAGCCTACTTAAAGTTCCGCTATCGTCTTAGAGTGCACCCTGTAGTCTATAATAATTTTATAGGAAAAATAACAATCCTGCATCACAACGGCGAGGTTTTTGTTAGTTTGAGACCAAATGCCAAATGCAATATAACAATCCAAAATGACATACAATACAGCTAACTGAATTCTGGGCTCGATAATATATTTTCAATAAATCAGAAGGCAATTCAGCTGTAAAAGCTTAGGCCTCGTAACAAAATAAAATACATTCTAGATGTATAAGCTAAGTACACACTAAAGTGTCAACTAAACTGTAAAAGAATCTGTATTAACCCAAAAATTGAATTTGAGAATTTGTTGAATTGTTCAAATGCATTTAAGGTAGGACGATAGAGCAACGTGACAAGAAATTAAAAATTTTCACAGTTTTTTACATTTTGTAGCTAAACTGAACTATTTGTGTTCAGCGATTTTTCGTTTGCGGCAATAACATAGTATTCTTTTCATTATTGTAAACAACAGAACAACAATAATTCAGCTGATTATGTGTTCTGGTCTACGACAAGTTTTTTGGGCAATGCCACTGCTTCGTAGACCAGAACACATAATCGGCTGAATTATTGTTGTTTTGTTGTTTACAAAAATGAAAAGAATACTATGTTATTGCCGCGAACGAAAAATCGCTAAACAAAAATAGCTCAGTTTAGCTACAAAATGTAAAAAACTGTGAAATTTTTGAATTTTCCGCCACGTTGCATCCCACTTTAAATTATCATCGTGCCCAGATAATAATGCCAAGCCTGCTAATAGTTGATGCTGGTCAAGCCTACTCCACCTAAACGCCCCATACACTGCAGCGTCCGAGTGTCACTTCATCCCTCTAGTGAAGGTGCCACTGGCCGCTGTATAAATAATCTCATTACTTAAGACGCCATACGTCACACAACTAGCGCCGCCAATGGAAAAAAAAACATATCTTTTTTTTGGATGCGTTTTTAGCAAAAAACGCTCCTGCGATTTCTCAACGCGAGGCTTAACTATTTTTAGGACCTAAGGTTTGGATTCCAGGATTGGATTTCCTACGAATGAATTCTTAAGTTCTAGGATCTGGAATCCAAACCTTAGGTCCTAAAAATAATTAAGCCTCGCGTTGAGAAATCTCAGGAGCGTTTTTTGCTAAAAACGCATAAAAAAAAGATAGGTATGATTTTTTTTCATTGGCGGCGCTAGTTGTGAGACGTATTTCATCTTAAAGGCCTTAGTTTTGAGTGTTATTTGAGTATATTTTATGAATTTTACCATTACGTGGGTCGCGGTCCAGTCAGCTTTTGGAACCACTCTAGTACTCGTAGCTAAGTAATCTGTCTTTTTGTGGCCTCGAACCAAAATATTCATTGGCTTATGACAGCCGCTTTACCGCTTATCGATTTACATTAATGGCTTAAATAGCAACAATACATCCCCGATATCGGACCCAAGTCCAATATCTGCTGATCACGACTGTCATAACTCAAAAAACCTCGGTAGCTACGCAGAATTGGCCCAAGCCCTGCCTATTAGTTGCGTGGCCTACTGGGTTCTTAGTTAACGATGGCTCATATTTCGCAACAAAGTAGCTATTAATTTCTGGAGCTTAAGGTCTGCTATCAGTGTTTAATAACTGGAGCTACGCATTAAGTATGATAGTTACAGTTTTTTTTTTTTTAGAGGAAAGGGAAAGTTTAAAAGAACGCATATCAGTCACATACAACATGTTAACGACACCTGAAATTTAGGCAAAGTACTAAAGACGGCCGAGAACTGGACGGCGATCAGCCGGAAGACCAGCAGACCGATGGTCGGACGACATTGTCAAATCGGCGTAGGGTCCATTAGATGCTAGGGACCGTGCGAGGCGCTAGGGGAAAAGGCCTATACCCAACAGTGGGCAGAGGTGGGCTGATGATGATGATGATGACTAAAGGCTGTTACGAAGCGACATCAATGACCAAACCCGCTGAAAAACCACGCACATGCATGCAAACGATACCACTCACTAACTGTGAAGGAAAACATTGTATGAAAACCCGCGGGTAAGTTGGCTCTACATTGTATTGACTTTGTCTCTAAGCTGAGTAGCTGGTCAAGCCTACTCCATCTAAACATGTCCCAAGTATTGCAGCGCCCGAGTGGTCACTTCACCAAACTATACAAGGTGGTACAAAATATCCTAACTATTTTTACAGGGCACCCGGTGAAACGGATCTCAACCAATTTTTTCATTGCTCTGTGATTTTCCGTTGATTTTAAATTAATAAAATGTGAACGCTGTGGCGGGAGTATTTTTTAAATATTGTTTTCATTGACATTCACAATGTTTTAACCACTCAAAGCTATGCAAATGGACTTTAAACACACAAACATATTTTTAGAGTTAGTACGAAAAATAAAATAAAAATAAAATGTTATCAACTTTATTTTACAGAATTGATATCCTGTTGACCAGTAGGTTACAATAATTATGTAAAAAGAGTTTTGAAATTAGGTTTTGTAAAACGTTGTGTTGTAGAGTGTATGAAGATGTCACTGGACGCAGTATAATATCATCTTATCACATTGATGCAAAGGCACACATATGTACAAACAGCTCACCTCTGAACAAACAACAAAATCTGAGCCCAGTTCAGTTCAGAGTCCACGAACGACACAGTACCTCCACTGATAGTATAAGGCAGCCTTTCCAAACCTTCTTCAAGGGCGGTGCCACGGAGTGCCACCATAGGCCCCGAACCGTGGATCCCTAACATAAATTGGTTTTACTTTTGCTTCTCGGACTCGGGTTTTTTCCATGTCATCCTAAGGTTGTCTGGAAGAGATCGCTTTTAGCGATAAGGCCGTCGTCTGCACTTTTAGGTTATGACAATTCTTGTAAATTAGTAAATTAATTTCTGGTGTACATAAAGTGTTCTTTCTCTCTCTCTCTCTCGGAAAGATGATTTTTTTTTTTGTGGTACTCGCACTACGTGTGTGAAGTGACCGCTCGTATGTTGCAGTACCTGGGCCATGGTTTTAGATAGAGTAGGCTTGCCCAGCACCTACCCATACCCTCCTTTTGGACACGAAAAAGAAGAGTACCGCAGGCAGTATTATTAAGTCCGCGTGGACCCCCTAGGATGTACTCCAGGGGGTCCGCAGATCCAAGGTTGGGAACCCCTGGTATAAAGTACTGGAGCAGATGTAAATGGAGCGGCGAGCTCGCCCGAGGCTAGGGCGGGGCCCAACAACACTTTCATGTTATTACGACGACGGTCGCTTCACAGATATCGGTACGACTTTGAAGGCAAGGAAGGTTGTGGGGATTTACACAAGCAAACCTTTTTGTTGTGTGGGGACTTTTTGCTGACGAGCTTTCTATTTAATTCTTGTAAGTTTGTATATTCCTCTCCATTCTCGGCTGCAGATGTTTCGTGCCGAAGTGGAGCCGCACAGACAACGTCTTCATACTTGCTCTAAGGCTCCACTGTGCAGCTGGCAGGATCTCCTGGAGGCGACCACTAGCGCGATCAAGTTGAAGAGAAGAAGAAGTGTCCTCGGCTGCCTCTTGCCACCCCGGCAAAAAGGATGTGAGGTCATCCCGCCACCTCCGTCTCGGTCTGCCGCGGCGCCAGTGCCCATCTTGTGGGGTCCAGTCGGTGACGATCATCGCTCACCTATCTGGACTCATAGGTTTGTACACTACGTACATTATAGTGTGCATCTACAATCTACGTATATTTGGGACTAAAATGGATGGGATACATACAATTAAAGCCGGGAAATTGCCTCTACATTAAGGCTTCTAGATGTTTAGGTACTGACTCCAAAACTCTAGGCCAGTCAGCACTGACTCGACTCTACCTTACTCGCCTTGTGTAACTAGGGTGTCACACACACCGCCCGGAGTTCTGCTTTGCGTTGACTAGGGTCAAGTCAACCTCTACATTTTTGTTGCAAAGTGCCTAGCCCGTAACGTAACTGAATAGAGTGCACGCGTGTAAGGGTCGGCGTGCTGTCGACTGTACCAAAAATTTGTGTCTGTCGTACCGACACATATAAACAGCGTCCGCGACATCGACGGCTGCATAGCACGCACACAGCCACGCGGCAAACGCACGCGCACAAGCGATTAGATCGCGCGGACAAGTCGCCGCGCACGCTTCCAGCCTGACTTCTGCTCACTTGGCACTTGCGAGCCAAACCGTTTATTTGACTTCCATTGATGGATCGAAAGAGGAGAGATGTGGAGTTGAGAATGTAGGGAAGCAGTGGAAAGCTTGGTTACAATTATTGTGAGTGTTAGTAGTAGAGCTAGTTTCAATGATTCGTTAGCGAAATCATTAGGAGATGTAATGTCGGCGCATTGTAATGCGTGTTTATGGTTATTTAAATGATTTATTTTTATTGATTGTTTTTGCCTTGTTGCGAGACAGAAAATAATGATGCCCGCCCGTCGTAGAGGCTACTATTATTGCGAAGGAGATCTCTGCTATGCAATTTGGGGTTTGGTAATGGAATGTGTAACGAGAAAATGAGTTGTCATGTGGGTTAGGTGGAAGCATTCATCACTCGGCCCAGTAGTTTTGTGTGGACAGCCCCCGACCGCTCAGGGAGGCCGTGAGTAATGGCCACCTAGTGTCTAGTTAATTTTTTACTCATACTTAATTCATGCATAAATGATTTTGATATCAAAATAAATGGTGCCTCGGGACCACCCTCGAACAACGGTGGCTACGGCTAGCAATTTCAAACCTAAAGCTCTTATTAGCCGTAATAAAATTCGAGAAGTGAAATTAGTACTACAAACGTACACTGGCTTGCACAATGGCTCGGAAAATTGCGTATCGGCGCAATAAAATTTTACAGTCGCCAAAGTGCAGCCCTGGGCGCGTAGCACGACTAAAAACGAGTAAGGACCGTGATTGGTTCGCGGCGATCGTCTTCACACTTGCCGCGGCTCAACCATTCATTACCGGTCGCATGTCCGCCGAGATTATTGCAATTATTTAAATTCGCACCTTTAAAACGCGAAAAAGCCTCTTTTTCAACTTAATATTTCGTAAGTCCGAGGGGAAATGACGTCTCATTCGAAAGGTGTAATTAGGGGAGCCTTGGCGGCCAGGGTTGGACCGCTCGCGCCTCTGACGACGCTGACGTGATAATTGTGCGATGTTTCGACATGTAACACTCTGGTAAATTGTTCGCCCGATAAATTGAACTCGACCCTTTTTCGTGACATGATGTGTAATTGTTTGAACTGCCGAACGACTCCAGAGAACCTTTTAGAATTGTAGCTCTTTTGTCGTGGACTGATCTTTGTACTATCGTGTCGTGACGTCAAAGCTTCTTCAAAGATGACCACGAATGGGAACCTTTATTTCCAATGATTAAAATCGCCTTCATCAAGATGATAGATAAAAAACTTTACTAGATTCTTAACTGTTACTGTAATTTTGAGATTATATTTTGAAATTTTATTTGACCTCTGAAAAGTGACCGTATTTTTTTCAAAATATTGTAAGCCTGGACGTTAAATCGCAATTTATCAAGAAATTATTTTAAATTCTGCCTATGCGCTCCATTAAAAGCGACATTGGTCGAGGTTGATCTTGCTTTTATCTCTTTGCAAGTATACTACTGCTTTTCCCTTAATTCGAATACTCTTTACGCCTGGGTAACTGTTTGTAGGTACAGTCGGCCACAGTCTCAGATACCCCTTTTTGTTCAATTGGCGCCCTTATGCCGCGCGCGGTAAGAGCTGCCATGGGGTATCTGAGATTGTGGCCGACCGTACATAAATTGTCGGCGATACTAAATATAGCAGTCCTTATCACATTTCGATTCACTCCGGTCGCAATCATCGCGGGCTATGTAAGTCGCTGTACCTACGACGACGTAATGATGTAGGCTGACTGATCACCATCAATTTCCTTACCTTGGACACACCCAACCCCCGACGCAATTCACTGTACCACCACAAAATAGGCTGATCCAGAAGTTTTGCGCAGGATCGGGCAGTCAATGATTCTCATCATTTATTAGATAAGATAAGATAAGATATTCGTTTATTGAATTGCCATAACACAGTTACAGAGTGAGCAGTGGACATTGTGAAAAGATAATTATGCAACAAAAATTAACAGCAACATATGAATAGATTAAAAACTATGTGGTCGTTATGTTTCATGGCAATAAAAAGGGCTCTTAACTCAGCGTGTGCTATAGGTATTGCACAGCAAAGACCTATTAGCGCTGATTTTCAGTCCGAGCCTAAAGTGACATGACGAGCTCCAAACGAAAGATGATAAAATCAATAAATAATTAAATGCACTTTTAAAACTAAAAACACTCGAGATGCAGATAGTATTGCACAATATGCAAAAGACTCTAATCGGTGCCGCACTCTCCTCGCACTTCGGTCACAGGCCAGTTCCTTCACTGCCCAGTACATCACGACAAACTTCCATCCATAATCGAAGGAAAGAGAGGTAGAAAAAGACCACGGAGAAGCTATTTTGACACAAATTAAAGAGTCAAGAGTTGGCCGTACAAAATAACGCTTAAGAGATGAAGTCGGAAAGGACTTACACAGGCAGAGTTGCAGAAGGACAGACCAGTGGTGAAATCTTGTGTGTGAGGCCTGGGCCTAATTCTCGGAAACTGCGAGATTCATGTCATGTCACAAAAAATCTCATGTCATTTTGATCTCGACTGCTCTCGACCACTCAAGTTGATGTCGGGTGAAAAATCTCGCAGAAATGTCGTGCCTTGTTTATTTCTTTATTTCATTCTTTGTTTACTTATTTAGTAATTAGATTATTGATGTGACATTTGCACCAAACTGAGATTTTGCCTTAGAGATGTCTCGAATGTAAGATTCCCTAAAATGTGCCCCGTGACATGAGATATTTTTTCGAGATGTCTCGAATGCGAGATGCCCGAGACTTAGGCCCCAGACCCACTTCCTGTCGCTGAGCCAGTGAAGTAAAAAGTTTCAGTCTTTGGCTCTAGGACGGCTAGGTGGATGGAAACAAACATTTTGGATTACATACACTGCGGAGATTAAATAAAAAGAAATATTAACTAGATCAAATAAAAAGAAATATAAACTGTTTATTAAACACATATTATTTCAGTTGTGATAAAAACAGTGTAATAACCATACGGTCCCAAGAAATAGGTCACCCACCACATCCATCTAGTATATGCAGAATTGCCACTAGGCGCTGCATAAATAATTTTTACTTGATGCAAATATTTATATAAAGGCTTGCTATCTGTTAGCAAAACGTTGGTCGGTGTATTAAATTAAACAGATTGCAACCTGGCCGCTCTACATGTTTTTACTGCTCATGCTGCGTAGACATTTTGTATAATTCTATACCATAGAGCTTAGGCGGCCCCGTAAATCGACCAGAAGTAACTGCCCGATATTATTTTTAGTACCTTGTACATGGAATTCTACGTCAGGATAACATGAAAACTATTTGTTTTGTAGATTGGAGTTTGCAATACTTTATGACAAAACTATCATATAAAACAAGAAACAAAGACACTTTCGCACAAAAGTGGGTTCGTAAGCTGGCGACGGTGGAAGTTGTTTTTATTTTTATTTAAGACTAGGCTTCCGCGCGGCTTCGTCTCTGTCAACATATCTCATACAATCTTGCAGGCTCCATTTCACCCCCTTAGGTGAAGTTTTTCCGGAATTCTTTTCTGGTTGCACCTCTACACATTAAATGGAATATAAGTTGTTTTTTATCTTCAGTGGATTTGGCTCTATGTTGTCTGTCAATCAGTATGTCACGCTACTGTTTTTTATATTTGTGGAAATATGGATTTGTATTTACCTAAGTTCAAGAAGTAATAGGTAACGCTTATTTTCAATGATATTTCGATAATAGTGTTACTATTTTAAAATAAACATTCAAAAGCGTTGCATAATGGGGATTTTACCAAGTGTCAAACATAACATTGTCCCAGGCACTGCAGCGCCGAGTGGTCTCTTCACCCATCTAGTGTGAGTGAAGATGCCACTACACGCTGTATAAATCATCTCATTACGTAGATGCAAAGGCCTTAGTTTTTAAACATAGTTGGAAACGCTGTGTTTATATTATGGAAACCACAATTTAATAGACTGAGTCTGACAATGATTTAGTTGGAATCGCTGTCAAATTTGACACTTGGAAAAATCCCCAGTAATTTTCATAAAAAGAAGACTAGTTACTTTGACGTTATGACTAACTTACGTTTTATCCAACCCAAGGATAAAACGCAAAGCTGTTTTCTTTGCGATTTTACTTTTCTTTTTCCGTTCTACGCACTCTACTGATACGAGTAACAACCACAGACAGCGCGTCACGCACGCACACATTGACTCTGATAGCTGGAGGGCTGGTGACCAATCGACTTATTTTGTCGTACAAGGCTAGGAGCTTCACAAAACATGGATTAGAAATACAAAAAAAGTGGGGTGCAAATTTTAAAGTGAGACGACCGTCTCATTTGCTATCAATTATGAAAGGGCTTCACTAGCTCAAGCTTAAAGATTAATTCATTCTGGCTGGCTCAGCGACCCAAAGTGGATCTTGGCCTCCGCAACCAAAAGACGCCAGCTCTCCCTGTCCTGCACTAACTCTCTCCAATCCTCCAATCCCCCTCTCCCTCCTAGCTAAAACATATTTTAAATTAATTTTACGATGCATAATTTTCGATTTGTTTTTATGACGAAAAATTAAAAATATAACAACCAACCCTTACAAGTTTGCGCGAGTCCGACTCACACTTGGCCGTTTTTTAATAAACTAGAAAGTTTCGTAGAAAAAATCTAACCGCGATCAGCAAAAAAAAAAAAAAATCCGTGATATGCGGAGTCTAAACAACCAGCCTAGAAGCTCCCAGCCTTGTAGGACAAAATAAGTCGATTGGTCACCAGGCTCTCCAGCTATGATAAACCACGTGGGTGTAGTGGTCCGTCTAGCAAAACAGATGACCAGGGGTAGCCAATGACTCTGATCTCCGGTTTCTTACAAATTACTTTGATGGGACGGTCACCAGAAGAAAGATAACTAGGTGCTTGTTGGAATAATGGATTGAAAAACAGAATGACAGTCCAGCACTAGTTTTACGGAGAAAAGATTTCATGCTCTTGGGTACTTTTTAGGGTTCTGTACCCGAAAGATGCCAAACGGGACTCTATTACTCTACCTTCGCTATCTGTCTGTCTGCGTCTGTCTGTCTGTCCTTACTCTATAGGGCTGTGCCTTTGAAATGTAATAGGTAGCCTGTTGAATTTCTTATAGATTATATGTTATTATAGCGGATCACCCAACAAATAATAAAAAATAAAGATAAAATAAGACAATCGACAAAGACAAACCCATAAAACAAACGTGTTTTTATACTTTTTGCTCTATCGCAAAAACGGGTTATCTCACAAGCATCAAACTTAGAAAGATTGATTTCTTTATAGTACTTATCAGTAGGTACACAAATAATAATAAAAAACTGTAATACGAAACCCTCAGTGTGCGAGTCTGACTCGCACTCGGACGGTTTTTATTCATCTTGTCGTCTGTAGGTAAAAATAAAAATCTGCATATAAACTCATTTTGTTATGATTTTTTCTTGTGTTATGACGTATGATAGAATACAATTATATTTAGCAAAACCTTGGATTCAAGATTAATGAAGAACAAATAAATGGTAGGAATTTAAATAAATAGAAAGATATAGGCAGAAGCTGGAACCATCTTTCTGTCATCATTGAACGCCAATGGCCACCCTCCCTTTCACTTGCGTAACTGACCATAGTCATAGTTGTAAGTTAAAGAGGTCATTAATTAAAACGAACAATGAATCACTCATTGTGCTCAGGTACTTTTGGTGCTCTCGACTGATGCGATAGTTGTACACACGACAGCACGTAGACGTTTACACGCTAGCACTCTACTCGGTTATATTACGTTAGGGACGACTTTACAACAAAAGTGTACAGTCTGACGTGCTGTCGTGTGTACAACACGGCAGACAAAAAAGGGCTATTTAGTTTCCTTTTTTATTACAGGCAAACAGAGACGTCAACGGTCGGTATTAAAAATTGTTGTCAGGAGTGTATTCTTCCAAAGTAACAAATAAAACCAAATTATTACCAATCACTCCAGATTTATTTACAAATCTTCTTCTTCTTGGACTTTTTTCTCGTATCGAGGGCATCACGCTTCGTGATCCCAGAAGCACGCCACCTTGACAACACTAAGGATTTATTTCGAAGGTCCTGGCTACACTATGGGGCAGAATCAATCAACTATTACCTACAAAGAGTTACCTACATCATACGATTACCTTCCTAACAAAACTTTTTATTTACAGTTGGTCTACAAATCCCATAACTAAATTTAAAATACCCCCGACATTTAGGCTTCAAATTAGCATACATGTATCATAAACGGCTGAACCGATTTTTGATAAAATATAATTATCTAAGAACACTCGCTAAGAAACCTGCGTTCAATTAACAAACCTGCATCCAATTCGGTTCGGAACGGGTGTTCAAGAGCTACGTTGCCACAGACAGACAGACAAACACATAGCGATTCAACTAATAAAACAGCCTCTTTTTGGGTCGGGGGTTAAAAACAGTCGTGTCTACCTCGGTCTTGCTATATAGGGTGTTAAAAGACCGCCGAAAGACCTGAAAGGCACCAAAATAAAGTACTTCTTCCATAAACTATTGCTGGGAAATGATTTTGTTTTTTTGGAAAATATTCCTTGGTCAAAAATGTTCGTTATGACGAGGACAATACGTGGTTTCCCGCTTTGTTGGCGGTCTTTTAACACCATGTTTATTGCAGATGCATAGCTCCCTAGCATGATTGAAAAGTGTTGGTGGTAGCGACTAAATGAAGATAACCTGGGATAGAAGATGCAGTGACACAGAGAACTATTCCCCGTAAATATGATTAAATATTGGCTAATGGATCAGATTGGAAAGTTAAACTAACATTGCTGTTTTAAATTATGTAAGTAAGGTTAGTTAGTGGCTTACAAAAACGGATGTTGTACCCAGTTATGTTGACTATGTGGGCGATAGAAACTATCGTGTTCTTGCTATAATTATTTTTGGTAGGCTATTGAGTGATGGGCAAAATAAAGACTACCGCCATGACTTGAAGTAGATCCCACGCCTTTTTATGACCATTATAATATTGATTTAGAAAAGAATACAATATTTTCTCTTGTACTTACATCATAAAAAAATATACGGACACACAGGGATATTTAACGTTTTCACTTACGTTTATTTTGTTGTTGGGATAGCCAATTAGTTTCAACATCGTAAGTCCTAGTAGAGGAGAGACGTACTCGTAGCTTGCGTCAAACGATGGCTCAACAGGGCATAGTGCCACGACAATTATTTTTATCACCCACAAGAGCGCGTTAAAATGCAATCTAGCGCAATTTATTAGCGAGAAAAAGTTAGAGCTCATTTTATTGAGGTCGAATAAAAGTATTAGGTATGTCGCAGCGATAGTAAATAGAGGAGAAGAACTTCAAAGGAGCGAAGAGGACACACATATTTTATCCTTCTAGATTAAGCAGAATCGGTTTTTCGCTTGTGAAAATATTCATTTTCATTTCTTCGGCTTTCCCCATGTCGATAAGGGCGTTTCTTACAGCAAGCGTAGTATAAGGCTGGGTTAGAGCGTATCTATGGGTTTATAACAATATGTATCTCACTCTTTTGTTTGACGTAGAGCGAGATAGACAGAGTTATAAACCCATAGATAGGCTCATAGGATAGAATAGATAGATGGGTTAGCCCAGCCTTATGCTACGCTGCACTTACATTGTTATGATTCTGTCTATTTTGTTAATAGATACCCCGTTTATTTTTCTACATTAAAGGTAGGATTTTTAGATTAATAAACATTTAATCAAATCATGTCGGTGTAGTACTTACGCACAATATTTTAAAATCCATCACCAACTTAAGTCTAGTTTTATTACTGAACTATAAGATAAGCCTAGTCTAGTCTAGTATATATCCTTATACTGATAACAGATAAGGCGGGCTGACCGGGTGGGCACTAAATATCCGCCAGTGATTTAAGGTGCTCCCGACTACTATACGACTGTAACAGAAGTGAATTTTCTGGTGACCTGAGGCTTGGCACTTTGACTTTACCAGGCTAGTGGCTAGAAATGGCATCTTGGCAGGGCAATGGGTTTAAAGTAATAAGACATAGAACACCCGCCTAGTAGAGAGCATTAAGGCCCAGATATAGGCACAACTAGCGGAACCAATGAAAAAAAATCTTAGGTATCTTCTTTTTCGATGCGTTTTTTGCAAAAATGCATTTTTCATTGGCGGAGCTAGTTGTGTATATTCACCTTAAATGAGACAACTTGTCCGTCTCGTCAAGTAAAATTTGCGAATTTGGTCAAAATCTTCGTGATATTTATAGTAAAATAACTCTTTGTGATAAATACACCCCGTTAAAAATAATTTGGCTATAACAGAAATAAAATAAACCTAAGTTTGAAATGACCGACTGTCACAACCAGCAGCGGGATACGGGCAGCGTTGAAATCACCAAAACTGTTGTATCTGGCGTTAAAATACTAGGTGGCTACCAAAGTTTACCAAACTTCAGGATCGGAGATAAAGACTAATAATTATGAATGTAAGCTATAGCAGCAACGAAGGTTACACATATTAAAAACAGATGGCATCTTTGTTTACTTTCATCAATCCAGTTTTTCTCATTTGCGGAGTAAGACAGGCCTTCTGTTTATCACTATTTTTCTCAACTAGACTATAGAGTTGCGAAATTAGAGCGGACGGCGACGCCCGCCTCGCGCGTGCGCGCTGATAGCGAAGTTTGAATTTAGAATCTAATGGAATGCTTCTTAAAATCCTAAAGGCCTTATAGGATATGCTGCCAGTTTGAATTTAGAAATGCAACAAAACAAAAGAGAACCGAGAAAGAGAGTTGAAATAAAGTCACATGAACGGCTATCTTTTAACGACTCCGTCTTACTTTTAGCTTATCTATTATCTTTGGCAAAAAAATATTTGAGGATTCTTTATCTTTGATTGAATCTTCAAATATTACCATGTTCAATTATTACCTCAAATGTTTCAGTTTCATAAAGCAATTAGAATCCTCAAAAACAAACCCCAACCTACACAAATATAATGAAGATATGTACCTACCAAATAAAGAGTCACTCCGGTAACCATTAGAAAGTGGCCTGTGGTCGGTCAGCCAATACGTAGAGTTTGCGTAATTAATATGCGTAGGCTAATTGTTGGTAGTAGAACAGACTTTATTAACTGTCCAAATGGTTCCCAATATTTCTCCTTTAGGCCCCTTTTCACACGTGCCGGGTAGTCGGCGCGGGGTGTTCGATAGTCACCACCTCACCACCTCACCACACGGCGCAGACCAATCGGTAATCGGCATGTGTGAAAAGGATCTAATATTATTATGTTCTGGTAACTTCTTCTTCATCATCGATTCCTCTTGGTTGAGGATCGCGGCCATGTCGTACTCGCGTCCTTTGGGAACGTTCTTCTGTCACATAGACTGCCCAATGAATGCTTCTTTCAGTCGCTACCTTTATATTCTCCCACCACTGGTTGGAACTATTCTGGCCCAAAATTGCGAGCTTTTGTAGACTATGCCTGGGAAACTTTAAAAAACCTTGCCACACGTCTCCAAAATAAAGGCTGACTAATGAATTAAGGACATGCTCCTCATTTTGGCCCATTTGTGTCGTGCATGAACCGGTTTGCTAAAACATCTTTTCTAAATACCAAATACAACCAACCAAGTTCTTTCTTTTGATTCATAATGTTTAAAATATACAATTCCCAAAACCGAAACAGATCTCTCTCGGTTTTATAAATTTTTCACTGCAAAAGTTTGAGAACCACTTGCTTGGCCCTAGTTAGCGGTATCTCTAAGACAATTACTCGGAGCCCACACATTTTGTTGATAAATTTCCGGGCAGATTCGCTGTGAGGTACAAAATTTCACAAGATCGCAGACGACCGCCTCTGCTCTCTTCACTTTAACAATTTTATCTTCTATAAGGCTTGTACATTCGGGCATGCATCACCCAAGTTGATGATGATGATTAATTCATGTTGGCTCGTACAAAAATGATGCGAGCCGATCGATCATCGTGGGTGTTTAATTTGGCCGAGGATTCATTCATCTTTGCTCTTAGTCGGCGGCTCGTGTGTGAGACCGAGTAATGATGCATTGATAGAGGATGTGGCGTAGTTAGCGGTGATGAAGGATTATTATCTAATTCATAGCAACTTAAGATGTAGCTGAATATCCTGCCGCAAGACAATGGCAATCTTTAGATAAGAGACACAGAGAGATAGAAAGATAAAAAAAATACTTAGAGGCTCCGATTTCTCCATCATCTTTTTTTCTGTGGTTCACTGATTTACAATCTACCTCAAAGAACTTACAACATCTAAGTACATAGATTACAACGACTCCAAAATTATCAAAGCAAAATACTTTAATAGAAAAGACATCAACGCATTCACACGCACTTTATCGTCAATTGAATGGTTCTGCGTAACATTGCATTTAAATATTAACAAGTGTTTCGTTAAATAGGTAGCGTAATACAAAGCCCCTATAAACTAGCCACCGACAAAGGTAAAACTCTATAAGCCTATAGCCTACACAAGTCGCCTATCGCGAACTATTTTGGTGTTTTCCATTCCGAGCATTGAGATTTATTTCAGAAAATAATGGCTTTTGTCACATTTACATACGAGTAGGTTTGTAATATTAGCATTACGTTAGTATATTTTTGTAATAACTAGCCACATTAACTTTTGCACTGTTTGATATTTTCTTAGGTTTGCATGCACTATACAAAAAGTAAATAAAACGAGCGAAAAACCGGTAAAATTGTGTTTAATTTTGCACTGTTCATTAAATTAAATAATCACAAAAAAAATTTACTACAATAGTAAATTAACAAAGATTTAAACGTTATCAAAAGAATATTTCACGCAGTTAGGAGAATTGGCAACTTCTTTCGTAACACCCAAAAGTATCTTCTTTGTATTTTCTAAGACTTTATTCTTTGGGCCTTTGCTATAATACTTGGCCCGCACAGTAGCATGTTTCCAGTGTTGCGATGGACTTACTTTTGCCAGCTTTTTTAAGTCGTATATTTCGACTTTGATCAGATGGGTGGCTTTCATGGCATCCTCTGCATTTGTCGAGAAGAATGTTGACACACCTCTTGCACTTGTTCGCGCTATAGTCGAGGATCGCTTATGTTGATTCCTTGGGGGAGTTAGTACGCCTGCGAAGATATCGTCAATCTTAGTGGTCCACATGCGTCTTTTGCGTCTCGGTTTAGACACAGCAAGGGATGTTTTATTCTTCGTAGCTTCGTTTATTTTGGCCACATGATGTACGTTCATAGTGGATGAAGTAGATGGCTCAGCAAAATCGCTTTGTCTCCTGACAAGCGACAAACTCTTTCTTTTTTGGACCACTGTAATTTTGGCACTGCAACCAAAAACAATACAAATTACAATGAGCACAAAGTTGAAATTTGTTAAGGTTTCAGGTTTTTAGGCACTTGTTTTGATAATTTATGGATAACTTCATAGGTAACTGTTTAGTCAAATTTGTGGTGTAGTCGGACTAAGCTGAGAGGATGGTATTGTTTCTGGAAAAGCTACTCCATCTAAGCAATGGCCTAGGAACTGTAGCGTCCCAGTGGTCGCTCATCCCATCTTGTGTGGGCGGAGATACCACGGAACACCGTATGATCTGTGGCATCTACAGGGTGCACTCTAAGTCGATAGCGAAACTTTAAGTAGGCTGTCTACTGATCACTACAAACAACTTGTACTAGGTGGCGAAAAAAATGGAGCGAAAAAAATATCAGCTGTTTCATCTGGGGGCACGGTCGAGCGCGAAGCAAACACTGCCGTACCATCCTGTACTGGAACCATTTCGCCGCATTTTCAGCCCCCTACTTGAGAACCTCTGGATAAGACGAGAACGCAGAAATTTTCGTCATCTAGTAAGTTATATTCACATACTCAAAATCCAAAATTTCAAGTCTGTAGGTCATTTAGTTCCGAAGTTAAGCGAAAGCAAAGTTTCGCATTTATGACACACACTCACTCATGATCATCAAAATAGAACTAGTACTTCCCATAAACACAGAGAGCTGAAATTTGGTACAGAGTTAGGGTTTAATGGCCACATAAAGGGAAAACTATACTAGTGGTTCGCCCCGAACTGTGAACTCGCGACCCCATATAAACCCCATATCTCGGTAACCCCTCGACCGATTTGGCTCATGTTCAAACTTAAAAAATTCTTTTAATTTCATTTACCCGCTTGCCAAATTTCATAACGATCCGACTAAATTTACTCAAGTTATCGTCGAACGAACATTCATAATGTTCATAAAAATTTTCAGGGGCGAACCACTAGTTGAACGAGCGAGCGAAGTTCTCCGAGTCTACTGGAACGATCCGGCGTTTGTATGTATATATGTATAGTTGTATGTATGAAAGTTCGACGATAACTTTAGTAAATTTGGTCGGATCGTTATGAAATTTGGTAGGCGGGTAAATAAAATTAAAAGAATTTTTAAGTTCAAACATGAGCCAAATCGGTCGAGGGGTTGCCGAGATATGGGGTTGTTAAGTTTATATGGGGTCGCGAGTTCACAGTTCGGGGCGAACCACTAGTACTTACAAGTTAACAAGAAGAAATAGTCGAACGATTAACTTTATTCTACTCGGACATTACACAAATTAAAAAACTGTGTCAAATCAGAAAATCTAATAAAATAAATCAATATGCCCACGTTTCTACAAAAAGAAGTGAAATCCCACCAAAAACATTCTGTAAAAAACTAACCAGGTCTCGATGGAGCTACTTGTTTATCTCTAAAAAGTAATGAAATCTAGACAAAGTCGTGCCAAGTCTATGGTTCCTTACTGCGATTTATTTATTATTATAGTTAATGTTGTGAGACTTGGCAGTTGAAGGGTACCCAAGGGTACAAAACCGCACCATGACGCAGGTGCTCCATGACACCATTGCACCAATCTGTCGCCAGAACCGCTTGTCTACCCTTCAACGACCAAGTCTCACAACATTAACTATAATAATAAATAAATCGCAGTAAGGAACCTTAGACTTGGCACGACTTTGTCTAGATTTCATTACTTTTTAGAGATAAACAAGTAGCTCCATCGAGACCTGGTTAGTTTTTTACAGAATGTTTTTGGTGGGATACATTTGACGCAGTACTGAGTCGACCTTTTGTATGGAACAGCTGATATTTTTTTCGCTCCATTTTTTTCGCCACCTGGTTCAAGTTGTTTGTAGTGATCAGTAGAAAGCCTACTTAAAGTTCCGCTATTGACTTAGAGTGCACCCTGTAGATGTACCTAAACATCATCGTGATGTTTGGTGAAAAGTGTAAACTTTTTGTCGTAATACTTGAAACTTTTTAGTTTAAAAAAACGAAAAGATAAATTTTATGTGTGTATCGGTCGGCAAAAATATTACTTACGTGTCACTAGTCTTCACTGCTTTGCACGCTTCACATGTTTTTTCAAGAGGCACTGGATCGATACCTGTATTGTTCTCTTCCACTTTTGCACAGATATTATACAACTCTTCATCCCAAGCAGAGTTTACAAAATCACTGTATTTTTCTAGATTTTCTTCTTTTGATGCGGACACTTTAAAACAATCACTCATGTTGTTGGCGGTACTATTACTTGGCACAGATGCAATCACACACTGAAACAATTTTTGAATGTCGAACTCTATTTATTAGGTAAAACATTACAATTAGTGATGTCATTAGACATCACCGATGGAGTCTATTTATTAATTACGTTCCACCTTATTTTCTGGTGATTAGCAAATTGTCTAATTTAATCTTTTGACGCTTTGTGTGGCAACTTCTATGAAATCATTAAAGAGCCTACAATATTTATTTATTTCATTCCCAGTAATTATACAGGGTGTTAAAAGACCGCCAACAAAGCGGGAAACCACGTATTGTCCTCATCATAAGGAACATTTTTGCCCAAGGAACTTTGCCTGGGAAATCAACGGTTTCCAAGATAATTAGGTTCAAAGTCGGACTTTTCAAAACTTTTTTTTTGTAGAAATGCATTCAGTATCTAGTTTTAACATACTTTCTCAAGAAGCCATATCAAGATTATAAATATTTCTTGCAAAAATCAACGTTAAAATTGCAACCCGCAATGTATTCTAAACATCGGCACTTCAAGCTTAAGTAACATAAACTTATACCTATGCTTGCGCAGTATTACTTCTGTGCGTTACACGTCCATTGCGTAATAAAATATTTTTCAAAATTATAACCTACAAAACCAAAATCATTTACCAGCAATAATTTATCGAAAAAGTACTTTGTTTTGGTGTCTAGTATGCGTGGCTTTCGGGTCTGTTGGCGGTCTTTTAAAACCCTGTATATAAAATACAACAAAAGTGGACATCTCTCAATGCCGTTCACTGATTGAGTAAATATTTGAAGGTTATTAAAAATATTCGTAGTCTACGTAGTGTCTCAGTTAGGCATCGCCCGGAAGCCGATCGGTATAATATCGGCAGAGGCTCATGTAGAACACGCGTGGGCAGGCTTCCTGGGTCGAACACTGCAGTCGCTACACTGGTTACATTATTGCCATTATAGCCTTTTCAATTATACACCGACTCAATGCTCACTATAATAATACCCTTGGAGAAGTATTGCAGTGGTGTTGTCCAGAATATTTATAGCTCCAGATGATTGGATGATGAGACGAAGGTAATGCGGGGTGTAGGTCAGTGGCAGTGACCTTTAAGAAACCTACATACGACTAAATACAGGGTATTGTTTTGGTAAGTAAAAAAAAAATGCAAATTTTTTAACCCTGTAATTTTTTTCATAGTGTTCCCTAGAAAATAATGTTAAAAATAATGTCTCATCATCATCATCATCATCATCAGCCCAACTCTGCCCACTGCTAGTTATAGGCCTTTTTCTTCTCCCCTTTGGCCACCTCTCGCGGTCCCTCGCCTGTCTCAGGCACTAAGTACGAATTATAAAAAAATATTAAACACAATTAAGGCATCAGTTATCCATCACTGTTAAAGGGCTTAAAGGGGTCAAACAAGCACCACCTTCGGAAAAAAATCCTAGCTTCTCTTCTATTATTTAATTTTATAGCTTCTTTTAAATATCAACTATCGACCACATTAGCTTCTCTAACAAATCTGTACAGTGTACCTTGGTGGATGAACATCATAGCCGGTAGGCATTAAAGCCACGTCTGCGCTAACAATTATTGGTATCAGTTCATATACGGTGTAACGGTAGGAGCACGAGATTAGACCCTGAACCTTATTGGCGACCCCACGCGCGCCGACACACAATGCTAGTACCCTAAAGCAGGGCTTCCCAAAGTGGGTACCGCGGTACCGCGAGCGTATGCCAGAGGTACCGCCAGCGTATGCCAGCGGTGCCGACACATTATCTTAATTTTCACTAACATTTTGGAAGTGGAAGAATTTCATTTTTAGGGTTTCAGACCTCCAAAGGAAAAAAGGTACCATTATAATTTATAGGATCATTTTGTTGTCCGTCTGTCTGTCTATCAAGACCTTTTTCTCAAAAACGCGTGGAGGTATATCAGATTGTAATTCATATCACAATACTAAGGACTGCAGTCCCTTGGAGCCTAAAAAATGAAGCTTCTAAGTTAAAGGAATCAAAAGATGCGAGAAAAAAGATGCTAGCTAGTGGAAGGTAAATGAGCATTAAACTCGATTGTGTTTTCTTGTTTTCCTAAGTAGTCAAACCACTTTGAGTAGGCGTGCCGCGATTTTTTTTAGCACAACAAAGTTGAAAAAAAGTTTGGGAACCCCTGCCCTAGAGTACCCGGAGAAGCCGGCCACTCGTGTATAGTCACTGATACTGCACTTACTGTAGACTAAGAAGGTACCCGAAGAGGCTGCATTTTGTCTCTAACGGTTGAAATTGACTTTTGTAACATTTTGGGGTTACAGAACGGGTTACAAACTGAACATAGAGCAATGGGTAGTCATTATGGCGAGTTGAGTCGAATGTTACGTTACACGGAATTTTTTTTCGACTCATTTTCCAACCATTGGGTATATGTGGCACTATCTGTGGCTTCGTCATTGTTATGTTATTTATTACTTATTCGTAGGCATTTTTTCCAACTCGATCGTTTTCAAGTTTAAAGTTTTCGATATATTTATCCTTTGACTGACTTCTTCACTCGCTTGATGTTTAAAAAATAATAGGAAAGTTTTGATTTTTGGCGGTCGACTTTTATAAGTTAATTAGTTAGACCTAGAAGTTGGTCACATTTATAATAATTATGCTTCATTTTCAAGAAAAAAATATTGCTATTATTTTGACAATCCATCTCAATGCCGCTTATTTGCGTTACCCAATTTCTGTAGTAGTGACAAAAATAACATTGGGCTCGCCACAACCGAGCGTTTTATAAACCAGATGACAGCTAAAAAATGCAACTTAACGCTTTATGCATCCATCCATCCGTTTTTCCAGCATTTTCTACAGGGTAATATTTGTTAACGACAATTTCTACCAAACCATACAAACCATTTTTTACAGGACGCCACAAATGGGGCAGCAAAATATTAACTGTTCCATTTATTTGGTGCAGAGCAGAACTTACTTATGTATGGATCATCTAATTTATGTTTTGTTCTGTTTTTTTAAGCAATACGAAAAGTTGTTGTGATAAGTAGAAAGACTAACGAATTCAATAAAGAATAATTTATTTCCCTGAAAAAAAATACTGTAGCTAGTATTTTCAAGTAATAAGCATTGAACTCTGCGCCACATTTTGTATTGGAAAAACGCCCGTGTGGCGGGCCCTTAGCCGTCAATTATGCAGTATCGTAGATGAAACCGTGAAATCCGCAACAGCTACGCAACATCACCACGGGAGCGGAACATTGGGTTGACAAAAAATTGCATCGGAAATTGGCAAGCGTAGCCGATTAGGCATAGTAGGTGGCTGCTCATTGAATTTTTGGCATAGATTTTGCGTAAGAAATGAGTTACGTCAATATTTTCACTCAAAAGTTAGCAAGTACAGTCGGCTACACGCTAGGATACCCCTTTTTCTTCGATTGGCGCCCTTATGCCGGGCGGTAAGAGCTGCCATAGGGTATCTGTGACTGTGGCCGCCCGTACCTAACTCTCTGTCAGTCATAATGACTGGAGACTTGAATAGATCACGTTTCTTGCGCATTGATTCACAACGAAAAAGGCTAAAATGATTTGCAATGTAGATAGATGGGATTGACAAGATATCTTCGGCTTCTTTGTGGTTTAGGGTGGCATTAATAGTCGTAATCTCAAGCTCGAGCTCAAGTAGGTGAACTCAGAAAACCAATTCACCTACTTGAGACCTTGGCTAATGTCAATGTCAAGCTTAAGCTAGTGTCTCTTAATATGCTGACAGCCAAGGCTTGACATTAGCTTATTTTGTTTTCCGAGATCACCTACTTGAGCTCGAGCTTGAGCTGACGACTATTAATGCCACCCTTAAATTAAAAAAAAACTCAGTGGTATCATGACATCTCTATCTCCTGGTAGCTCTATGTCCCAGCGGTCTATCCCTCAGCGCATTCTCGAGGGCAGTAGCCGATATGGCGCAGATAGCCGGACGCTGCCGCGCGAGAAACAATGAGCCCTAAGCCTCTATGAAACCGTCCGGCTCATATCTGTAACATATCGGGAGAGACCGTTAGGCAGCTCGTCCCTCGGTCTTAACGAGCGCTTTTCTTTTTGGAATCACGACACTGAGATTGCTTTGTTGACCGCTAGTGATGTTCCAAGAACGATCAGAGCTAGTGAAACTGGAGAAAAAAAAGGCGCTAAACTCAAATTTTTAATTCGAGTCCACGGAATGACAGTTGTTAAAAAGGCTTTATCTGACAGCAGCATACTAGCAACTGTTATTCCGTGGACTCGAATAAAAAATTTGAGTATAAATACTTAGTATTAGATAGTAATAAGTATCTGATTTATATACCTTTTTTTTACTTCAGATAATATTTTGACGTTCAATGTAAATAATTTATTTATGGCATATTGAATCAAAACAATTGATTCTGATTCTGATTCCTGCCGTTCGTTTATATTGTTACGTTACATACAGGCCCGGTTTCTGAATTGAGAATTTTACTATGTAAATACTTAAGTATCGTTCTGTCACGTTCTTTTGTGAGAAATATGCAGAGGCAGAACAATACTTAAGGCTCCGTATAAGGCTAACTAGCGCCACCAATGTTGAAAAAATCATATCTACCTTCAGAAGAAGTTTCTGAAAAAATCCTAAGATGAGCTCATGCGCCATGCTTTTCTAGATTTTTAAGTGTAGGTACCCAACTCAATTTCTAGTCTTAAGCTAAAAAATTTTCGATAACCGCAAAAAACGGCCGCTTTTGGCGGTTATCGAAAATTTTTTAGCTTAAAAGTAAATTTCGAAGAGGGTATCTACACTTAAAAATCTAGAAAAGCATGGCGCATAGGCTCATCTTAGGATTTTTTCAGAAACTTCTTCTAAAGGAAGATATGATTTTTTTAACATTGGTGGCGCTAGTTAGCCTTATACGGAGCCTTAAGTGCTTTCTTAGTGAATTTCTCAATTCAGAAATCGGCAGACAGTCATTTATAAGTTTGACCGCTATGTGTGAGGGTGTGTCTGTCTGTGGTACCTCAGCTTTTAAAAGGGTAAACCGATTTGGATGCGGTTTTTTTAATTTGAAAGCTTTTTTTTAGCGAGTGTTCTTAAATAATATGCTTTATCAAAAGCGGTTTAGCCGTTTACAAGATCTGCTAATTTGAAGCCAAAATGTCGGGGGTTAAATGTTTAATGGGTTAATGCAACTGATTTACAAGAAGAATTGCTTGCCGTCGGTAAGAAGAAGTTTAAATTATTGAAATGTCCTCACATTTTAGAGAATTCCAGATTGTTTTTCTAGTGAATTCTTATGATGGATGTTAAAGTTTGCAATAAGTTAATTAAGTTAATGAAAATGAGAATCGTTTGTTTAACGACGCAACTTAAAAGATTATTAAAATTGAACATTTACAAGTGCCTTTTACAGCAAAATAATAAATGCATTAATCCTCCGGATACTATCAAAACGGCGCATTGAATATAAATAAAATGACTACTCCTGAGAGCATCTCTTAGTAGCCAGATAAACCCCATTCGGGCCACGCAGTAGCATCCAATATGGTCTCATAGTTATCTGATAGCCTTAAACGCGAACCTCAACCTAACCGCTTGATTCGATAACACTATGTTACAAATCTAGCGGTCCTTTACCGTCGTACAGTAGCTGAGCGAGCGAGATAGCGCGATATCTAGCTGCACTATCTCTATATCGTATCTATAGGCCGTGAATCGGGCATCTGATAGCCGCTTAGTCTCAGAATGGTAGCCATTACCTTGGGGCAGAGAATAGTAGGAAACACATAAAATATAATGGGCCACAATTATCGTGTGATTGTCGTCTAGCACCGCGCGTATTAGTGTAATTATCTAGGTCTTGGATGACTAGTCACTTGGGATTTTTAAACTATAAACCACAGTCACGTGCCTCAAGGAGATCTAATTTGTCAACTTTATCAGTCCCATGGCAGAGACTGGGGTTGAAGCGTAATACACGACCACGAAAAAAGCGGCTATCAATTATATCACTCAACATTTCCCTTTTGAGCCACGTGTAAAATAGTTTTTTTTTTACATACCAGTAAAATGTATGTTGCCTATAGGAGTAAGCTTATGCGATAATAATTTATTGCATGTTTTGCATCGCAAAATAGCAACAAGTGAGTCGTAATCCTTGTTAGCCCCTGTATTTTCTATAAATCACCGCAAAAAATTGTGTTTCTTAAATCTAAAAAAAATATTAAACACTGGAAAATTGCTCTTATTTTACAGTGCTTTGACTATCGACGCGCGAGTGTTTTTTTTTAGAATAGAGGCGCAGTGTGCTTATTAGCGTGTGCGGAGCAATCACCTATTCTAATTCTAATAAGTTCAATTAATTGTAGAGCAGACTGTACAATGTTAAACCTTAAACCTCCAGCAAAGCAGAAGCATGCGTCTTCAAGACAGGATTAACGGCATCATCAGCAAGCACAATACATTTGAGTCAACACCAACATTGCTGTGCCATAGTGCCTACTACGCAGCCGGTATCTGGTGTAAAGGTTTGAGTACACCGGTAGCGGAAAGCTATTGAAAATAACACTGCCATCCTCCAACTGCAAGGGCCTCCACCGCAGACAATCGATCGGAGATCGTTGCATTATTTTAGATTGATCGAGATCTACAAACAGGGGAAAACGGCAATGATAATGGATAAGATTAGCAGCTGACCGATGGAGCTGGTATGAAAAGGCTTGGAGTTGCTATGAAAGGGAAATTTCCTCTATTACTAGCTTTTCGAGTATATAGCTTGCAGTGTATGCTCGACCGGCGCTTATTTATTATGCGTCCGAACTTATAGCAATTCTTCTTACTTATGATGCGTCCGGACCTCGCCCGTGAGATCGACAGCGCTAAAACATTAAATAAATAATGGCCAGCGAAGATGATAATATGATTCGTCTGGCCATGAATAGAAGGGCGTGTGAAGAACTAACCTCCAATAGTAGCAAGAAGAAGATAGTCTTAATGCTTCTAGCTCATAATTTACACTCGATCGGCGCTTATTTATGACGAATTGCCTCGAATAGTGGACCGACCATATCACTTAAGTATGAGACGTCACATCGAGGTTTACAGCTCGATACACCTATGTCTGTCTGTACCGCTCTATGAAGATCAAAAGAGTGATATATATTGTATGGCGCTCAATGAAAAGCCAGCTGAAAAAGAAGAAGGCAGCGGTATCTCTTTCTAGCTCGCAGTGTATACTCTACCGGCGCTTATTTATGACGCGTCCGAACAAACGGATGCGCGCCGCGGGACCTCGCTCGCTCCTACGCGTGCCGGTAGTCCGCCCAAAGGATAAACTCTACGCTTTATCTTTGGAACCTTTTGAGCCGAGACCACAGTCCACATACGTAATAGTTGGAGAGCTGGTGACCAATCGAGATATTTTTTCGTACAAGGCTGGGAGTTAGTAGGCTGATAGAGTAGACTTCGCTGAGTCTGGGAAAAATATTTTTTTGGTCCGGTCGCGGTTGAAAGTTAGATTTTTTCGACTTTGAAAGTTTAATTGTATGGATTGAGTCATTTCTTTTTTGTCTACAAGGCTGGGAGTTTTTAGGCTGCCTTTTTAGTCTCCGCTGATCACGAAATCACTATTTATTACTAGCCAAACGCGGTAGAAATATTGTTTTTTATAACCTAGAAAGTGTGAATTTTTGGGTTATAAAAATCAAACTTTCAACCACGCTCGGCCAAATAAACCAATATTCTCTTGTTCAACGGAGTCTCAACAACTAAAATAGAAGTTTCTAGCTTTGTACGACAAAAAAAAATACTGAACTCATACATTTAAACTTTCAAAGTCGAAAAAATCTAACTTTCAACCGCGACCGTGCCAAAAAAATATTTTTCCCAGACTCAGCGAAGTCTACTCTATCAGCCTACCAACTCCTAGCCTTGTACGAAAAAATATCTCGATTGGTCACCAGCTCTCTAACTATAACTTGTGCCAGGGCCAAGAACATAGGCTCTTACAATGAATAAGAGTACGACTAGTGCTACCAACCCTCCGGATTAGGTGTCTAAAAATGAAATGAAAACGTTAATTTTGAAATGTGGACGGGGATTATTTAGGGCAGCCACATAGTGGTGGACTTGTTACAGTGCGATGATGGTCGGTGGATAGAGCAGTTGATGGGTCGATAAAAAGGAAGGCGTATATGGCATTTAAAGAGGGCTGGATAGATAGATAGATGTTTGACTGTATTTTGGCTGTTAAACTGATTTTTAAAAACAGTTAATAACAACCAAAATTTAGATATTACCTATAACAGGGTTATGCAAAACATAAAACTAAGGAAAATCATTAAACAATACCAAGAGGTTAAGAGGTAGCTATCACTTAGATAGAGGCTAAGATGTTTCTACTGATATTTCTTTTGGTACACGTGTCAACTAAATACACTGGGTACTTATTTTCTGCACATCCCTTTGTGTTGCAAATAAGGATCTCTTATGACTTACTCAGTGCTTTTATTTATGTAACACATAATAAGAGTTGTAGCTGAGAAAAAAACTGAAGGTATAATTAATAAAATGTGAGAAATAACTGACATATCGCGCCTTTTACGTGTCGCGTTCGTGAATAAATTTTATTCGCGCTTATGGTGTTAGACACTTCGGCGTGAGAACATATTTGAATTACTCGTAGATATTGCACGGTTTTTGTTTATACGTTAAAGCTTTTGACTCATCGGTAGCAATTATTATAGAAACTTGACTGACAGTCATAATTCATATTGCTACATTCCACACCGCTCTTTATTCAAAATGTTAATTGTACTATGTGCACATGACGATTGTCCTCATAGGTTGAGAGCTGGTGACCAATCAAGATATTTTTTCGTACAAGGCTGGGAGTTGATAGAGTAGAGTCGCTGAGTCTGGGAAAAAAAAATTCTTGGGCCGGTCGCGGTTGAAAGTTAGATTTTTTCGACTTTGAAAGTGTTAATTGAGACTTTTTTTTGTCCTCAAGGCTTAAATTTAAAAAAAGTCTATCTTACCGACATTCTCCATTCGACAATAAACGTTGATTTAACAGCAATGGTTTCGAACCTACAATATTTTCAAGTCCGATTCATAGATAGATAGATAGAAAGACGTTTATTAATAGCCACGGAAATAGGTACAATGATAAAAAATAAAAACAGAACATGGACCCACAATTACTTACATACTAGGTACAAGCGACATAACTGTCAGAACATCTCCGCAGCTAAAACTAGGAACTGACTCAGCACTTGTTGTAGATTACCTATGTAAGCCTACCACACTGATTTTCAGTCAGCCCCTGAGTCATCCTTAAGGCTGGAAGATAGCAGCGTGGCGGGAAATTCAAAATTTTCACAGTTTTTTACATTTTGTAGCTCATCAACAAGTTTTTGGGCAATGCCAATGCTTCGTAGACCAGAACACATAATCGGCTGAATTATTGTTGTTCTGTTGTTTACAATAATGAAAAGAATACTGTTTTGTTGCCGCGACCGAAAAATCGCTGAACAAAAATTGCGTCAGTTTAGCTACAAAATGTAAAAAACTGTGAAAATTTTGAATTTCCCGCTACGCTGCTTTCTTCCAGCCTTAGCTTTCTTCCAGCCTTAAGTATGTCAAGTACCTTCCCAACCAGAAGCGAGCCAACAAAACCCGTAGGTGCAGCCGTCAGACAAGCGCTAACGTCTCAATAGGGTTCGCTGTAAATAGCGCTGCAGCCTTATATGTGCGTCGTGAAGAATCTTCGCTGTCGGGCGCTAGACGTACTCTGCGTGCTCCGGTCCGTGCCCAACTGTACAGCCTTCAGTGGGTTTAGTTAAATATATTAATTACTAGCTTTTGCCCGCGACTTCGTCCGCGTGGACTACAGAAAAAGGATATATGCTTTACTTTGCTCTTAAGTGTAAAAGCGTGATAATATGTAACCTATGTGTTTTTCTGATGTCTAAGCTATCTCTATTCCAAATTTCATCTAAATCCGTTCAGCCGTTTCAGCGTCAAAGAGTAACATCCATCCATCCATCCATCCATCCATCCATCCATCCACACTAATTTCCCACCAACTTTTGTTCTACGAGTTTGGTGAAAGCGCAATTTTGTTCAACAAAAAAAAACAAGTAACTGCAAAGAAAATGAGAATACTTTTGATGTTTGCTTCCTAGTAACTAAAGTCTATTTAAAGTAACTAAATTAAAAGGTCCTCTCATAATTAATACGTTAGCACGATAATTGTTTCAACAGTACCTTCGTTAGTGTGAAGTTTTCTTTTTCTTTACAAAATATGTGTGGAAAACCAACAAAAATAGTGCTAATCCATGGTATAGCAGAAGATTTCAGTTAACTGCAAGTTAACTGCAGATCAAGTTTTATGACCTACATTTTAGCGGCGGAACAAAAATTAAAGAACTTAACTAAACCCTATGCATTTTTCTTGCTGTTTGAATTTAAAGCTCGTGGCAAAGTTTAGAAAGGATTCATGGAATTCCAGAAAAAATAAAATGGCTGAACTTAACCTATAACAACAGTATCCTGAATAATTCGGGTGAAGCGAAGTCGGCCGGACGAATTGGGAACCCACCAGCCATTCTTTAAAGGAACATAGTTAAGGCACTTCCTTTTCAGGCGTGGCGGAATAGAACATCTGTTCCTAACCAGGACAAAGGTGACCCTCTCTATATAATTGCATATTCCTGACCCTACCTTCCGTGCGGGTCCTTTGTTAACGAACAAAACGCAACCTATCTGCAGTGTTATGCAACCCGCGTTTAGTTTATGCTAATTTCTTTATCTGGTGATAAAATCTAGCCTCTGTGCCATGCTTTAACCTCACCGGATCTAAGTTAAAACAAAAGAAAATCAAAATACAAAAACGAACTTCCGAGTGTTGGTTGGTGGACAGTAAAGCTCATCCATCACACACAAGCAGCTATAATGTATACAGGGTAATTTTTAAATAGCTTTATTCCCGAAACAACTTCTAAATGTGATTTCCAAAGTTTTTTTTTATGTAGCCTCCATAGTGTCCCTCTGCTGGGCAAAGGCCTCCCCTTTCCAAAGTTATTTTAGATTTTTATTAATGTACATTACATTAGTTGTATATACTCGTACACAGGTATAGTAATGTATAACATAGAGCTGTAGTTGTTGCTGTAGTGTGTGGTCTCCTGTCAATTTATATGGAAAGAGGCATTGAAATACCTATATCGTGTTCTACTATACATCTTTACATTAAATTCTACTGTGACGGTCGTTACTATTATTGTTATATTTTCGTTTTGTTGGTTGTCTGCGATAATAAAACTATTTATTTATTCAAATAGTAAATCTTCATTGGTCTCAGAAGCACAACGAATTTTGACACCTTGTTATGTTTAGGTTAAGTTAAGCAGAAGCACCCGAAAGTTACCAAAGTCGCCAACAAATTAACAATGGAAGATGTACAGTCGCCCACACGCTAGGATACCCCTTTTTGTTCGATTGGCGCCCTTATACCACGCGCGGTAAGAGCTGCCATGGGCTATCTGTGGCTGTGGCCGACCGTACATAATAATAATATGTACACTCAAAAGGAAAAGCGTTTTAAATCGAACGCATGTCAAAGTTATCAATAAGAGAAACTACACGCCCTGTCACTGAGATGCGAGCGTGTGTCGAATCGGATCGAAACGTGATTGTAACCCATGGGTTTAAGCACCTTTTAAATTACATAGATACACTGATACATAATCGTCTAATAATATATACTGTTTATAGTCATTGCGGCGGAGGGTCCATGGATGCGGATTGCTAGGGACCGTGAGAGATAGCGCGAGGGGAAAAAGGCCTATACCCAACAGTGAGCAGAGGTGGGCTGATTATAATGATTAGGTGCTGTAAGACCCTTGCAAAAGCGTGCCGAAAAGTTAAATTATGAATAAATGCTACATCATATCTTAAATATTTAGCATTTAACGCCGATACTTAACGTCATACAAAATACTAAAAGAAAATCAAAGCATGTAAGAGATCTTTACAGAATTGCCAAATACATTTTGTGCCTTACATCACGATATAATATCATCAATCAAACATTACAAGGACCATATGCTGATTTTATTCAAATCCCAAAGGATTATCTGGCTCACCCACGTGCCAAGAAAACTACATTTGAAACTCGACTTTACTGTTCAACTTATTGTATCCAAAATCTGTTGTTAGAACATAGGTTTAGAGTCGAAAGTCGTGCCAAATGGTTAAGCTTCAAGGATGATGGTTTGACGTTCGTCTAGCAATTTGCTTAGGTGTTTTACATACAAAGCGTTATAAATATTTCTTACGGTTAGACGACCTAACCTCTCAGTGATTTGGGCCCTTCCTTCTTTATTAAGATACCTCAATACTAAGGCTTGTTCTTTGACGTAAGTACAGTCTCATGAAGTGGTAAATAATGTAAGAATTCGCGCCGAGAAGAGAATATCATCACGAAATTAATTACACATTATTGACAAGATATTATGTTTGTTTCTAGTTTACTCCATCTAAAACATGTCCCTCGCACGGCAGCATCCGTATAAGAGTTTTACCCATGCTGTATTTTTTTTTCTCTATATGACAAAATATTGCTGTTAGAAAAAATGTAGAGCGAACTAAGTGATGGATGTCCGAGTTAAGTTACGGCTGACAGGATTTTTTGTATCTGTAGCAAAGAAGGAAATACGTCAAGCCGGAATGCCCCGTCCATTTGAAAGCTCAAAGCGGATGACACCCATCCATACATCCGACGATTTATGCGTCAAACGCGATGTAAATGTATGTAAAATAGAGTCGTCTCGTTATGAAATACGCGCGTGGCTCGGGACTGAGACAACAAACACGATGAATAATGGTGCTAGCGAGACGGAAACAACAGTAGCTGTTTGTCATTGGGGGCTGTGGACGCGAGGGCTTTCAATGAGATAAGCTTCGATCAAGGATAAAACTAGATACAAGATAGAACTCTGAAATGTGTCTGGAAGAATAGATGCCCCAATTGCCTTTGGGAGCTTATTTGCTCGTTGTCCATGCAATTAAAGTAAAACTGTACACTAATGCAATAAGGTTGACATTCGAATATTAGACGTATGGTCGAAATGATGTTTCGTATTGTTATACAACGTGTTACAAAAGATCCTAACTCTTTTTACAGTGTAATAGCACCGGGTGACAGGGATCACCACCTAAATATTTTTTTTGCTCTGTGACGTTCCGTTGATTTTTAAATGAATAAAATGTGAACGCTGTGGCGGGAGAAAAGTATTTTTAGATATTGTTTTCATTGACTTTCGCAATGTTTTAACAACTCAAACCTATGACAATGCATCTACACACACAAACATATTTTTAATATTGAGCTAATACCAAAAGCAAAAAAGTTACAAAACATTTTAAATTTTGAGGTTATAAAATAAAAATGTTTTTTTTCAACTTTTTTCACAGAATTGACATCCTGTTGACCAGTAGGTTACACCGTGTAAAAAGAGTTAGGATGTTTTGTAACACGTTGTATTGCTGATATCTTTTGTTTCTGTGGGGACACGTTTTTATTGTGATTTTATAGGTACGTAATGCGGATTCTATGGGATTTAGTTCGGTGGAGATAAGGGACTCAAAGAAGCTGAAATCTCTTGCACTCTGCTATTGTAAACGTAGTAAGACTAGTGGTTCGCCCCGAACTATGAACTCGCGACCCTATATCTCAGCAACCCCTCGACCGATTTGGCTCATGTTCGAACTTAAAAATGGCTCATGTTCTCTTTGCCTCATTTACCTGCCTACCAAATTTCATGACGATCCGAATAAATTTACTCAAGTTATCTTCGAACGAACATTCATACATTCAAACATACATACATACAAACATACATACATACATACAAACGCCGGATTGTTCCAGTAGACTCGGAGAACTTCGCTCGCTTCGCTCTCTCGTTCAATTATGTAAGGAGTGGTTTCATTTGGAAAAGTTAGCGGGAACTTCGCAAGTAGTTCAGTTTGAAAATCTAATTTTTTACTCAATATGGTTGTAGTTTATTGGGTGCTGCTGCGTTAGCATAAGGTTCGGTTAGAGCGTATCCATGGCTACGCACTCTATCCCACTCTACGTCAAACAAAAGAGTGAGATGCATATTATTATAGTTTTAACCCCCTTATGTACTGCCTAACCCAGCTTTATGCTACGCTTGCAGAAAAAGCAACCTAAGAGGTTGCTTAACTTTTTATACCTCTAATTTTTACAGAAGGTTCGTGCGGAATAACTGTTTCAGTATGGCAATGCATTTTTAAAAAGAGATTCTGCAGTTGGCTATGTTTTAATTAAACGAAACACATTACAGGTCACATTAGATAAGAAAAGACATGTACAAAGGCGAGCTTATCTCTGTAAGAGATCTCTTCCAGCAAACATTGTTTCAATGCAGCAGAACCATTCTCAAAGTTTGACAACACTTTTCTGTATCATCGTTCAAAGAAATCGTTCAAAGTTACTTTGACTGTAGAGCCATAGTAACTTTTAACGACATAAACACGGTTGGTTCAAATCGGATCGCATCAGGGTTAATTAAGTAGGTAATTTTATTAACTTTTTATCCCGCACCACTACGCAGTTTCGATTGAGTTTCGAACAAAATTATCTACAGGGTGCATTCTAAGTCGATAGCGCAACTTTATAAGCTATCTACTGATCAATACAAACAACTTGTACTAGGTGGCGAAACAAATGGAGTGAAAAAAATATCAGCTGTTCCTTAAAAAAGGTCGACTCAGTACTGCGCCAAAATGTATGAAACAGCTGATATTTTTTTCGCTCCATTTTTGTCGCCACCTAATACAAGTTGTTTGTATTGATCAGTAGACAGCCTACTTAAAGTTCCGCTATCGACTTAGAGTGCACCCTGTAGACTCGCTCGAAAACTGGCGCATCGTAGCAAACGTTACAGCTACAACACAGGACCAAATCCGTGCAGCATCTAAGCAGCACCAAAGCACCCCAGCCTAGAACGGTTGATATTTAAATACGTTGTTGTTGGCGGCGGCGCGGGCGAGCACTTGTACGATTTGACAGGTGATAGCAACGCCCGCCCGGTGATATACGGCGGCGCGCGCGCACCGATACTGCACAGCTGCGGGACCATTGTACTTGGAGGGTTCCGATTCTGCTAAAAAGTGTCCTGCCGGGCTAAGAAGAAGGGTGGTATTACAGAACAATCACAATCATTAAGTACAGTTTAAACGTGGTTTAAACTGTCACAGATGGATGAATGACTGGGCGGGTAGAGTTGAAACTGTCATCTATGAGCGTTCTGTAATTATTCTCGTGCCACCTTTAGGGTGGTATTCTAGAACGCTACTTAAACTCAGTTCAAACTAGAACGCTACTTAAACTCTGTTTAAACTCAGTTCAAACTAGAAAACTCCTCGAACTCTGTTTAAACTCAGTTTAAGTAGAGTTTTGTAGTATCGACTGTCTATAAAACAGTGCATGGTTTGATTTGAATATCCCTCCCTTCATATCAAAACATGCACTGCTTTATCGACAGTCTGAACTCTGTTTAAACTGAGTTTAAGTAGCGTTCTAGAATACCACCCTTAGAATCGGCGTGTGTCGATAGTTTTATCTATATTTTCATAGTTCACAAGGACTGTAACAGTCTTGAAAGTTAAACAGCCCCGATGGCACAATACCACGACAAAAGTTTTTATCCCAAAAGTTTACGCCTTACGTCGGAGTCTGTAGAAATGCAATCAAGGAAAAAATACCGCCTAGTGCGAGTGGGACTCGTGCACCGAGGGTTCCGTACTACCATTCTATGCATTAATTTGGAAGAAAAATAAAAACGAGGTAGGCTGCATACAGTGCCATCTAGAGTTGAGATCTGGAACTAATATGGGCGTTAGTTTCTATGTCGTGATACAACCCTCCATTTCTTGTATAGGGACCCCATTTTTTGTCGTATCTTTTGATTCCGTTAATTTAGAAGCTTGATTTTTTGGGCTCCAATAAGGGACTGCAAATTTGAGTATTTTGATATACATTTCAACCTGATACCTCAACGTGTTCTTGAGAAAAATGTCTTGACAGACAGACAGTCGGACAACAAAGTGATCCAATAATGGTTCCGTTTTTAGGTCCAGAACCCTAAAAATTTCCACATGCTCTGAAAGCGGAGTTGTCCTGAAGCGGACTGACCGCCCTTTCTTTCCTTTCTCCCTTTCTTTAGGAGTAAGCAAAAACGACTATGGTTAACAGAATAGGGCTCTTTTGCCCCCCGGATATCGGTACTCCGCCTAACAAGTATAAGGTGACAAATACAAGACTACATAGGAGAAGGACAGTGGAATAATTTTCACGCGGTTTCGACGAAGGTTAACTTTGGTGATCACTCTGTATCACAGATCAGCCCCTGTATTCTCTAAAATATCCACCGTAAAAATAACTGTTTCTAAATCTCAAAAATAAGATTGTTTATTTAAATAAGGGCTATTTTTGAGTGTTTTAATGCTCAAAGGTTGGGTGTTTTTTTTACATAATAGACCCGCAGTAGTCTCTTGATACTAGGTATATGGTATTTAGTCAATTCGTCAGGAGTATATGTCACGACATAAGTTGGAGAATTACAGTACTGTGCAGCATTTACTTTCGTCCCATGTCAGGCTCTCTACCTACTCTTGAAGCAATTTTTCAAGATGGCACCATATTTCAGGAATTTAGTGCGTTTTATGTTTTTATTGTATTGTACAGTCAGCCACACGCTAGGATGCCCATTTTTGTTCGATTGGCGCCCTTAGCTAAAAAGGGGTATCCTAGACTGTACCAGTGTACCTACTTTATTGTACCCCTTTTTCGTTCTATGTTGACTTCGGCGCTGAAATAAGTAGGAGAGTAAGTGCGCTTAATTCTGTAATCCCATTTAATCGTCCAAGCCCTTTGTCAGAGGCTCAAGAAGCAGATTACCTTTCTCCGGCCAGTCCAGTCCAAGGGCCATGTTAATTTGTTGTGAAAGCGTCTTCGTCCTACACGTGCGACGCTGATCCGGCGCTTGCGCATAGAGAGACGCAATTACGCGACATTTGAATATTCCATTCGAGCATTTTGAATTTGTAATCGTCGTGACTCATTCTTTGGGATGTGGTGCGTTTGTTGATTTGATTAATCGCTTTAAGGAGTAAATAGGATGGTTATAATTAAATTTGTAAGTCGCCCCGCTAAGCCTGTGTCTAAAAACGTTGCAAGTAGTGATATTTTTATATCTTTCTACAGGGTGCTACAGAAAAGTCCTCTCACTGTGGTTAAACTCATCAATACATGTAATTTTTACAATAGGACTAACTGCAAAATCTCGAAAAAATAGTACATGTAAGTACAAACATAAAATCATTAGTTGCAAAACTTATTTGTATCTAAGTAACAAACTGAAATTCATTCGTTGTAAAATTACCCCATTAGATCACAAATTATGTACGATACTATTGCAAAATCTTATTAAAATATCGTTATCACAATCTACCAGCCTAAATTAGGAGGGTAGAACGTATTAAATACGTTCATGTAACTGACCACCAACTCAGCCAACTAAACCCCAATTAGTCTGACCAACCCATCCAGTCGCAATCTCTATGACCGAACAAACTATTTGTTACTCAGGTCACGGGAGCAACGCCGCACCAAACCTGAAGCTCTGTTGAAACGGCACATTTACATTCAGTCCCTTAGTGTTCGTCTTATCTTCTATACTTATAATAAAACTCTAGCGAAGTCAATTCTGTACATTGAATATTTTTAGAAAAAAACTAGCAGGGGTTACTAAGTAAACTATACTGAATCCAAAAATGCAAGAAAAACGGTTTATGTCTGTCTGTCTTTCTGTCTGTCTGTCTGTCTGTCTGTCTGTCTGTCTGTCTGTCTGTCTGTCTGTCTGTATGAACACGATAAACGCGACCACCGCTGAATAGTTTTCAACCAAACTTAACATGGTCGTAACTCACGTTTCTGGGAGTAACTTAGGCTATCCGATGTTTTGAATACATTGCGGGTTGCAATTTTAACTTCGTTTTTTGTAAGAAATATTCATAATTTTGATATGGCTTCTTGAGAAGGTATGTTAAGAACGTGATACTAAACGTATTTCTGCAAAAAAAAAAAAGTTTGACTTTGAACCACATTCTTTCGAAAACCTACATTGCGGGTTGCAATTTTTAACTTGATTTTTTGTGAGAAATATCCATAATTTTGATATGGCTTCTTAAGAAGGTATATTAAGAACGTGATACTGAACACATTTCTGAAAAAAAAAAAGTCTGACTTTATTATCTCGGAAACCGTTGATTTCCCAGGCATAGTTCCTTGGGCAAAAATGTTCGTTATGATGACGACTATACGTATACGTACGTATACGTGGTCTCCCGCTTTGTTGGCGGTCTTTTAACACTCTGTATAATAGCACGCTACGACTTTTGGCATTTGGGGCGCATATTGTAAATGAAAAATCGGCATTTGTTTTTATTTTATTTTGGCGGAAAATGTTAATTCTACAAGCGTAGCATAAGGCCGGGTTAGAGCGTATCTATGGGTTTAAAACAATAGGTATCTCACTCTTTTGTTTGACGTAGAGCGGGATGGATAGAGCCATAGATACGCTCTAACCCAGCCTTATGATGCTTGCTGGAGGGAATTGTGAGTGGTTTTCGGTGGAGGTCGGACAAAGTTCATCGATGTTAGAAATGTAGTACTGTTGCGTCGCGGTCGAAATCTTCTGGGTTTGAACCCACGCGAGGTTGAAATTTTTGTTTGTGCCTTTTTTTAAATATTTACTCTACTGAGCCCAACTTGATATTAAAAAAATATATTTTGTTTGCCATAGAGCGGGATAGACAGAGTTATTTGCGGTAGATACGCTCTAACCCAACCTTATGCTTTGCTTGCTGGCTTAGCATGAGAATGGGTAAGACCTTATCTATGGGCTTATAACTTTATCTATCCCACTCTACGTCGAGGGAGATACATAATAAACCCCCATACTTCCCAGGCAATTCTTATGCTAAGCTTCCTGGTATCTTACACGGGCGATACCAAATCTAAACAAAACATATTTAATCATAAATGTATTGTTTAGATTAGGGCACACAAAGACAGACACACAGACAGGCACACCCTCATAAACACATAATCAGACACACACACAAAGCTATCAAACTTATGACACCCCTCTTTGTTGGTCGGGGGTTAAAAAAAACCTTCCTTTTGATTTTTCCTCCACAGTCGAATTTAAATTAAATGTCAAATGTGTAAAAACGCATACGAAGTCGCGGGCACAACTAGTCTTAACTAAAAGTGAAACTTTGGTGTACGGCTAGTACCTACCATAATGATGGGCAAAATAGAAAAAAAAGGAGAAAAATAACATGGCTGTGTAATATCAAGGAATGGAACGGCATCAAAACCGAGGAACAATAATTATTCAGAACAGCCATTAATAGAAAGCGGGGCAGGGAGTTGACTGCCAACCTCCAGTGATGGAGAGGCACTTCAAGCGGCGGATCTAGTCTGAGTGACGATACGTTCTACTAAATTCAAAATTGCTAACAACTAACCGGCCAGTGGTCCTGCGGAGGTAACATCATTACAGTAGCTTCAACGCTATAGATTCAAAGCTCTGCTCGCTCCAGTATGCTTAGCATGGTCGTTTTGACACTCTCTCGAACTCGAATGACAGATGTGCCATGTCTATTGTGCGAGCATGGCAGGCGGGACTCGAGATGGCAATAGATTAGGGTCATGTCATGTCGAGCAAAAAGTAGTTATTGCCATTATAATAAAAATGTTGTATTTTTGTCTCCATCGCCATGTTGGCGTAGAGCCAACTCGAGCCCGACCGACAAGTTGACAGTTTTGCATAGAGAAGGGCCTATCTCGGGCTTACCATGTGTGGCCGTACTGGTGCAGTGAGCGTAACGTAAACCCAGCATAAGACTGGTTCTCTATGGCTGCTCTAATTTAGGAGCACATGCGCTGCTTTTGGATTTCCTACTCTCCTTCTGTTGTTTTGCCGACTGTGGGTTTGCGTAATACGCCTTTGTTATTAGACTAAAGACTTTCTATACCCTATTTATATTTCTGTGTATCTATTCAGCCCATTATCAAAGCCATTGTCGGGCACACGGCCCGCTCACCCGAACCTATCTACAGGGTGCACTCTGATTCGATAGCGGAACTTTAAGTAGGATGTCTACGGATCAATACAAACAACTTGTACTAGGTGGCTAAAAAATGGAGCGAAAAAAATATCTGCTGTTCCGTAAAAAGGTCGACTCAGTACTGCGTCAAATGTATGAAACATCTGATATTTTTTTCGCTCCATTGTTTTCGCCACCTATTACAAGTTGTTTCTATTGATCAGTAGACAGCCTACTTAAAGTTCCGCTATCGACTTAGGCCCGGTTTCTGAATTGAGAATTTTACTAAGTAAATACTTAACTATCGTTCTGTCACGTTCTTTTGTGAGAAATCTTCAGAGGCAGAACGATAATTAAGTGCTTCCTTAGCGAATTTCTCAAATCAGAAACCGGCAGTTAGAGTTCACCCTGTAGTGACTTTCCTATCCTTTTATGATAATGTAGAGTTCTGCATTCATGTTCATCATAGTCATTAATTTTACATAGGTTCCGCAAGAAAAAAAATTCCAGTTTTAAAGATCATTAACAAAAAACGATAGCAACGTGGCGGGAAATTCAAAATGTTCACAGTTTTTAACATTTTGTAGCTAAACTGAGCTATTTTTGTGCAGCGATTTTTCGTTCGCGGGAATAAAACAGTATTATTTTCGTTATTGTATACAACAGAACATCAATAATTCAGCCGATTATATGATCTGGTCTACGACAAGTTTTTTGGGCAGTACCACTGTTTCGTAGACCAGAACACATAATCGGCTGAATAATTGTTTTTCTGTTGTTTACAATAATGAAAATAATACTGTTTTATTGCCGCGAACGAAAAATCGCTGAACAAAAATAGCTCAGTTTAGCTACAACATGTAAACAACTGTGAAAAATTAGAATTTCCCGCCACGTTGCTATCGTCTACCCTTAAGTCTGTAATGCAATGGCAGTAGAATGACAAGATCGGGGTCTCCCCGTTCTTCTACAACGAGCGAACTATGAGAATTACAATTATGTATGTAGAGATATTATATCTACCTATCTATCTTGCCAATTAATGTCGCCCACTGTTAGGCGACGGCAAAGCATCAAAATATTAAAACAAAAAAAAAAAAAAACGACTTCACTGCATTGATTCCGAGTTATTTGCTGCTGTCCGTTGAGAAGTTCCCTTCTCCATCTTCGAAGTTTTTCATCAGATCCTCACCATTTTATGGGACCAAGTGGGATGCATATCCTTTAAAAAAAAAACACCAAAATCGGTTCACCCAGAAAAAAGTTCTGAGGTAACACACACAAAACAATTTAAATAAACATACGGGTTTTAATCAGTACTTCCTCCTTTTTGAAGTCGATTAAAAACAATAAACTTAAAGGGTGCCAATAGTATGATAGGCGGACTTCATTGTCACGATAATATCTTGAATCATAAACCCTGTATCGAAGTATATCCTAACCTTTTATGTAAAGGCAATTATAACTTACACACCCAAGCTATGATCGTTAAAATATCTTCAGCTGCGGAAAAACTAAATGGGGTTATAGATGATCGTTGTACAGAAAAGGCAGAGGCCGCGTGAGCAACTGAGACACCCTTTATAAGGCAAAAGTATTAATATTTATTAAAAATAACACTCTTTATACTTACACGTCAAAACCTAGCGTGGTAGACGGGTATACACTATACGTGAGTCATTCTCATGCGAGAAGTTTGCAATACCTAAATAATGTAAGGGAGATAAAGCAAAGATCCCGCTCCATTTAAAACATAACCCAGACAATAAAGTGTTTGTTGAATGCTCATTTCATTCATTTAGTGAGAATAAACGTAGCTTCTAGCTAGATGCTGAAAAAATTCTCGTTAAATAAAAATATAGCACCCGGTGATAGGGATCACAATCTAAATATTTTTTTCCCTCTATGACGTTCCGTTGATTTTTAAATTAATAAAATATGAACGCTGTGGCGGGAGAAAAGTATTTATTAAATATCGTTTTCATTGACTTTCACAATGTTTTAACAACTCAAAGCTAAGCAAATGCAGCTACACCCACAAACATATTTTTAAATTTTAGTTAATACGAAAAACAAAAAGTTATAAAAAAAAATCAATTTTAAGGTTATAAAATAAAAATTGTTTTTTTCAACTTTTTTTTACAGAATTGACATCCTGTTGACCAGCAGGTTACACCCTGTAAAAAGAGTTAGGATGTTTTGTAACACGTTGTATATTTTTTGTGTTTCATCAGAAATCGAAAACTATAGATCGTAAAATTAATAAAAATATGTTTTTGCTTGTGCTGATGAATCCCTTTCATATGATACCCCACATGATACGGTTGTCTCACTTTGAAATTTGCAACCCACATTTTTTGTATTGTTACCCCATTTTTTGGACGTATTTTTAGCGTTTTTCGGATTCCTTTCTTTGCTATTAGACACGAAACTTCTTGCCAAATTTCATGATTGTAGTTCAACGGTAATTAAACTGTAGGTTTTGATTTCCTTGAAACAGGCGGGAAAATAAATGCATAAATGGCTATATCTTTTGATTGCGTAAATGTAGTAGCTTGATTTTTTCACAGCTCTATGAGACTATAGATCTTAGTATTTGATATTAATTTAAACTAAATAACTCCACGCGTTCTTGAGAAAAAGGCCTTGACAGACAGATAGATGGACAACAAAGCCATCCTGTAATGGTTTCGCTTATTTCCTTTGAGGGACGAAACCCTAAAAAACAACACAACTTCTGAATTGATTTAAACATTTCTACCTTCGATCAAGGATAAAACTAGATACAACATAGAACTCTGAAATGTGTCTGGAAAAATAGATGCCCAAATTGCCTTTGAGAGCTTATTTGCTCGTAGTCTATGCAATTAAAGTAAAACTGTACACGAATGCAATAAGGTGGACATTCGATTATTAGACGAATGGTCGAAATGATGTTTCGTATTGTTCTATTGCTGATATCATTTGTTTCTGTGGGGACAAGTTTTTATTGTGAATTTATACGTAATGCGGATTCTATGGGATTTAGTTCGGTGATTTCTACCCATACAGGCGGTACCTATTGGGCGTCAGTGTCGGTATTGGAAGAGACTACCAAGATTACTCGCACCATGAGAGGTATGATGTGTCAAAGTGAAATATACCTTGTCTGCGGCGAAGTGACATTTTACAACGATTGTTGGTTCGGTGTGAGAACGCTACAACTAAGGCAAGCATAGTCTGAGTGAGTCAATTGTGCATTACCTAGTGACATAGCTCCGATCACTTTGTTGTAATTAAACTATAAATTACTCGGATCTTTATGTGATATTTATTGTCAAAGTAATAAAGCATGAAAGTTCGCAATAAGGAAGTGCGAACAACACGCATTTTTGCATATTATATTACGTATTTAAGTAACATTATTTGCTTAGACAATAATACCACAACTAATGGGACAACATAACGTTTTTTCTATTATTGCCAAAGAAGCCAATAAAAGAAAAACATAGATGTTGCAAGTCGCGGAGAACACCTAGTTGCAAATAAACTCAATCAATATCATCAAAGAAGTCTCAAGTAGCAATGCCGTCAACACCAGACCAGCTCGTTCGAACCTTACACGCTAGCACTCTACTCGGTTACGTTACGGGCGACTTTACAACAAAAGTGTACACTCGGGCGTGCTGTCGTGTGTACATCCATCTGCCATAAGAGAACCTACGCGGTCACCATCACAGACATTTTTAGCCTAAGCTATTTAGCTAATTTGTGCTAAGTACTTACTTAGATGTGCAAAGTTACTTCGATTTACTCGAATCGATTACCCCAATCAACACCATTACAGAGGCTAGTACATCGATATGAGCTTATAGGAATGTTGCTAAACAGCATGCTATGGCGGTGCACCGCCGCGTTTGCGCGTTGTGACATCTGCCCGTGCGCTGTTCCGGTAGATTTCCGATGAAAATACGCGGGAAATGTTCCTAGTAATTAATTACACATCCATTTTTATACACCCGCTTTATTTTTTACGTAATATTTCAACTATTTCGCCTCGCGAGGAACAAAGATAAATAATATTACGCGGAGCTCCGCCAACCTTCGATGAGTCGGAGAGGCAACGAAGAAGAAGAATACCTCATATACCACACTGACTTAAAATTTGTATCTTGCGTCCATTTATTTGGGGAAGCTTCATTATAATAATACACACGACAACCCTTACACGCTACTCTACTCGATTACTTTACCGGCGACTTTTCAACAAAAGTCTACACTCTGACGTGGTCGTATGTACTTAATTAACATTTTTGACAGTGAACCACAAAAAAAACGAATTTAGGTTATATTGAATTCTCTCGATGCTGATTAAACTTATTTCAATTTTTGCCTCACTTCAATAGCACCTTGCTTACAGGATAAAAAGGAGGATGAGGATTACCTACATAATAGGTTTCAACATGAGGTCTCGCCAAAAATCCTCAAAATCTTTTCTTCAGGCTTCCCTGAAAAGTAAAGTATACATTGATTTTCAGACCTGATAAGGCGCAAAATTTCAGACCTGAAAATTTGATAACATGGTAATTTAAAAACCCGATGTATAGTAAAAGCCCCTTAAAAAAATGGGCTCAGTGATTCTATATCTTCCTTGCCTTACGCACTAAGATCGGTGATGAAATCTCATTCGCAGAACACATTACACGTTGACCAGAGAATCTTACAGCAAAAAAACCTTTGGAGTGGACAACATACCCTAGAACAAGTGCCGAGGTAATATCATCCTAAGTTACCGAAGATTTAAGGTTGCAAAGGTGTTTCGAGGCGTGGCGATTAAGTCCAGTTAATAGGCTAAGTAAGTATTTTTTTGTTCAACTTAATTGAATGGCTTCCAACCCATTCTGAGATGATGTTTGCTGATTAACTAGTGCGAATATAGTTTCTAATTGCGCCGTAATTAAACACTAGATACAATCTTTAATTGGACGCGTTGAACCAATTCCAACGCCGTACGTCAATACCCTTCCGTTACTACGCGAACCATGTACATCTTCATACCGGTTTTAATCAGCTCTTTGCTTCATATGTTTTACTTCGCTTACAGACGGTAACACGAAGGAATTAGGGCGCATAATCTAGGCTCACTATGTCGAAAGACTAAGGACCTGCTGAAAGTGAAATGGAACTCTATTGCAATAGAAGAGGTATGAAATTAATGCGGGCTAGTTTTGTTGATCCCCTTATTAGGGGGTTAGTACTCTAATTCATTAATTTGACACCCAAGACATGAGCTGCATAAGCACCATTCTCAACTCCATTTTGGACTTGAGATTCAAAGTATCGATGGCGCCAGCCGCTGCAGAATGAGGTCCTTTCTAGCTTAAGCACATAAAACTATAATTATCGCACATTTGAAGTCACTAAAAAGGATTCAATGACGACTTCTACCAAAAATAATGGTAAATCTGTTTATTCGTCGTTCAAGATAAATGGTCAAAGTTTTGCGGCGTGTTACAAACTGTGGTCATATCAAACTTTAGTTATACCCAGTTCAATAAACCACTTTTCCTAGGCTTTTTTTTTCAAATCTGCTTATCAAAATTAAGTGATCGTTTTTCCAGAACGCCAAAGTCGTAGAGCAAAAGTTGTTGGAAATCACATTTAGAAGTGTACTGTTTCAGGAATAAAGCAATAAAATAAAAATAGCTTTGTATAGCAGCGGTAAATAAGCTTTTTATCTCCGTCTGCGCCGACGAGGTTGCGGGCAAAAGCTAGTACCTATGTCAATACATAGTTTTTTCTTCACTTACCTAAAAACCTTCAAATTCCTTTGAGAACGTTTTTTTCCACTGCCCCCCTTGCCCCCCCCTTTGCACCTAGCAGCGTTATCAGTGCATCTACGACGCATTCTTATTGCCTCTCCTTGTAACGCACACGGCGAGAAATATATCACCTGTGAGCGATTGCAAGGTTAATAACTTTATCTCTCTATGTCACTCAGATGTGGGATTAATTATTCGTTTTATGAGCTTTGTGTCGTTTATGTGGCTCGTGTGATCGTGTGTCACCTTCAGTGTTAAATGGAAGTTTTTTTCACATTGTTTAAGTACTTAGTTGTGCTTATTGATTTTATTCGTAGGCTTTAGTTCCGCTAGGCGTTTTACTAGGCCTATCTGCTATACAAGGTGTTACAAAAGTACCTAACTCTTTTTACAGGGTCAACAGGATGTCAAATCTGTAAAAATAAGTTGAAAAAACAATTTTTATTTTATAACTTCAAAATTGAAAATTTTTCATAACTTTTTTGTTTTTGTTATTAGCTCAAATTTTAAAATATGTTTGTGTGTGTAGGTGCATTTACATAGCTTTGAGTTGTTAAAACATTGTGAAAGACAATGAAAACAATATTTAAAAAATACTTTTCTCCCGCCACATCGTTCACATTTTATTCATTTAAAAATTAACGGAACGTCATAGAGCAACAAAAATATTAGGGTTGTGATCCCTATCACCGGGTGCTATTACCCTGTAAAAAGAGTTTGGTACTTTTGTAACACCTTGTATAATGATGGGCAAAATAGAGGGAAAAAGAAGGCCAGGAAGGAAGAAAATTACATGGCTGTGTAATATCAAGGAATGGACCGGCATCAAAACCGTGGAACAATTATTCAGGACAGCGACGAACAGAGAGCAGGGAGCTGACTGCCAACCTCAAGTGATGGAGGGGCACTTCTAGAAGAAGAAGGCCTATGTGAGGAGTCAAACATGGCTTGGTTTTCCTTACGATGTTTTTACTTACCGTTAGCAAGCTTTTTCCCATCGGTTTTAGTACGTGGCTACTAAAAATATGCAAAACCTTCTCTTTTAATGCTTCAAGTATGCGTCATATCGGAAATTAGCCGTAATTCAAGTTTCGTACACCATTCACAAGTTATATTTTACATACTTTTTTTGCAGTTCCTTGACATTATCGTGTTGCTACCCGATATTGACAAATTGGTCCAAAGGTAACTGTGTTAACTTAATAATTGCATAATAACTGGGCCAACAATTACAAACTTTTTATTAACATTGAACTGGAGCCGGTTTTTCGCAAATTACTAAAAAAGTTTTTTCACCTTGTAAATTTGGTAAAAGCTCATACTGAGTGATAGGGTAAGTAACTTTTTATTGTACAATAGAAAACATTTTATAAAGAAAATTTTACAAAATAGCAGTACAAGTGATTGTCTTATCGCTAAAAGCGATTAAGCTATTTCTTCCAGACAACTTTGGATGAACAGCAGAACTGACAGCGAAAACACAGTAGGTAGCAGTAGATGCACAATAAGAAGGATGTCATTGTGTTAGGATAATAAATGTTACTTCTACTTATATAACGGGTATTTTTATTGAATAAGTATGATACAATATTGTAATAAAAACTACACTAAATCTAAAATAAACCTAAAATGAACCTAAAATAACAATCCTAAAATATACCTAAAATAAAATTAAAACTAAAACCAATTAACGGGTTGATTACTTGTAGCAAAACCATAGTGGAAAACTGGTTAAGACTAGATAATAATAAACATAAAAAGATTTGTTTCTCGAAACAATACTTACGGTTATGTGTGAAAAGCGGCGATCGGATTTAGTTCGGTGCGGCATCAATATCAGTGTAAAAAATCTGACAGTTTACCTTTTTCTTCATAAAATAAAATAAAGAAACAAAAAATGGCCAGTGCGCCATACGCGCGGTATACAGCCTACACTTTTTAATTGGTGAATACTGAAAGGTTATATTATTGCATGGGCAATAAGTTGTGCTTTCATAACTTTCTGTTTCTAAACTTCGTATCTATAATGTGTTTCTAAAGCTGTTAGCCTTCCAAAAATAAATAAATAAATAAATAGATAATAAATTATACTTTCATAATAACCATAAAGGGGACAAGGCCTAAACCCACCCAGGAGTGGCCAAATGTGATCATAATGTATGATGATGATGGATGAATAACCATTGTGGAAATCTTAGTGAAAAATACTGAAAAGACAAGGTAAGTAGTTCTGGCAATAACAATATTATGTTATACTTTCATAATAGCTACACTATCATTTATCATAACGTAATAATATTATTCCTCTTAGGTACTCTTGAACAATCGAAAGCCCCATTCCGTACTAAAAGGAACGTCTTTGAATATCAACCTACATTATAGCAAAATAGTTGCAGATAACAAGGCAGTTAGTTGCATTTCCCTGCCGACTCTCGATTGGCTTGTACAGTCCGAAGAATGAATCTTACTATACAAGGTGTTACAAATGGTCCTAACTCTTTTTACAGGATAATAGCCTCCGGTGATCCTTCACATCCCAAATTGTTTTTAACTCTATGTCGTTCCGTTGATTTTCAAATTAATAAAACGTAAGCGATGTGACGGGAGAAAAGTATTTTTTAAATATAGTTTTCATGAAGTTTTTATCAAAACTACGGACCTACGGACACAATCATGATTGTGTTTGAATTTCAATTAATTCCAAAAACAAAAGACAATTGAAAAAAAAAAACAGTATTTTGACGTTAAAAATTTGTTTATTCAACTTTTTTTTACAGAAATTTCTTCCTGTTGTCCAGTAGGTTACACCCTATAAAAAGATTTACGATCTTTTGTAACACGTTGTATAGTCAATAAGAGTTGTTTTGTTAAGAAAAGGTACAGACAAAGTTCTCGCGGAATGTCTCAAGAGATAGATACGTAAGTTCCTGCTATCAGTGAGTTATGAACAAACAGTTGTTTCTCTTTGTTATTGCTACAACTTTATACCGTTGTTTCTGATAAATAATAGCGTAATCACGGTTGCTATTCCACCTCGTTACGTTTATCGTAACAACTTAGCTACTTGCGTATGGTATTTAGGAAAACGTATTCCATAGTTAGCGATTGGTAAAGGTTGATCGGGGATAGGCTCGCCGAGCTTTAAAGGGTGTTGGAGGATGCTATTGCTGGTCCTCCACTAATTTTAAATAAAAATCCCGTATTTCGGCCAAACTAGATCATTTTAATTACTCTCGGCACATTCGAAAATTACAAGAAGAAGGAAACAAAAATCTATACAATTCCACTATAAAAAAGTATATAGACCCAAAAGGCTAGCATAATCCAGGTTTATCCAGGCACATCTGTTTATATTGATTGTAGAATGTAACTCTATAGCATTTTTAGTCAAGTTTAAACGTACTAAAAGTTCTTTAATTTTTTTTTTCATGGGCAAATACCTACACAACTGGCGAAAAGAGGCAAGGGCCAGAGACAAATGGAGATCTTCTGTGGAGGAGGCCTAGACTCACAAAGGGTTGTAGCGCCAAAGGAAGAAGAAGAAGAAGAAGTATTTTTCAAGAGGTGCTATTTTTTATGCTGTTTAAGTATTATAATAATACATAACAGAGTGTTTGTTTTGAAAAGGTCTTTATTAACAGAAAAATATACATTTCTTAAAATACATTGACACAGTTTAGTACATACAGCTTGAGATTACACGTCGGGTTTTTAACGAAGCAGGCTACAATGTCTTTAAACGTTTTTTAATAAAATTACTATTTATGGGATATAGGTCCCTTGCCGAGAGTCGAGAATCGAGCCTCGCATGCGCAACGTAGGTACCCAAGCAAGAGACAATGGCGTGTAACAGAGTGATTTTATATTTGTAAGCCAAACTTTGAGGGGTCTTATGGTGGTATTCTAGAACGCTACTTAAACTCAATTCAAACTAGAACGCTACTTAAACTCCGTTTAAACTCAGTTCAAACTAGAAAGCTCCTTGAACTCTGTTTAAACTCAGTTTAAGTAGAGTTTAGTAGTGTCGACTGTCGATAAAACAGTGCATGTTTTGATTTGAATATCCCTCCCTTCATATCAAAACATGCACTGCTTTATCGACATTCTGAACTCTGTTTAAACTAAGTTTAAGTAGCGTTCTAGAATACCACCCTTAGGTCCACTTGCGTCACCCAGAGTTAGCCAGTTAACTCTGAGTTAACGTCAAAATTTGTATGGAAATGTCACGTTAACTCGGAGTTAGTTTGCTAACCCTGAGTGACGCAAGTCCGCCATGTAGTTACAGTCAACCCAGTCAGATGCAGCAGTACAGGCTGTTGCAACAATAAGGTGACCTGCAGCTGGCAACAAATAAGATCGCGAGCGGACACGTCATGCAGGGCCCTTAGCCTGTAACACAAAGGTGCCAAAATGGGCGTCCGGTTGACGATTTTAATTACGATTTATTGATGATGTCAGTCCAGTGTCGGTCCTTTTAATGTTATTGTAGTACAGCAAAGAATATTAAGAGTCTAATCCTAGAGGATTAGTTCGCTGGTTGTAGGAGAACAACGAAAAAATCCCGTTTTTGTCCTTCTACCTAGGACGCCATTGATACGCCATTGTGTTACAGGCTAAGGCCCCAGATTGCGGAGATTGGCGCGGGCACGGGGGCTCTCGCGTTGAGGCTTCTTGATTCAAACTATTTGGGAATAACAGGTGAGATTTGATTTTTTGTAAGAAAATTGCAGTTTTACCTGACCACGCAAGGCATAAGGAGGGTTACGATTTCAGCAACGTATGTATGTTTGTAAATATATCTCAAGTATTATTGGATTGGTCTTAATTGCCTAGGCGATAAGGCTAGCTTATTGGCTCAAGATCTCGGCCATGGCAAGCCCTATTGTTGTTTGGGCCACTATCAAAAGTTGTTTGGATTGCTGAGTATAAAAACACTTACCGTTCAGCTAAAAAAAATCGAAATAAACCTACAGATGCAGCAGTACAGGCTATTGCAACAATACGGTGACCTGCAGCTGGCAACAAATAAAATCGCGAGCGGACACGTCATGCGGGTTGAGTCAGACAACAACCAGGCTGAGAGATTTTGTTGTCATTTTTTATTTTATTAATTGCATTTTTTTTAGTATTGCAAAATATTTATTTTCCTATCGCTTTAACGGTTTCACTTACTTTTATTTAAAAATGTGCAGTGCTTACGAAAGTTTAAGTTTTAAAATTTATTTTCCTTGAGAGCAATGACAGTGGTCGAAAAGGAATGACGTAAAATACTACATTAATTTTAGTCTTTTTATTGTTATTTTTCTATGGTGTTGAAAGCGCCATTTTTCCTTGCGTTCACGTTTCATCAATATGTATTGTTAGGTTTTATTATTATTACTCGGTTTTGTTCATAAAATATATATTTTTAATCAACTGTCGATTATTAAAAGTAGTTTTTGGTTTCCGTAACGCTGGCCACATCGATTCGAATACGCAAACTAAGTGACAGCTGCGCTATAAATAGTCGGACGCATCGTCAGTTGAGTCATTCGGTTGCGGCCGTTCGCTTGGAACGGACGTGTCTATGCCGGTTTTCTAAATTGAAGTCAGTGCTACCTAGTGAATATTCTGCCCATATTGTGTTGAAATAAATATATTTGTTGTATCTGGATTACTGTATCTGAATTATTCTGGAGGAATAAATATCTACACCCAAGTCACGTAAGTTGTTTGAGTTTATTATATTTCAGAAGTGGCACACCCACTTGTCATGAGGCTTATTTTTGCTTAAGTAAAAATCTATTATTTCAAGTAAATATGTTTTTGCATGAAAATTATACGAAAATAGGGCCACCAATGTCATCTGCAATAATGTTACTTCACTATTTTAAATAAAGACCTTTTTCATTTTCATTTTCATTTTAGCCTTTCAATTAATCAAGCCATTCTATTGTTATCGAGTGGTTATTAGTGAGGTTATTTTTGTCCTATTTAATTGTATTCTGTGTTTTGGCAATTTAATAAACCTTTTATTTATCTAAACATGAAACATGAAGGAATCTCCATTTTCATCATTAACATTCGTTTTTATTTTCATTTTTATGTCAATCCATCATCCTTGGGAGAACATACTGAAGACCGGCTACGGCGCGTTGCCATTCCTGACTACCCTGGCTGGCCGAGTGAGGCTGAGGCTGGTTGAACTACAAGGCTCGCGGGCGTCAAGATGGGCGAAGTTCGCTGCCGACGCCGTGCACGTGCGCCGTGACGCAGTGTTACTTTAGAAAAGGTGAGATGTTGCAGTTCCAATTTTATGATGATGATAGGATGCTAATGAAAGAGCAAAAATCCTTAAGATGATTCAAATAAAAGTTATAGGTTATATTGTTGCAAATGTGAGTGTATGCGCAGTATGCTAGAGGACTTTCGTGAGTAATATTGTTGACGTTGTGGCTCGGAAAAGTTGAGCGTGGCTCGTGTTAAACCGCCAAGTCTTCGGCTGCCTTGCATTTTTACTTGCTGGATATGGCCAAAATATTATGTAACCTCCTCCGTTTTATGGTTTTTAGGAGCGCTAGGCCTTTGTTTATTTTTCCGACACCGTCATTTACTTATCTATCCATCCATGATATTTTTGCGTTTTTACCATTATCCATCCATGATATTTTTGCGTTTTTACCATTTGTAACACCTTGTGGTGGTATCCACATTTGGAGCGTCTGACCATTTACAAAGGGTCTCTGTTATGATTTGGGGTCTGTCCAATGGGAGATGGTGCCCGGAGTGAAGGAAAATTGAGCGATCGTTAAATCCCATCTTTCCTAGATTGCTGCTGGCTGTTGAAAACATTGGCGAGTGCGCGCGCACATTTCATGTGTGTGTTGCGGCTCAATATCTCGGCGATCCTATGGCCGATTTGGCTCACGTCCGAACTTGAAAATCTGTTGGTTTTGTTCACTCAACTGCCAGGTTTCGTGACGCTCTCTGACCATTGATGCTCTGGTTGTCGTCAAGCTAACGTTCATACATGCAGGCATCTGATTGTTCGGGTGAGAGCCTCGCTCGCTCGTTCGCTGGTTCCTGTAAGACGTAGCGTCGCAAAACGTAGGTGACCTTAAGTGCAGTGATCTCTTTGTGTATTCCCTCCTCATCCTTGTTGCATGGGGACGTAATATTCCTCTTATCGACTTGCCTGCGTACCCACCTGCTCGGGTTGCCTGATATCTTAGGTTTGATTGAGATTCATAAGAATAAATCGGTCAACACTCTTTGAACTGACTGCGTACACTAGTTATGAAAAGTTAACTCAGAGCCGTTGCAGATGGTTCTTTGGTTAATTTTGATATCTCTATAGTAATGGTCATTTCCAATAGCCATTGATGATGATGATGATGTCCGGCAACTGCTGCTGATCTGATGGACTTCGCTGGTATGGCCGAGTGTGATTAATGTAGCCTTTTTTTTGCGGTGGATGTTCGTCCGCAAATGTCACATGTCAGTACTCCATTCTGGTAGTTATATTTGATAGGTATTTTCGAAAGCCATTAAACACATTTACAAAGGACTTAGTTGGACCATTCCGGAACCCATTTTCCCATTACGGTACAGCTACAGTTTTGTGAGCGGCGTGCGGCGGCTTGTCACTGGGGACTGGATAGAAATGATGGTGGTATTGTACGACTAGTTCACAGACAAGATCGGTTTAGCCCGGTTGATCATGGTTAAGTGTACCTTCTTCTTCTTTGATCCATTTACTCCTCTGTGGAGTCTGGGGCTGAAACGAGGGCTTTCCATTCATCTCTGTTCATGGCTAGGGAGGGTAGCTCTGGACAAGTTGCTTCCTTCTCTTTCGTCTCAGAGAGAACGGATCTCTTCCACGTCTGAAACGGTCTTCCGGGTCATCATAAGCCTCCGGCGGGTTTCCATTCGAGACACGGGATGTGGTGTTCGGATCTTGGCAGGTACCTATGTCCCAACCAACGCCACTTGCGTTCCCTGATGTCTTGAGTTACGGGGTTTTGTTTCGTGATCTGCCACAGTTCGGCATTTGAGATGGTGTTGGGCCAGTGTCTTCGTAGGATGCTTCTCAGACAGTTGTTGACTAAAACTTGGACCTACCTAGTAGTTTTTATAGGTACTACAAGGATAGAAAACAAAATTAAAACACTTCTAACTAAGCCTATGATGATGTTTTCAAATTCGTGTAGTGTACCACCATGTAGGTAGGTTATTATTCTGATGTTGTTGTGTGAAACGATTTTGTGGATCAATTCAGATACCACTAGTGTTTGCTGTATGGTTGGTTGGTTATAGCTGTAAAGGGTATGTATGTGACTAATAAATTGTTCATGTGGTTTTCAATCCACATGAAAGGTGGTAGATAACGCTGTGTACGCTGTGTATTATATTCTACACCTCATCGTAGAGGGCTCTGTGGGCGCTGGTGTTTTCTGCGCTTCATAGAAAGTGGTAAAGAGTCCTCTGTGATTTCTGAAGTGCTGTGCGTTCTGTTGTGATTTCCACCTCTAATAAAAGATGGCTGAGAGTGATATGTGACTCTCAACTCCTCATGGTAAAGGCTTATCTGTTAACTCATCCCAGTTTCAAAAACTTTCTGTTGCTTATTTTGGGATATTAAAAGAAGAGATATTAAAATAACACCTACCCTTTGACTAGAGAAAAGGCGTCAATCTATGAAGTTCTGAGTGCTAAAATTAAAATGAGAACACCAAATAGAAGTGATAAACTAAACTCTATTTAAAAGTTTGAGTTTACTAAATAATGATTACTGTTTGCGTGGCCGCTCAGTGAAGTGGTCTACGGCAGGTCTTGGTCTTGGCTGAGTGAGACTCTATGAAGCATTATGCAATCCTTGGTTTGAGTTTGAGATACTTTTATTTTTCAAGCGGAGCAACTTAGTGAATTTGAATTAAGGTCCCTGTAAAATTAACGGTCCGCTTTTATTTTCGGAAAGTGAAACCGAGTCGATGTAGGTTCGATGCAGAGTCGATGCAGAATAAATGCAGAATCTATCCAGAGTCTAGTAGAGTAAGTGTAGAGTCCATGTAGTAGAGTTAAGGTAGAGTCAGAGTGAACGTAAAATAAATGCGCAAGAAAAGAAAAGAACTTATGTGTGTTCTTTGTCGCAATCGTCATCCCGATAAGTTTATTGTCTTCAAAATGAAAATTGTGGTTCATTCAGAGTGCATGCATAATAAGGGTCAAAATTGTAGTTGCCTGGAAATAGAATTGTTGATAAATACAGGTACCTAGGTTTAAAGGTGGAGAAAAACATGTCCTGGCAGACCCATATAAATGTGGTATGTGATAAACTTAGGGCGGTACTAAGCAATTTTTCCACTTAAAAAGAAAAAAAAGTGTTGTAAATAAGGCAACCTTGTATGCCGTGTATTGGGCACTTGTAGATTCAATCATATCTTATGGTCTTAGTTGTTACAGTAGCACTTTTACATCGTATCTGAATAAGATAAAAACATTACAAATAGGAATTATGAAAACCCTAATAGATACTAAAACGAAAAAAGGTTGTAAAGGAAATTATGATAAGTTATTCAAAATATGTAAACTTTTACCAGTACACTCTACATTTAAGTTATCAATACTTTTAGAAAACAATAATATTGTATCATAAAAAAAAAAAAACCTAAGAAATGTAAAATAGCAACTAGAAATGTGAGTAACAAAAAGTTGACTGTAACATCGAAAAATAATTACAATGTAAAAAGAACAAGGCAGTACCTAGTACCTACTATATTGAATGAAATGCCAGTGAAGCTAAGATCCGAAGAAAAAGTTACTTATGGACCAGTTTGTCAAAAGTATAGAAGCGTGTTCCTAATACTGTATGATTTATGTAAATTTTCTATACCTACTGTAAACCTAATTTAATCTAAAAAAAAACTTATAAGAGCTACTCTGCCAACAAACTATTTTATAGTTTGGCAGAAAATGTATGTTGTATACCTGTAAGCTAATATGAATAAACATTTTTATTATTATTTTTATTATCTGATTCACAGCAAGAACGGTGCGCTTGAAGTATCGCAACCGTGGGATTTTTCTTGTGAATCGTGCGCTTGAAGTATCGCACATTCACAAGGAAAGTATATGTATGTTTCTTTTTCTAACGGTGCGCTTGAAGTATCGCAACCGTAGGATTCAGCGGTGCGCTTGAAGTATCGTATCCGTCTGACAATAAGATGCGAAAAGTATCGCAACTGTAGGATTGGGCGGTGCGCTTGAAGTATCGTATCCGCCTGATCACAAAATGTGAACGGTGCGCTTGAAGTATCGCAACCGTAGGATCCAGCGGTGCGCTTGAAGTATCGTATCCGTCTGGATCATTAGATGTGAACGGTACCCAACCGTAGGTAATTACAATAGGTAATGTAAAAACTTTTTCTTTTAATGGCATACGTGCACACTTTGTTAATGAGTAATATACCTAGCATAGCAACCAATTTAATATTGTCAGTTTAGGCTAGTTAGTTTAGGCTTATTTCTAAGATTCTCCACTGTTTAAAATTATAAGTAAGCAAAAACCTACTTATTTTAAAATGTTTTCTCTTATGTTAACCTATTTTATATTACTCTAAACAGCCGTTCGCTGCTATAGATGCACCTACAAGATCTGTCTAGTTTCTTAAGTTTTTGCACTAGGTAGATATCTCATGTTTTGTCTATTCTTACTGCTTACATAATGAAATCCGTGATTGGCTCTGTAGTAATACGTCAGATGGTTCGACATAGACTGATTTATTTTTAATACATGTCAATAATAATAAGGTCTGTATACCACATCATCCCCTATAAATAATAATAATAAAAACAATGTGACTTAAAACAATATAAACAAAAATAACAAACTAAGTAAAATGGAGAATATAAAATCTGCATACTGTACACAATATCATCCCCTATTAATAAAAATGTAGGTAAACAATAATAACAAACAAAATACTGCCTATCCAATCATAAAAATATACTTATAGGTAACTAGTCTATATTATTATTTCATTTATTGATCTGTCCATTGCGTTATTTTCCGCTGACCCGAAACCATCTAAATTTTCATCGCGCTGGACGTTCCCGCACGCTGCACAAACCCGCGTTGCCGGGGCCCGGCCGCCGGCCGCGCCGCTGCCACTAGCTGACCCTCTGGGTTCGCCGTCCAGCCGCCGCCGCCGCGCTCGTGCTCGTCGCGCTCGGAGCCCGGCCCGCGCCGCCCGGTACCACCTCTCGATCACCGCGTCGCTGCCGCTCCTCCTCACCCGGTCACCGCGTCGCTGCCGCTCCTTCGCACCCGTGCTGGTCGCGCTCAGAGCCCGGTCCGCGCCGCCCGGGACCTACTCGGTCACCGCGTCGCTCGCCGCTACTCCGCGCCCGTGCTTCATGCTTTTCCGATACTTCGCCGTTTTTTGCACGTTTTTTCGATTAGAAAATTCTAGCACCGCTGTCACCATGTAGTAATACGTCAGATGGTTCGACATAGACTGATTTATTTTTAATACATGTCAATAATAATAAGGTCTGTATACCACAGGCTCTATTAATAGTTTACATAAGAAGCATTGTAAGAACTGTATTGCTGTGGATTTTTGTTATTAAATAAAAGAAAAATACTTACGAAGAACTCAATTGGCCGTGTGTTAGGTTCGTGTTTTTCTGGCTCGTGCATGAGGACATGCACGGTGTCAGGATGGACGAGTGTTAGGTTTTATTATTATTACTCGGTTTTGTTCATAAAATATATATTTTTAATCAACTGTCGATTATTAAAAGTAGTTTTTGGTTTCCGTAACGCTGGCCACATCGATTCGAATACGCAAACTAAGTGACAGCTGCGCTATAAATAGTCGGACGCATCGTCAGTTGAGTCATTCGGTTGCGGCCGTTCGCTTGGAACGGACGTGTCTATGCCGGTTTTCTAAATTGAAGTCAGTGCTACCTAGTGAATATTCTGCCCATATTGTGTTGAAATAAATATATTTGTTGTATCTGGATTACTGTATCTGAATTATTCTGGAGGAATAAATATCTACACCCAAGTCACGTAAGTTGTTTGAGTTTATTATAGTATATTAAATAATAAGATGTAGCTAGGCCTTCTATCAGAGAAAGAGTTCTTGATTACCACGCGTGCCAACTGCCTAGCAATATAATTCGCAAATATGAACGTTTTCTCCTGATATTTGCCTTGACTGAATAAATGACTTCCCGAATGAGAAGTACCTAACTTATGGCTCACAAAATTGCCTAAATCAGGAGCAATTATTCTGTCCTTAACAAGAATGAGCCCAGTAAAAGAGCTTGCGTGCCCAGTTTGCGACATCGCACCGCGCCCTACCCAGTGATGTGCGTGCCACTGGCCACTCCATCGATAATCTGACTCTACACCCCACCAGCCAACCCACAAGCAAACCTAAGCTCTATTCCAATAAGCTAAGAGACGAATGGAGGCGAATAAAATCGGTGGTGGAGTCGAGACTTCCGCGTCAAAATTATGACGTCTGTGTTGGATCGAATGCGAGTTATTGTTTTCGATTGTGGTTGCATAATTGATTCGGTACTGCACATTTTTTGCGCTTGTTAATGATCGATAACGATCTTTGGTTGTGATCTAATGGGCTATCTATGACGGTTGTTATCTAAAAAAAAAATAAGAAAAAAAATCTCTAGCACGGGTTAGTGCTTAGGAAAATACAAAAAGTTGTTATCTGACCAAACTAGGTAGGTACACTTTTCATATACTCCCAAAGAGAGAAAAATCTTGCCTATGCTTGGCTTTGTTATGAATATAGATCACTAGTATTTGACCGTGACTTCGTTCGTGTAGACTTACACAATGAGTTGCTTATATTTTTCCCGTTACCGATGTCAGTACGAACGAAGTTGCCGGGAAAACAAAGTTATTTAGATAAAGCGTATTATAATATGTTATTTTCTGTAAGCGTCTTTCACTTTGTAATATTAATAGTGCAAAGGGAAGTAGCGTGGCAGGAAAGCCAAAACTTTCACAGTTTTATAAAAATCATATTTTAGTTCAGAATTTTTTGTTTCACGACAGTAAAATTGTATTTTTTTCATTATTCTGACAGAAAAACAATGTGTTTTGCCCGTGGGAGATACTGCCCAAAAACTAGTAGTTTGAGCAAATCTCATAATCAGCAGAATATTATTATTGTTGTGTTGTTTATAAAAAGAAAATAACACTTTTATTGTCGTGAAACATAAATCGCTAAACAAAAATAGCTCAGTAGCTACAAGATTTAAAAACTTTCCGCCACGCTGCTTTCAATATAAAAAAAGTTGTAATGTACCTAGTAATCGTAGGTAGGTACAAAAAGTTAAGGCAGGATGTAGAGTGTAACTTGCAACGGAACATCACTAGACAAGTCGGCACGAGTAATGGCCACAAGATGTTTGTTAGCCGTGATCACTAAAGACTTGCTTACATAGTGTAATAAAATGTTAGCTCGTGCAAACTTTAAATACTAGAATAAATACACTGCACACGGATTCCAATCTAGACGATAAAGAATGATTCAAAGTCAAAATCAAATTCAAATGTTTTTATTCAATATGCAATAAACAATTTTTTTTTGTCCAGCTTCACTACTAGCTGTACCCATTCTTTGAGAAGAAGCATGGTAAAGAAACTCCAAGGATCTCGTGCTTAAAAATAATACATTTTGTAATGTAGGAAGGTACTTAATAAATAACACTGTATGATACTTGGAAGATATTGACCTATAAAAATGTAGAGAGGGATTAATTTTCGAGACATTGTTCCCTCAAACGCGAAAATTGACAATCTGCACGCGTGGTGATTAAGCTCGAACTCTCTCTCTGAGAGAAGGCCTTTGCCCAGCTAATGTTTACAGTTTTTGTCAAATAATACGTATTATTATTTTTATTTTCCCGCAAATGACCCGGTTTTGAGGACTAGCAACTAGGTGTTTTTTTTTACAGAATAAGCACACAGATTACAGTGTGTTAAGCTAATATTTCCCAACATGCTGGTTATGCAGAATTTTTGAAATGATGAAACATCCTTATACACTTTACCAGGATGTCCCTGTCATGTCATTTGTCATGAACTCATGACGTATCGTTTTAAAGTCCAAGTTTTTATAATCGTTATAATCAGAGAAGGAACTACATACCTACTCTTGACCTACATACAAATTTAAGCTTATAACCATCTACATAAAAAAAAAAACAATGATTAAAATCTCTCGGGCACGCACGATCCATCATTTACTGTCAAAAGTACTTAATCAACTTAGCCTTCGATTGGCATAATTGATTCAAATGTTTATTTACATTACACTTCATTAACCTGACACAGTGCTAGTAACTTTATTTGTGTAATTAATTAATTAAGATCCGTTATTTAATAAACCACTAGGCCATTACGTCATTAATAATAGCATATTATGCTGTAAATAAAAAAATGTCGCTTACGTCCTACAGGCGTAGCATGAGGTTGGGTTAGAGCTTATCTATGGGTTTATAACTCTATTTATTCCACTCTACGTCCAACAAAAGAGTAAGATACATATAGTTATAACCCCCTTCTATCTGCCCGTACTGCTTAACCCATCCCGATGGTATAAAAGCTTTGTCAGAATGGATAGTTTGAAACCACAAATTATACCTTTTCTTTAATAACTCTACAATTAAACGTTTGAGTCCATAACTGTCAAATTATTTGTCCATTGTGGTTTGAAGAAAAAATATAATTTACAAACCTATAGGTAAGTCTAGTTTTACAATAATTATGTGCTGTGGTACCTAACTTAAGGCGCGGTGCATAGTGAATCTTCAAAACGTTTATGAATGTCACCACGAAACTGGCTGTGTGAGATAGGTCTCACCTAAATCTAGGGTTTGATATGTGAACATTTTCGATTTGTTTAGTGTATTTGATACAGGAATCGATTTTGTGCATTTTTCTTTGCGCGCGGGCTAATTCACTATGCCCAGCGCCTTAACAATTCTCTGAAACACCTAAACTAAATGTTGGAAAGATGGTATTAAGATTTAAATTCAGAAATACCAGCGATCTGCCGATACTTAACTAAGTGGTAACACTTTTTTTATGTCCTCAACAAGATCGTATCCGTAATGACATTAAGTTAAAACGTCATAAAGTAATACCACAACGTCATAATCGCCCGGCGAGTACCTAGACAGGCTTAATGAAAACGGATGCGGATCGTAAAATTATCATTTCTGATTTATAGAACCGCCGTTTGGCTGAGGTTAGAACCTTAATCAATTTAATTGGAGCTTGGGATATCAGGTAGGGTGGCGCAGAAGGCTCTCTTTGACAGGCCTTGAATTTTGCAACGTGGCATTATAAGCCATTAAGGTGATAAACTGATAACCTAGGCACAACTAGCGCCGCCAATGGAAAAAAAACAATCTGGAATCTAAACCTCAGGTCCTAAAAATAGTTAAGGCGCCATGCATAGTGAATAGCCCGCGCGCCAAGAAAAATGCACAAAATCGACGTTTTGAAGATATTTTGCTTAAAAAAAAAATAGACGGCGCACTTTTTTTTAAGCAGAATATCTTCAAAACGTTTTTGAATCTCAACACAAAACTGGCTGTTTTAGATAGGTCTCACCTAAATTCTAGGGTTTGATATGTGAAAATTTTCGTTTTTTTTTGTGTATTTGATACAGGAATCGATTTTGTGCACTTTTCTTTGCGCGCGGGCTAATTCACTATGCCCAGCGCCTTAAGCCTCGCGTTGATAACCTAATGACGAGTTTTTAGGAAGAATCGTATCCAAAAAGAACATGTTTTTTTTTTCCATTGGCGGTGCTAGTTGTGCCTAGGTTTGGGCCTTAAGAGTGCTGATCTGCTGTAAGTTAAGGTGGGCCTGTACCATGGCAGCCCTCTCGCTCGCACTTTCTTACATTTTTAATGATTGTAAAAGAAAGATTCAACTTTTGACAAATGTCAACGTAGGTAGGGAATGAATATACAGGGTGTTAAAAGACCGCCAACAAAGCGGGAAACCACGAATTGTCCTCATCATAAGGAACATTTTTGCCCAAGGGACTATGCCTGGGAAATCAACTGTTCCCGAGATAATGAGGTTCAAAGTCGGACTTTTCAAAACTTTTTTATTGCAGAAATGTATTCGGTATTTAGTTATTAACATAACTTCTCAAGAAGCCACATCAAAAATATGAATATTTCTTACAAAAAACGACGATAAAATTGCAACCCGCAATGTATTCTAAACAACGGCACTTCAAGCTTATGTAACATAAACTGATACCTACGCTTGCGCAATATGACTTCTGTACGCTACACGTCCATTACGTCATAAAATATTTTCCAAAATTATAACCTAAAAAACCAAAATTATTTCCCAGCAATAATTTATCGAAAAAGTACTTTGTTTTGGTGTCTAGTATGCGTACCTTTCGGCTCTGTTGGCGGTCTTTTAACACCCTGTATGGTTAGATCTCTTCCAGGCAACCTTGGGATGGACAGGACTGGACCATAATATATAAATATGGTAGGAATAAAATACTTCATATCAGCTCGTAAAGAGTTTTCACATCAGGCAGCAGCCGAGGTATCCCACTCTAGGAAGATCAATAAAATTTATGATATCTCGGTATCGCAGCTCTCCATGGTAATTTGTGCTAGACGTGAAGCTTACTTTTGAGGTTTAGAAAATACAACGTGTTACAAAACATCCTAACTCTTTTTACAGGGTGTAACCTAGTGGTCAAAAGGATGTCAAATCTGTAAAAAAAAGTTGAAAAAAACAAATTTTATTTAATAACCTCAAAATTTAAAAAAATACATAACTTTTTTGTTTTTTGTATTAGCTAAAATTTTAAAATTTGTTTGTGTGTAGGTGCATTTACTTAGCTTTGAGTTGTTAAAACATTGTGAAAGTCAATGAAAACTTTATTTTAAAAATGCTTTTCTCCCGCCACAGCGTTCACATTTTATTAATTTAAAAATCATCGGAACGTCATAGAGCAAAAATAATATTTAGGTTGTGATCCCTGTCACCGGGTGCTATTACCCTGTAAAAAGAGTTAGGTACTTTTGTAACACCTTGTTACATTAGAGCACGGTTATTAGAGTACGGTGTACGGTTTTCTTTCAGGGACGTTCTGCTACTTTTAATTCTGTCCGTGCACTGGTTGTCTAGATTGCGATTTTTTTACCTCTCTAGGTGTAGGCAGGATTCGTTATTTGTTGTAATAAAACATGTTATTACCTCGTAAGATAAACTAAGGGCTCGTTAATGCATAATGAGATACACAAGAAGTTATTGAAAATCTTGCTTATTAGATAAATAATAATAGTATTAGAAAAAGCCGTTTGACTTGGAATGCTTTCAAAATCTATGAGCCCTTGGACCTTTGAGTATAATTTCATAACGTGGAAGGGAACACCTATAAAATAAATGTGTTAATATGTAAATAACAACTAAATAAAAAAATAACATTTTCGCTTCAAATTAGCAATTGTCTCTTAAATGTCTGAGCCGATTTTGATAAAACATAATATCTAACAATTTGATAAAACATAACGCTAGAAAACCAGCTTTGAAATGAATAAAACGCATCCAAATCGTTTCAGCAGACAGACACAGACAGACTCACTCACACACACATACACACCCTCACGCACACACACACACCGCAGTAAAACTTATAACCGCCCTCTTTTTGGGTGAACTATTAAAAAATACTCGACAACTGCCGGGCTTACATGGCAGCTGTCTAAAAAGTTCTCTACATGTTTACGTTATCTCTACAGCAAGCTAAGACAAAAGCCAAGTCTACGGCAGTCATATTAGCGCCTCTGAACTACTGATCATTAATGTATCATATTCGTAACAAAGTCCATCTGTTGGTCCCTGTAGTCTGAGACAGCAACCTATTTTTTATTTAGTCTTAATTTATTTATTAAATAGAATTGTATCATATTGTATGTAGGTTTATCTCCAATGAAAATATGTTATCTCTAGGCTCTATGAATATTTAATTTTGTACGATACCTACTAAGTAAGTAGGTATTTATTTTTGGTAGTTCAAGTAATTATTTGATAATGGTGAGCTAAAGGTTAATTTCCAGATTGTTTAAAGCGTGTTTTACACAGTAATACATCTTCGTTCGATCCATACATGACGACCGCAAAAAGTCCTTTACTTATATGTAATTAAAAAATGAATATTGCTTCGTACTATCACACGCGTAAGTCAAGAGGGCTCTACAACCATTAAACACACTCGGTACGAAATTTATGAATTTTCAGCCCTTTTCCTTTGTACGAGTACGAATTTTCAGGCCTTATCGATTTTTCATAATAATCTTTTTTAACTTTCTTTTACAGTAGGTTTAAAGAAAATTTATTTAAATAATAAAATACCTAAAAGTAAGATGTAGCCTGTACAATTGTACATGTCCCACTAGCTGGGCAAAGGCCTTCTCTCAGAGAGAGAGTTCGAGCTTAATCACCACGCGTGCTCAATTGGCGTTGTTGGCGAAAAAACCTATGAAAATACCTATGAATTTAAAACTAAAAATATTCTAATTTGGGTAAAATTTTTAGCAGTTTATTAATATTGTGAATGTAATTGTTTAGTTGGATGATTTTTGTTTTTGAGTAAGTTTGAATTTTTTGACAAGCTACACAGATGAGTACTCCTATCCTAGGTATACTCACTAGGATGTCCGACTGTCCATCCATAATCTTACCCAAAGGTATGCCATTATATCCCTGACCTACGAACACACCTCAATCAAGCTTCTGTACCTACGTGCGTGCCGCATACATGAAATACAAATTAATCGACTATCAAAAGAGCTTTCGTGTTCTGTGCAACAAGAATGAAACCATAAAATATCGAGACCGATAGGGTACGTACTAGTACTACACAGTACTCACTACCTCTCACTCTGTTTCTCAATTGTTCGTCTGCCAACCTCGAGCAAGACAGACATCGATGTATCGAAATACGTCAAAACTCTCGATCACCATTCGTCCTAGGAAGCCAGCAATATACCGCAAGATATTACTTACTTACTATGCTGACTCCTATAGACCCAAAGTGGATCTCGGCCTCCGCAACCAAGAGACGCCAGCTCTCTCTGTCCTGCGCAACTTTTCTCGAATCTTCCATCTGAATTTCGCGCAAGATTCGCGCATTACCCTTTATTTATCAACACATACGTTTTTCTGTTTTTCATTTCATTTTCATATCTCTAGGCTACTTTTGTTTGGTTGGTTGCATATCTAGGACATGTGTTCAGACACGAGAGATACAGCCTCCTGCAACTCACATATAATGATGGGAAAAGTCGCTGGCAAGAGACGCGTCGGCCGAAGGAGAAAATCCTGGCTAAGAAACCAAAGTGAGTGGACTGGGATCGCGAGAAAGAACGAAAGATGGACGCCAACCTTCGGTGAGTCGGAGAGGCACACTAAGAAGAAGGATAAGACCACTTTTGTACCGGACCGTACCTCCCGCGTAATAATATTTCGGGTGGTTTTTCGCGAGCGCGACGGCGCTATTAACCCGATCATAAATCTCCCGCCTGTCCGTCTGTCCGTCGTTAAGAACTTCATTAACTCGGCCGCGGCGAGTTTTTCAATTGCCATCATGAGAATGGGCGCCCGAAACATCTTAATATCACGATCGCAATATGACAAAGTGCGCAAGATTGATTCGACGGCGACGCAATTAGGGCTGCCGGTAGGGTTGCCAGGTGATCCCGATTTTCAGGGTACTTGGGATGTCAAATATCCGGATTTTAGCACCTAATCCTCCAAAACACGTATTGGCCTTGTCTTTCCTATGGGCTAGGCCGACTAAGCTGCCAGGATGGTATGTGCTGAGCAAGCCTACTCTATCTAAAACAAAGTCCCACGCCGTCCAGGTCCCAGCGTCGAGTAGTCTCTTCATCCATCTAATGAGAGTGAAGGTGCCACAGGACACTGTATCTCAGTACGTAGATGCAAAGGCCTACGTTTTTCCTCCAAAAAAACAATTTTCCTAAAAAGAAAACGCGTCATACATATCTATATATACCCCGTTATCTAATGCTCAGTTTGGGGGCAAGTGATAAAGATAAAGATAAAGATAAAATATTCTTTATTGTACACCAATATAAATACAGGCAAGGAAAAACACTCAACTGTGGTTAACTCAAGTGATGGGGCAGTTGCTATAATCAAAGGCTGGAATGAATTTCTAGAGCATTCACAAAATAAGAATTTTATTTTGACAAACAACCCTTTATAGATAAATATGAATCGACTAATAATGTGAAGCAACATCACTATTTGCCCCCAAACTGAGCATTAGATAACGGGGTGTACATATCACATATCTAGAACTCGATCAAACAAATCTCATTGATCCCATCAATCTAGGGAAAATCTACAAAGAGCAAATAAAATGTCGTAAAGATATGCAGATGAGCTTTTAACCAGATTTTCTCCTCGTTTATTAGTTTTCCTGGTGTATTTTCTTTTTTGTAATAGAAAACAAAAAAGGCGAGTTTTATTACGTCGTGTTAAAACAACTTATTTGCAGTGTGTTTGCCAGCGTTCCAGTGTGTAAAACCAGCATTACGGTTGCTATGAAACTGAGGGCTCCACTATACAGGCGCGTTTTATCGGTCGATAATATCCCATGCGTTATTGTGATATCTGTTATCAGTACATTTTGTAGTAGGAACGTCTTACTTCCATTGCAGCGTTATTATCGCAGCAGTGTGTAACTCAACTGATACAAAATGTACTGAAAACGAATATCGCAATAACTCATCGACCGATAAAAACGCGCCTGAGTTTAAATTTTTGAACGCAAAGAAAAGATTTCTGATTCAGACCCGGCAGCCCTAGCAGCCAGCAGACACAAGTACGGCGTATCTGTAGCTTCAAAAGTGTCTCTGGATCGCTCCACATCATTTAAAAGAGTGCAGAAAAAATGTGAAGGTTTGAATCGCGTATTTCAATTTGCTTTCTTGCTTCATCGAATTCGGACAACTAAATTAATGTCTCAATTTTAAAAGTCACTTATGGCCTTACTTTTTTAAGATACTCTTAATACGGGTCTTAATACTTTGTTAATTAATTAAAACTGCCTCTTTGGAAGTTATAAAGGCGCATGAGTTGCCAAGACATACTAATAAATTAACCGTCATAATAAATGTATGCCATGCCATTTCAGTACGTAGCTGACCAAAAAGTAGTAATGTTATTCTATCAATAAAACCATTGACTTCTGATTTATGTTTTCCATTCTTCGTTGCTCTATTTAACTTAAAAGATATTTTTATCTGTGGGCAGTAAGGTTTTCATGAGATGTAAAACACCCAGCTCTAAACTGTTTCAACTCTATAGAACACAGTAGTATAGTATAATACTACACCAAAAATATTTTAATTTTTTTTGTGGTTTCAGCAAAATCGAAATACTCATGTTTTGTCTAGCAACTTTGATGGATGAGATCAGACAAAGTCACTGCCAGCCTCCGATAGGAAAAGCCCGCAAAGAAGAAAAAGAAGATAGTTTTACCTGGCGTTCTTAGGGTGGTATTCTAGAACGCTACTTAAACTCAATTCAAACTAGAACGCTACTTAAACTCCGTTTAAACTCAGTTCAAACTAGAAAGCTCCGTGAACTCTGTTTAAACTCAGTTTAAGTAGAGTTTAGTAGTGTCGACTGTCGATAAAACAGTGCATGTTTTCATTAATCCCTCCCTTCATATCAAAACATGCACTGCTTTATCGACAGTCTGAACTCTGTTTAAACTGAGTTTAAGTAGCGTTCTAGAATACCACCCTTAGAGCATCCTGACAACGTTCTATGGGTCTAACCACCCAAATATGAAGCAAAAGCGCAGAAACGGCTTCATTACGCCCCGTCTCTCGCTAAGTGACCTAACTCTATGACATTTAGCGGCGAGCGTTCGCTAATAAGACACATTTCCAGCGCGCGGGTGTATCCTAGCCGCGATTGTACTGGGACGTGGTCGCAGCACCCTGACATAGAGAGTAGAGGGATAGAAGGAGCGTTTCGCTTAATTGAACGAGCGAGCGAAACAATCCGGCGTTTGTATGTTTGTATGTATGTCTGAATGTTCGTTCGACGTTAACTTGAGTAAATTTACTCGGATCATCATGAAATTTGGTAGGCGGGTAAATGAGGCAAAGAGAATTTTTAAATTCGAATAAGAGCTAAATCGGTCGAGGGGTTGCGAGGGGTCTAATTTATCTTGTATTTTTTTGGAACACATTAATAAACATTTCATTAAAACTTAATTCGGATCGTAAGTTCTTCTTATGTGTATAGTTATTCTGTGAAGTCCATGCCCAGACCGTGGCCGGACATGGCGCCTTGTATAGGGCACGGAGTGGACAATGGCACACGCGGTGTCACCCAGGTTGGAGGGGGTCATATGGGTTTGTGTTATACAAAGTTGCAAGCGTTTTACTTACAAGGCGTAAGTAGGCCTTCTCGAAGGTTTTCACGACTTCTTGTCCAAACAGCGAAAAAAAAAATACGAAAGGAGCGAAGCAGCTAGCTGCCCGATTTGCCATTCAGGTATCGATAGGTATTAATAGTTATTTGTTATGCAAGAATGCAAAATTATTGTTTGCGGCGGGTGCTTGTGTTGAATGCCGAGCTAGCGAAGGTTTCTAAAATTGAGCCACGAGCGTAGCGAGTGGTTCAAAAAAAGAAACCTGAGCGTAGCGAGGTATTCAGAAGCACGAGACGCAAATAATATTGCATTCGTGCGAAACACAAAACTTTTCATCTCACAGAAGCGAGGAAATGATTTTGTTAGCCAAGCGGGAAAAACTCTATAGACAACTACTTACAGGCGAAACAGGTGAGTCAAATAAGTTCCTTTTAAAAGCATATTTTACTGTAGTTACGGCTGCCGCACTAAAGTTTTGAGCTTCGTTGGTATTAAAACCATTCGTTTTATTAATCATTTCCTGAAGTTTATTTATCCAGACACAAAAATAATGTAAATAAAAGAATGTTTTTTTTTCCGGGTGCATTCTGAACTTTTACCATATAAATAAAAAAATTATAGGAGATAAAAAATGAAATTACTAATATCGTTTGAAAAAATGTATTTAACAAACCAAAACATAATTATTTATTTGATAAAACAGAAGCGAAGCATTTTATTTATTTACTGGTATTAATAATAAATATAGTGTACAAAATATTGAAAAAACCTGAAAGAAGAAACCGCGTTTCTGAATTTTCTATTCCGTGACTTTACCTTTTTAAAAGATCCGTATGCCCCATTTACATTTTCGTGTGGGCGGATGAGAATATGTCGCGAAGTATTAGTATTATACAAGGTGTTACAAAAGTACCTAACTCTTTTTACAGGGTGTAACCTACTGGTGAACAGGATGTCAAATCTGTAAAAAAAAAGTTTAAAAAAACTTTTTTTTATTTTATAACCTCAAAATTGAAAAATTTTCATAACTTTTTTGTTTTTGTTATTAGCTCAAATTTAAAAATATGTTTGTGCGTGTAGGTGCGTTTACATAGCTTTGAGTTTTTATAACATTGTGAAAGTTAATAATAATAATAATATCTTTATTTATTCAGATAACTTCCATTGAGTTACAAACTAGTTTAAAATAAATAATAGTTTATACGTAGGCAATATTTCAGAAATAAAAAAGCTCGCAAAGTTTAACTGTGCATTATTGTGAGTAACACATAACGCACGCACGTACACACCCACGTAGCCTATTTATTTCTTCTTATATGTATTTCGACCCATTTAAAAAATACTTTTCTCCCGCCACATCGTTCACATTTTATTAATTTAAAAATTAACGGACGTAATAGAGCAAAAAAAAAAATTTTGGTTGTGATCCCTATCACCGGGTGCTGTTACCCTGTAAAAAGAGTTAGGTACTTTTGTAACACCTTGTATGTGGCGATTGTGTCGAGAATATGGACAGCACATCAGTCGTATATGGGTGTATGTATAAAATAATAAATAACGAATAACGTATTTTAAAATACCCCACATTTTAGCTTTAAATTAGCAAATCTCATAAACGGCTGAACCGATTATGATAAAACATATCTAAGAACACGAGACAGCACGTCGACTCTTACACGCTAGCACTATAAACACGAGACAGCACGTCGACTCTTACACGCTAGCACTCTACTCTGTTACTTTACGGCGTTGCGATTGAAAGTTCGTTTTTTGCAACTTAAAAATGTTTAGTATTTCGTGTAGTTAGTAGCTAGTTTAGTATTTTCGGAGCCTAAATAAGCACCCTAGAACTCGTAGCCTTGTACGACAAAATAAGTCAATTAGTCACCAACTCTCCAGCTATCATATTCTTAAAACATTAGATACATAATATTATCTTCACTAAACTTTCATGCCACACCGAAAACATCATCGTTTATTTGAGATTTGATCCTACGCATAACAACGAACATGCGCAATTTCAGTAGCAAATATGTGTGAGATATACGAGTACCAAAGAAACAGACAGCAAAGTGCCTCTATAATGCTGATTGAATACTACACCCAGATATTTACCTCAGTATCGCAAAAATAAATGCAGGTTTGCTCGTTTATTTAAACAATTAATTGCATAATGATTCGTCAGTGCTGGTTTAATCCGGCGTTTGTTTAGCCATCTATTATAGGATACTTAGATCCAGGTCAAAAGGCCTAGCATGAGAAAGATAAATGCATTCGATTATTTGATCTACTTTACCATTACACGCTGCTATCGTGAATATAAGCTTTCTTCAATATTATGGGCATATCTATCCTCCTTATAGCGGAAAGAATCAAGAAAGTTTCCTAGACCGTTTAAAATAGTAATGTATCATCTCATGGTATCACCTATGTAGATGATGCATAGCGTATAACTGGTGGTGGCAGCAGCAATTGGTTAGATTATTCAAAATGCTTTTCTTCAGGGTATTCAAGTGGTATGCATTGACACATTTTAAAAATGCAATACTTTATAACTTGTGACCGTCTAATAATGTCATCATAAAATTGTCATCTCTGGAACGGGCTCCGGCTCCTAAGATACATGTTAACCCTAGTTTAGAAGTCGGGGGTATCCCCAAGTTGCTTATACTCATAACTTTTAATTGTGTCCTCAATCTGTACTTATTGCTTTTTTGTTAAAAATAAACTTTTTTCATTTACATTTTTCATTTTCATTTTCTTTCGTAACTGCCCTCTGAGATCCTACCGCGTAGACCCCGACGACTTGATCATCCTTACACCAAACGCTGCCAAATGGCTAAGAGAGCTGGATGTTCACCTGTGACGTGTTTTAGTTTTTAATGTGTTTTATTTTGTTTGTTGTAATTTTGTGGCCATACGAATAATAGTAGTTTATGCAACTGTCAATGTCATATAAGAGAGATTCTTAGAATACGAGTGTGGGTTTATCATACGAGGCGAAGCCGAGTATGATAATAGTATCACACGAGTATTCTAATATCCTCTTATATGCAGTTGCATACACTACTTTATCTTCACTCATTTATCATTTTCCATTTTTTTTTAATTTTAATTGTCACGGAACCGCACTGAAAAAATTGTAAACTAATAATGGCGGCAAAACAAATCCAAACTAAACACAAATGTCACAATAATAATTAAAGAAAAAGAAAGCGGTCTCTTTTTTTTATTTCTTCCATTTGGTATAGAGGCAAAGAAGTCATACTTACGTACAGTACAGTGCTCAATTCACAGAATAGTTTACTACAAGGAGAATTTTAACCGGAAGTGTATCAGCAAGGAGAATTTACACCGGAAGTGTATCGTAATAACAAAAAAAGTTATTTTACGATACAGGTTGGCAAAAATTCTCATGCAAAACTTGTAACGTAATTTATTTTTTTAATTTTTACAGTTGTCTGTGAAATAATACTCAGTCTTATGTGTCAACTTTTAAGATCATAATTCGAATCTTACGACATGAGTGTAGACTGTAGATAAACAAAATTAAATAGTGGTATCTAGCTCAAGATGTTCCTTTATATACCACCACAGAAATTTGAATTAAGAACATATCCATTTAGGAGACACGGTCTATCCGCTGCTGCACTAATTCGTAAAGTATTTCTGTGTGGTGGTGGTGGTCTAGTGGGTAGAACAGTGGACTCTGAAGTGAAAGGGCCTAGCTAGGTTCGATTCCCGGTGCGGGCATGTATCTATGACTTTGTTTAATTTCAAAGTTACGTACAATTGTGAATTTGTAGTAGCAATACCACTCGCTGACGGTGAAGGAAAACATCGTGAGGAAACCTGAGCGTATGAGGCATTATACCCTCAACGCAAAAATCGCCAACCCGCATTGAGCACGAGTGGTGATTAAGCTCTCTCTCTCTCTGTGAGAGAAGGCCTTTGCCCAGCTAGTGGGACATGTACAATTGTACTGGCTACATCTTACTATTTCTGTCACACAAAAATAAATGATTGTAGAGTCTATCTTGCCATGCCGTGCTAGGCCTGCTCAGACTGAGGCGAGCGGTCCGCGTCGGTAATAAGAGTAATTTTGCCTTATCACGTCCTTGCCGCGTCCTTGCTTTCACTGATAGTGCCGTTCGCCTTATCTCTTATTATAACATCTGGGGGTCTACCGGCTAAGATGAAGCCGATTACCATTGGCGAAAATCGAGGTTCGATTTACGAAAAATTATCTGGGTGGCAGTAAAATTAACTGGGTGGCAGTAGGTACATTTTCAAAAATCGAACTTCGATTTTCGCCAATGGTAATCGGCTTCATCCTAGCCGGTAGATCCCCTGGGCAGCGATGCAGCGGGTAATGGGCTTTAAAGATGTGGTGATAAGATATATTTTTGTATTGATTACTATTTTCGTAGGTATAGTCTTGGATTTTGCTGTAGGATTTGATTCAATCACTACGATCTAAGTATTACAATTTATGGTTCACAATGGAATTGTCTATCTGGGTGGTATACAGCGTGTTAAAAGAGAGTTGCTACTTGCCTGGCAACGATGACAGCATAGAAAATTGAAATGAATTTAGACAAATGACTCACTGTCATGTAACATTAATAACTACTATAATAAGCATATTTTATAAGCGGCTGAACAGATTTTGATAAAACAATATAATATCTAAGAACACTCGCTAGAAAACCTGTTCTCAAATTTAAAAAAAATTACATTCATATTGGTTCACCCGTTTAAGAGCTACGGTTCCACAGACATACACACAGACACACCCTCAAACACCCTGACACACATATCATAGCGGTCAAACTTATAGCACCCATCTTTTTTGCCCTTATTTCATCTAGTCATACACTTAGTTCTACATGGTAGGGGTTTAAAAACCGGAGGGTGCTTCAAGGTAAGTGTAACTGAAAAAAGATGTAATGTATGAACTATTTTTATTTTCAATGCATTACGATAACAATAGTTTGTAACTCAAATAAAAGTGTCTTAATATTAAGCATAAGTTTCTTACCCCATATTCTGAAAGAGGATATTTTCAACTGGTGATAATGTAGACTTAAATTTGAAAACCGCTAGTCGAAGATGTGCTTTAAAGTGACATGAGAGTACAAAGTTCTAGATTTTTAAGGTAAAATTATTGCATGGTTATCTTTGTAAGGTACCATTTTACTTGGTATGTAGTGAATTTTCAACTAAGAAAAATCTTGTTATATTATACGTTGCGTGACGATATGATCAATACTTTAATTATTTCTTATCTACTTTATAGATTAAACACTTTTTCACTTGGCTGTACAGACCTTTTAAAATATTGTGTGAAATAATAATCTAGATCATGACATGACGTAACGATAACTTTATTTGCAAGCATATTTTAAGAAACATTTTTGAGCTCTCCTTTATCTAATTGAGTGATATGACTTTACTAAAGTGACACATAACTTTAAAATTGTTACTAATTCATTAATTAAGTACATAATAGCTATTTACAATTTACGCAATTAATAACATGAACGAATAATTTTAATATAATTTCACAGTGTAAATTTTTACAGCAGCGACCAATTCGCATAGTTATACTTTTTTATAATATCGTTTTATCCAATTATAAATTATCCATTTCATTTAAGCTTTGGTTATTTCTGACTAATTAAGAGATTAAGCGATTTTATATCAACGATCAATAAACAATGTTAGAAGTCGTTAGTTTAAAAATGGGCCAAATAGCCCGCAATGTTTGAATATTATTCTATTTTATCGATATGTAGTTACCTTATTTTATAATTTACTTATTTCTTATGTACAGGGTTTAATACTTATTTAAAATACATAATTTCAAAGAAAATAGGAACAGAAACTTTATCTAACCAACCAATTGAAGTAAGTTAAATACTCATAGGTTTATTATTAAAAACTTACAAATGCACACAATTGTAACAACATTAGTTTTTGTGAATGACTTATACATATTCCATAGAAGACTACCCTTAAAACTTACATCATAATATTTTTCCTACATTACTTACAAAGAGAGAAAAGAAAAAAATACTTTGTCATGTCTATTAAATTACTGTAGGCAAGTTCAAATACTGTCCAGTAAAAGTATTGCTGTCGTTTTAACCGATTTCTAGAGAGACACATCTGTCTCCACTCGTGCATCATCTGATTTGTGCTTTTTCTTTATAAGTATAAGGTCTCAACGCTGTTCATATAGACTTGACCACAGAGGCGGCGGTGGCGGCAATTGGTACCCCTGTAGCTATGTAGATATAGCCAGCGCTGAAGGCCTATGCGGCGGTTGTGGGTGCTGCGGCGCGTGGGGCGACGTCACTGGTGGGTTGCCAGCTCCGGGCGAACAAGTCACCTTCCTCATAAAGGATCGGATATCGTCAAAGTCATCACGCTCTGTATCCACTGAGCTTGGCGAGTCACCTCCCTCTGCTTCATGCTTTTTCAGATGCCGATCCAGGTTCGTCTGCTGGCCGAAGCACCTATCACAGAGGGGACACCGAAAAGGGCGCTCCTTGTTGTGAATGTTCCGGACGTGTCGCTGCAAGTTGGATGAGATTGAGAATGAGCGTTCGCAGTACTTGCATTTGTACGGCTGCTCTCCGGTGTGCGTGCGCAAATGGCGGGTCAGGTTTGCGCTGCGAGGGAACGTCTTCCCGCAGAATTTGCAAGCGTACCGGTCCCGTAGCTTGCCCGTGCCAGCGCTCAGCTCGCGAAACTTAGCGTAGGCGGCTGGCTGCCTGTCAGGCCCGTCTGTGCCGAGGAGTGGGGATAAAAAATTAAACGGGCTAGGGACGTAGGGCGAGTGCGACGAGTTCAGGATAGCGTCAGAGGCGGAGCGAAAGGGCGGGTATCTCTGCCTGTACAGGTCCATGAGGTTGTTGTGTTGCGGATGGACCGGCATCGGGAATGCAAGAGCTGGGGAGACCAGTTGTGGAGGGGAATCCTCCCGCTTGGGCTCTACGCCTTCCACATCGATATCTGTGGCGTCGTTCTCCGGAGTCTTGCTGTCTCGGTCGACGGGGCTGTCAGAAGGCGAGTTCCGAAAGGACCGGTCGTCGTTGTCAACGTCAGATTCCTTATCACTTTGCTTACGCGACACGGATAAGTCCAAGGGCTGATCTCCTTGGTCTTTCTTCAGGTCTTCGTCGTTGTCTGAATATTCAGAGTTTCTATCGCCTACGCTCTTGGCAGAGTCTTTAGTCAGAGCCGGTGAGATGGAAGGCTTGTTGTTATGCACGTCGTTGTTGTTGAGTTTCAGCGAGAAATTGAACGGTGATTTTCTCTTCGTGTCGTCTCGGTTGAAGTTGTATGGTATTATTGGAGTCGGCATCGGCATAACTGGTGAAGGACGCGGCTGTGACACTTCATCGACCGACAAAGGTGACTGTCTGGCTGTCATGGTCTGCGACTTTGGGGTAATCCTGTCGTTCTCATCGCGTTTCCCATCAAACTCCTCCTTCTTATTCATATCATCAAACGAGTTTGAACTGTCCGTACTCTTGCTGCTATCTAGGCCCACCGTTATTCTGCCTTCGCAGGAAATCTGACGGTGCTTTGACAGCAGATTTGCATTTGACATAGCCAAGTCATGCTCCATAGCCAGTCTGCCTTGGACATTGAACAATAAAGGGTTTAGGAACTCTGGCGGGCACGCCGCTGCTGCCGCAGAGAAGAGAGCTGGGTAGTGAGCGAACGTGTTGTATGGTATGGGCAGCGTTGGCCGATACATCGGAAAGGGGTTGGGGTTATTCGGGTTGTTCATTCCGACGTTTGAGAGCGCTGGCAGCTGGGGCAGGCCCTGTGGCATCTGACCACGTAGGCTTACGTTGGCAGCGGTAGCGGTGTCACAGAATCGCTTGTGCTTAGTCAGCAGGGCGTAGGACTTGAAGGATTGTCCGCATTTCCCACACTCGACGAACCCTTGGCAGGCGACGTGCATCCGCTTGTGACGGCAGAGGTTCGAGAATTGGGTATAGGCCTGGAATAGAGATTAATGACTTGTTACAACATCTGTTTGCCACAGCTTAAGTCAAGATAAGGAGGAAGAAATACTTCTTGGGATGAAAGATGGGGCATGAAATGACGATTCTTTGGATGGATTTTGATTTTGATGATAAAGAATTATTTCCGTGCCACTTATCGTATTTTGGTTTCAAATCAAAAGAGCTGTTAAATTTTACGGGGTAATCCAGAACGGTTAAGTCCAAGCGTCAACTGCAATACCAACTACCTGCGGAATAACTGACTTGAACTACTCTAAAAATGACTACAACATGGAAGATGTAAAAAAGTGTAAACCAGGTTCGAACCAACCTTGAAGCACACCTTGCACTGGAAAGGTTTGACGCTGGAGTGGATGTGCGTATGCTGCTTGAGGCCCGAGGATGTGGAAAAGGTCTTCCCGCACTCGGGACAGGCGTGGCTGCGAGCGCCGTGGTGCTGCGCGCGGATGTGGCGCTGCAGGTTGGAAGGATCGGTAAATACCTGAAATACGATCCAGGTGTCGGATGTGGTGAAATAACATTTCACGGGGGCTTTGGGCGCGCGCGAGTATTTCACTTTCGGTACCGTGTTGATGTCTTTGTTTGTTTTGTGTGCAATAAAGTGCGCCAAAAAAAACAACCCAACAGTTGTTGGAAAACATTCTAGACATTGTCTTTTACACATCTTTAGCATCATTATTAGAGATGCTTTATTTAGCATCTTTGTGGCATTTTCGCTCTTGGCTGTATAAATGCAAGAATGGATCCCCGTCCATGTCATTCATGTCAACAAAAAAAAAGGATATAAGGGGACAAAATGTTTTTGTTATAGTTACCATGATATCTAAAAATAATAAAGTTGTTTCTAGTAATTATTAGGACGCTACATGGATTGGTGCGGTGGAAAAGGTTGGTGCTAAAAGTGGTATACTTCACGCATCGAATTGATTTTAATATGTATCAGAATTTTGCAAACTTTTGTGGAAGAAAATTAACCAGTATGCAATTTTTATTTCAAGGGAGAGTTTAGCATAAACCATTCGTTTTCTAAACAAAGAAAGCTCACCTTAGGGCAGTTCTCGCACGGATATTTTCTGATGTCGGTATGGGCCAGCGCGCGATGACGCAGCAGCAGAGTCCTGGAGCTGTAGGCTCGGTTGCAGAGCTCACAGTGGAAGGCAGCTGCTGGCTGCGAGTGCACCTGTATCTGGTGACGGTCGAGACTGGAAAGAAGAGAGGAGGATTGGTTAGGCTAGGTTGATGGTTCAAAAGTAACATGGAAGTAATATCTTTGCATTTATGAGCGGATTGACGATACGCTGCAGCGCTTGGGACATTTATGATGATTGAAATAGCCTATTAGACTTATCTTTTTAGCTTAGGAAAGAAATTAAGTAAACTACGGATTTATTTATGAAAGAAGCTATTCGAGTAATTTCTTCTTTGAACGTCGTTTAAAAAAGCTCAACGTTTAGGAGTTTAACTTCAAGACCTAAGCTAGACATACAACCTTACCTACCTACTTGGTTGCTATGAGTAGTTGGTCTTGATAAAATAATACGTGGTTACATACAATCTAGAGCAAATAAGACAACAATCTAAAACCGCCCAAAAACCAAACAGACCCATCATCCGATGAAATGGAAAGTTGACAAATTACACGTGATCAGGAACAGGTATTTGAACTGTGACACTGTAATCGCCGGCGGTGCGCTCGCGCAGAGAGACCACGCGATAACATCGGACAATATCGGAGGCTCTACTATGAATACCATCTTCTCAGCTCAGTTTGTAAAGGTGCTGAACAAGCCTACTCATGTTCCAAAAAAACATACCATAAAACATGTTCCAGATCAAACTCGCATGGAACAGCATCCGAATGGTCACTTTACCGATCAAGTTTGAGTGGATGTGCGACCGTGAAAAGTAAAAAAAAAACAATGTAAAGATCCACTGGCTCGAAACTATTACAAAATTACTACATCTATCTAGCGATCGCCTAACTAAACTGAGATGAGTTTCCGTGGTGACCCCACCGGATCGCCTACGCAGCCAATCTGCCACATACATAATTCAAACATTTGGCCTAGGCGGGATGATTAAGGTATGAATACATCATCATTATCATTATAGGTTACCCTAACCATTATTATATCGGTCTTCACCATGTCTCTATCTATACATAGGAACCTAAGTTTAAGTACTTCTGACATTCTCGTATCTAAACCTAGCTTTAAAGAACTACTTGTATTTATTGAAGCGGACTCTCCAATTATGTTAATCCTGAATTCAGTCAGCCAAAGGTAAAAGGCGCCTTTAACCGTCGATAATACCTACCTCACATACAAAATCGACTGCACGCGTGCATCTAAACCCAGCCACTTACACAAATCGAATTCAAATAAGATTCTAAAGTGAATTCTCAACAACAATCGTCAATGGGACACAACAAATACAAGACTAGAAAGCGCCATCGACAAGCGAGCTCTATTGCCATTACCAACACAATAAATTCACTAAGCGTTTGATGGAAAATGTAAATCACTGGCGTAGAACTATTCCAGCCGAACCTGGTTCGACTGGTCCACCACACGCAACCTAAAGGCCCTAGGCTATAGCTAGATTTAGAACTAGCTAATATCTTTATGACACGGGTTTGTGACAAGCCATGTGGTACATTGATGCTTGTAGAGACTGCAAGATGTGTATGCAGTTATACATAGTTTGAGATCTATGTCTGGTTTTGAAAATGAAACGAGGTTTAGTGTCCGTACAAATATCCAAAGATTATGTTAGCCCCTATTACGAGTATCTCATTTCTGTAAAAGCAAAACAAAAAAAACTGCACCATGCATCTCCAGTAGATGATTTATACAGGGTCTAATAATATCCTTAAAATCAGTCATACGAAATGTGACTACTCACACATTACCTAGACCTGTTTTAGATGGAGGATGCTCACCCGGCACCTGTACCATCCCCTGAACTTCATCATCAATACTTACCTACGCTATATAAATAATTAACTGGTCTCAGTGTTTTTCTAATAAAATTTAATCTGGCCTTGAAGCTGAGATGAGCTTTTGGTCAAGTTGCAGCCTCAATGTACATCGTCCAAATCCAAAGCACCACCGTATGTCACGACACGACGATTCGTTTTCACTCTCAGGCACGGGTGGCGGTCTGGTGCTATCTTTTAATTAATCTTTGGAATAAAATCTATCTTCTCTGATGGACCGTCAGTTGCATATCGGCTGTAGGCGATCGCTGCGCTAGGAGAAAATGTGCTGAGACGACACTCGCTAATTTAGCGGAGAATCTATCTTAGAAATGTATCAAGTGGCGGTGGTAGCTTACCTACCTGGAGCAGTATAATAGTTATAAGTTATTTTTTTTATTTATTGTAACACCATTCGCTGACCTGATAAAAACATCTCAAAGAAACCAGCGGCTTAAATGCTTTTTGAAAATTATATTGATAACATAGATCACCTACCTTAGATATTTTGAATATAAAATTTTCCATATAGGTAAGCAAGAAATATTCAGTTGCAGAACCATAAATAATAAATTATAGCTCGCAGCTAAACATAAGGAAGACAGGCAAAGAAGATGTTGATTGAAATCTCAACTTAGGTTGCGCTGAGGTTAATACTTGACGCATGCTATACATTCCGCTGAAACCTCCCACATCATTCGCAAAACTGAGTCTTATTTTATTAGATGTAAGAGTGTTTAATTCTTAATAGGTCTCCTATGACATCCGGTCTACATTGCTCGGCCTTCATGGTGTTGTACGCTGCAACATTTACCCTCAGGGGTCGCTTACCAAAGCCTGACTATCAACCGTTTCGATCTACAATGCTGGCCGGCTAATAACTATACATGCGTAAACGTCAGTATTCGTACTGATCACTGTTGCGTCACACAGTAGAGTGCCATTTTTGCTTTTAATTAAAGTATTGTGATTGTATTCAGAATGCTTCGAACTCTTCCAATGATTAAGTTGTGTGCAAAGCCTGAAATTAGAAAGTCTACTATCCTCTAGATTCAAACATAAATCAACTAAACATTTATAATAAGTTGAAAAAATTCACTCGGGACAGGACTTGAACCCGCAACCTCTCGCATACCGTGCAGGCGCTCTACCAATTGTTTAAAATATTTCCTAGCACGGGTTAGTGCTTTAGAAAAAATTAAAAGTGGATAAATCAACTAAGTTTCACGATTTTGACGGCGTGGGGTATGTAGAGACAATTCACTGAATCGCACCCACTAAAAACTCAACTATAATCAACTTTGATCTTGCTCAACTTAGGCCGCGGTTTAAAATCCGTCTCCGCATACCACACCTCTAGCCCGAAGACTTATTGTTATCTCCATCGTAGATTCTTTTTTTTTCAGTGACGTAATTCGTTCATCTAACTAAATAACGGCACGTGTCTTGATTGAGGGTCTCGCGGACCCCTTACTGGGTATTGTGCAATTAGATCACGTTGCGACTACCGAAATCAGGTTAACTTTTCCTTTTTAAATTAATTCGCCGATATGAATAGAAGCGTTTGGTAAAACGTAATGAGTTTATAGACAGGTGCAGATAAGAATGTCGGCCGTTGGGATAACAATGCGTAATAGAAGATTGGCTCAAGGGCGATTGCCGAAATTAGTTCAGATCTTACAAACATCAACATATTTGATAATTTATGAATGCTTAGAGATTCACGGCACTGGTAGTGTAGAGTCCCTGTCTTTTATACACATAGATCATAAAACTTTATTGCACACCAAAATTAGAAAGCATGCGTGCATCATCCAACAATTAGAACCCCGTCAACCAGTTCCCCTGTTGAGTGAAATAAAATGCCAAATATTTTGATCTCATGCCCTTCCTTTAGTCCCCGTAGTCTTCATCCACTTCTTGAACGTGGAAGATCTAGGCAAATTATTTCGTCTTCCAGATTTTGCTCTAACCACAATACTAGAAAGATGGATTGATTGGAGAGCTCCTTAAGCCTTAAATCGACGACGCTCTCACCAATTCAGTTGCATCTTTGCCTTCGTCAGTTCAGTCAAAAGAGACCCTTGTAATATTTCTGCCTGTTAAAGTAAAATTTCTAAGGAACCTGTGTGTATAGTGATTTTCAAAACAGTTCCGATGCAAGCTCTCCGCATTTAACAAGCTATCGTACCAATCGAAGACTTTCGTCCACGATCGTTCCATTAAGCCCCGCCCACACCTGCCACCGAGCACCTCTAATGATGTGCCACAACGTGCTTACGTACCAATAATCGATTGTAGATCCTTAACGGGTACAAATCGTTTAAGAAAAGGCATAACTGAATATATGACGAGTCTGATAGCGGATTGCCCCTTGGGGGTGTGATTTGGCTGCTATTATCTGAGCTGTTGTAGGTAATTTTTGATTGAATTTTTATTACTTTTGGGACTCTACTGGCGTTTCTTGGTAGCGATTTATTTTCATACTACGGATTCGGCCATCTTGTGTCCTTGTTTATAAATTGCAATTCTAATTGCTGTTTCATTTCTGATAAAAATTAAAGCCACGACCTATGAAGGAAAACATTGTGAGGAAACTTTGGATTGTCCGAACATAAAGTTCGGATATTTATATTTAAAGTTACTTATATTCAGAGTAGAGACTCTGACGTAACACAGTGATGTATGTAAATCAAAGACTCCATAGTTTTTTTTTTGCACCAAATCGTTCTGCAACTTGCTCGTTAAAAGCTTGATTACAATGTCAACTATTTGATGGACGTTACAATTAACTAACAAAGGGACCTTATCTAAGGTACATGATATAATATTATCAGAGGTACACGACGTTAAAAGGCGAATTTTCCTTTCGTTGCAGGCTACCGATGTATCTGATATCAAATGACAGGTACGATCGCGTTTTCGATTGTCGAATGACTCTGACGAAAGTGAGAGTCGTAGAAGCACAGAAGCTTTTTTGCTAAACCACAGAGATATCCTTGTCCCTTCTGAGGGATAGCAGGATAAGTCACAGAAAGGTAGAGAAAGACCACAGATAAAACAAGTAGCAATAACAATATACGTAAAGGCAAGGTAGAAGTCGCGCCGTACGAAGCTGTAAAGTTACGACTGGAGTGAGTGGTGAGTACTGCACCAACAAGAGTCTGACTCTTAAATATGGTGATGTTGATTGATGATTAAAAGCTTACTGAGATACTAAACATAGAGTCTAGTAGTACCTAGTAATCCCACAAAGAAAATCTTGTGCTTTAAATTAACCTTCTGATTCTTTATGTTTTGTGTTAAGAGTGGTACAAGATATTCGATTATAAAGATTACGAAGGTTACAATGGGAGGCGGGTTTTGTAACTTCGTATGATGATCCATTATGTTGTGGAGACATAGTTAGTTCGTACCTACCTTTACGTATTTGGGAACACGCGTGACAATATAATTTTCGTTGCCATCTATTCTTTAGGGCGGAGCGATAAAATCTTGCAATTTGCGAAGTTTGAATGGCACAAATACTTATGTGTCGGTGCCTTAACATACCTCTTCCAGATAAGTAAGCATTTGGGTATATTATTCTTAAGAGCTTTTTGCACGGCTAATTTAATTAAATTAATAGTATGAACACTTTGCAAACGAAAGTTAACTTATACTTTCGCGCTTACAAAAAAAACAAAAGCTATCCAAACTGTAGCCGATATTTTTAAGGATCAACTAAACCACAACTGTCGGAATAAACATAGGTATGTAAAAGTTGATACACAAAATTGATAATGGATCGCCGCCGATGTCCTAGAAAATGTTGGAATCGTTTAAAACAATAGTGATGGCAAGATAAGGGAGGCGCTTGGTCGTTAAAGTTCACAAAATAAATACAGCGAGAGGATAGCTTCGGCTTATCCTCAAAGTGTTCTTTTTTTACAGTTAAGGAAAAGTATGCTACATTGAGTTAGTATTATAATACATCTAGATGTCAGAATAGGATTTGATCATATTTTGTTACAATTTAACATTTTTAACCCCTGGTTCTATGAACTCCAAATAAGTACCCATGTCCTACCTTTTTATCGATGTTTAAAGATACATTGATTTTCAGACAAAATTATAGGTATGTAATTTATAGATGGCGGCCAACATAGATTTTACGTGAAGCTATATGAATGATATCTAAGAAGTAATGCCATACTAGGTCGTCGTATAGCGTAGACAATTCGCCGCAACCGACCAAAATGTAGGCAGACTTTGGTACTTCTGGTTTCATTTATTTTGCGTTCTAACTGTGCATGTCGATAATCTCGATCCGATGCATTATTGAGGAGTGTCGCCGCTCACTTCAATAGAATATTATTATGATGGCACACGCCATTATGATGGGACACAATCGCGGCGCTTCCCACAAGGGAACACCCACGTTTCGAGCACCATTCGTCCTAGACTATTGGTCGTGGCAAAAAAGTAGATTTTAACTCTAATGATTCTTGATTTTTCTAGAGCACTATAACTCTATTCAAAGCTGCGTTCTGAGAACAAAAAATGCTCGATTCGGGACTCGAACCCGCAACCTGTGGCTGTGGCTCTAAATAAATCTTTGTGTATAGAAAATACAAAAAGGCAAAACCTCATCATCTAGACCTAGGAAAAAGACAAAGTGGATTTATCTACGAAACTTATTTTTCAAAAAGGTAAAATTACCCGGACTTTTGACTAAATAATTTTGAGCGCATGACCTACCAACAGCCGATGACCAAACATTTCAACTACATCTAAATATTTCGACTGTAAAAAAAAAAAAACATTATAGGTGCTCTGAACAAACCTAGCAATGATGCTCCAGGTGCTCAAAACGGAAGTGCGCTCTTTTTTCCACATCGTGATCGCTTGTCACACAGCTATCATCGATATATTTGTGCTACAAACATGATGAGTCGCTTTAGTCCATTATTACTGTGATTTTTATCTCTTCACGGGACCTTTATTCTATTTCATTGTTTTTGGTCGGCTCCTAAAATATTCATACACAAATTGTTGGGATTCTCCGAGGCCTTAACATGGGCAAGTGTAGATATAATTTACGTGAACGTAGACAAAAATGTAGACTAGAACCGAGTCCATGGATGCCATCTTATCTTATGAGTTTGGGGCCAGGGTTTAGCGCCCGGGATACTTCGACCTGGTGGGATCTTTTCTTCTTCTTCTTGAAGTGCCTCTCCATCACTGGAGGTTGGCAGTTAGCTCCCTGCACCGCTCTCTGTTCATGGCTGTCCTGAATAATTGCTACACGGTTTCCTCCTTCCTGGCCTTCATTTTCCCTCTATTTTGCCCATCACTATAGGGATCTTTTCAGTCACCCCTATAGTTGTTCCTACTCAGGACGTGCAAAGACCGAGGTCATACGCTTTAGAACGTCACCGAGATTGAGGAACTTATATTCTTTCGGTCTAGGGTATGCTATCCCTAGAATACTTATGCGTTTACTAGCAAGATCATCGCAGATGCAATTTTACACGACAGAGCGTAAAGCATAAAGGACAAGTTGCATTCTGTGGTAAAAGGGAAACAGGATTTTACTCTCATAAATCAGAAAACAATTATATCGTGTCACCAATCGTTTGCTCTTCTAGTCGCCTAGATGTTCGAACAGAGAGTACGGAGCCAGAGTTCGTAGATCGTCTCCGTAGTACATGGAAGGTTGCTATCGCTGTAAGATCGAGCGTGGATGTCGCGGAGCCGTCGCGTCCCGCCCTAGGGATGTTAACATGACTTGTACAACATTTTAACACTGATATGAAAATAAAAAAAGCCTCTAAGGGCCCAGTGGCCATCCACTAACTAGACAAGTGGCAGTTACAGGTATGGTTCTCGATACTACCAGTAACATGACTCGTGACCTTGTTTTTGCTGTGGAAGGCTTCTAAGCTGGGAGGATGGTATAGGCGCTGATAAACAAGCCCACTGCATAACAGAAAGCGATGGCGTGACCTTCACTGTTTCGCGTGACCTTTCTTCTAGGTTCTAGGTCTAACCTAATAACCATTTCGAAGAAAACAATAAAGATAGCAATACGATTCCTGTCAATATGTCGCTTGTTTGCGTGATAATCGCGATCTATGTATTAGGACACAGCTTGAAGCTGGAAGTCGACATTTTATGAAAGTGTCAGAGCAGGGGTTTAATTCTCGGGAATCTCGCATTCAACACATCTCGAAAGAAAAATCTCATTTTGCTGCAAATGTCACATCTCCTATTCTTACGAAGTCATCCTTGACATAAGGCACGAGAGTTCTGCGAGATGTTTGCCTTTTTCGCTAGACATGACTCAAGTGGTCGGGAGCAGTCGAGATCGAAATTACGTGAGAATTTTCCTTCCTGAGATCCCTGAGAATGAGCCGTTTTCAGCACAGATTCACAAAGCATTTCATAGATGGCGTTTACAGGCGTGGCCAGAAAAGAACCTGAATACGGCTTTCAAAATAAATCTGTGCTAAGCGAAATTTTACAGCCGTGTTCCGTTTCTTCTATGGCCACGCCTGTAAACGTCATCTATGAACTGCTTTGAATTTGTTCTTTGAAAACGGCTCATTACCAGGGGGGTTACCCTTGACGCTATTGCGATCAAATTGAAAAAGTTTTGAAATTAATTTCTCTTTGAATTCGCATAGTAATGCTTTGATTTTAAATACTTTGTAATGTTTATTCAAAGGTAAGACACAAAATGCGTCTTAATTTGTAATATATAAAATTTTGTAAATTGCTCCATATTGCGGCCGTATTGGAAAAATGCGTCAAGGGTAGAGAGGCAGTAGTCCCCAGCAAACTCATGGCAAGCACCTCGACAACTAATCATCAGCGTGCCACGCTTATCGAACGGGCACATCTGTAGCACTAAATAAATTGTTACTGGCCGCTCCTCGACAACCGAATAATATTTATTGGTAGAGGTTAATGGTTCTGAAGACGTTTGAAATGGATTGACTTCTGCGAGCGCGCCTCTAATAAATGGTGGTTTAATGAGTGGATAGGTTAGGGTTAACACCAGCCGTGTTAGAGCGCTGTTTGGATGCTACATTGTTTAAGGCTCCGTATAAGGCTAACTAGCGCCACCAATGTTGAAAAAATCATATCTCCCTTCAGAAGAAGTTTCTGACAAAACCCTGAGATGAGCCCATGTGCCATGCTTTTCTAGATTTGTATGTGTAGACACCCACTTCGATATTTACATTTAAGCAAAAAAAATATCGATAACCGCCAAAAACGGCCGTTTTTGGTGGTAATCGATATTTTTTTAGCTTAATACTCGAAATTGAGTTGGGTATCTACACCGAAAAATCTAAAAAAAGCATGGCGCATGAGCTTATCTTAGGGTTTTGTCAGAAACTTCTTCTGAAGGAAGATATGTTTTTTTTCAACATTGGTGGCGCTAGTTAGCCTTTTACGGAGCCTTAATGCTCCTCCTTGAATCGTTTGACAGCTTCTATCGGCGAAATCCACCTCCCATAGAACACAGAACTATACGGAAAACCTCCTCACACCTATAATACTATTCTAAGAACTAACCTACAAAGTACAAAGTAGAGGCATCATTTTATTACCTCAAACTGTTTTTCATCGTCTCAATAGAGCCTAGCTGGAGGCAAGATAAATGTTCAAAATTAGGAAGATCTCGATAATCTAAATGATGTTTATGACTTTGTGTTGCGGAAAATTATAGTATAGAACTGAAAATCTATGCTGAGACTAGTTTATGTTTCAAAGTTCATAAGCACTTGAGGTTGTGAGGCGGTGTTGAACACAAGCATTGCCAGTCGATTAGAATCCGAACAGATTATATTGAATGATGTTATTTTAATACGACAATTTAACATGTTTTAGATTAGATATGGAGATTCAAATGTTTAAATGCATGTTCAGAAAAATCTTTTTACTCTCGAGTAATTAATTTCAAAGGTACAAGCATGATTTATGAGCAATTCGATCGCTTGACCTCCAGTTTGGTTAAAAAACTAAATTGCGGATGTGATCGCCAAAAACATTGCAAATTGTTTCGTCAATGACACTTTTTTATTGTGCTATAAGTACCTATGTTTTCCTACTGGTATTATTCCTTTAATCTCCTACCGGCCAGGGAAATTTTTTACTTATTGACTTAGGGAATTGTTTGATCTTCAAATTTTCGTTACTCAACGAAGAAGAAAATATTTCTTATACGTATTCGGCTGGGCGTTGCTTGTTAACTACTAGCACCTAATTAATTGCATTAGGTTCAAAATGGGATCAAATAAAAAAGAAACGGCTGAAAGAAAATTTTGGAAAATGTTATGAAAAGTACTCACGCGTCGATATTTGGAAACGGTGCGTCGCAGAAGGAACACCTCGGCTCTGTCTCTTCTCTCTCTTCCTCTTCTGTAAAAGAAAAGAAACAATACGATTAGGTTTTTTCACTTTCAACCTTTATACATTTCTAGTTATAATCGGTCATGTAATGTAGATCAGATAGATTTTAAAACACAAGGAAAAGACCACAGTTGAACAGAAGGTAATTTCATCCACGTTTGAAAAAACTTCTAAGCAATGCTATAAAAACTGGAATATAAATCTATGCTTCTCCAATTTTTAGGATTAAAAAACAAGAATATTCTGGTATTCTTTAAGTTAAGTCTTCACTGAGATAATTCTAATTATAACTAATAGAGAGCGTTTTCCACACGATCGAGGGTTATGTAAATGAATGGAAAGTCTCAATTAAACCGATGCGATGCCTGACTGTACATTGACACCACACAAATGCTCGCCCCATAATCTCTACAGTGTGGAATGCGGCTGCCTAAAAACTCTGACACCAGGGGTTGCCACTACCTCATACGATTGCCTACCTACCATGGATGTGAGTATAAATGATACTGCAAGAAATTTTATACGGCCACAGTAATATGTTTCTACTGGCAAAGCCATCGGTTAGGTCCCCTAGTCTATCGTTAGCCTTACTTTATTTTTACAGATGAAACACTTAAGCTATTTCTTTATCCTCCATCTAAATTTGTCACCACTAGACGCTACTTAAATCGTCTACAATAGGCGATGATAAGCGATAAATTTTATGACTTCTGAATCTGTTGCACTGGCTGCTATTAGTCGTGAAGTGTAAACGCGCCATCTCGTAACAAGTCGCGTGGCTCAAAGTGCCCTGTTAGATTTGCCTAGATTCGTGCCTATCTATCGACATCCAATGATTAATTGTTTATTTATAAAACGATGCAATAGGGTAAATGCCAGTGGCGAAAGATGACACTACCATCCAGTGTCTTCATTAGCTAGACATTAAATTGCGACGCATTTAATCAGAAATAACCAGTTTTATTACATTCTGACAGCAAGAAACTGCATCTGAGATTACGTACCTAGCGAGCGAGGGTAAGAAACTTTTTAGGTGACTAGAAAAGCAAACAAATTGGGTTTCCCTAAACACAGCTAACGTAACCGCAAAAAGGGTGTATTATACAATGTCGCAAAATTCATAATGTAGGTAACCGCGGGTTGAGGCACTCTTCGTCTTCTTTATATTCTTCATCAAAGCATTCTTCGACTTCATCTTCATTGGTCTATTTTCAGAGCCAGTAGTTTGGGGTACGGGTTTGGGTTGCAGAGTTAGTTTAAAAATGTACGTGACAGCTTAGATTAGATACTTGACTCTACCCGTGACAGCCACACCAACGAAAGTGGACGTCAAGAACTTAGAAGGGCGGCCGTCATCTTATTCCACAGTTAATTTACAGATATTGGAATCCAGCCCCTCAAATCAATGCTCCGTAGGAAGTAAACAGAACATTTCACATTGACACATGCAGAATTGGCTCCAGTCACGACCTAGACTGGCCACGCCCCAGGCTTTGTCTAACGAGCCGCCGTGATAAGGCAAGGTTGGGGATTGTGATCGAGACGACTCTTGGATATCAATCACGCATGATAAATAGGAGATTTGGTCGTATGAGAAGAGTCCTTGAAATGGCCAGTTTCTTGATAAAATTTCGACACGATAAAAAGTAGAATAATGTTTGATCCGATAGAGAAAAAAGCTTCCTGAGTAGAAAATATGATACCAAAAGAAAATATTTGACGACTCAAAGATCTGCGTAATGTATTGCCATCTATGACAAATATGGGGGCGAAAATTGTTAAAGTTCAGGATAGGCCGGTTTAAAAGTTGTAAATTCTAATCCTAATGAATTAATCGAAGTAACCTAATTATTAATCTAAAATATATTGGTGATTAAATTAAAGAGCTTCTTGCAAGATCTTGGAAAGAACTGTACGGCACTAATAAGCTTGACTGACACACCTAAAAGGGTAACCGACGGCACTAAATTATCTATTAAATTAGAGAAAATGTTCACTGAAAGAAAAACAACCAACCTTAGTCTTTCACTACAAAGGCTTCACTCAAAACACAGGCGAAAAAAAATATCAAGATGACCCTCCCTGATGCACCTGAAGCGTCAAGTACTGAGGTCAACCGGACACTATGGGTTATCAACAGAACACTAGAGTGTTTGTGTGTTTGTTACAAAGGGCAATACGGGGGTGGGGGCACCTAACTTGACGTGTGAGGGTTAAACGCGTTCAATTGACCTGATGGCGACTGTTTTTTTTTTGTTAGGGAAATAAAAGTTGGCATGTTTTTATGCAGACACACACAGACAGAGGGCGGTGCAGGCATTGGGTTAACGGCTGTGATTACTGAAGCTTTAGATAATGTAGAGCTAAAATACCAAGGATGACTTGAATGTTCTAAGATCAAAAGATAGCCAAGAAAGTAAGAAGCAGAGATTTTAGGAAACGTGTCTCATGTTTGTATTTCAGAAGGGTAGTCAGAGGATATTGTAGATCTAACCACAAACTGGTAAATCTTTTATGCAGGGAGGTTTTTACGTACTTTACACAGCCTTTACGTTATTGCGACACTATTTTCCTCACGGAATAGAAAGTTGAGCAGACGCAGTATGCGAATTCAGAAGTCGCTGTTGTCTGTCTTGAATTTTGACGATATAATTTCAAAGTACAAGTATCCCAGCCAAATAAAAACGCCTACTGTTTATCTTTTCCCACCCTCGCCTTGCCTGACAGTTGGCGCCTTCCCAACATGTTGCTCGAAACTTTTCGCAGGCCTCGCGGGCGTTAAGTTTTCCCACGACTGTAGAGCACAGATGGGGCGGCGCGCGCGCCGGCCGTGACGGTGCCTTACCGATCTTTGCTCGCAGTTTGAATGTGGAACGAAAACAGGGGTGCTTAGTGACGTCACCTGTCGTTTCTCGCGATAGTTGACTTCCTTAATTTATTCGGTTTGGCGGTCGTTTAATTATGATGATATGCGTTTTTAATAAGCTTGTTGAAGTCATGTTGTTTTTTTACAACCGTCATCTCTGTGTTCCATGTCTTCACAATTTTTCTCTATAAGCTTTTGATGATGAGGTCATGAGGCAAATGAGGTCGGTTGAAAGGATTTATTCGTGTTATTTTGTCTTTTATTTACAGCTGTCCCCACCAGCTTAGATGACAAAGATAGCCCTTTTTAATTTTTTTTTTTTCATTTTCAAATATTGTGCGGGAATAACCTTGGTGGAGTGCACAAATACCAGATCAGATGCTCTGTTTCCTGAACTAAAAACATCTCCAAACTAAGCCCATAAATAACTATCGTTCAAATTGGCCTCAGGCACGCTCCATTGATTGAATATTCCTCCCACCGTCTATTAGCCAGCTAAACTATTAGCACGGTAGTGTTGCTGCAAGCCCATAAAGCAGCGGAGGGCACCACCTCGTCCTTTCAGCGCTCCCGGCGCGATTCTACGCATCAGGTGCGTCGCCCGCGCGGGTTACCGTTACAGGCTCTTCCTGAGTGACCCACTCTAGAGGTATATTTGAATCTGATATCGTCTTAAGTAAGGGAGCCCAAAATATTGTCTCTGTAAACGAGTGTTGTATTGATTCAAATATACAGGGCGTCCCACGGCTATGCCACATGGAGGGAAAGTACCTTGAATATTGTAGATGGAACATTTTACTGAAAGAAGACATTATTTTAATTTAAAAACCAATTTAAACTGCATTCATAGATATCTAAATAATTACATGGTTGAACCGGGAATCGAATCCGTTACATGAGAAAAATAATTACCCTGTAGTTTTATCATACCGATCGAAAGGCTTCATCATAAGGATTATTTTTTGCTAAATAACATAGTGTCAGAAATAAAAGGAAGACCATGAATTTTAACATTTTTAATACCAATTTCATCAATTTATCAATGAAAATCACAGTAACAAAAGAATAAAAGTATGAAAATGAAACACATTTTTAATTATTTCTTTATAATCAGCCAGCCGCATTGCGATGGACAAAATTTTACGCGTCTTTCGGCTCAGGATACGGCTCGATTTGTTGCATACTACCAGGTAAATGTTAAAATTCATGGTCTTCCTTTTATTTCTGACACTATGTTATTTAGCAAAAAATAATCTTTATCATGAAGCCTTTCGATCGGTATGATAAAACTACAGGGTCATTATTTTTCTCATGTAACGGGTTCGATTCCCGGTTCAACCATGTAATTATTTCAATATCTATGAATGCAGTTTAAATTGTTTTTTAAATTAAAATAATGTCTTCTTTCAGTAAAATGTTCCATCTACAATATTTAATGTACTTTCCCGCCATGTGGCATAGCCGTGGGACGCCCTGTATTCTGTTTGGTGCGACAAAGAGGTATCCGTCTATCTATCTATCGTTTGTCTCTAGAAAGACATATAAGTCTTTATTTGGGCCGAATATTGATACATTCTTGTACTTACATTTGCTACATCCTTC